>CM040126.1:222856865-223456865 GCA_022559845.1 Amorphophallus konjac | reverse complement strand
AAGTACCAGGTTAATGGCACGTGATCCAAGCCAAGGAGCGGACCATATGATCCTGCCACATGGACTGCTATAGCACCACGATTCTGACACGTGGAACCTCAAAGGATCAGATTTGTGTGAAAGTTTGGGTGGGAAACGTGGTATCCACGCGCCCATCGTCTACTTATAAAAGAGGATCGAAGGCTGGGAGAATAGGCGGGAGAGCTGAGCTGAATAGATGAAAAGAGAGAATATCTGAAGCCACTGCTAGTGCAAACATTCCTCCCATTCGAAACGAGAGAAAAGCCCAGGAGAAAAGTCAAAAAGAGAGAGAACCAGTTCAGAAAGAGAAGAGTCTGAGTGATCGCCAGTCTTGAGTCTAAAAGTCTGCTTCTACGGAAGCTACATTGTTTTTGTTTCTGGGCGATTTTTCTCTTTGTTTATTTTCATGTTCTAGTTTTTTGCCTTTTCAATTCCACTTTGTTACCCTCTAAGTTCACTTGGAGGAAGGGAGAGATACTCCGATTTCCCTCCATCGTATTTGGAGGAAGGGAGGAACGATCCTCTGGTTCATGAGTTGCTAGGATCAATTCACGGGGTTCCCTTTGCTGGGTGCAAAGGAAGGGAGGTTGGACCTCCAGTGATTCTTCTGGTCTTCAGAAGAGCGAGGAGAGTGTTCCTCGGGGCAAGCTATCAGGCAACAGGTGTTAGCAGACTGAGTCTGCAGTTTTTGATTGCTTATTGCAAGGAAGCCTTCTCGGAGTAAGGGGTGGACGTAGATTGCAGATCGCAACCGAACCACCTTAAAAAGCTCTCTGTCTCATCTGTGTGGATTGGTTGTCTGATCTCTCAAATTGATTTTGGCACGTCAGCTGTTCGATCTTTGGTTCATCATAACTCTCTTCCTCGATAAGATTTTATCTATCTGTCTGTTCCGTGGTCAGTCTAAAAGGGTTTCCTTACTGCATTTCAGATTACATAATTTGTTAATTCAAATTGGTTGAATTGGAAGTGATCTATTCATCCCCCCCTTTTAGCTTACTTTTTGTGTGAACTATCAATTGGTATCAGAGCAGGTTACCCAACATGTGGTCCAACGACTAGGGTAAATATGGATCTAGCACTCCTCGCAGTTTCATAGCTGAGGGACAATCAATTAGTCGCCCTCCTTTTTTTGATGGTAATAACTACTTTTACTGGAAAAATAGGATGGAAGTATTCCTGAGAGCGTAGAGCCACAAACTCTGGAGAGTGATCATCATAGGACCATACGATCTCCCACCAAATGAAGATGCGTGGACAAAAGATCACATCAGAATTTCAACGATCAACTGGTCGACTCTAAACATAATTCAATGTGCAGTACATCCAGAAGAGTACGCTAGGATCTCAGCCTGCCAGACAGCCAAGAAAATGTGGGATGAACTAGAGCTCATCTATGAAGGTACATCCCAAGTCAAGACCACCAAGGTAAATATGCTCACCTCTGAGTATGAATTGTCTAAGATGAAAGCCGAGGAGACCATGACAGAAATGTATGCTAGGCTATCGCTGATCACTAACAATCTTAAGGGCTTGGGAAATAGGTTTCGGAAGGGGACCTAGTCAGGAAAATCCTTAGGTCGTTAACCCCCGCATGGCACACCAAGGCCATTATGATAGAGGAGTCTAGGGATCTGTCAAAACTGATAGTCACTGAGCTGATAGGATCCCTAATGACTTATGAAATGAATTTTAAAAGAAATGGTGAAGGAAGTGACAAGAAGGGAAAGAACATTGCTCTCAAGGTGTCCCGTAGTAGCAGTGGGAGTAGCAATAGCAGTAGTAGTGGGGAGTCTGACGGGTTCTCAGACCTTGATCAAGAGGAGCAAGCTATGTTGACTAGACAATTTTGAAAGTTCTTAAGAACTAAGGGATAAACATTTAGAAGAAAAAGATCGCATACTTCTGGTAAGCATTTTGATTCTAACAATGATAAAAATAAGAATGCTAAGAAGATCACATGCTTTCATTGCAGGAGGACTGGACACATGAAGGGGGATTGCCCCGATCTCCAGAAGAAAAGCTCCAAGGTGCAAAAGAAGAAACCTCAGGCTATGGTCTGCACGTGGAGTGACGAGGAGGAAGACCTTGAGGCCAACTCTTCAGAAGAAGACGACCAAGGAATTTGCCTTATGGCCAACAGTGACGAAGAGGTAACCAACATTTTTGAGAATTTCACAATTGATGACTGGGAAGATGCCTATGCTGAACTGTTAGATAAGTTTAATGCTTTGAGTAAAGACCATAGGGTGTTAAAAAGAAAACTGAATGCTGCTAATGAAGAACAAATTCAAACTGACAAAGAAAATCAGAAGGTCAAGGAAGAATTAGAAGAGATGAATTCTCTCAGAATGGAAAATGAAAATCTTAAGTCTGAAAACAAAGAAGTTCAAAAACAACTTGATGAATTTAAGTTAAAACTTCAAGAAAGCCAAAGTGAAAATAGATTAACCACTGAAAAGAATGAAGCTGTTAGGAATGTGAATTCTAAACTTCAGAAAAAATTGTGAAACATTGCAAAAAGAATTGGAAGACAAACAAAGAACTCTAGAAAAATTTGTTCAAGGAAAAATAAATTTGGATACCATGCTAAGTGCTAGGGTTAATTTCAATAAAGAAGGTTTAGGCTATAACCCAATAGAAAAGAAACCCTTTGAATTCAAAACAGTGACATTCTGTCCAGAAAAAGGGAAAGAAAAACTAGACACACCATCCATCTCTAAAAATGTTTAGAATGTCCAACAATCAAGAAACACTTTGTCAAACCATACTGAACAACAATCTAAAACTATAAAGGACTCAACTAGGCAAGCTCATGTGGGCATTCCCCAGAACAAGAACATTTACAGGTCAAGGCATGTGACCTAGAACAGAAATTCATCCTTCAATAAAGACATGGGTCAATATAAGAAAAACTGGGGAAATCCCGTTCCTTCACAGGAACTCTCTAATGATTATGCTTATCCTAGATAGAATGGGTACAGAAGATACCCAAGGAATGAACAGTCCAACAACAATAGGAACAGATTCCACATCATTAGGCCAGGTAGATAGAACTCTAGTCATAATTTCAACAAAACTGTCAACAACATGCAAAAGAAAAATACTTTGAAATAGTTTTGGATTCCGAAGTTTCTACTTAGAGATTTGAACAATGTCTTTGGACCCAATCTATCTTGGGTTCAAAACCACTCTGCTTGATATGTCCCTCTGCAGGTTAGCCTAGCAGCCGAGCACAACAAGTGGTATCTAGATAGCGGCTTCCCCAGGCACATGACAGGTGACCGATCTAAATTCAGCAAACTGGAAATGAAGGTAGCGGGTGTTGTGTCTCCTCCGATTTGGTTTCATTCATGTCTAGTTTTAATGATTGGCAACAGTGGTTTGACCATGGGCAACAATGGTTTGACCACTAGTCGACTTTGACAACATCACCTCTGTATAAGTCAGAATAAGTCTCAGTTGTTGTTAGAAGGTCGATGCATATTTAGAATGTTGTAGCATTTAAGGTCGGTGCTAGTGTCATATATCTTGCATACATATTCGATGATAGTTGCACCTTGTGCATACTAAGGTCGGTGCTAGTTGCATAAAGGGTCGGTGCTAGTGTCATATATCTTGCATACATAGTCGATGCTAGTTGCACCTTGTGGATACTAAGGTCCGTTCTAATTGCATAAAGGGTCGGTCCTAGTATCATATATCTTGCATACATAGTCGATGCTAGTTGCACCATGTGCATACTAAGGTCTGTGCATAATTTTTTCCTTACACATATTGGCGGTCGGTGCATATTTTTACTGCAATGCATAAGGTCTGTGCACATTTCTATGCTAGCTGTTATAAGGTCAGTGCACACTCTGTTGGTCTGCATTTGAAGTCGGTGCACGTTTTGCATTTTCGCATATAAGTCAGTGCATGTTTCATTCATGCATATGAAGGTCGGTGCATTTCTTTTTGCATTATGCATATAGGTCTGTGCATATATGTTTACTCAGGTCTGTGCACATTTTAACTTGAGCGATACAAAGTCGGTGCACACTTTGCTGCATGCATAACTAGTCGGTCCACACTTTGCTGCATGCATATCAAGTCGATGCACGTTTTTATCACCTGCATACAAAGTCAGTGCATTTTTCTTGTCGAGCATATATAAAGTCAATGCTCGTCTGCTTTGGGCCCATATAAAGTCAGTGCATATTGTTTGTGCTACGTATATAAGGTTTAACCATGTTTTCACTTTTCTTCTACAGGCTAAGGCATCTCTTTCAACTTGCCATACTCTCGATCATCTGAACTACAGAGGTGCAGACATCTTCATATGTCACGTGATCACTTAAACTCACACCTGAAGCGTGAGCTCGTGGATGAAAAAAGAACAAATGATTGGCACGTGATCCAAGAGGTGCAATCACTAGACATTCCTCCACGAGGATCACTATCCCATCTATAGCCGACACGTGGCTTCTCTAAAAAAATAGAAACAAACCTTCCACATGCTGGATGCATGAGCTCTTGGGAACCGAGCCTAAAGCCCTATAAGAAGGCATCTTCTACCACCAAAAAGATAGTAGTGGATAAGGAGGCGGCCATAGAATAGCCAGAGAAATCAAAAGCAGGAGAATCACGAAAGAAGAGGAAGGAGAGAGTTCAGAAAAAGGAGAGAACATAGAGTATCGTAGAAGAGAGAGGAAGAAGAAGAAGTGAGTTGAGAGGAAGAAGAGAGTCTAGGCGAGGCTAACTCTTCCTGACTTCTGGATCAAATCCAAAGTCATGTTGCTCCCTTCGTGGAGCTACATTTCTGTCCTCTATCTGTATTTCGTTTATTCTGTTGTTTTCTTTTCAAATCCACTTTAAGCTGTGTATCAGCAGAGCTAAGCTATATTGGTCAGCGGGCGAGGGTGTTCCTCGGACGGACAGCAAGCTGTAAGGCTCAGTGGTTGTAGGGATTTCCATCCCCAAAGCTGTGGATCAGTGGTTTTCAAGCTGTGTGGCAGCAGGAAGCCTTACTCGGTTGAGTAAGGGGTGGACATAGATCTCTGGATAGAGATCGAATCACCTTAAAACTCTCTTCTCTTATGGATCATTTACTATTTTATCACCGAGTAGATGAATGCTTAGGCTCGCCTAATGGTTTAGCATGTGTTTGATTCGATAAACATTCGTTTGCCTTATTCATCTGCCTCTCTCCATCTTGCGCCTTCAACTAAGTCACTACTGCTGGTCAATTTAACGTGCTTGTTGGATTGTTCATCTTCTGAATTTGTGTATGAGTTTATAGCAGTTCATTTAATTTCCGCACTAGTTCTTTTAAACTACTATTGTGTGTTTTCTTTGGGGTTAGATCTATTCACCCCCCTCTAGATCTGTTCCTACTCACCCATCACTTGGTATCAGAGCCTACCTCTCCCTTAGGGCTTTACATCCTGGAGAGTTTAGAATGGATATTAGAGGGTTAACTGCTAAGGGCCACTCCACTAGCAAGCCACCTTTCTTTGATGGATCTAGTTATTCTTACTAGAAGAATCGCATGGAGGTATTCCTTCATGCTAAGGACTATGAGATTTGGAAGGTTGTCAGTAAGGGTTCTTTCGATTTACCTCCAATTGAAGAGTTTCGGACCAAGGAGCACATCCGTAGGTCCACCTTGAATTGGGCGGCCATTAATGCCATACAATGTGCACTTCATCCCACCGAATTCTCCAGAATTTCCTCCTGTACCGCAGCCAAGGAGATGTAGGATAAGCTGAAGGTTATCTATGAAAGGGCTTCTCAGGTTAGGGAAACCAAGGCCAACATGTTGGTCTCTGAGTATGAGGCATTCAGAATGAAGCCTGATGAGTCCGTGTCTTAAATGTATGCCCGTCTGATGGTGCTCACTAATGGCTTGAGAAACTTGGGTAAAGTATAGAGTGAGTACGAGCTGGTTAGGAAAATCCTTAGGTCTCTAACACCTATTTGGCATACCAAGACCACCGTAGTAGAGGAGTCAAGGAACCTTGCTACCACGACCGTAGATGAGCTCATTGGCTCTCTTATGACTTATGAGTTGAACCTTAAGAGGGTAGATGAGTCTGAGAAAAGAAAGAAATCCCTGGCTCTTAAAGTTACCTCAAGCAACAAAGGGTCATCTAGTGAACATAGCTTCTCTGGCTCAGATGAAAACACTGATGATTTTGCTATGTTTACTAGGAATTTCAAAAGGTTTTTGAGGAAAGAAGGAAAGGGGTTTAAGAAAGTATTTTTCTGGCAAAAGGTAGCCAAAGCATAAATATGATGCTGCCAAGAAAACCGATAGCAATGTCTGTTATAATTGCAAGAAGGCAGGACATCTCAAGGTAGATTGTTCGGAGTTGAAAGACAAGCAGCCCAGGTGGAAGAACAAGAAAGGAAAGGCTATGGTTATCATCTGGAGCGATGAAGATGAAGGAAGTCAAAGCAGCTCCTCAGACAGTGAGAAAGAAGACAAGCTATGCTTGATGGCCAAAAGTGATGAAGACAATGAAAACAATGATAAGGTAACTTCACATTTTGAAATTTTCACTCATGATGATTGGCAAGAAGCATATGCTGAGTTACTCGATAAATATGATGATATGAGAAAAGAATACATACATTTAAAAAGGAAAACTAACTCTGTAATTCATGATACATCTCTGAATGATAAAATTACATGTCTGGAAATTGAAAATCTCAATTTGAAAAAATCTCTTGATGAAACCGAGTGTGATAAAGTCATCTTGATTGACTTAAGATCTGAAAATGAAAATCTGAAGAACACCATTGATGAACTCAAACTTAGAAAAATATGAAGCTGTCAATGGCGTGAATGTTGAATTGAAAAAGACAATAGAAAATTTAGAAAAAGAAAATACAGACAAACAAAACTCCCTTGAAGGCATGACACAAGGTATAGAAAATCTGAATGCCATCTTGGGAACAAAAAGTAATTTCAGAAAGGAAGGTTTGGGTTTCAACCCAACTAATAATGAGAGGTTTGACATGAGAACCATCTCCTTTGTCACAGAAAAGGGGACATTTCAACCCCTGATAAACATGACTTCTGGAGAAGATCAGAATAAGAACAAAACGAAAAACATTGAGAAAGCTAAGCCCAGTGCCAAGGACAAGGGCAAAGGGAAGATAGAGGTGTCTAGGTAATCATGCTCATACACTCCTACGCCTCAGACCAAGGGACAGGCTAGGGGTCAGTCTTCTAAGGCTAAAGTTCAAGGAAGCCCCAATGCCAAAACAACCCAGTCACCACAGAATGGTCGAGGCACCCATCAAGGTGCATCGACCTCTACCTCTTTTGGGTATAAGTCCTCTAGGAATCAAGGACCGAGTAGAAGAACCTCAGGTCAAGGCTACTACAAAATAGCTCCTACCTACTCTACATGTTACAACTCGTATAACCACAACTTTAGTAAAGGAGGTCTTGGTAGTTTCTACACGAGGCCAATGCAACATCATTTTCAGAATCCATATTCCACTCAGATGCATCAGCCTTACCCTTGGAATTCCCACATGTAGACTAGGCACAACAATTTCAGAGAAAATACTCCCAGCGTAATGCGACACCAGTAGCATCATACCCCATGGTTTATAATATTATGTTTCCGGCAATCAGCCGAGGGGACTAGCATAGAGCCCTTGAACACAATCAGTGCTCGATCGCATCTTCAAGTATAAATCAAGCTACTTCCACGCATGTAACAATAAAGTATGGCCAAGAATGTACAATTCAATAAGTTCATGATAACACTATTCAACGAATGAACGCTTCAATTTAATAATGCGAGAGTCAAGAATGACTTAAACAAGGTTATACTTATGGAAATAAATCGGTAGCATAATGGTACATTTCTTTAACTTCCATTCATTATATTAAGTTTCTTGATCAATATGATAAATCCTAGACCATTATCAAGCCATCTAGGAACTTTAGAATATCAACCCTTGGGTCAAACCTCGGGTTAACTAGCTCAAGCATTGTGACGGTCAAGTACTGGGCCGTTACACTCATGTGACGCACCAGTAGTGGGCCGTTACATTAGTCTGAATCCAGAAATAGCAAAATAGACAGAACTTTTATGGCTTTGTCAATTCCATGCCCAGTCAGTCTAGGGTCTATAGAGCACCCACTACTCCCAATGCCTACTGGACTAAACGTTGGCAAAGAAATTTTCAAAATGATTTTAAAAAGAAGAAACAAGCCACACCACAAAAGCAATCCTCTAAGATTAATAGTGGTAAGAAAAGGCAAACTAAACTGAATGATAAAAGATCCATAATTTCAATGAAGAAACTAAATCAAATGCGGATACCAAAACACCTAGTCACAAGTCTGCATGAAATAAACGCTTTTCTGGGGCACAAACAACTTTGGGTTCCAAATCTTTCCACTTGATTTTCTATGTAGGTATGCCTGGCAGCCAATCAAAACAGATGGTATCTTGACAGTGGCTGCTCCAGGCACATGACCGGGGACAAAGATAAATTTTGCATGTTGGTGGAGAAGGATGCAGGTCATATTACCTTCGGAGGTAATAGCAAAGGGAAATAGTTGGATCAGGTAAAGTAGGTAAGTGTTCTTCTTGTTGCATTTATGAAGTGCTGTTGGTTGAAGGCCTTGCCTATAATTTGCTTAGCATTAGCCAGCTGCGTGATAAAGGTCACAAAGTAGTTTTTGACTCTCTTGCATGCACAATCTTTGAACCTAATTCTGAATTTGCAAAATTTTCTGGTAAGAGAATCAATAACATCTACATGGTAGACTTAGATGATGCAGCACACACAAATTTATGCCTCACTGTCAGTAAGGATGACTTAGCCTGTCTTTGGCACCGTAGGTTAGGTCATGCTAGCTATCATGTATTGTACAAATTAAATAAACACAGCATGGTAAAAGGTCTCCCTGAAATCTCATTCAAGAAAATTAATAAAATTTGTGAGGCCTGTACTCAATACAAGCAAACTAGAAAGTCACTTAAGTCAAGAAATGAAAGCCTATCTTCTAAACCATTTGAGCTGATACACATGGATTTATTTGGACCATCTATATCAGCCAGCTTATCTGGTAAAAGATATGGTTATGTTTTAATAGATGACTTCTCTAAGTTTACATGGATATTTTTTCTGACTCATAAAAATGATGCATTTCAGGAATTTTATCATAAAATAAATCAGATTAATGAGCATTCAATTCTGAATATCTTGTCTAATCATGGAGGTGAGTTTGAAAACTCACAATTTGATGTTTTCTGCAGGGAAAATGGGATTAACCACAGGTTCTCTTCTCCAAGAACTCTAGAACAGAATGGAGCAGTTGAAAGGAGGAATAGAACTCTGGTGGAAATGGCTAGGACAATGCTGGTTGAAGGAAATCTGCCTAGGATGTTCTGTGCTGAGACTGTGAGCACTTCCTGTTACATTATTAATAGAGCCTTGGTAAGACCTTTCACTCAAAAGACTCCCTATGAAATTCTTAAAGGTAAGAAACCTTCACTAGCACATTTCAAGGTCTTCGATTGTAAGTGTTTTATTCATGTGAATGCTAAAAGAGACCTTGATAAATTTGAACTTAAGAGTGAACCTGGAATTTTTCTAGGTTATTCTAAAATGTCCAGAGCCTATAGAATATATAATCTTAACTCTAAAATTGTAGAGGAATCACCACATGTTGTCTTTGATGAGCATGCTAACAAATCTGAAACTATTTTTTACAGAGACAAAGCTGATGGTGATATTCTTGAGAGTAAAGAAGAGCCATATACCTGCAGAAAATGGTGAGACAAATGGGTCTAGACCTCAGGGGGAGGAAAATGCAGAACCAGGTAATCAGCTTACCAATGTTAGAGTTCTTAAAGATCATCCTTTAGAGAATATAATTGGTAATCTGAATGAACCCCCTAAGACTAGATCACATTTTAGGATTGAAAATGATCTAAATTCTTTTGCACTAGTCTCTCAAATAGAACCAAAAAACATAGATAGTGCCTTAGAGGATGTGTATTGGATAAATGCCATGCATGATGAACTGAACCAATTCGAAAGGAACAAGGTATGGCACCTAGTCCCTAATCCCTCACATGGCTCAATTATAGGCACTAAATGGATTTTCAGGAATAAAACTAATGAGCAGGGAAAGGTAGTTAGAAATAAAGTTAGGCTAGTGGCAAAGGGTTACATCCAAGAATATGGGGTAGATTTTGAAGAATCTTTTGCTCCTATTGCCAGATTAGAAGCTATCAGAATACTTTTAGCATTTGCTTGTAGTCTAGGAATAAAATTGCTGCAGATGGATGTGAAATCTGCCTTTTTGAATGGGTTGATAAAAGAGGTTGTGTATGTTAAACAACCTCAAGGTTTTGAATGCCTTGATTTTCCTGATCATGTCTATAAATTAGATAAGGCATTGTATGGACTGAAGCAAGCTCCTAGGGCCTAGTACGACAGGCTGAGCTCCTTCCTCAAATGTAAGGGTTTTTCAAGAGGAGAAGTTGACCAGACCCTATTCACTAAGGTAAGTAACAACGACATTCTTATTGCTCAGATTTACGTAGATGACATAGTGTTTGGGTCAACTAAATCTGAAATGTGTGAGAAATTTTCTAGATTAATGACAGATGAATTTGAAATGAGTTCTATGGGAGAATTGAAGTTTTTCCTTGGTTTACAGGTCAATCAAACATTGGAGGGAAGCTTCATCACATAGTCCAAGTACCTAAGGGACCTACTGAAGAAATATCAAATGGAAAATCTCAAATCAATAACAGCACCTATGGGCACCTCAACTAGTCTTGATGGTGACCCAAAAGGTAAATTGGTTGACACCAAGCTTTATAGAGGTATGATCGGATCCCTTTTGTACCTTACTGCATCTCGATCTGATATTCAATTCTCAGTATGTTTATGTGCTAGATTTCAGGCTAGTCCTAGAGAATCACACATGAGTGCAGTGAAGAGGATCTTTAGGTATCTATCAGGCACCCCTGACTTAGGTTTATGGTTTTCTGCTAAGTGTGAGCTTGACCTTGTAGCTTACACTGATGCAGATTATGTTGGGTGCAGGATAGATAGAAAGAGCACTAGTGGATTTTGTCAATATCTAGCTGGTTGTCTAGTATCTTGGGCATCTAAGAAGCAACACACTATTGCACTTTCCACTGCTGAAGCAGAATATGTTACAATAGGGCATTGTGTAGCCCAAGTCTTATGGACAAAGCACCAACTTGCTGATTATCGCATCAATCTAGGATGTACACCTATTTTGTGTGATAACACCAGTGCTATTTCATTAACCAAAAATCATGTTTATCACTCTAGGACTAAGCACATTAAGATTAAACATTCACTTCATTGAATCAAAAAAATAGATTGCTGATATCTTTACTAAGCCCCTTGGAAATGATAGATTTAAATTCTTAAGAAGGGAACTAGGCTTATGTAAATTTCAGCATGATGAATAAACATTCATTCTTGTCTATCCTAAATAAATTGCCTCGAAATGAATGATTCATTTGCACATGCTTCAGGTTGGCTTTAGAGTTAATCTATCTATAGCATAATTGCATACCTTGCATCATACCCATCTTGTTCTCAAAGGTATATAAAATGATAGTTGGGAGAAGGGCAGATATCTTCCGTCTGGAAACTCACATCATGTGTAGAGGCTAGTCCTCCACCTGGTACCTTGAGTCAAGAGTCATATGTTGAGTCATGCATTTGTGTCTAGCATTGTCATAGAAGTATGATAGGTTAACATGTTGTGTCCAAAAGTGTTGCATAGTCTCAGGGGGAGCTTGTGTTTTTTTTGTTAAAGAGAGTTCTTAAACTGTCTATCAATTCTTATTTTCATATATGAACTTCTCGGAACCAAGGTCTCATTCAGTCAATATCTCTGAGTATTACTTAATATTCAGATTACTTCTCTTAAGATAAATTCACTTGGGATCCCTCTGTATCAAGTTGATACACATCACTTGGCAGCACATGCCTGTCATCTTGATCTTCAACACCTTGACCGTCAACTGGACATCACTTTGCATCTCATCTCCTTTCACTTCTGAGAATCTGGAAGAATGATAAACTGATAATAAGTTCACTACTCTAAGGTACTAAAATCAGATACCTACTTCTGTAAGAATGTGAATGCACCATGAATGAACTGATGATTTATGCTTAATGAACCTTAGAGTCTAAAGGTTTGCTCAATGAAAAAGGATAGTTCATTATAGTTAATAGTTCTCAACCATCCTTTACATGTTGTGTCTGTTTCTGTCTTTATAAAACTGAAAATGAAAAAAAATTCTCAAGGACTCTTAGTTGAGAAACTTAGTTATTGAGTGTTGTTTTTAAACAAAACCCAAGGGGTAGCAATATATATATACATAACTTTTGAGTCAAGAATTAATTTGTAGAGCAATAGCTTAAGTCACCGAGAAACTGTGTCCTCCATCAAAGAAAGAGGATAACCCCATGTCATGATGTGCTTTAGTTAACTCTGTTTAAAAAGTATAAAATTTTATGTCAAAAGTAATTGGCAGAGCAATGATTGAATGCACAGAGAAACTGGGTTTTCTATCAATGAAATAGGATGAACCTATGTCATGACGTGCTTCAGTTATCTCTGTTCAACAATTGAAATAGAATGGTACATCCTACTGAGTAAACTGGGGGTACTGGCGTCTGATCAACGTGTATCTCCATGTACAAAGGTATGGATTATACCTGCCTGCTCACAAATTTTTGTGGACATATAATTGAATTCAGCTGAACCCTACACAAAGTTTCCACAACTTGTTTAATCTCAACACTTGTTCTAGGTCCTCCTAAGAACATCTTTGAATTCTACATAAGTAAGTTGAAGATAGATTGTTCTGGCATGATTAGTGTATGTGTGGTTTATTGCTATTAATAGCTAATTCAAACCTTTTCAAAGAGTAGAGTTGCTACACTCTAACTTCCATTACCCATAAATCAGATTTTATCAAGGTTGCATTATCTGCACTCTTATTCTAAGAAGAGTCTAATCTCTGTATGCTTGTTTAATGAAAGATGTCACGCCCCGAGCCTTTATTATAGCGGAAGACTCGCTCGAGGAACGTGAACAGCCGGCATGGTAAACCTCTTGCAAGCAAGAATGATCAGAGCGCAAGATAATCACACATAAGAATGCAATCGCATAATAATTAATCAAACTCCAACTTTATTTCATTGGTAATCGAGTATTCAAGTACAATAACCTTTTCATACCTTTTCCATTCCACTATACTCAAGAAATAATAAATTACAAAGACTCGATCTAAACATTGTAGACTTCCTAAGTCTTCACTCCCAAGTTGATATGATTTTCATTCGCTCTTGGACCCGCTACTTGTATAGCCTGAATCCTAATTCGTATCACGTCCATCTCCTGAAAAAAATTAGAAATAGGTAATGAGCACATTTTCCCAGTAGGTATCTTCGCATCAACATGATTAGCACTATTAAAGTAATAAGCATTTTAGCTCTAAAGAATTTAGGTAAAATCATACGAAATGCGATCAATCATGTGAGTAACCAAAGTAACAAAACGATCATGTAAGATAGAATGAGAGCAAGAATGAACTAGCAAGAACGTAACAAGAACATGATATTGGCCTTTCATAAACAAGAATGTATCAAGAATGTACTAGCAAACCACATAATCATCACTCTAGTATCTTTTGCTTATGAGCAAGTACTTCATGAATTTCTGTGGAATATCAAGCAAGAAAGTCATGTACAAGAATGTCATGTCGTGCCATGGATTTTCACTTATTTATAAAGAAAGTACTCCCAGCGCAATGCGACGTCAGTAGCATCATATCCCATGTTTTATAATAGTATGTTTCCGACAATCAGCCGAGGGGACTAGCATAGAGCCCTTGAACACAATCAGTGCTCGATCGCATCTTCAAGTATAAATCAAGCTACTTCCACGTATGTAATAATAAAGTATGGCCAAGAATGTAATAAGTTCAATAAGCTCATGATAATAATAATCAATGAATGAACGCTTCAATTTAGAATATGAAAGATCAAGAATGACTTATACTATGTTATGCTCATGGAAGAAATTCGGTGGCATAATGACTCATTTCTTAACTTTTCACCCTTTAAAATTAAGTATCTTGATCATTGTGACAAGTCCTAGAACATCAATGATCCACCTAGGAACTTTAGAATATAAACCCCTTGGTCAAACCTCGGGTTAAAAAAATATAGAACTGTGACGGTCTTGTACTGGGCCGTTACATAACGTGGCGCTCCAATATTGGGCCGTTACAATGGTCTGAATCCAAAAAAAATAAAGATGGACTCAGTACATGTGACGGTCATTTATTGGGCCGTTAGATGAGCCTGACGGTCCAACCTTGATCCGTTACATATCCGAAAACCAGAAACCATCGATAGTGTTTTCTAATGATTGGGCTTTCATGGTACAACCAACTCGGCATCCTAGTGGGAATCTCAGGCTCGCGGAGAATTACGGAGGCCTTGAAACAAGATTTCCTAGTCCATTGGAAGGAATATCCAATAGAGAGGTCCTCATGTCCAAGAATAATGTTCCTATAGTACAAAGTGTGAACTAATGGACAACATACCGGAATATGGGCCATGTACTTAAAGAAAATGACTCTATTGATAGAGAGAGAATGTGCAGCAATGTGAAACCAAGATAAAACTCCGTCAATACAACATTGGAAAAATCATGATTTAAATACAAACTATAAAGTTAGTCAATAAAATTAACATATGCTTTAAAATAACTCAAGATCATGCAATTCCTATTATGAATCAGTAGATAAACTTAAAGTCATTCTAACAGGTCAAAACTTAGATAACTAGGCATATTTATAAGTTAATGTGACTGTTCTTCAATTCTGTCTCGAATTACCTGAACAAAGCATTCTGACGGTCTAGTCTAAGCGCGTTACACTGATGTAACGGTTTATCGTGGGACCGTCAGAGTTATATAACGTTCCAGTTATGGTGCGCCAGAGTCCACAGAGAGCTTTGAATCCAACAAAGGGTGTGACGGCTTATCGTAAGACCGTTACAGTGTTGTGACGGCCCTACCTTAATCCGTAAGAGCTTCTACTGACATCAATAGATAAAAAGATCTAAGGTTTCAACTTACATCATGTTTGGAAATCATGTATAAACTTCCACATGATAAAATGAAGGCTAAACTAATAGCATGCATGGGTTTTCTATGAATTTGACAAGAAAGTTCCTTTTAACTTAGTTAGGGCTAAGAATACACATGTATGCATGACTCTAATAAAACATGAAATCCATGATCTATAGTGCATGAAATCAATTCTAATCAGAGGGCTTTTATCACTAACAAGATGTTTTTGCCAATCATGAGATGACCACCACTTAACTGGGCTTTAAACTTCTAATTTGATACTGAAAGATGTGCCCTAGTTCTCCCTTTCTAGTGAGTTTCCAGCAACTTCATGCTGCTCTAGCTCCTTAGCCTCTTGACCTAAGGACGTGAAATTTTGAGGGTAAGAAGATGAAACTACGGGGGAAAAAAAGTTCTAAAAAACTGAACTCTAATTACCTCGTTTAGATGTCCTAATCTTCTGATCTTCAGAGGACTTGCGTTCAGTTTCCTGGGTTGCTAAGGTCCGACCAGCAACTTTGGAAGCTTCAATCTCCTTGGTTGGTTGATCTCCTTGCATGAAATTTGGAGAGCTATTATTCTAAAGTATTATAAACATAATCTTCTAAAGAACTTACCCGAAATTTCATCTCCTTACCTTGATTCTTCACGAGCCAAAAGTAAGGGTCGCTCAGTTCAAAACTAGGTCTTATTTCTAGGGATTTGGGCTAGGGTTTGAGGATTAGATCGATTCTAGAGTCCTTAGTTGGCCAAAACATGATCCCTAAGAGTCCCTAGTAACCTTACATGTTCTCCTAATTAGGTCTCTTATAGATAGGATCCCAAAGATCCCATCTTTTTACAAGTTCTTCAACTCAAGGAATTAACAGGGTGTGACAGTCTAGTCCTGATGCGTTACATGCATGTGGCGGTCGCCCTGATAGACCGTTACAGCCAACGTGTGCAGAATTTCAAATTAATAAAACTCTTTTATTCATTTTATCTATATAATTATCTAATTAAGGGATATTTATCCTTTAAAATCTGTGAATATGCTAAATAACCTTCTAGAATATGGGCCAAACTTAATGGGCTTGGTCCTTAAACCTTTTGAGTCTTACTTGAATAGGCTAGGCTAATTATTTAACACAATTGGGCCTTATAATAACTTATTAATCCAATAATTCATTTATTAATTTATTTAGGCCTTTATAAATTCCAGAAAATTATTAAATAACCAAGAAATTATTTATATAAATTTTGGGGCACTACACCCTCCCCCACTTAGAAGAATTTGGTCCCCAAATTTAATACTTGGATTATGGAGAGTGTACTTACAGTTAAATAATTCTGGAAATCTTTTCCGCATAGCTTCTTCGATTTCTCATGTTGCTTCATATGGCTATGTTTTCTTCCATTGAATCTTGACCATAGGAATAACTTTATTCCTTAGTTGACGCACTTCTCAATCCAAAATTTTTATTGGCATTTGCTCGTACATCATGTCCTTCTGAATATTCAAATTATCATAAGTGATAACATGGTCAGGATCATATACATACCTTTTCAGCATAGAGACGTGAAATACGTCATGAACTCCTGCTAATTGTGGAGGTAAAGCCAGTCTATAAGCTACTTCACCGACCCTTTCAAGAATTTCAAATGGGCCAATGAACCTGGGAGTTAGCTTGCCTTTGATGCCAAATCTTCGAATACCACGACCCGGAGAAACCTTTAGATATACATGATCTCCAACCTGAAACTCCAAATCGCGCCTTCGATTATCGGCATAAGACTTTTACCTATCTTGTGCCATCTGCAGTCTTTCTCGAATGAGCTTGATCTTCTCTGTAGAATCCCTGATAAGGTCGAGGCCTAGAAATTGCCTTTCCCCTATTTCATTCCAACAAATAGGTGACCTACAGCTTTTTCCATATAACACTTCAAAAGGTGCCATTTGTATGCTGGCTTGATAACAGTTGTTATATGCAAATTCTACAAGAGGTAAGTGATCATGCCAACTTCCTCCAAAATTGATAGCACAAGCCCTGAGAATATCTTCTACTACTTGATTTGTTCTTTCCGTCTGACCATCTATTTGAGGATGAAAGGTTGTGCTAAAGTTCAATCTAGTCCCTAGTGAGTTTTGTAGACCCTTCCAGAAATGTGATGTGAATCGAGGATCTCTATCAAATATAATAGTGATAGGGATACCATGTAATTTGATAATTTATTTTATGTATAATGCTGCTAGAATATCCACAGACTATCGACTTTTTATTGGTAGAAAATGTGCAGATTTAGTCAATCGGTCTATGATTACCCATATACCATCGTGTCCTCCTCTGGTCTTAGGTAAACCCATGATGAAATTCATCCTTATACTCTCCCACTTCCATGTTGGAATGTCTAAGGGATGTAATTTACCGACGGGTCTAAAATGCTCTGCTTTAACTTGTTGGCAAGTGAGACAGTGAGACACAAAATCTGCTATCTCTCTCTTCATATTGGGCCACCATAAGTTTCTTTTGAGATCTTGATACATCTTTGTACCTCCTAGATGAATGGTGTAGTTGGAATTATGTGCATCTTCTAGGATCAATTTCTTCGTATCCTCATGATCCGGTACACATACTCGGCCCTTAAATAGCAATCTTCCGTCATTGGAAATAGAGAAATTCGGCCTCTGATCTATGTTAGCTTTAATCTCTAGTAACACGGGATCATCATCTTGCAACTTGACCATATCCTCTATTAATGTTGGTTGAGCCCGGATATTAGCCATGAAGCAATCCTCTTCCTTTGTGTCAATATCTAAATTCAACTGAGCAAACTGAGGAATAAGATTAGTCATACTAACCATAAGACTTGATAGCATTCCCATTGGTTTTCTGCTGAGTGCATCGGCTACAGCATTAGCCTTGCCAGGATGATATTGAATAGCAAAATCAAAATCTTTGAGGTATTCTTACCATCTTCTTTGGCTCATATTTAGCTCTTTTTAAGAAAATAAATATTTCAAGCTCTTGTGGTCCGAGTATACCGTGAACTTTTCTCCATAGAGATAATGACGCCAAATTTTTAAGGCGAAAATAATAGCTGCCAATTCCAAATCATGCACAGGATAATTTTCCTCGTGACGTTTCAATTGTCTTGATGAATAGCAGATTACTCTTCCATCTTGCATGAGGACACATCCTAAGCCAATACCAGACGCATCCGTATATACTTCGAATCCACCACCTTCCACTGGTAGTGATAGAATAGGAGCTGTAGTGAGATGATTCTTAAGAGTTTGAAAACTCTCTTCACATTCTTTGGACCAAACAAAGGGATTTTATTTTCTTGTAAGTCTTGTTAAAGGAACTGCAATCTTTGAGAAGTCCTTAATGAACTCCTATAATAACCAGCTAGACCTAGAAAGCTTCTTACTTCTGATACAGTCATTGGCCGGCTCCAATTCCTGACAGCTTCTACTTTCGAAGGATCCACATCGATTCCTTCCTTGGAAATAATGTGGCCGAGGAATGAAACTTCCTTGAGCCAGAATTCACATTTGTTAAGCTTTGCATAAAGTTTATGCTCTCTAAGTGTTTGCAGAGCTATCCTATGATGTTCTTCGTGTTCCTCTTTTGTCTTAGAGTATATCAAGATGTCATCAATGAATACGACGATGAATTGGTCCAGATATGGTTGGAAAACATTGTTCATAAGTTGCATAAATGCTGCTGGGGCATTAGTTAACCCAAACGGCATTACCACAAATTCATAGTGGCCATAACGACTTCGAAAAGTCGATTTGTAAATGTCTTCTTCTTTAATTCTAAGCTCATGATAACCTGATCTGAGGTCAATCTTGGAGAAATATTATGCTCCCGAAAGCTGATCAAAGAGCTCATCAATACGCGACAACGGATACTTGTTTTTGATTGTAAGTTGATTCAGTCATCGGTAATCGATGCATAGCCTGAGAGAACCATCCTTCTTCTTGACAAAAAGAATTGGCGCACCCCAAGGGGATGTGCTAGGTCTGATGAAGCCCTTATCCAGTAGTTCCTGCAACTGCTTCTTTAGTTCCTTGAGTTCTATGGGGGACATCCTGTAAGAGGCTATAGAAACTGGTGCTGCTCCTGGAATGAGTTCAATAGTGAAGTTCACTTCCCTCTTGGGTGGTAAACTAGGTAATTCGGATCGGAATACATCTGGGAACTCATTTACAATAGGGATATCTGCTATGATAATTTCCTTGGACTCCGTAATAATGATAGAAGCAAGAAAAGCTTCACATCCTTGCGAGATAAGTTTGCAAGCGTGAAGTGAGGATATGATCGTGAGGTGTTTCTTGTATTTGATGCCAAGAAAAGAGAATCTTGGAAGATCGGATTTTTGGAAGGATATAATCCTATTTTTGCAATTGATATAAGCATCCTGATCTATAAGCCAATCTACCCCTAAAATGGCATCATAACCTTTCATGTCAAGGCATACTAAGTTTGCGGGGAGATTATGACCTTCTACTATTACTTCGCTATCAGGATAATAGTTGGTAAGCTTTGTTCCAGAACCTAAGGGTGTGGTAATAGCAAGATCTGAAGGTAAGGGAACTAATACAATTGGTAATGTTTTTGCAAAAGTAGTGGAGATAAAAGAATGAGAGGCACCAGTATCAAATAACACAAATGCAGGACAGGAACAAATTTCAAGAGTACGTTCCATAAGCCCACCATCCCTGAGTGCTTCCTCTTCTTCTAGAATGGCATTGAGGTGAGCTTGCCTCCTGCGTCCACCACCAGATGACTGGTCCTTCATAAGGGGGCAATCCGACATACGATGCTCCCTGCTTCCACAACGTAAACATGCGCCGAGGCGCTTCCAGCACTCTTCAGCCGAATGGCCGAACTTTTCACAAAAAGTGTAAGCCGTGGCGACTTGCTCCTCCTCTTTAATCTTCTTGTTCTTTTGGGAACTTCCACCGTTCCCACTCCTGGATCTCTTCTTACTATCATGGCTTTTATGAGGCTCCGTGATGCTGAATTTCTCTTTCTTATAACTCCGATCTGATCGTCGGCTGTACTCTTCTCCTTTCCCTTTCAATTTCTCGACCTTTTCTAAGGTCCTCCCACATAAGTATGCCCGCTGAACCATCTCCGCATAAGTACGGATATTTTGGGTCCCAAGCTGTTGAATAAAATAGGGACGTAACCCGTCCATAAACTGATTTGCATTTAATAGATCGGTACTGATTAGATGCGGTGCATAAGGTGCTAGCCTTGAGAATTGTAATTCATATTCGGCCATTGTCATCATTCCCTATCGAAGAGAGGCGAACTCCATAGCCTTTCTTTCTTTCACATGCTCAGAGAAATACTTGGCACGGAATAAGGTGAGAAAGCCATCCCACGAATGAGGTGCATCGGCCGGAGGTACCAGAATCGACTTCCACCATGTACGGGCATCTTTGTTGAGTTGGAAGGTTGCAAGACGCACCTTCTCTTAATCGATGCATTGGATGACGTCAAATATACAGTTCATCTCGTCAATCTAGTTCTCTGCTTCGTCCGGATTAGAAGAACCATAGAAACGCGGAGGGTTTAAACTCCAAAAATCACGATGTAAATCGCCAGCCCGTGCACCTGCGCCAGCTTGCACCATGGTTTGTAATGCCTGAGTAAGGCCGGCAACAGTTTTTTGCATGCCATTCCAATCTACGCGATGAGCCATGGTAATAATAAGGTACCTACGAGAAATATAACAACTGGTTATTTCTCGTGAAATTGGAAGAAAATTTATCTTAAGGCTAATTAACTATCTTATCCCGGGCTCTACCCAATTCTCACATGGGTATGGGAAATTTCTTCCTTAGTTTATAGGTAGGGGTACTTAAACCTTGGACTTATCCTATGACATAATTCTTCTCCCTAAGTCCTGAGACTTAGGCTCTGATATCAACTTAACTATCACGTCCCGAGCCTTTATTACAGCCGAAGACTCACTCGAGGAACGCGAATAGCCGGTATGGTAAGTCTCTTGCAAGCAAGAATGATCAGAGCGCAAGGCAATCACACATAAGAATGCAATCGCATAATAATTAATCAAACTCCAACTTTATTTCATTGGTAATCGAGTATTCAAGTACAATAACCTTTTCATACTTTTTTCATTCCACTATACTCAAGAAATAAGAAATTACAAAGACTCGATCTAAACATTGTAGACTTCCTAAGTCTTCACTCCTAATTTGATATGATTTTCATTCGCTCTCGGACCCGCTACTTGTATAACCCGAATCCGAATTCGTATCACTTCCATCTCCTGAAAAAAATTAAAAATAGGTAATGAGCACACTTGCCCAGTAGGTATCTTCGCATCAACATAATTAGCACTATTAAAGTAATTAGCATTTTAGCTCTAAAGAATTTAGGTAAAATCATGCGAAATGCGATCAATCATGCGAGTAACCAAAGTAACAAAACGATCATGTAAGATAGAATGAGAGCAAGAATGAACTAGCAAGAACGTAACAAGAACATGATATTGGCCTTTCATAAACAAGAATGTATCGAGAATGTACTAGCAAACCACATAATCATCACACTAGTATCTTTTGCTTATGAGCAAGTACTTCGTGAATTTTTGTGGAATATCAAGCAAGAAAGTCATGTCGTGCCGTGGATTTTCACTTATTTATAAAGAAAGTACTCCCAGCGTAATGCGATGTCAGTAGCATCATACCCCATGGTTTATAATAGTATGTTTCCGACAATCAGCCGAGGGGACTAGCATAGAGCCCTTAAACACAATCAGTGCTCGATCGCATCTTCAAGTATAAATCAAGCTACTTCCATGTATGTAACAATAAAGTATGGCCAAGAATGTAATAAGTTCAATAAGCTCATGATAATAATAATCAATGAATGAACGCTTCAATTTAGAATATGAAAGATCAAGAATGACTTATACTATGTTATGCTCATGGAAATAATTCGGTAGCATAACGACTCATTTCTTAACTTTTCACCCTTTAAAATTAAGTATCGTGATCATTATGACAAGTCCTAGAACATCAATAATCCACCTAGGAACTTTAGAATATCAACCCCTTGGCCAAACCTCGGGTTAACAAAATATAGAACTGTGACGGTCTTGTACTGGGCCGTTACATAACGTGACGCTCCAGTATTGGGCCGTTACAATCGTCTGAATCCGAAAGAAATAAAGATGGACTCAGTACATGTGACGGTCGTTTATTGGGCCGTTAGATGAGCCTGACGGTCCAACCTTGATCCATTACATATCTGAAAATCAGAAACCATCGATAGTGTTTTCTAATGATTGGGCTTTCATGGTACAACCAACTCGGCATCCTAGTGGGAATCACAGCTCGCGGAGAATTACGGAGGCCTTGAAACAAGATTTTCTAGTCCATTGGAAGGAATATCCAATAGAGAGGTCCTCATGTCCAAGAATAATGTTCCCATAGTATAAAGTGTGAACTAATGGACAACATACCGGAATATGCGCCATGTACTTAAAGAAGATGACTCTATTGATAGAGAGAGAATGTGTAGCAATGTGAAACCAAGATAAAACTCCGTCAATACAACATTGGAAAAATCATGATTTAAATACAAAACTATAAAGTTAGTCAATAAAATTAACATATGCTTTAAAATAACTCAAGATCATGCAATTCCTATTATGAATCAGTAGCTAAATTTAAAGTCATTCTAACAGGTCAAAACTTAGATAACTAGGCATATTTATAAGTTAATGTGACTGTTCTTCAATTCTGTCTCGAATTGCCTGAACAAAGCATTCTGACGGTCTAGTCTAAGCGTGTTACACTGATGTAACGGTTTATCGTGGGATCGTCAGAGTTATATAACGCTCCAGTTATGGTGCGTCAGAGTCCACAGAGAGCTTTGAAACCAACAGAGGGTGTGACGGCTTATCGTAAGACCGTTACAGTGTTGTGACGGCCCTACCTTAATCCGTCAGAGCTTCTGTTGACATCAATAGATAAAAAGATCTAAGGTTTCAACTTACATCATGTCTGGAAATCATGTATAAACTTCCACATGATAAAATGAAGGCTAAACTAATAGCATGCATGGGTTTTCTGTGAATTTGACAAGAAAATTCCTTTTAACTTAGTAAGGGCTAAGAATACACATGTATGCATGACTCTACTAAAACATGAAATTCATGATGTAGTGCCCTAGAATTTATGTAATAATTTCTGAGTTATTTATAGAACTTTCTAGAATTTATAAGGACTAAATAGATTAATAAAAAGGATTATTAGATTAATAAGTCATTATAAGGCCCAATTATGTTAAATAATTAACCTAGCCTATTTAAATAAAATCCAAAAGGTTTAAGGACCAAGCCCATTAAGTTTGGCCCATATTCTAGAAGGTTATTTAGCCTATTTACGTATTTTAAGGATAAAATACCATTTTTATGGATAATAATATGGATAAATAACAAAAGAGTTTGATTGATGTTGAACTCTGTGCACGTTGGATGCAGCGGTCTATCGCGCGACCGCCACAGCCATGTAACGCACCAGTCTTGATGCGTTACATTCTGTCAGTTCCATGAATGAAAGAACGAGCAAAAAGATTAGAACTTTGGGATCCTATCTACAAGAGATCGACTTGGGAGAGTTTATAACAATACTAAGGACGTTTAGGGATTAGGTTCTGACAAATTAAGGACTCTAGAATCGATCTAATCTTCAAAACCCTATAAATAGGAACTAGTTCTGAATTGAGCGACCCTTACTTTTGGCTCGTAAAGAATCAAGGTAACGAGATAGAATTTTGGGTAAGTTCTTTAAAAGATTTTGTTTAGTATACTTTAGACTAATAGTTCTCCAAATTTCATATTAGGAGATCAAGCAACCAAGGAGATTGAAGCTTCCAAAGTTGCTGTTTCGACCATAGTAACTCAGGAATTAGAGCAAAAGACCCCTGAAGATCAAGAGATTAGGACGTCTAAACGAGGTAATTAGAATTCAATCCTTTAGAACTTTTTTATCACATTAGTTTCATATTCTTACCCTCAAAATTTCACATCTTTAGGACAAGAGGTTGGAGAGATAGAGCAGCAGGAAGTTGCTGGAAAATCGCTGGGAATGGAGAGCTAGGGCTCGATTTTCAGATTCAAATTAGAAGCTTAAAGCCTAGTTAAGAGGCAGGTTATCTCATGATTGGTAAAAACATCTTGTTAGGGATAAAAGTCTTCTGATTGTACTTGATTTCATGCATTATAGACTATGAATTCCTTGTTTTAGTGGGTTCATGCATACATACATATTCTTAGCCCTAATCAAAGATCAAAGATATTATCTTGTCAATTCACTGCAACTTATGCATATAGATGACATTTACTTCGTTTTGTCATGATTGGAGTAGTTAAATCTTTTTCAAACATGACATGGTTTTAAATCATAGTCGTTTAATTTCTTTATACTATTAGCAGGGACTCTAACGCATCATACTTAGACCATCACAGACTGTAACGGCCTTGCTATAAGCCATCACACCTTCTTTGGAGTTTAAAGTTCTCTGTTGTCTCTGACGCACCATCTATGGAGCATTACATTACTGTAACGGCCTCATGATAAACTGTCACAGTCACTGTGACGCACCCATTCTAGACTGTCAGGGTAACTGTAGACAAAATGGGAAATTAGTTAATTTAACTTATAAATAAGCCTAGTTATCTAAGTTTGGACTTGTTATCATGACTTTAAAATTATGTACTGATTCATAATAGAAATTGCATGATTAAGATATCTTAAGTTATTTTAAGTTATGTTAATTTCATGTGCCAAAATTCTATAGTTTTGTATCTAAATCATGATTTTCCAAAGATGTATTGACGGAATTTTATCATGATTTCCTATTGTTACACATCCTAGAGTCATTTCTCTAACTACATGGCATATATTCAGGTATATATCCATTAGTTCACTTTGCACTATAGGAACATTATTCTTGGACATGAGGACCCCTCTATTGGATATTCCTTCCAATAGACTAGAAAATCTTGTTTCAAGGCCTCCGTAATTCTCCGCGAGCCTGGGATTCCCACTAGGACGCCGAGTTTGTTGTACCATTAAAACCCAAGTGATTAGATTACACTATCGATGTTTCTAGTTATCAGTAGTGTAACGGATCTATATTGGACCGTCAGGTACATGTAACAGCCCAATATACGACCGTCACATTCAACTGAGTCCAATTTCTTGGTTCTGGATTGAGACTAATGTAATGGCCCAATACTGGAGCGTCACATCATGTAACGGCCCAGTACACGACCGTCATACTGCTTGAGTATTTTAACCCGAGGTTTGACCAAGGGTTGATATTCTAAGGTTTCTAGATGGACTATTGATGATCTAGAACTTATCATATTGATCAAGAAACCTAATATAATGAATGGAAAATAAAGAATGTACCGTTATGCTGTCGATTTATTTTCATAAGCATAACATAGTATAAGTCATTCTTGATTTCTCATGATTCTTATTAAAGCATTCATTCATTAAATTATTATTATCAAGAGCTTGTTGGAATTATATATTCTTGGCCATACTTTATTGTTACATGCGTGAAAAAAAAAGCTTGATTTATACTTGAAGATGCGATCGAGCACTGATTGTGTTCAAGGGCTCTATGCTAGTCCCCTCGGCTGATTGTCGGAAACATACTATTAGAAACCATGGGGTATGATGCTACTGGCGTCACATTACGCTGGGAGTACTTTCTTTATAAATAAGTGAAAATCCACAACACGATACAACATGATTGATACTTTACATGACTTTCTTGATATTCCATAGAAATTCACGAAGTACTTGCTCATAAGCAAACGATATTAGAGTGATGATTATGTGGCTTGCTAGTACATTCTCGTTACATTCTTGTTCATGAAAGGCCATATCATGTTCTTATAACATTCTTGCTAGTTCATACTTGCTCTCATTCTATCTTACATACTTTAGTTTAATCGCATGATTGATCGCATTCGCATGATTTTACCTTATTTCTCTAAAGCAAAAACGTTAATTACTTTAATGATACATTCATGTTGATGCGAAGATACCTACTGGGCAAGTGTGCTCATTATCTATTTCCATTCTTTTCAGAAAATGAAAGTGATTCTAATTCGGATTCGGACTATACAAGTAGCGGGTCCGAGAGCGAATGAAAGCATTGTTAAAGAATGAGCGAAGACTTAGGAAGTTTACATTGTTTACATCGAGTCTATGTAATTTCTTATTTCTTGAGTCTAACATGATGTAAGTGGAATTAGTGATTGTATTCGAATATTAGATTTGATTAATAATGAAAGTTGAAGTTGAGTAAATATTATGTGATTGTATTCTTATGTGTGATTGCCTTGCGCTCTGATCGTTCTTGCTTGCAAGAGTCTTACCATGCCGGCTGTTCGCGTTCCTCGAGCGAGTCTTCCGCTGTAATAAAGGCTCGGGACGTGACAGTTAAGTTGGTATCAGTGCCTAAGTCTCAAGACTTAGGACGAAGAGTCATGTCATAGGATAAGTCCAAGGTTTAAGGACCCCTACCTATGAACTAAGGAAGAAATTTTCACACCCATGTGAGAATTGGGTAGAGCCCGGGATAAGATAGTTAATTAGCTTTAAGATTGATTTTCCTTGCAATTCCACGAGAAATAACAAGTTGTTATTTTTCTCTCAGGTACCCTATTATTACCATGGCTAATCGCGTAAATTGAGATGGCATGCATCAAACAGTTGCTGGCCTCACTCAAGAATTACAAACCATGGCGCAAGCTGGCGCAGGAGCAAGGGCTGGTGATTTGCATCGTAACTTTTGAATCTTAAACCCTCTGCGTTTCTATGGTTCTTCTAATCCAGATGAAGTGGAGAACTGGATAGACGAAATGAATCGTATCTTTGACATTATCCAATGCACCGATAAGGAGAAGGTGTGTCTCGCAACCTTTCAACACAACAAAGATGCCCGTACATGGTGAAAGTCGGTTCCGACACCTCCGGTCGATGCACCTCATATATGGGATGGTTTTCTTACCCTATTCCGTGCCAAGTATTTTTCTGAGCACGTAAAAGAGAGAAAGGCTATGGAGTTCACCGCTCTTCGATAAGGAATGATGATGGTTGCCGAATATGAACTGCAATTCTCAAGGCTTGCACCATACGCACCGCATCTTATCAGCACCGATTTATTGAAGGCTAATCGGTTCATGGACGGGTTACGGCCTAGTTTCATTCAACAGCTCGGGACCAAAAACATCCGTACTTATGCGGAAATGGTTCAAAGAGCGTATTTGTGTGAAAGGACCTTAGAAAAGGTCAAAAATCTAAAAGGGAAAGGAGAAGAATCCAGCCGACGCTCAGATCGGTGTTATAAGAAAGAAAAGTTCAGCATCACGGAGCCCTACAAGAGCCGTGATAGTAAGAAGAGATCCAGGAATGGGAATGGTGGAAGTTCCCATAAGCAAAAGAAAATCAAGGAGGAGAAGGAGCAAGTCGCCACGGCCTGCACATTTTGTGAAAAATTCGGCCATTCGGCTGAGAGGTGTTGGAAGCGCCTCGGTGCTTTTTTACGTTGTGGAAGCAGGGAGCATCGCATGCCAGATTGCCCCCTTATGAAAGACCAATCGTCTGGTGGAGGACGTAGGAGGCAGGCTCGCCTCAATGCCATCTTAGAAGAAGAGGAAGCGCCCAGGGATGGTGGGCTTATGGAAGGTACTCTTCAAATTTGTTCTCGTCCTGCATTTGTGCTATTTGACACTGGTGCCTCTCATTCTTTTATCTCCACTACTTTTGCAAAAATATTATCAATTGCATTAGTTCCCCTACCTTCAGATCTCGCTATTTCCACACCCTTAGGCTCTCGAACAAAGCTTACCGACTATTATCCTAATAGTGAAGTGATAGTAGAAGGTCATAATCTCCCCGCAAACTTAGTATGCCTTGACATGAAAGGTTATGATGCCATTTTAGGGGTAGATTGGCTTGTAGATCATGATGCTTATATCAATTGCCGAAATAGGATTATATCCTTTCGAAAACCCGATCTTCCAAGATTTTCCTTCCTTGGCATTAAGTACAAGAAGCATCCTACTATCATATCTTCTCTTCACGCTTGCAAACTTATCTCGCAAGGATGTGAAGCTTTTCTTGCTTCTATCATTATTACCAAATCCAACGAGATTATCTTAGCGAACATTCCTATTGTAAATGAGTTCCCAGACGTGTTTCAATCCGAATTACACAATTTACCGCCCGAGAGGGAAGTGAACTTCACTATTGAACTCATCCCAAGAGCAGCACCTATTTTTATAGCCCCTTACAGGATGTCCCCCAAAGAACTCAAGGAATTAAAGAGGCAGTTGCAGGAATTACTAGACAAAGGCTTCATCAGACCTAGCACGTCCCCTTGGGGTGCGCCGGTTCTATTTGTCAAGAAAAAGGATGGTTCTCTCAGGCTATGCATCGATTACCTGTGACTGAATCAACTCACAATTAAAAATAAGTATCCATTGCCGCGTATTGATGAGCTCTTCGATCAGCTTTCAGGAGCAGAATATTTCTCTAAGATTGATCTCAGATCAAATTATCATCAGCTTAGAATTAAAGAAATAGATATTTATAAATCAACTTTTCGAAGTCGTTATGGCCACTATGAATTCGTGGTAATGCCATTTGGATTAACTAATGCCCTGGCAGCATTCATGCAACTTATGAACAGTGTCTTCCAGCCATGTCTGGACCAGTTTATCATCGTCTTCATTGATGATATCTTGATATATTCCAAGACAAAGGAGGAACATGAAGAACATTTCAAAATAGCTTTACAAACACTTAAAGAACATAAACTCTATGCCAAGCTAAATAAATGCGAATTCTGGCTCAAGGAAGTTTCATTCCTAGGCCACATTATTTCAAAAGAAGGTATTGCGGTGGATCCTTCTAAAGTAGAAGCTGTCAAGAATTGGAGCCGACCAACGACCGTATCAGAAGTACGAAGTTTTCTGGGTCTAGCTGGTTATTATAGAAGATTCATTAAAGATTTTTCAAAGATTACAGTTCCTTTAACTAGACTCACGAGAAAATAAAATCCTTTTGTCTGGTCAGAGTAATGTGAAAAGAGTTTCCAAACTATTAAGAATCATCTTACTATAGCTCCTATTCTAACACTACCGATGGAAGGTGGTGGATTCGAAGTATATACGGATGCATCAGGTATTGGATTAGGGTGTGTTCTCATGCAAAATGGAAAAGTAATCTATTACTCTTCAAGACAATTGAAACATCACGAGGAAAATTATCATGTGCATGATTTGGAGTTAGCAGTTGTCACTTTTCGCCTTGAAAATTTGGCGTCATTATCTCTATGGAGAAAAGTTTACGGTCTACTCGGACCACAAGAGCTTGAAATATTTATTTTCTCAAAAAGAGCTAAATATGAGGCAGAGGAGATGGTTGGAATATCTCAAGGATTTTGATTTTGCTATTCAATATCATCATGGCAAGGCTAATGCTGTTGCGGATGCACTCAGCTGAAAACCAATAGGTATGCTATCAAGTCTTATGATTAGTATGACTAATCTTATTCCTCAATTTACTCAGTTGAACTTAGATATTGACAGGAAGGAAGAAGATTACTTCATGGCTAATATCTGAGCTCAATCTACCTTAATAGAGGATCTAGTCAAGTTGCAAAATGATGATCCCGTGTTACTAGAAATTATAGCTAATATTGAACAACGACCGAATTTCTCTATTACGGAAGATGGAAGATTGCTATTCAAGGGTCGAGTGTGTGTACCAGATCATGAAGATACGAAGAAATTGATCCTAGAAGAAGCACATAATTCCAAGTACACCATTCATCTAGGTGATACAAAAATATATCAAGGTCTTAAAAGAAATTTCTGGTGGCCCAACATGAAGAGAGAAATAGCTAATTTCGTGTCTCGCTGTCTCACTTGTCAACAAGTAAAGGCAGAGCATTTTAGACCCGCAGGTAAACTGCATCCTTTGAATATTCCGAATGGAAATGGGAGAGTATAGGGATGTATTTCATTATGGGGTTACCTAAGACAAGAGGTGGACACGATGGTATATGGGTAATCATAGACCGATTAACTAAATCTGCACATTTCATACCAATCAAAAGTCGATGGTCTGTGGATATCCTGGTAGCATTATACATAAGGGAAATCGTTAAATTACATGGTTTCCCAGTCACTATTATATCTGATAGAGATCCTCGATTCACATCACAGTTTTGGAAGGGTCTACGACAGTCACTAGGGACTAGATTGAATTTCAGGACAACCTTTCATCCACAAACTGATGGTCAGACAGAAAGAACGAATCAGGTGGTAGAAGACATGCTCAGGGCTTGTGCTATTGATTTTGGAGGTAGTTGGCATGATCACTTGCCTCTGGTAGAATTTGCATATAACAATAGTTATCAAGCCAGCATACAAATGGCACCTTTTGAAGCTCTATATGGAAAAAGATGTCGATCACCAATATGTTAGAGTGAAATAGAGGAAAGACAATTCCTAGGCCCCGATATTATCAGAGATTCTACATAGAAGATCAAGCTTATTCAAGAGAGAATAAATATGTCACAAGATAGGCAAAAGTCTTATGCTGATAATCGTAGACGTGACTTGAAATTTCAAGTAGGAGACCATGTGTATCTCAAGATTTCTCCAGGTCGTGGTATTCGGAGATTTGACATTAAAGGCAAACTAACTCCAAGGTTCATTGGCCTGTTTGAAATTCTTGAAAGGGTCAGTGAAATGGCCTACAAACTGGCTTTACCTCCACAATTAGCAGGAGTTCATGACGTATTTCACGTCTCTATGCTGAAGAAGTATATATATGATCCTGACCATATTATCACTTATGATAATCTGGATATTCAGAAGGATATGATGTACGAGCAAACGCCAATAAAGATTCTGGAACGGGAAGTGCGTCAACTAAGAAATAAAGTTATTCCTATGGTCAAGATTCAAGGGAAGAAAACATGGCAATATGAAGTAATATGGGAAATCAAAGCAGCCATGCGGAAAAGATTTTCAGAATTATTCAACTGTAAGTACACTCTCCATAACCTATGTATTGAATTTAGGGACCAAATTCTTCTAAGTGGGGGAGGGTGTAGTGCCCTAGAATTTATGTAATAATTTCTGAGTTATTTATAGAACTTTCTAGAATTTGTAAGGGTGAAATAGATTAATAAAAGGATTATTAGATTAATAAGTCATTATAAGGCCCAATTATGTTAAATAAATAACCTAGCCTATTTAGAATAAAATCTAAAAAATTTAAGGACCAAGCCCATTAAGTTTGGCCCATATTCTAGAAGGTTATTTAGCATATTTACGTATTTTAAGGATAAACTACCATTTTTATGGATAATAATATGGATAATTAATAAAAGAGTTTGATTGATGTTGAACTCTGTGCACGTTGGATGTAGCGGTCTATCGTGCGACCGCCACAGCCATGTAATGCACCAGTCTTGATGCGTTACATTCTGTCAGTTCCGTGAATGAAAGAACGAGCAAAAAGATTAGAACTTTGGGATCCTATCTACAAGAGATCGACTTGGGAGAGTTTATAACATTACTAAGGACTCTTAGGGATTAAGTTCTGGTAAATTAAGGACTCTAGAATCGATCTAATCTTCAAAACCCTATAAATAGGAGCTAGTTCTGAACTGAGCGACCCTTACTTTTGGCTCGTAAAGAATCAAGGTAAGGAGATAGAATTTCAGGTAAGTTTTTTAAAAGATTTTGTTTAGTATACTTTAAACTAATAGTTCTCTAAATTTTATGTTAGGAGATCAAGTAACCAAGGAGATTGAAGCTTCCAAAGTTGCTGGTTCGACCATAGTAACTTAGGATTCAGAGCAAAAGACCCATGAAGATAAAGAGATTAGGACGTCTAAACAAGGTAATTAGAATTCAATCCTTTAGAACTTTTTGATCACATTAGTTTCATATTCTTACCCTCAAAATTTCACATCTTTAGGACAAGAGGTTGGAGAGATAGAGCAGCAGGAAGTTGCTGGAAAATCGCTGGGAAAGGAGATCTAGGGCTCGATTTTCAGATTCAAATTAGAAGCTTAAAGCCTAGTTAAGAGGTAGGTTATCTCATGATTGGAAAAAATATCTTGTTAGGGATAAAAGTCCTCTGATTATACTTGATTTCATGCATTATAGACTATGAATTCCATGTTTTAGTGGGTTCATGCATACATACATATTCTTAGCCCTAATCAAAGATCAAAGATATTATCTTGTCAATTCACTGCAACCTATGCATCTAGATGACATTTACTTCGTTCTGTCATGATTGGAGTAGTTAAATCTTTTTCAAACATGACATGGTTTTAAATCATAGTCGTTTAATTTCTTTATACTATTAGCAGGGACTCTAACGCATCATACTTAGACCGTCACAGACTGTAATGGCCTTTCTATAAGCCGTCACACCTTCTTTGGTGTTTGAAGTTCTCCGTTGTCTCTGACGCACCATCTATGGAGCGTTACATTACTGTAACGGTCTCACGATAAACCGTCACAGTCACTGTGACGCACCCATTCTAGACCGTCAGGGTAACTGTAGACAGAATGGGAAACTAGTTAATTTAACTTATAAATAAGCCTAGTTATCTAAGTTTGGACTTGTTATCATGACTTTAAATTTATTTACTGATTCATAATAGAAATTGCATCATTAAGGTATCTTAAGTTATTTTAAGTTATGTTAATTTCATGTGCCAAAATTCTATAGTTTTGTATCTAAATCATGATTTTCCAAAGATGTATTGACGGAATTTATCATGATTTCCTATTGTTACACATCCTAGAGTCATTTCTCTAAGTACATGACATTTATTCAGGTATATGTCTATTAGTTCACTTTACACTATAGGAACATTATTCTTGGACATGAGGACCCCTCTATTGGATATTCCTTCCAATGGATTAGGAAATCTTGTTTCAAGGCCTTCGTAATTCTCCGCGAGCCTGGGATTCTCACTAGGACACCGAGTTGGTTGTACCATTAAAACCCAAGTGATTAGATTACACTATCGATGTTTCTGGTTATCAGTAGTGTAACGGATCTATATTGGACCGTCAGGTACATGTAACGGCCCAATATACGACCGTCACATTCAACTGAGTCTGATTTCTTGGTTCTGGATTCAGACTAATGTAATGGCCCAATACTAGAGCGTCACATCATGTAACGGCCCAGTACACGATTGTCATACTGCTTGAGTATTTTAACCCGAGGTTTGCCCAAGGGTTGATATTCCAAGGTTTCTAGATGGACTATTGATGATCTAGAACTTATCATATTGATCAAGAAACCTAATATAATGAATGGAAAATAAAGAATGTACCGTTATGCTGCCGATTTATTTCCATAAGCATAACATAGTATAAGTCATTCTTGATTTCTCATGATTCTTATTAAAGCATTCATTCATTGAATTATTGTTATCAAGAGCTTGTTGGAATTGTACATTCTTGGCCATACTTTATTGTTACATGCGTGGAAAAAAAACTTGATTTATACTTGAAGATGCGATCGAGCACTGATTGTGTTCAAGGGCTCTTTGCTAGTCCTCTCGACTGATTATCGGAAACATACTATTAGAAACCATGGGGTATGATGCTACTGGCGTCGCATTACGCTGGGAGTACTTTCTTTGTAAATAAGTGAAAATCCACAACATGATACAGCATGATTGATACTTATACATGACTTTCTTGATATTCCACAGAAATTCATGAAGTACTTGCTCATAAGCAAAAGATATTGGAGTGATGATTATGTGGCTTGCTAGTACATTCTCATTACATTCTTGTTCATGAAAGGCCATATCATGTTCTTATAACATTCTTGCTAGTTCATACTTGCTCTCATTCTATCTTACATACTTTGGTTTAATCGCATGATTGATCGCATTCGCATGATTTTACCATATTCCTCTAGAGCAAAAATGTTAATTACATTAATGATGCCTTCTTGTTGATGCGAAGATACCTACTGGGCAAGTGTGATCATTACCTATTTCCATTCTTTTCAGGAAATGAAAGTGATTCTAATTCGGAATCGGGCTATACAAGTAGCGGGTCCGAGAGCGAATGAAAGTATTGTTAAAGAATGAGCGAAGACTTAGGAAGTTTACATTGTTTAGATCGAGTCTATGTAATTTCTTATTTCTTGAGTCTAGCATGATGGAAGTGGAATTAGTTGTTGTATTCGAATATTGGATTTGATTATTAATGAAAGTTGAAGTTGAGTAAATATTGTGCGATTGCACTCTTATGTGTGATTGCCTTGTGCTCTGATCGTTCTTGCTTGCAAGAGACTTACCATGCCGGCTGTTCGCGTTCCTCGAGCGAGTCTTCCGCTGTAACAAAGGCTCGGGGAGTGACAGTTAAGTTGGGATCAGAGCCTAAGTCTCAGGACTTAGGAAGAAGAGTCATGTCATAGGATAAGTCCAAGGTTTAAGGACCCCTACCTATGAACTAAGGAAGAAATTTTCACACCCATGTGAGAATTGGGTAGAGCCCGGGATAAGATAGTTAATTAGCTTTAAGATTAATTTTCCTTCCAATTCCACGAGAAATAACAAGTTGTTATTTTTCCCTCAGGTACCCTATTATTACCATGGCTCATCGCGTAAACTGGGATGGCATGCAGGAAACAGTTGCTGGCCTCACTCAAGAATTACAAACCATGGCACAAGCTGGCGCAGGAGCAAGGGCTGGTGATTTGCATCGCAACTTTCGAAGCTTAAACCCTCTGCGTTTCTATGGTTCTTCTAAGCCGGACGAAGCGGAGAACTGGATAGATGAAATGAATCGTATCTTTGACGTTATCCAATGCACCGATCAGGAGAAGGTGCGTCTCGCAACCTTTCAACTCAACAAAGATGCCCGTACATGGTGGAAGTCGGTTCCGGCACCTCCGGCCGATGCACCTCATACATGGGACGGTTTTCTTACCATATTCCGTGCCAAGTATTTTTCTGAGCACGTAAAAGAGAGAGGCTATGGAGTTCACCGCTCTTCGGCAAGAAATGATGACGGATGCCGAATATGAACTGCAATTCTCAAGGCTTGCACCTTACGCTCCGCATCTTATCAGCACCGATTTATTGAAGGCTAATCGGTTCATGGACGGGTTATGGCCGGGTTTCATTCAGCAGCTCGGGACCCAAAACATCTGTACTTATGCGGAAATGGTTCAAAGAGTGTATTTGTGTGAAAGGACCTTAGAAAAGGTTGAAAAATTAAAAGGGAAAGGAGAAGAATCCAGCCGACGCTCAGATCGGCGTTATAAGAAAGAAAAGTTCAGCATTACGGAGCCCTACAAGAGCCGTGATAGTAAGAAGAGATCCAGGAATGGGAATGGTGAAAGTTCCCATAAGCAAAAGAAAATCAAGGAGGAGAAGGAGCAAGTTGCCACGGCTTGCACATTTTGTGAAAAAATCGGCCATTCGGCTGAGGAGTGTTGGAAGCGCCTTGGCGCTTGTTTACATTGTGGAAGCAGGGAGCATCGCATTCAAGATTGCCCCCTTATTAAAGACCAATCGTCTGGTGGAGGACGTAGGAGGCAGGCTCGCCTCAATGCCGTCTTAGAAGAAGAGAAAGCTCCCAGGGATGGTGGGTTTATGGAAGGTACTCTTCAAATTTGTTCTCGTCCTGCATTTGTGCTATTTGACACTGGTGCCTCTCATTCTTTTATCTCCACTAGTTTTACAAAAATATTATCAATTGCATCAGTTCCCCTACCTTCAGATCTCGCTATTTCCACACCCTTAGGTTCTCGAACAAAACTTACCGACTATTATCCTAATAGTGAAGTGAAAGTAGAAGGTCATAATCTCCCCGCAAACTTAGTATGCCTTGACATGAAAGGTTATGATGCCATTTTAGGGGTAGATTGGCTTGTAGATCATGATGTTTATATGAATTACCGAAATAGGATTATATCCTTTCGAAAACCCGGTCTTCCAAGATTTTTCTTCCTTGGCATTAAGTACAAGAAGCATCCTACTATCATATCTTCTCTTCACGCTTGTAAACTTATCTCGCAAGGATGTGAATCTTTTCTTGCTTCTGTCATTATTACCGAATCCAAGGAGATTATCTTAGCAGACATTCCTATTGTAAATGAGTTCCCATACGTGTTTCCATCCGAATTACCCAGTTTACCACCCGAGAGGGAAGTGAACTTCACTATTGAACTCAGTCTAAGAGCAGCACCTGTTTCCATAGCCCCTTACAGGATGTCTCCCACCGAACTGAAGAAATTAAAAAGGCAGTTGCAGGAATTACTAGACAAAGGCTTCATCAGACCTAGCACATCTTCTTGGGGTGCGTCGGTTCTATTTGTCAAGAAAAAGGATGGTTCTCTCAGGCTATGCATCGATTACCAGCGACTGAATCAACTCACAATTAAAAACAAGTATCCGTTGCCGCGTATTGATGAGCTCTTCGATCAACTTTCAGGAGCAGAATATTTCTCTAAGATTGACCTCAGATCAAGTTATCACCAACTTAGAATTAAATAAGAAGACATTTATAAATCGACTTTTCGAAGTCGTTATGGCCACTATGAATTCATGATAATGCCATTCGGATTAACTAATGCCCCGACAACATTCATGCAACTTATGAACAGTGTCTTCCAGCCATATCTGGACCAGTTTATCGTCGTCTTCATTGATGATATCTTGATATATTCCAAGATAAAGGAGGAATATGAAGAACATTTGAAAATAACTTTGCAAACACTTAAAGAACATAAACTCTATGCCAAGCTAAATAAATGTGAATTCTGGCTCAAGGAAGTTTCATTCCTAGGCCACATTATTTCAAAAGAAGGTATTACGGTGGATCCTTCTAAAGTAGAAGCTGTCAAGAATTGGAGCCGACTAACGACCGTATCAGAAGTACGAAGTTTTCTGGGTCTAGCTGGTTATTATAGAAGATTCATTAAAAAAATTTCAAAGATTGCAGTTCCTTTAACTAGACTCACGAGAAAAGAAAATCCTTTTATCTGGTCAGAGGAATGTGAAAAGAGTTTCCAAACTCTTAAGAATCATCTTACTATAGCTCCTATTCTAACACTACCGATGGATGGTGGTGGATTCGAAGTATATACGGATGCATCAGGTATTGGCTTAGGGTGTGTCCTCATGTAAAATGTAAAAGTAATCTGGTATTTTTCAAGACAATTGAAACGTAACGAGGAAAATTATTCTGTGCATGATTTGGAGTTAGCAGGTGTCATTTTCGCCTTGAAAATTTGGCGTTATTATCTCTATAGAGAAAAGTTTACGGTCTACTCGGACCACAAGAGCTTGAAATATTTATTTTCTCAAAAAGAGCTAAATATGAGGCAGAGGAGATGGTTGGAATATCTCAAGGATTTTGATTTTGCTATTCAATATCATCTTGGCAAGGCTAATGCTGTTGCGGATGCACTCAGCAGAAAACCAATGGGTATGCTATCAAGTCTTATGATTAGTATGACTAATCTTATTCCTCAATTTGCTCAGTTGAACTTAGATATTGACAGGAATGAAGAAGATTGCTTCATGGCTAATATCCGAGCTCAACCTACCTTAATAGAGGATCTAGTCAAGTTGCAAAATGATGATCTCGTGTTACTAAAAATTATAGCTAATATTGAACAACGGCCGGATTTCTCTATTACGGAGGATGGAAGATTACTATTCAAGGGCCGAGTGTGTGTACCGGATCATGAAGATACGAAGAAATTGATCCTAGAAGAAGCACATAATTCCAAGTACACCATTCATCAAGGTGGTACAAAAATATATCAAGATCTTAAAAGAAATTTCTGGTGGCCCAACATGAAGAGAGAAATAGCTGATTTCGTGTCTCGCTGTCTCACTTGTCAACAAGTAACGGCGGAGCATTTTAGACCCGCAGGTAAACTGCATCCTTTGAATATTTCCAAATGGAAATGGGAGAGTATAGGGATGGATTTCTTTATGGGGTTACCTAAGACAAGAGCTGGACACGATGGTATATGGGTAATCATAGACCGATTAACTAAATCTGCACATTTCATACCAATCAAAAGTCGATGGTCTGTGGATATCATGGCAGCATTATACATAAGGGAAATCGTTAAATTACATGGTGTCCCAGTCACTATTATATCTGATAGAGATCCTCGATTCACATCACAGTTTTGGAAGGGTCTACAACAGTCACTAGGGACTAGATTGAATTTCTGCACAGCCTTTCATCCACAAACTGATGGTCAGACAGAAAGAACGAATTAGGTGGTAGAAGACATGCTCAGGGCTTGTGCTATTGATTTTGGAGGTAGTTGGCATGATCACTTGTCTCTGGTAGAATTTGCATATAACAACAGTTATCAGGCTAGCATACAAATGGCACCTTTTGAAGCTCTATATGGAAAAAGTTATCGATCACCAATATGTTGGAGTGAAATAGGGGAAATATAATTCCTAGGCCCCGATATTATCTGAGATTCTATAGAGAAGATCAAGCTTATTCAAGAGAGAATAAAGATGACACAAGATAGGTAAAAGTGTTATGCTGATAATCGTAGACGCGACTTAGAATTTCAAGTAGGAGACCATGTGTATCTCAAGGTTTCTCCAGGTCGTGATATTCGGAGATTTGGCATTAAAGGCAAACTAACTCCAAGGTTCATTGGCCCGTTTGAAATTCTTGAAAGGGTCGGTGAAGTGGCCTACAAACTGGCTTTACCTCCACAATTAGCAAGAGTTCATGATGTATTTCACATCTCTATGCTGAAGAAGTATGTATATGATCCTGACCATATTATCACTTATGACAATCTGGAGATTTAGAAGGATATGATGTACGAGCAAACGTCAATAAAAATTCTGGAACGGGAAGTGCATCAACTAAGAAATAAAGTTATTCCTATGGTCAAGATTCAATGGAAGAAAACATGGCCATATGAAGTAATATGGGAAACCGAAGTAGCCATGCGGAAAAGATTTTCAGAATTATTCAACTGTAAGTACACTCTCCATAACCCATGTATTGAATTTGGGGATAAAATTCTTCTAAGTGGGGGAGGGTGTAGTGCCCTAGAATTTATGTAATAATTTCTGAGTTATTTATAGAACTTTTTGGAATTTATAAGGGCTAAATAGATTAATAAAAGGATTATTGGATTAATAAATCATTATAAGGCCCAATTATGTTAAATAATTAATCTAACCTATTTAAATAAAATCTAAAAAATTTAAGGACCAAGCCCATTAAGTTTGGCCCATATTCTAGAAGGTTATTTAGCATATTTACGTATTTTAAGGATAAAATACCATTTTTATGGATAATAATATGGATAATTAACAAAAAAGTTTGATTGATGTTGAACTCTGTGCACGTTGGATGTAGCGGTCTATCGTGCGACCGCCACAGCCATGTAACGCACCAGTCTTGATGCGTTACATTCTGTCAGTTCCGTGAATGAAAGAACGAGCAACAAGATTAGAACTTTGGGATCCTATCTACAAGAGATTGACTTGGGAGAGTTTATAACATTACTAAGGACTCTTAGGGATTAGGTTTTGCAAATTAAGGATTCTAGAATCGATCTAATCTTCAAAACCCTATAAATAGGACCTAGTTCTGAACTGAGCGACCCTTACTTTTGGCTCGTAAAGAATCAAGGTAAGGAGATAAAATTTCGGGTAAGTTCCTTAGAAGATTTTGTTTAGTATACTTTAGACTAATAGTTCTCCAAATTTCATGTTAGGAGATCAAGCAACCAAGGAGATTGAAGCTTCCAAAGTTGCTGGTTCGACCATAGTAACTCGGGATTCAGAGCAAAAGACCCCTAAAGATTAAGAGATTAGGACGTCTAAACGAGGTAATTAGAATTCAATCCTTTAGAACTTTTTGATCACATTAGTTTCGTATTCTTACCTTCAAAATTTCACATCTTTAGGACAAGAGGTTGGAGAGATAGAGCAGCAGGAAGTTGCGGGAAAATCGCTGGGAAAGGAGAGCTAGGGATCGATTTTCAGATTCAAATTAGAAGCTTAAAGCCTAGTTAAGAGATAGGTTATCTCATTATTGTCAAAAACATCTTGTAAAGGATAAAAGCCCTCTGTTTGTGTTTTATTTCATGTACTATAGATCATGGATTTCATGTTTTAGTGGGTTCATGCATACATACATATCCTTAGCCCAAATCAAAGATCAAAGATATTATCTTGTCTATTCACTAAAACCCATGCATCTAGTTGGCCCATACTTCATTTATCATGCCTTGAATAATTGTAGTATTTTGATTTCCAAGCATGTTATGTTTTCATAAACTTTTTCTTTATTTTACTTCCAGCAGACGATCTGACGCAACAAGGTAAGACCGTCACAATGATATAATGGCCTTACGATAAGCCGTCACACCTTCTTTGGTGTTTGAAGTTATCTGTTGTCTCTGACGCACCATCGATGGAGCATTACATTACTGTAACGGCCTCACGATAAACCGTCACAGTCACTGTGACGCACCCATTCTAGACCGTCAGGGTAACTGTAGACAGAATGGAAAATAGTTAATTTAACTTATAATAAGCCTAGTTATCTAAGTTTTGACATGATTTCATGTCTTTAAATTATTTACTGATTCATGATAGAAATTGCATATTTAAGGTATCTTAAGTTATTTTAAATTATGTTAATTTTATGTGCCAAAATTCTATAGTTTTGTATCTAAATCATGATTTTTTAAAGATGTATTGATGGAATTTTATCATGATTTCCTATTGTTACACATCCTAGAGTCATTTCTCTAAGTACATGGCATATATTCAGGTATATGTCCATTAGTTCACTTTGCACTATAGGAACATTATTCTTGAACATGAAGACCCCTCTATTGGATATTCCTTCCAATGGACTAGGAAATCTTATTTCAAGGCCTTCGTAATTCTCCGCGAGCCTCGGATTCCCACTAGGACGATGAGTTGGTTGTACCATTAAAACCCAAGTGATTAGATTACACTATCGATGTTTCTAGTTATCAGTAGCGTAACAGATCTATATTGGACTGTCAGGTACATGTAACGGCCCAATATACGACCGTCACATTCTACTGAGTCTGATTTCTTGGTTCTGGATTCAGACTAATGTAATGGCCCAATACTGAAGCGTCACATCATGTAACGGCCCAGTACACGACCGTCATACTGCTTGAGTATTTTAACCCGAGGTTTGACCAAGGGTTGATATTCCAAGGTTTCTAGATGGACTATTGATGATTTAGAACTTATCATATTGATCAAGAAACCTAATATAATGAATGGAAAATAAAGAATGTACCGTTATGCTGCCAATTTATTTCTATAAGCATAACATAGTATAAGTCATTCTTGATTACTCATGATTCTTATTAAAGCATTCATTCATTGAATTATTGTTATCAAGAGCTTGTTGGAATTGTACATTCTTGGCCATACTTTATTGTTACATGCGTGGAAAAAGCTTGATTTATACTTGAAGATGCGATCGAGCACTGATTGTGTTCAAGGGCTCTATGCTAGTCCCCTCGGCTGATTGTCGGAAACATACTATTATAAACCATGGGGTATGATGCTACTGGCGTCGCATTACGCTTGGAGTACTTTCTTTATAAATAAGTGAAAATCCACAACACGATACAGCATGATTGATACTTATACATGATTTTCTTGATATTCCACAGAAATTCCCGAAGTACTTGCTCATAAGCAAAAGATACTGGAGTGATGATTATGTGGCTTGCTAGTACATTCTCGTTACATTCTTGTTCATGAAAGGTCATATCATGTTCTTATAACATTCTTACTAGTTCATACTTGCTCTCATTCTATCTTACATATTTTGGTTTAATCGCATGATTGATCGCATTCGCATGATTTTACCTTATTCCACTAGAGCAAAAATATTAATTACTTTAATGATGCCTTCATGTTGATGCGAAGATACCTACTGGGCAAGTGTGCTCATTACCTATTTCCAATCTTTTCAGAAAATGAAAGTGATTCGAAATCGGATTCGGGCTATACAAGTAGCGGGTCCGAGAGCGAATGAAAGTATTGTTAAAGAATGAACGAAGACTTAGGAAGTTTACATTGTTTAGATCGAGTCTATGTAATTTCTTATTTCTTGAGTCTAGCATGATGGAAGTGGAATTAGTGGTTGTATTCGAATATTAGATTTGATTATTAATGAAAGTTGAAGTTGAGTAAATATTGTGCGATTGCATTCTTATGTGTGATTGCCTTGCGCTCTGATCATTCTTGCTTGCAAAAGACTTACCATGCCGACTGTTCGCGTTCCTCGAGCGAGTCTTCCGCTGTAATAAAGGCTCGGGGCGTGACACATGATCTATAGTGCATGAAATCAAGTCAAATCAGAGGGCTTTTATCCCTAAAAAGGTATTTTTACCAATCATGAGATGACCTACCGCTTAACTGGGCTTTAAACTTTTAATTTGAGTCTGAAAGACATGCCCTAGTTCTCCCTTTCCAATGAGTTTCCAGCAACTTCACGTTACTCTAGCTCCTCAGCCTCTTCACCTATGAAGGTGAAATTTTGAGGGTAAGAAGATGAAACTATGAGGAACAAAAAGTTCTAAATAACCGAACTCTAATTACCTCGTTTAGATGTCCTAATCTCCTGATCTTCAGAGGACTTACGTTCAGTTTCCTGGGTTGCTAAGGTCCGACCAGCAACTTTGGAAGCTTTAATCTCCTTGGTTGGTTGATCTCCTAGCATGAAATTTGGAGAGCTATTAGTCTAAAGTATTATAAACAAAACCTTCTAAAGAACTTACTCGAAATTCCATCTCCTTACCTTGATTCTTCACGAGCCAAAAGTAAGGGTCGCTCAGTTCAGAACTGGGTCTTATTTATAGGGATTTGGGCTAGGGTTTGAGGATTAGATCGATTCTAGAGTCCTTAGTTGGCCAAAACCTGATCCCTAAGAGTCCCTAATAACCTTACATGTTCTCCTAATTAGGTCTCTTGCAGATAGGATCCCAAAGATCTCATCTTTTTGCAAGTTCTTCAACTCACGGAATTAACAGGGTGTGACGGTCTAGTCCTGATGCATTACATGCATGTGGCGGTCGCCTGATAGACCGTTACAGCCAACATGTGCAGAATATCAAATTAATAAAACTCTTTTATTCATTTTATCTATATAATTATCTAATTAAGGGATATTTATCTTTTAAAATTCATGAATAAGCTAAATAACCTTCTAGAATATGGGCCAAACTTAATGGGCTTGGTCTTTAAACCTTTTGAGTCTTACTTGAATAGACTAGGCTAATTATTTAACACAATTGGGCCTTATAATAACTTATTAATCCAATAATCCATTTATTAATTTATTTAGGCCTTTATAAATTCCAGAAAATTATTAAATAACCTAGAAATTACTTATATAAATTTTGGGGAACTACAAAAGATTATTCAGTTTGTCAATCAGATCTCTTGCTTTCAAATCCTACATTCCATTGTCTCTCTCTTGTTCCTTGTTCGCTGATGACAAAGGGGGAGAGAAATCCTTTGAAGCTTTGAAGGGAAGAGAATTCTATATCATAGCGGGAGAGAGAGTGTAGACTATTGAAGGAGTGAGATTGTTCTTGATTTGACTATATTCATCTATGCATAACTGTGACCCCTTGTTGTTTCTGACTCATAATGTATCTGTGTTGTCATCAAAGTATTGTAATGTTGCCATCATCAAAAAGGGGGAGAATGTTGTGTCTCCTCTGATTTGGTGTCATTCATGTCTGGTTTTAATGATTGGCAACAGTGGTTTGGCCACTAGCAACAGTGGTTTGACCACTAGTTGACTTTGACAACATCATCTCTATATAAGTCAGAATAAGTCTTAGTTGTTGTTAGAAGGTCGATGCATATTTCGAATGTTGTAGCATTTAAGGTCGGGGCTAGTGTCATATATCTTGCATACATAGTCGATGCTAGTTGCATCTTGTGCATACTAAGGTCGGTGCTAGTTGCATAAAGGGTCGGTGCTAGTGTCATATATCTTGCACACATAGTCGATGCTAGTTGCACCTTGTGCATACTAAGGTCGGTGCTAGTTGCATAAAAGGTTGGTGCTAGTGTCATATATCTTGCATACATAGTCGATGCTAGTTGCACCTTGTGCATACTAAGGTCGGTGCTAGTTGCATAAAGGGTCGGTGCTAGTGTCATATATCTTGCATGCATAGTCGATGCTACTTGCACCTTGTGCATACTACGGTCTGTGCACAATTTTTGCCTTACGCATATTGGCGGTTGGTGCATGTTTTTACTGCAATGCATAAGGTCTGTGCACGTTTGTATGCTAGCTGTTATAAGGTCAGTGCACACTCTGTTGGTCTGCATTTGAAGTCGGTGCACGTTTTGCATTTTTGCATATAAGTCAGTGCATGTTTGCATTCATACATACGAAGGTCAGTGCATTTCTTTTTGCATTGTGCATATAGGTCTGTGCGTATATGTTTACTCAGGTCTGTGCACGTTTTAACTTGAGCGATACAAAGTTGGTGCACACTTTGATGCATGCATAACTAGTCGGTGCACACTTTGTTGCATGCATATCAAGTCGATGCACATTTTTGTCACCTGCATACAAAGTCAGTGCATTTTTCTTATCGAGCATATATAAAGTTAGTGCTCATCTGCCTTTGGCCTATATAAAGTTAGTGGACATTATCTGTGCAATGTATATAAGGTCTAACCATGGTTTCACTTTTCTTCTACAGGCTAAGGCATCTCTTTCAACTTGGCATACTCTCGATCATCTGAACTACAGAGGTTCATACATTTTCATCTGTCACGTGATCACTTAAACTCACACCTAAAGCATGAGCTTATGGATTAAAAAATAACAAATGATTGGCACGTGATCCAAGGGGTGTAATCACTGGACATTCCTCCACGAGGATCATTGTCCCATCTATAGCCGACACGTGGCTTCTCTGAAAATGCAGAAACGAACCTTCCACATGCCGGCCGCATGAGCTCTTGGGAACCAAGCGTGAAGCCCTATAAGAAGGCATCTTCTGCGACCAAAAAGACAGTAGTGGATAAGGAGGCGGCCATAGAATATCCAGAGAAAACAAAAGCAAGAGAATCACGAGAGAAGAAGAGGAAGGAGAGAGTTCAGAAAAAGGAGAGAAAATAGAGTATCGTAGAAGAGAGAAGAAGAAGAAGAAGTGAGTTGAGAGGAAGAAGAGAGTCTAGGCGAGGGTTACTCTTCCTAACTTCTGGATCAAATCCAGAGTCAGGTTGCTCCCTTCGTGGAGCTACATTTCTGTCCTCTATCTGTATTTCATTTATTCCGTTATTTTCTTTTCAAATCCACTTTAAGCTATGTATCAGCAGAGCTAAGCTATATTGCTCAGCGGGCGAGGGTGTTCCTCGGACAGCAAGCTGTAAGGCTCAGCGATTGTAGGGATTTACATCCCCAAAGCTGCGGATCAGTGGCTTTCAAGCTGTGTGGCAGCATGAAGCCTTACTCGGTTGAGTAAGGGGTGGACATAGATCTCTGGATAGAGATCGAACCACCTTAAAACTCTCTTATCTTGTGGATGATTTACTATTTTATCACCGAGTAGATGAATGCTTAGGCTCCCCTAATGGTTTAGCATGTGTTTGATTCGATAAACGTTCATCTGCCTTATTCATTTGCCTCTCTCCATCTTGCGCCTTCAACTAAGTCACTACTGCTGGTCGATTTAATGCGCTTGTTGGATCGTCCATCTTCTTAATTTGTGTATGAGTTTATAGTAGTTCATTTAATTTCCGCACTAGTTCTTTTAAATTGCTATTGTGTGTTTTCTTTGGGGTTAGATCTACTCACCCCCCCTCTAGATCTATTCCTACTCACCCATCAGGGGGTCTAGTCAAATTTGGAGGAAAGAATAGAGGTAAGATTGTTGGAATAGGAATAGTTGGTAAGTCTTCCACAAACTCTGTTGAAATTTTTTTGCTTGTAGAGGGTCTTCAACACAACTTGCTTAGTATTAGTCAGTTATGTGACAAGGGTCACAGAGTTGTGTTCGATAATAATGCATGCAAAGTTTTTGAAATAAATTCTGATAAAGTCAAGTTTGAAGCACATAGAGTCAATAATGTATACATTGTAGATCTAAATGAAAAACCTGAATCAAATCTTTGTTTGGCTACTGATCTTGAAAATAATGCATTTAATTGGCATAGACGTTTAGGACATGCTGTAGACACGCCAAAATCGATGCTATGATAAGTAAATCTCATGTCATCACGTGACGCCCCAAAGTGGACTTCAATATTAGTTTAATATGAAGTTTTTCTAATTATTTCACATTTTTCCATAATAAATTGTAATTAACGCCTGGAGGAAGGGCGCCATTTAACTGACGACCTGATAGGAGGCGTGGTTTAATCAATAAACGACTGTTCATACAGGCGTTGTTTCCTGTATTTTACGAATCCTAATCAAAATAAAATTCAAAGAATTGACGCCCATTTCTAAGGCGTTTATTAATTAACGCCCATTCAAGCAAGCGTCATTTCTAATTTTTAAGTAAGGAAAGTCCTTTATTTCTATAATTAAATCCAAGAATTAACGACTGTGTTGCTGTCGTCATTTCAATTAACGCCCCTCTTCAGGTCGTCATTTTCACTTCCGTTTCCGTTTCCCCTGCTACCTTCCAGTAGTGATCCTTTCCCCATTTTACACATTATGTTCGATTGGGAAGGGGGATCTTCGCTAGAGGATTGATATCTTGGTTTTAATCCTATTAAAACAAGGAGTTTTAGGCCTATAAATACCCCTTGAATCCCTCACGCGCGCGAGTTAACAAGAAGAACACAAAAAAAGAAGAACAAGAGAGCTTAACACAGAGAGAGAGTTTCTTTCTTTCTGCAGGTTCCTCCAGTTGGCGGGTCTTCCTCCACAGGCATCCTTCTTCCAGGCAGCGCTCTTCTTCCGTGGGGATCTTCTTCTTCCTCCAGCAGCATCTTCATCCGCTGATTCTCCATCTGCTGCAGCCGCGGATCTTGTTCCCTCCCTTTACTGCTACACACACAGCAGAAAGGACACTCTCCTGTCAATTTTTTTTATTTGTTGTTACTATCATATCATCACCACATGCACTCTTTCTTTCTACCTCTCTGCTAGAGACGTTATCACTATATCATATAATTGCTTTGCATATCACCCGTTTGTTTGCATATCATTCATATTCCAACCTTGTTACTCCTTCTTAAGAGGTTTAAACCAAAACACACAAGGTGTGTTCCCAATTTGATTGATTCTATATTTTTAGAGCATTTATACTACACACTTGGCTAAGCCATATCTTTGTTTGTTTTGTGTGTTTTGCATGGGTAATGAAAGTAGAAACCCCCTTCATCGGTCGGCCGGTAGAAGGAGGAAGGAAGGACTTGCAATCTCACCCGCTTCATTCAAGGTACACGTGATCATCCTATATTTTTGAGGTAACCCCTCTGGTGATCACCCTCCTTAGATCATCTCATGCTCTTCTTTTCCTCATGTCCCACATATTTTACCATCATTTTTATCTTTTTATTTTTTTTATTTTAAAATATTTTTCTTTTCTCTTTAAAATGTCTATGTGACGCGTTCACAAATTGGCGATCACGGTGGAACACTTTTCGTTTTTATTTTGATTACCCCTCCCTTTGGCACCCTCGCGTGCCTGGTGCGGACACCCGAGCAGTTGAGAGGCGCGATACGCCGAGCCACCGGTACCGCACACGGAGCACGACTCGAGCAACTTCAGCGTCCATCTGACTCGGAGACAACCTGGAGACTCCCCCTTGAGTCTCGATATTTATCATATTTGTTTAGACTTTATTTGTGTATAATGTGTGTTTGTTTCATTTTATTCGGTTTGTAATTTTGATTGTATGAGGGGTTTATTTGTAAAATGGGACCCCGGGTCCCACGGGCCCCCCCAGACCCTTCCCATTGATCCACCTCAGCCTAGGGCCCCATGTGGGGTCAGTCAACATGTCAAATGGAGGCATCTAGAACAGTTGAATGGTAAATGACACATGGGAGACAATTGGACTTCAAAGTCCAAGGTAGGCCACCTACCATGTCAACCATGTCCCCTTGGTCAATAGGCCGCCCCCCCTTGTATTTTATTTATTTTTTTTGTGTGTGTTGGTCACACTTAATCTATGCCATCTATTTCCCCATCCCTAGATCCAATGGTGGATAATGGATTTGATATGTAACCTATAAAACCGTGTATTTTCCCATTTGGAAGAATTAATGCCATTTGAATCAAAGAAATTGTTGGAGCAAGGACTTGGCCGCCCCCTTCCTCTCTCCTCCCTCTCCCCCTTGCAGCTGTGACGGTTGCCATTCTGAGGTGTGACACCTCCCTTATCGTTCCGGTGATCGCCGTCGCCGCCATCGTGCCGCCCTCGCACTGCCACGGTTCTCATCAGTATTCTGTCCGTGGAGTGCAGCAGCAGCTTGTCCGAGTTTTTCAGCTCTCCCTCGTGATCTTCTGGGCACCAAATTTGGAGGGGATGTTCTAGGGATGTCAACCACACTACATAAAATTCGGTTGGCCTTCTAGTTCACCTTTTCTAATTTTCCATTTTCGTCCAACTTTCAATTTCAGTTCTGCCAGTTTCAGATCTGATTTCCACCTTTCCTGAGATTCCCATCTTCGACCCATATTTTGATTTTTTCAAGAGCTCCCAATTTTACTGAGAGTTCTATCCACCAACCCCATCGTCTCAAATTTTTATTAAAATTTCATGAGGCCATCTCATATTTTTTAAAATTCATTTTCTGATCCATCTATAGTACTATCTGCCAATTTCCAGATCCGACCACCCACCAGTGTTAAAATCATAACAAATCATAGCGTCCACCAACCCTTCCAAAACAATTATTTCCGTTTTCCTTGTTCAAATCCCTACAACTTTGGTGAAGAGCTCAGGAGCTGAATCGGACGTCTACCTCACCTTCAATGGCAGTTCTCAGACAACTCACCTGCAGATCTGAGAGTTCGGGTACTGTACAACAGAAGCTTCAAAATTCAACAACATCCAGATCCGCGCAGATCTAGGTCCTCTTTCTGGGCCTATATTGAAGGATTTCAAGAGAGATTTCCAACGATAGCTCCTGTGTCCCGATCCGACAACGGGATTGGTCGCAGCGGCCGATCTCGCCGGAGCGCGTGTCGAAAAACAGAACCAGAAATGCGTGGACAGCAACTTCAAGAGTTGGAGATCGGAGCCGATCGGCCACCGATCGGTGTTTCCGGCCGACCGCCTTCCAGGGAGGCTTGTCCCCAGGGGTCCCCATCACAGCCGGCCCCACCCCAGTAGGTTGGGAGGACAGTGCCATCCGTGGGCCCCACGGACCCGTAGATCGTGCCGTCCGGACAGCACTTTAGACGCGTGTTCGGCATCGCCCGGAGACATCAAGATGCTGCCCGTCAACCCGATTCGCGTGATTCCCGGGCTCCACATGTGACCTTTTACCTCCTTGCGTGGAGTGAGTTCAATATTTGTACCGCTGTAAAATTGTTTAACCGGGAGTCCGTAAATCGATCGGGGTTGTCTTCGCCACGCCGGGTGCATGGAGGTAACGGTCTAAACTTCTCGACGTTACTTTGCTTAGCTAGTATACGGTCTTATGCCGCTGCAAGAGTGTAGGTTCCTAGCCCGTGTGTTCATGTTGCCGCTGTGAGTGTGAGAGTGACCCGTCCCGCGACTCGATCCGAGTCCGGAAGTTGAGTCAGACTACCTTGAACTCTGCCGGTTCCTTAACCGCGCACGATCCACGCTTTCCCTCGCTTGGGACGACGAGTGAGTTTACACTTCTGTTAGTGACATGTAGCCCATAGGAGCTCTTAGTGTCGAGCCGAGGTCGCTCTAGTAGTCGTGTCATTGCTGGTTGAGTCGTGTCCGTCTCATATAGCGTCGTCTCCTCAGTCCATCCCGCATCAGTTTGGTATCAGAGCGAGTCGAGTCTAGGGTAGTCTTGCATAAGTCTTGCATGCATCATGGTCTAAGTCGAGTCTAGGATCATCATTATTTTTAAAACAAAAAAAAGGTATTTTAAAATTGCATTTCATCTCGATAATTCAGTATCTTAAAAGGTGTTGTCCGAACGTTAGGCTACGCCTATCGGGAGGTCGCACACTTGCGGGAGTGATCTTCGGATCGATTAACTCCGCCACGTACCGGATATTGGTTTAGGTCTAAGTGCGTCTTTTTGCATTAGTCGGTGTCTTCTAGGTCGTGTGTCAGTTGCATGCCCACCCATCGAGGTACCCAATACTCGCCACCACCACCTATGGCAGATTCCCGGGCCTGTAGCTCCGATGAGTCCTCGACGGCCGAGATGTTTCGAGCCATTATAGAACGTCTTGACACTCGTATGGATGGTCTTAGTACGCGTATGGATGGCATAGGAACGCGTCTAGAAGGGCAGATGAAAGTCCTCGAGGATCGGGCCAAGAATTCAGATTAGTCCATCCAGGGCCTAGTTGGGAGAATTACCGTCCTCGAGAGGGGCCCAGTAGCGGCGCAACTAGCGCCGACGAACGGCCAACAAGAGCCGGTTCAGCAACCTGCTGCACCAAGGGCTCAGGCGGAGAATGTTGGAGGACAACAGGTGCATGTGGTGGATGATTATGCATCTGATAATGATCAAGGGGGTAACGGTCGTCGTAATCAACGACAGAATCGTGATGACGAGGATGACGACCGCATTCTTAGGGGCGTGCGTGCGGACCCTCCCACTTTTAGCGGGTCCTTAGACCCTAGGGTGTATTTAGATTGGGAGGCCGGCATGGACCGGTACTTCGAGTGGTTTGAGATGACGGACCACCGAAGAGTCCGATACGCAAAGATGAAGCTGCAAGGGCAGGCCCAAACTTATTGGACCAATGTGGAGAGCCTGCTCAACCAGCGACGTCAACCCCAAATCGGTACTTGGGATGATATGAAAATCAAGTTGAGGGAGAAATACCTTCCTGCCTCATATCGCCAACGCCTCATAGACAAATGGCAAAGCATCTCCCAAGGGAACCGATCCGTGACCGAGTACACCGCCGAGTTCGATGAGTATTACCTACGGTGTGGAGTCACGGAGGAGAGCACCATGACTATATCCCGCTTTCGAAGAGGATTGCAGCCCAATTATCAATATGAACTCTTTCGCCGCAATGCAACCACTTTGGAGCAAGCATATCAGATAGCTCTCGAATTGGAGTAATTCGAGGCCGAGTTCGAGTCACCCCATCGGTTGGGCTCCTTTCCCCTTCGTAGTGTCGATCCCCGTGGCTCATCTGGCACGTATCCGAGGGACCCCATGGCTCGACCTTAGGAGCCCGCTCGTCCCGAGCCCTTTGCTCCTAGGCCTCGCCCTCCACCCCCGAGGGACCTTCCTCGTCCCCAGCATCTTACGGCTCCACCCATAGCCCATCCACCGGTCCCCGCACCTCCTGCACGTCCTTTGTTGCCTACACCTCCTATTCATCGGGAGGATAAAGGTAAAGGACCTATGATTGGGTAGCCTAGTGGATCACGGCAGCAGTGTTTTCGCTGCAATGGGTTTGGCCATTTCGCCAACCAGTGTCCCACCCGCCCATCTCTTATCATTGGGGAGACACAGGCCGAGGATACCACCCCTGCGGGTCTCGAGTTAGTCACCTATATGGCCGATCAGGAGCTAGCTGATGAATACTATGAGATCGAAGGTGACGACCAGGAGGCCCCGCATCCCGATGATACCCACGTGGGGGTCGTCAGGTGTATTCTCACCCAGCCACAGGCCAGTGATGACTGGCGTCGGACCACTATTTTTCATACCTTCTGTAGGCTGGGCAAGCATGCATGTAAAGTGATCATCGATAGTGGGAGTTGCATCAATGCAATCTCTATGGGTGCTGTCTCTCGTCTTGGTCTTACACCCGTGGATCACCCTAGCCCTTATCGTGTATCATGGGTGGATTCCACCTCCATTCCGATCAGGCTGCGGTGCTTGGTCCCACTACAGTTCTATGCCTACCATGATGATGTATGGTGTGATGTCCTACCCATGGAGGTGGGTAATATTATTCTGGGTAGGCCATAGTTATTTGATCGGGATGCCACACTCCATGGCCGGTCGAACACCTGTACCTTCGACCATGAGGGCCAACGGATTATTCTCCAACCTCATCAGCCCAAGAGCCGATCAGTTGGGGGTCGTACTGGCCCTAGTACCCCGGAGCATTCCATTCCCAGGCCCAGTACCCCATCCCCAACTCGGGCTATGATCGTTACATCCAGCCCAAGTGAGCCCTCGACGAGGAGATTGATGTTGATTAGCTCCCAAGAAATGGAGCGGGAGGCTAGTCGGGGCTGCCCTGTGTTTGCCATTGCGGTCCGAGAGGTAGAGAGAGACTCCGAGGGTGAACCCCCACCCGAGGTCATTCCTATTATGCAGGAGTTTGCTGATATCTTTCCCGATGAGCTTCTTGAGGGACTCCCACCTATGCGGGATATTCAGCATGCCATCAACCTTATCCCGGGCTCCTCATTGCCCAATCTTCCACATTATAGCATGAGCCCCACGGAACATGCCGAGCTAAAATGGCAGGTCGATGAGTTGATGGAGAGAGGATCTGTTCAGGACAGCATGAGTCCATGTGTTGTACCCGCTTTACTCACCCCGAAGAAGGATGGCACATGGAGAATGTGCATTGATAGCTGTGCCATCAACAAAATCACTGTGAAGTATAGGTTCCCTATTCCCTGCCTGGATGACATGCTAGACATGATGGCTGGTGCCACTATCTTTTCGAAGATTGATCTTAAGAGTGGCTACCATCAGGTGCAGATTAGGCCAGGTGATGAGTGGAAGACTGCTTTTAAGACCAAGGACGGTCTATATGAGTGGTTGGTCATGCCTTTTGGGTTGACCAATGCCCCCAGCACATTCATGCGACTCATGACTCAGGTCCTTCGACCATTTATTGGAGTCTTTGTGGTTTATGTATTTTGATGATATCCTTATCTATAGTCGCACCACGGCGGACCACTTAGACCACCTTCAGCAGGTCTATCTTCTTATTCGGCGAGAGCAGTTGTTTGCAAACCCACTGAAGTGCGCCTTCATAACATCTCAGCTTACCTTCTTGAGTTTCATTGTGTCTAGTACTGGGGTCTCCGCCGACCCGGAGAAGGTCCGAGCCATTGTTGAGTGGCCGAAACCCCGTACCGTTCATGATGTCCACAACTTTCATGGCCTTGCGACGTTCTATCATCGCTTTATCCGCGGATTTAGCTCCGTCACCACCCCGATCACGGATTGTATCCGGAAGGGCACCTTTGTATGGACGAAGGCCGCTGCTGCCGCCTTCAAGGACATGAAGGAGCGCTTGACCCAGACACCTATCCTTCGATTGCCTGATTTCTCGAAGGTGTTTGAGGTCTCTTGTGATGCATCGGGTGTTGGGATAGGAGGTGTGTTGAGTCAGGAGGCCCACCCGGTCGCATATTTCAGCAAGAAGCTGAATGACGCGAAACTGCGATACTCCACATATGATAAGGAATTTTACGCAGTTGTTCAGGCTCTTAGGCATTGGAGGCATTACCTATTACATCAGGAGTTTGTCTTATACTCCGATCATTTGGCATTGAGGTACCTCCATTCCCAAAAGAAGCTTAACTCGCATCACAGTCGTTGGGTCGAGTATCTCCAGCAGTTTACATTTGTGCTTAAACATAAGGCTGGAGTGGAGAACAAGGTGGCCGATGCCTTGAGTCAGCGAGCATGTCTGCTTACCACCATGAGTGCCGAGGTCATAGGGTTGGAAAAGATGAGAGAGGCCTATGTTGACTATCCTGACTTCGGTCAGGTTTATACCACTCTCTAGGCCGGACCCTCGAGAGACCTTGATGACTATGTGCTCCAGGATGGTTACCTCTTTCGTGGAGGTAGGCTTTGTGTTCCCCGAACTTCTGTTCGAGACTTTTTAGTCTGGGAACTACATGCGGGAGGTCTAGCCGGCCACTTTGGTCGGAACAAGACTATCGAGGCAGTTGAGCATAGATTTTACTGGCCGAGCTTGAAGCGTGATGTGGCTCACATCGTGGCTCAGTGACGTACATGTGCTATGGCCAAGATGAAGAAGAAAAGCTCAGGCCTTTATACGCCTCTTCCCGTGCCTGATGCCATGTGGCAAGATGTTAGCATGGACTTTGTTTTGGGATTGCCACGTACCTCCAGGAAGCATGATTCAGTCTATGTGGCGGTTGACCGTTTCTCAAAAATGGCCCTTTTCATTCCTTGCTCGAAGACTTTGGATGCTTCGAGGGTAGCCCCGCCTTTTCCTTACGCATGTGGTGTGCAAGTTCAGGTTGCCTCGCACTATAGTGTCTGACCGTGATGTGAGATTCACCTCCTATTTTTGGAAGACACTATGACATATGATGGGTACTCACCTCAAGTTTTCCACTGCATATCATCCCAAGACAGATGGTCAGACCGAGGTGGTCAATAGGAGTCTGGGTGATCTTTTGAGGTGTCTTATTAGGGACCGCATTGGGGATTGGGATCTCATCCTACCCATGGCTGAGTTTGCATACAATGATTCGGTGAATAGGTCTACCGGCATGAGTCCATTCGAGATTATCACAGGTCGTAGGCCTAGGAAGCCAGTGGATCTTGTCCCCATGCCTATCCATGCACGTGTGTCGGAGTCGGCCGAGTCGTTTGCTAGGCATGTTAGGAGTCTGCATGACAACATCCGTCGTCACATTGAGTCCAACAATGCGCGTTACAAAGAGCTAGCCGATGCTCACCGACACCACCGAGAGTTCCAAGAGGGTGAATATGTCATGATCAGGGTAAGACCTGAACGGTTTCCCTCTGGAACTGTTAAGAAGTTGCAAGCTCGCAGAGCCGGTCCATTTAGAGTGTTGAAATGCGTTGGATCCAATGCGTATGTTGTGGACCTGCCTGAGGAATATGGTATAAGCTCTACTTTTAATATTTCAGATCTAGTTGCATATAGGGACCCAGCAGTAATCCCTAGTGAGCCTTTCGAGCCATCTCCTCCAATTGAGAGTGATCCCACACCTGAGTGTCCACCTCCAGCCCCTTTGTCACGGCAGCGTGAGCATATAGATCATATACTGGATGAGCAGGTGACAGTTACCAGGAGTGGATCCTACCCGCGCTACCTAGTGCGATGGAGAGGACGGCCCGCTACCGAGGACATATGGATCACGCATGACGAGTTGCAGTGGATTGATCCGGACCTTCTGGAGCGATACCGGAGCAATGCAGACCCTTACTCGACAGGGTCGAGTTTCTCCCACCCGGGGAGAATTGGTGCGGACACCCGAGCAGTTGAGAGGCGCGATACGCCGAGCCACCGGTACCGCACACGGAGCATGACTCGAGCCACTTCAGCGTCCATCTGGCTCGGAGACAGCCTGGAGACTCCCCCTTGAGTCTCGACATTTATCATATTTGTTTAGACTTTATTTGTGTATCATGTGTGTTTGTTTCATTTTATTCGGTTTGTAATTTTGATTGTAAGAGGGGTTTATTTGCAAAATGGGACCCCGGGTCCCACGGGCCCCCCCAGACCCCTCCCATTGATCCACCTCAGCCTAGGGCCCCATGTGGGGTCAGTCAACATGTCAAATGGAGGCATCTAGAAGAGTTGAATGGTAAATGACACATGGGAGACAATTGGACTTCAAAGTCCAAGGTAGGCCACCTACCATGTCAACCATGTCCCCTTGGTCAATAGCCCCCCCCCCCCTTGTATTTTATTTGTTTTTTTTGTGTGTGTTGGTCACACTTAATCTAGGCCATCCATTTCCCCATCCCTAGATCCAATGGTGGATAATGGATTTGATATGTAACCTATAAAACCTTGTATTTTCCCATTTGGAAGAATTAATGCCATTTGAATCAAAGAAATTGTTGGAGCAAGGCCTTGGCCGCCCCCTTCCCCTCTCCTCCCTCTCCCCCTTGCAGCTGTGACGGTTGCCATTCTGAGGTGTGACGCCTCCCTTATCGTTTTGGTGATCGCCGCTGCCGCCATCGTGCCGCCCTCGCACTGCCACGGTTCTCATCGATATTCTGTCCGCGTAGTGCAGTAGTAGCTTGTCCGAATTTTTCAGCCCTCCCTCGTGATCTTATGGGCACCAAATTTGGAGGGGATGTTCTAGGGATGTCAACCACACCATAGAAAATTCGGTTGGCCTTCTAGTTCACCTTTTCTAATTTTTCATTTTCGTCCAACTTTCAATTTCAGTTCTGCCAGTTTCAGATCTGATTTCCACCTTTCTTGAGTTTCCCATCTTCGACCCATATTTTGATTTTTTCAAAAGCTCCCAATTTTACTGAGAGTTCTATCCACCAACCCCATCGTCTCCACTTTTTCTTGAAATTTCGTGAGGTTATCTCATATTTTTCAAAATTTGTTTTCTGATCCATCTACAGTATTGTCTGCCAGTTTCTAGATCCGACCACCCGCCAGTGTTAAAATCATAACAAATCATAGCCTCCACCAACCCTTCCACAAAAATTATTTCCGTTTTCCTTGTTCAAATCCCTACAACTTTGGTGAAGAGCTCAGGAGCTGAATAGGATGTCTACCTCGCCGCCAATGGCAGTTCTCAGACAAATCATCTGCAGATCTGAGAGTTCAGGTACTGTACAACAGAAGCTTCACAATTCAACAACATCTAGATCCGCGCAGATCTAAGTCCTCTTTCTGGGCCTATATTGAAGTATTTCAAGAGAGCTTTCCAACGATAGCTTCTATGCCCCGATCCGACATCGGGATTGGTCGCAGCGGCCGATCTCGCCGGAGCACGCGCCGGAAAACAGATCCAGAAATCCGTGGACAGTAACTTCAAGAGTTGGAGATCGGAGCCGATCGGCCACCGATCGGCGTTTTCGGCCGACCGCCTTCCAAGGAGGCGCGTCCCCAGGGGTCCCCATCACAGCGGGCCCCACCCTAGCAGGCCGGGAGGACAACGCCATCCGTGGGCCCCACAGACCCGTAGATCGCGCCGTCCGGACAGCACTTTAGACGCGTGTTCGGCACCGCCGGGCGACATCAAGATGCTGCCCGTCAACCTGATTCGCGTGATTCCCGAGCTCCACATGTGACCTTTTATCTCCTTGCGTGGAGTGGGTCCAATATTTGTACCGCTGTAAAATTATTTAACCGGGAGTCCGTAAATCGGCCGGGGTTGCCTTCGCCACGCCGGGTGCGTGGACGTAACGGTCTTAACTTCTCGGTGTTACTTTACTTAGCTAGTATACGGTCTTATGCCGCTGTGAGAGTGTAGGTTCCTAGCCCGTATGTTCATGTCGCCGCTGTGAGTGTGAGAGTGACCCGTCCCGCGACTCGATCCGAGTCCGGAAGTTGAGTCAGACTACCTTGAACTCTGCCGGTTCCTTAACCGCACACGATCCACGCTTTCCCTCGCTTGGGACGACGAGTGAGTTTGCACTTCTGTTAGCGATGTGTAGCCCATAGGAGCTCTTAGTGTCGAGCCGAGGTCGCTCTAGTAGTCGTGTCATTGCTGGTTGAGTCGTGTCCGTCTCATATAGCGTCGTCTCCTCAGTCCGTCCCGCATCAGTGCCCCTCCCTTTGGCACCCTCGCATGCCCCTCCTTCGTGCTCCACGTAGCACACTCCCCTTGTGCACCACGTGCACACACCCCACTGGATTAGCCAATTTTTTGAAGTGTCCATATCATTTTTTTAGAAAAGAAATTTGCTTTTTGTCAGTTATCAGTGCTTTTGGTTCTCTGAACTGAACAGCGCCCTCCTGCTGCCGTCATTTCCCCATACAATGACCCCTCATAGAGGCGCTATTTCCATTTATTTTTCTGCATTTTTAACATTTTTGCAATCAATGCCCCTCTCAGAGGCGTCATTTCTGCATTCGACGCCTCACACCAAGGCGTCAGTTCTGATATTGCTATTAATTTCATCCATTGTTCTTGATTACTGTTTACTACATTTTGACGCCCCCTCACAGAGGCGTCATCCTCTCATTTAACGCCTCATACTAAGGCGTCTTTTCCAGCTCAGTGATATCCAGCTCTATTTGCTGCATATTTGACGCCCTTCATAGAGGCGTCTTTTACTGGTTCAACGCCTAACACTAAGGCATCATTTGGATTATTATTTTTTTATTCACAGTTCGAGCACCGTTTACTGCCATCTGATGCCCCTATATAGAGGCGTCATTTCCATAGGCAGCGCCTTACTCTAAGGCGCTATTTCATCTTGATTGCTCTCTGCTTCCACTGTTTACGGTGATTAGCGACGGACACTCAGTCGCTGCTTATTGATATAGCGACCTCCGTGAGGTCGTCATTTTGTTCTGTGCCCACAGAACCCTGCTTACTGTTGTGCCTTCATCTGTTGATTGCCATTATTGTTTACTTGATCATTATCTGCTTGATTTGCTTGCATTAGACTGCATCTTAGGGCATTTGGTTGAGAGACATCCTCTCTCTACACTCCTAGGATCCCACACCCCTCTTGGTGAAGGAAGGACCCTCCTTTGAGCATTCCGTCTCATTGGACCAGAAATTCCTAAACCAAGCCTCCGTAAGTCCCTGCACCCGTGGATTCCCTCACGGACGCCGGGCAGGTTGTACCATTGAAGCACCCAGAGTATAGTTGACCCATACGTTGGTGAGGAGAGAGAAAGAACCTAGTTGACCCAGAGATTACACCCAAATTCTTAACTAGGACCCACATTGAAAGGAGATAATTCCTTATACTTTAAAATTCACCTTAATCTCCAAACAAAACCTTAAAATCTTGGGCTTATCATAACTTGAGTGTGTATCTTGTTTGATTGGGTGATATCTCTTGATTATACTTGTTTATTGGAAATATTATTTCTCTCCTTAAAACATGAAACTCCGATCAGGTAAAATCATCAATATGGCCAACTATGGGTATACCTACGAAGGTTATGAGGAGGGTCAATCTGACCCATTTCATGAGGTTTTGTGGATGCACTTTTTATTTAAAATCGTTGTTTATTTGTTCATTGGGTTTATTAAGTGTGTGGGCGTGCCAGTCACAAAGTGACGATCTATTGTGCGCTCGATCTGACTAATCAGACGATTGTGTGGTTCATGTTGGGATCGGAACCCGCCGCGCCATAAAGGTCACGTCGTTATTTACATCCCCTCGGAGAGAGGAACACCCTTGATTAATCGCCGGGAATCAGGGCCTCATTGCCAGGAAACTATATCGAGGGAAACAAGCCGATAGAGGTCTCGAATCAGTCAGAAAGTCCTATGTCTAGGGAAGCAAGTATTCGAATTACGTAGGTCACTCAAGGGACCATTTTGATATTCGGACGAGCGTCCGGCTTCAGGGAATCGTGATCATCACGGGGAAAACTGGAGCATATATATGCCGGGGTACGGCAAGTTTATTGTTCAAAGGGATAGGAGACATTCGGTTGAATCCCGGTTAGAGTGGTCAGAAATCAGCGAGCTTATTGGCCCGGTGCGAGATCGAGCTACGACCATACTGTGGTGGGCCCCCCCGGTCGAAGTCGGGCTCCCGTGGGCATCGTCAATATTTCCGGTGCCAATGGGGGCAACGGGAGGATGTCCTGGGACCAGATTCTAGAACAAAGATGTGTACAGAGATAGTCGGCTATAGGCCAAGGATGTGGGTGAGGCAATGACCATGGTTGGGGCGAACCCGAGGTCCAAACGTGACTCACGAATGTCTTATTGATATTCCCATATGTAGGGTTCGGGGAAGACGAGAGTCGTCTTGTTCCATTCGGATTTTGTCGGTCATACACAGACCATTTTATGTTCAGACAAAGGTCCGTATAGAAAACAAGACAGTGACGGGAGCGAATTCGTGCAAATGTCTGCCGTGAGTACGGCAAGTTTAATGGAAGCGCGAGATTAGATCCCGGTATATATGTCGGCCACTAACGGACCATTCGTTGTTCGGACAAGAGTCCGCATTTGAAGCGTCGAACACAACGACAAAACCACACGGATGTCTGCCGTAGGTACGGCAAGTTTAATGTGGGTGCGGGATTGGATCCCGATATATATATGTCGGTCACTAACGGACCATTCATTATTCGGACGAGAGCCCACATTTGAAGTGTCGAAGACGACGATAAAGCCGTACGAATATCTGACGTAGGTACGACAAGTTTCATGTGGGTGCGGGATTGGATCTCGGCATATATGTCTATCACTAACGGACCATTCATTATTCGGACGGAAGTCCATATTAGTAGCATCGAGGATGACGATAAAACCGTACGGATGTCTGCCGTAGGTACGGCAAGTTGAATGTAGGTGTGAGATCGGATCCCGATAAAGACGGGTCGAGCTAACGAACTATCGGCCCGGGATAAGATCGGATCATGGTCACGTTCGGGCGAGGGCTCCCGAGATCCATGTCCGATCTAGTGGGGCATCATTGCTTTTCTCTTCAAACGCAGTCCGGGGAAGCGGATTGTTAAGTGCGGAGCCCGAACTCACCAACGAGCCCCCGGAACAAAATTTTGATTATAAGAGTGATTCATTAAGTTGTTTATTCTCGTGAGGGTGATTCATGTTCTTTCGCTCTTATTTATTAGTTTAGGTCCCTTCTTTTGTTTTAGTCATTAGCTTCAAACCTTTCTTCTATGTAGTTAATCGCCCCCTTTTTTTTTAATGAGGCACGCCGGTTTAACGAAGCAAATGGCCGTGCCGGATTAGGGGAAGCCAAAGGGGGGCACGCCGGTTAAGGGAATGCCAAGGAGGCGCGCCGGTTTAGAATGTTGAAGGGGCGCGCCGAAATAGGAGGTGAAAGGGGGGGTGCTCCGGTTTAATGGGATCCAAAGGGGAAGAAGGGCGCGCCTGTTTAATGGTTGCAAGAAGAGGGGCCAGGGCACTATTCATTCCAAGATTTGGAAAGTGGATTTGAGTGTGGGGCTAAACTGGCGCGGGGGGGGGGGGGGGGGGGGCAGCGCGTCGGATTAGCCCGCGCCGGATTAGGACTGCGCCGGATTAGCTCCAAAGAGGCTTTCTTTTATTCTGTTGGCTCTATTTCTTCTTTCTTTCAACTGCAAGTTAATCTGTTGATTGGTTTGTTCACCGAATTGGTGGATTAAGTTGATAGAAAGTGCCTGATTATTTGTTAAGGTGAATTGGCATGAAAGTTTGGATGTTTTATTAGAAGTGTTTGTGCAGGAACTCAAAGGTCCAGGGTTTCAGACATGAAGGACCCCCCCTTGTTCATAGGTTCAGTTTGATCACAGGCTTCAAGCACATGCAGCTCCAGCCCTCAGAGAGTTTAGTTTGATTCGTTTGTTCCTATGTGTTCTTCGTCTGGCAAAATTTGGGCAGCATCTCCCCCGGACCAACGCTTGCCAGAGAAAAATGGGGAACACCAAACGGATTGCTCTGGGGTGAACCTCAAAACTCGGAGTAAGGCCTCCGCTAACCCATAAGTGCATGTGGAGACTTGAGGACAAGCCTTCAAGAGTTCCAGTAGCTTATTGGTGGTGATTCCTCAAAGTGGGATAAATGTGTGCCTGAAGAGGGCCATGAATGTTCATCCCTCATGTGGGTTCCTTCGAAGGCCATGCCACGGAGAGGCATGCTTCTAAGACCCTAGATGCATGGAAGATAGGGAGAAAACGGGGGATGAGAGCTAAAGGCAAGAACCGTGCTCGCCAACAGACTTCCTTTTATTCATCCACAAGAAGGGGAAAGTTGAAATACAGAAGGGGGATCTACCCTAGGGCAGAGAGAAATACATTTAGGGGGCAAGAGGAGGAGATACATCAATGGGAGAGGGGGGAACAAAGCACAAGCTCCTCCCCCCTCTGAGCTCACCTCTCACTCTCACTCTCCTCTCTTCTCTTCTCTTCTCTTCTCGGCACGGGGATGAAGCTTTTTCTTCTCTTCGGGTGGCCCTCTCTTCTTTCTTCAGTCGCCCTCCGGGGGTTCGAGCTTCTCTCTTTTCTTTTCAATAGCCCATCATCTTCTCTCTGTCGAACATGTAGAGTATATATAGCCGGCTGCCCTTTCTTCGCTCGGACGGAAGGAACTCCCGCCATCTTCCTCCTCGTTCGTTGAGGCATCCGGAGTTGACATGCCGTGGTGTCGTCTGTTGATTTACACAGTACGCTGGCATTTATCCGAGGACGGGATGTTTGCGGGTTTGCCGGAAGATCTGCTGCTGCTACTCCCCCCATCGATGCTTACCTTCACCGTCGATGCAGCTGCGTTGTCGAACGGAGGTGGAGACAGGGCTCCAGAGCATTGAATGCCCTCTAGGCACCAGGCTGATGCGAAAACATGGTATCGGCTGGCGGATGGGATGGCATTTGAGTTAAATCGGCGTGGTGTTGAGCGCGCCGGATTAACAACATACAAAGGGGCGCGCCGGTTTACAGTCAAGAAGGGGGGCGCGCCGGACTAAGGACCCTTGGGGGGGGCATGCCGGTTTAAGGGCCAAGCAAGGGCGCGCCGGTTTAAGTGCAGGCCGCGCCAATTTAGACTCCGTCTCGACTTCGTGGCTATTCGGACAAACGCTTGTCCTCCTGTGTTGCTTTAGTTGTAATGCACCGCCGTCGGGGTGTTTAGTTCTGGGCCTCTGAATCCCGATTCGGAACTTTGAGTGATTTTCGGTGCATGCCAAACATGTGCTTGAATTCCTGAGTTTCTTTTGATTCGGCCTTCGGCACCACCGACTGGGGAGCCGGAGCTGTATATTTTGCCCGAGGGGCTTCTTTGTTGGGTGACAGAGCATCGGGGATATATTCGTCTTGCTTGGAGGAGGTATGGAGTTTATTTGGCCTTCCCGTCTTCGACTTGCTCTTGAGATGTCGAGACGTCCGTGCCACATGAACGTTCCTTTTCTTCTTCTTCTTTTGACGTCCACAAATGCCCCCCACTCGTGGGCGGCGCAAGCAAGGGACGAGTGCGCAGGGCCCGCGAGTGTAGAGTTCTTCAATAAGGTATTTGTCTTTCCGAGCCAGTGGGAAGCTAGTCCGGTGTGAATTCACGGGAAAGCGCTCACTCCTTCAGTGAAAGAATGAGGGGATCGCTTCACCGCATATGCACGCGGACCGACATGTCAGAGTGGGGGGTTTAGTCATCGACATGGGGGAATGCCGAAGCGAGAAGGAAGGGCTTATGCGTCGTCCCAGGCAAGAGGCCTAAATCGTCTTAGATGAGGCCAATCCAAAGGAGGAGTTGGTGACTCGTGCTGGGTTTAGGAGAGTTGTTCATTCATTGACTCGGATGGGAGGTCCAAGCTGGATGCTTTTGAGAGGGCTCCGATGGAGTGAGATGGATTTTATGCATTCGGGTGGAACGTTCGAAGCGAAGGGTTTATTTGCTGGTGCCGACAGGGTGTCGGGAGCTGACGTGGTCTATTAATTAGCACGGGATGAGTGCCAAGACAAAGGGGTCTTTCATTCATTGACTTGGACGGAAGGTCCAAGCCAAGCAAGGAGGTTCTTTTTGTTCATCGACTTGGACGGAAGATCCGAGCCAAGCAAGGAAGTTCCCTTGTTTTTTTTCTCTTTTTTTTTCTTCTCTTTTTTTTATTGACTTGGACGGAAGGTCCGGGCCAAGCAAGAAGGCTCTCTCCCTTTTTATTCATTGACTTGGACAGAAGGTCCGAGCCAAGCGAAGAGGTTTTTTTTTTTTCATCGACTTGGACGGAAGGTCCGAGCCAAGCAAAGGAGGTTCTTTTTGTTCATTGACATGGACGGAAGGTCCGAGCCAAGAAAGGAAGTTCTCTTTTTTTTTTATTCATTGACTTGGACGGAAGGTCCGAGCCAAGCAAGGAAGTTCCCTTCTTTTTTTTTTCTTTTTTTTATTGACTTGAACAGAAGGTCCGGGCCGAGGAAGAAGGCTCTCTCCCTTTTTTATTCATTGGCTTGGACGGAAGGTCCGAGCCAAGCAAAGGGGTTCTTTTTGTTCATCGACTTGGACGGAAGGTCTGAGCCAATCAAAGGAGGTTCTTTTTGTTCATTGACTGGGACGGAAGGTCAGAGCCAAGCAAGGAAGTTCTCTTTCTTTTTTATTCATTGACTTTGACGGAAGGTCCGAGCCAAGCAAGGAAGTTCTCTTTTTTTTTTATTCATTGACTTGGACGGAAGGTCCGAGCCAAGCAAGGAAGTTCTCTTTTTTTTTATTCATTGACTTAGACGGAAGGTCCGAGCCAAGCAAAGGAGGTTCTTTTTGTTCATTGACTTGGACAGAAGGTCCGAGCCAAGCAAAGAAGTTCTCTTTTTTTTTTTTATTCATTGACTTGGACGGAAGGTCCGAGCCAAGCAAGGAAGTTCTCTTTTTTTTATTCATTGATTTGGACGGAAGGTCCGAGCCAAGCAAAGGAGGTTCTTTTTGTTCATTGACTTGGACGGAAGGTCCGAGCCAAGTAAGGAAGTTCTCTTTTTTTTTATTCATTGACTTGGATGGAAGGTCCGAGCCAAGCAAAGGAGGTTCTTTTTGTTCATTGACTTGGACAGAAGGTCCGAGCCAAGCAAGGAAGTTCTCTTTTTTTTTTTTATTGACTTGGATGGAAGGTCCGAGCCAAGCAAGGAAGTTCTCTTTTTTTTTATTCATTGACTTGGACGGAAGGTCCGAGCCAAGCAAAGGAGGTTCTTTTTGTTCATTGACTTGGACGGAAGGTCCGAGCCAAGCAAGGAAGTTCTCTTTTTTTTTAATTCATTGACTTGGACGGAAGATCTGAGCCAAGCAAGGAAGTTCTCTTTTTTTTTATTCATTGACTTGGACGGAAGGTCTGAGCCAAGCAAAGGAGGTTCTTTTTGTTCATTGACTTGGACGGAAGGTCCGAGCCAAGCAAGGAAGTTCTCTCTTTTTTTTTTATTCATTGACTTGGACGGAAGGTCCGAGCCAAGCAAGGAAGTTCTCTTTTTTTTTATTCATTGACTTGGACGGAAGGTCCGAGCCAAGCAAAGAGGTTCTTTTACGGTGTCGGGGTTGCCGACAATGCGAGGGATTTTTTACTCTTTAGCCAGACGAAGGGTCCGATCCAGAGTGGAAGGGTCTTTTTATTCATAACCTCGAACGAAAGGTTCGGGCCGTGGGTTTATTCGCCGGTGGGACTGGGAATTGTGATATTGAGGTGGTTTATTCATTGACACGGGGTTATTTAAAGCAAGGGTCTTTTGCTCATGGGACCAGATGAAAGGTCTGGGCCACTGGTTTATTCTTCGGTGAGACTGAAAATACTTTGATCTCCAGAGGGACTTGACGAGTCGACATCCCTCGGAGGATTCGATGATGAAATTTTTTTCTCTCCTTCCTTTTTTTTTCCTTTTTTTTCTCTTCTCTTCTTTTTTTCTTCTTCTTCTTCTCTTTTTTTCTTCTCTTCTTCTTTTTTTTCTTTTCTCTTCTTTTTCTTACTTTCTTTTTTTTTGAACAACTTTGGATAGCTGTCAGCACGGACGCCGATAATGAGATAGCTGTCGGCATAGAAGCCGATAATGGGATAGCTGTCGGCTAAACGCCGATGTTTAGATAGCTGTCGGCACGGAAGCCGATATTGAGATAACTGTCGAGATAGAAGCCAATAATTAGATAGCTATCAGCACAGAAGCCGATAATTAGATAGTTGTCGGCTCGGAAGCCGATATTGAGATAGCTGTCAGCATAGAAGCCGATATTGAGATAGCTGTCGGCATAGAAGCTGATAATTAGATAGCTGTCAGCACAGAAGCCGATATTGAGATAGCTATCGGCATAGAAGCCGATAATGAGATAGCTATCGGCATAGAAGCCGATAATGAGATAGCTGTCGGCATAGAAGCCGATAATTAGATAGCTGTCGGCACAGAAGCCGATATTGAGATAGCTGTCGGCATAGAAGCCGATATTGATATAGCTCTTAGCATTCAGGCTGATATTGAGATAGCTGTCGGCATAGAAGCCAATAATTAGATAGCTGTCGACGTAGAAGCCGATAAAGAGATAGCTGTCGGCTTGACGCCGATAATGGGATAGCTCTCAGCATTCAGGCTGATATTGAGATAGCTGTCGGCATGGAAGTCGATAATTGGCTAGCTGTCGGCGTAGAAGCCGATATTGAGATGGCTATCGGCATAGAAGCCGATAATGAGATAGCTGTCGGCATAGAAGTCGATAATTGGAAAGATGTTGGCTCGGCGCCAATAATTTTGTTTGTTTGTTTATTCCCCCCTTTTTTTGAACATCTTTGAATAGCTGTCGGCCTGGACACCGATGGTTGAGGAGCTGTCGACCCGAAAGTCGATAATTAAGAAGTTGTCGGCATGAAAGCCGATGATTAAAGAGCTTGAATATTCTTTGAAAAGCTGCCGACTAGGATGTCGGTGGTTGAAGAGCTTTCGACCAGGATGTCGATGGTTGAGAGGTTTATTCTTTCTTCAGCTTTCGTCGTACTGCAAGGGGCTTGAGACGTCCCTCGTGGTTTGCTCTTTCTTCAGCTTTCGCCGTACTGCAAGGGGCTTGAGACGTCCCTCGTGGTTTGCTCTTTCTTCAGCTTTCGCCATACTGAAAGGTGCTTGAGATGTCCTGCGTGGTTTGTTCTTCTTTGCCCCCGGCACGGGGTGTAGTTTCTTGCCTCTTGTGCCCCCAGAGCGGGGTATATTTCTCTTCATCTGCCCCGGCACGGGGTGTATTTTCTGCTTCTTATGCCCCCAGAGTGGGGTATATTTTCTGCTTCTTATGCCCCCAGAGCGGGGTATATTTCTTTGTTTCTGCCCCCGACACGGGGTGTATTTTCTACTTCTTATGCCCCCAGAGCGGGGTATATTTTCTTGCTTTGTATGCCCCCAGAGTGGGGTATATTTTCTGCTTCTTATGCCCCCAGAGTGGGGTATATTTTCTTGCTTCTTATGCCCCCAGAGTGGGGTATATTTTTTGCTTCTTATGCCCCCAGCACGGGGTGTGGCTTCTGCTTCTTATGCCCCCAGAGCGGGGTATATATTTTGCTTCTGCCCTCGGCACGGGGTGTGGCTTCCGCTTCTTATGCCCCCAGAGCGGGGTATATTTTGCTTCTTATGCCCCCAGAGTGGGGTATAGCTTCTGCTTCTTATGCCCCCAGAGCGGGGTATATACTTTGCTTCTACTCCCGGCACGGGGTGTAGTTTCTGCTTCTTATGCCCCCAGAGCGGGGTATATTTTTGCTTCTTATGCCCCCAGAGCGGGGTATACTTCTCTTCATTTGCCCCCGGCACAGGGTGTATTTTCTGCTTCTTATGCCCCCAGAGCGGGGTAGTGTCTTTACGGCCTCTATGCCCCCAGGCGGGGTGTATGTTTCTTCTTCAGATCCCCATAAGTGGAAGTATATTCTATACGGCTTCCATGCCCCCGTGGTGGGGTATGTTTCTTCTTCAAATGCCCCTAAGGGAGGGTATACCTCTCTTCATATGTTCCCATGGCGGGGTATGTTTCTCCTTCAAATGCCCTTAAGCTGGGGTGCCTCTTCTGCTTCCTATGCCTCCAAAGGGAGGTATCTTCCTCTTCACATACCCCGGCACGGGGTGTATCTTTTGCTTCTTATGCCTTTGAAGGGGGAGGGTAGCTTTATTTCACGTGCTCCCACGAGGGGCGTGTTTTGCTTCTTGTGCACCCAAGGCAGGGTGTGTCTTTTCTTCACGTGCCCCCAAGCTGGGGTAGATTCTTCTGCTTCTTCCACCCCAGAGTGGGGTATATTTCTCTTCGTATTCCCCTTAAGCTGGGGTGTAACCTTTGCTTTATGTGCCCCCCGAGTCGGGGTGGATTCTCTTTATGTGCCCCCAGGCCGGGGTGTATCTTTTATGTCTTCTATGCCCCCTGACGGGGTGTAACTTATGCTTCTTATGTTCCCAAGGTGGCGTACATTCCTTGCTTCTCATGCCCCCATGGCTGGGTGTAGTTCTTCTTCGAATGCCCCTAAACCAGGGTAGATTCTTCTGCTTCTTCTGCCGCCAGGGCGGGATGTAGCTTTTGCTTCTTATGCCCCTAGAGCAGGGGTGTGTTTTTTCCTTTGTATGCCCCAGGCAGGGTATAGTTTTTACTTCTCATGCCCCCATGGTGGGGTATAGTTTCTGCCCCAAATGCCCCTAAGCTGGGGTAGATTTTTTGAATACCCCTAAGCTGGGGTGAATTCTTCATGGCTTCCGTGCCCCCGTGGCGGGGTATGTTGGTTCTTCAAATGCCCCTAAACCGGGGTATACCTCTCTTCATATGCTCCCGGGTCGGGATGTATGTCTCATTGTATCTATGCCCCTAGGAGAGGGTGCATTCTTGCTCTTTTTTTTTATGCCCCTATGGCATGGTATATTTCTCTTCACGTGCCCCGAAGCCGGGGCGTATCTTCTGCTCCTTATATCCCTAGGCCGGGGCATGTCTTTTCTTCAAATGCCCCTAAGCCGGGGTGTAATCTTTATGGCTTCTGTGCCCCTCATGGCGGGGTGTAATTTCTGCTTCGAATGCCACCAAGCCGGGGTGAAACTCCATTGCTTCTTATGCCCTCGGGCCGGGGTATGTTTTGCTTCTTCTACCCCCCGTGTCAGGGTATACTTCTTCTTCAAATGATCCTAAACCGGGGAATGTTGTTTGTCCTATTTCAGATGACCCCAGGGTGGAGTGTATGTTTCTTCTTATGCCCTATGGCGGGGGTGGATTTTATCGCTTCTTATGCCCCAGAGTGGGGGATGGTCTTTGCTTCTTATGCCCCCATGGCAGGGTGGATGCATGCTTCATGTGCCCCCATATCGGGGTATATTTCTTCCTCGAATACCCCTGAGCCGGGGTGCAACTCTGTTTCTTCTTATGCCCCCAGGTCGGGGTAGATTCTTTTTGTCACGCCCCGAATCGATAGCAGCGGAACGTGTCGTTTGCTCGGAACGTGGCAGTTAAACAGTCGAGAACGATCAAGAGCAGTGGCATGAGACCAAATAATTTAGGGAAATAATAAAATTTTATTTCAAATATAAGTCTCTTACAATTTAAATTTAAAAACTTGAAGAAGACTCAACTATATCACAATGAAAGAAAAGAAAATGATGCTCTAACAGACTTAGACAAGATAACTACATAAGAGACACCATGCTAGACTCAAGAAAGATAAAAGACACAGGTTCACTAGTTTTCGAAGCTCGCTTGCACACTTGTCCCTCCCATGTGAGTCTCGGTCTCGCTAGCCACCTGATTACCTGAAAAATGTTGGAATAAAACTGGGTGAGCGAACACTCAGTAGGAATTATATCTCAAGAACAAGCAATTGGTTTAAGTAATTACATTTTCACATGTAAATGCAGGTAAGACTATGCATGTAAATTTAACCGAGCAAGTAAAACAAAATTAGTAATAGATTAATTAACGGTATGCAAAACTTCCAAGCAAGTAAGAGATATTCATGAGAAAATTTATAGATTATTGGCTATTTCACACAAGTACTTTGCCCATTTCGGGCCACGCTAGTAATGTCACGTAAGTCGAGTCACGCACGCAAGTCACGAGAGAAAGAGAGAGAGTGTGGAATGCCAAAGATCAAGAGAGACAAGTAAATGCTAGACACCGTGATCAATATAACTCCCATGGGCACTAGTACTTTCGGGTGCTCCTCCCAGGACCAGATCGGGCCCTATATGCACAACATTTAAAGATAGATCTAGACATCCACGATAGTTTATAGCCAATAAGGAGTTTCAAGATCAAGCTTTAAATAGAACGATAACGTATAATTCACGGAATTCAAGGACAAAGCCCTTGAGTAGGGACAGACTTGCGATAAAATCCACGTGAAAGCATAGAAACTATGACATGTCGAAAAACTGGGTGGAATTGGCACCTAGATAGGTTGCCATGAATAACTTGAATAGATGACTAGAAAGATAGTCACCAGTTCAATGGACATGATGCAAGCTGAATAATTGGTACTTAACAATAAGTTACCCAATTCAATGTATCACCTAGTGAAATGATCACTCATTCCACCGGCTAAGAGAATTTCTCCCATGGGCCAAGAATAGCACCATGAAAGGGCCGGGTTACCACGTTTCTCCAGAGTGACGTGGCATTAAAATGGGTACAAGGTGTTTAAGGTGCAACCATCTCAATCGGCCTTGAGGGAATCCAAGGCTACGAGGAGACTTACGGAGGTCTCAATGACTAACTTGCCAGTCCGAAGGAACGGAATGTCCAACGGAGGGCTCGTATGTCACCGAGAGTTGAAGTGTATAACGTGAACCAATCATGAAACATGGACTCCATCTACGGACGCGAGATGAGAGTGCCAGAAGACCCGCGGTATGGGTCAAAACTAAAAGAAAACGGTGAGAACATGAATACGTTAATTATAGAATTCATGTCCATCCAATTCTATAATTAACTATAATTAAATAAACTTATATTATTTGATGCCCCTGAGTGACATCATTTATTAATTAGCGTCTACATAGAGAGACGTTAATTTTATGATTTTTAACTTAATTTATTTAACAAGAATTCACGTCAATATCTATTTAAGTAAATAAATTTCAAAAATATACATTCAAAGAGACATTAATTTTTATAAAATAATTTTAAAAAATAGAATATATGATAATTAGGAGAAAAATTCAAGGATTCCAAAAATATATTTTTTATATTTTTATGTTGCATAGTTTAGTAGATATAGATTTTTCAAGATATAATTACAAGTTATATGTATATATATATATATAATAAATATTTTGACGCCTTTGTATAATGGCGTCAAAAGGATTTGACGACATTTAACATGTCGTCATTTCAAAAAAATGTCCAACTTTAAACCTCCGGTTCTCGACGTACACATGTCAGAATCACGCGTTCTATATATCGAAATGACGGGCTCAAAAAACTCTATCTAACCGGACGTTCAAAATAGTTTTTCATTGAGAGATTGGGGATCTTGAGATATAGGGCACGAAAAATGGTGCAACTACTCTCACTACCTCGGTCACCTCCCCAACAATACACTCATAAAATTTCATAGCCAAAGGACGCTCCGGTGATGAGAATCAAGTCGTCAAAAGAAAAACCTATAACTAGCATGCTACAGTAACCTTTGGAATTCGCCGGGTAACGTGATTATACATATTACATTATTTAACTTGTTTAAACTTATAGTAAATACACCATATAAGGCATGGAAATTTAGGAATAACCATGAAGATTTTAGAAGTATGTTTATCCAAAATTTTAGTATGTGATTACTTGGGTATAAAATTTTAACATGATGTAATTATTAAGATAATTAAACGGTAAACTACACTTAAGCAAGCGATGATAACAAAACATGAGTTTTAAACATGGAAAATTAATTACTACTATCTTTGGGCTTCAATTATTGAGAAAACGTACCTTTCTGGGTTGATTTGGTTAACAGAAACTTGATCGATGAAGAATCGAAGAGGATTAATACAACCACCGATACACTATAACGGCAGAAGCAGAGGATGACGATGCAGCTTCGACAGGAATAGAAACAATAAGGCCTCGAAGAAGTAGATGTCTTTTCTTCCGTTTACAGCAGCAGAAAAAGAAGCTTCGGGCTCAACAGGCTCGCCAGTAGCAGGAAGAAAGCAATCTTCCTTTACTCCTTGATAGCAACCTTTGTTCAGCAAGGGAAGAAGTAAAGAAGCAGGGCTTCTTCTACGTTGAGGAAGACGATGGAGAAGGGCTCGTGAAGAAGGCAAAGATGCTCAAACTATCACGAACAGCAGGTCGGTGTCGAAGCAGAGAACCCAAAGGCAATAACCTTTGAAGGGTTCTGTAGGGACTTATTTATAGGGAAGAAGGATCCCACGTAGTTAGAGTTTAATTAGGAGTAATATTCCCACAAGAAGAATATAACTTCCCACGTATTGATCTCTTCCTTAATCAAAACTTACCCAATTAACTTCCTTGTTCGAATCAAACACCAACTTTCCCTTTTGGAAATGACGTCATAGGTTGGGGCGTTATTTCAATAAATGACGCTTGTATACACAGTCGTCAATTCCTTAATTGACGACTTGCTCGGAGGCGTCATTCACCATTCCCGATTTGTTAATTTAAGGTGTAACGATCTTTCTAGATTTTTATTTTTTTTCTAGATATGATCTAGATGGGAAATTTTAGGGGTATGAGTTTTCCATTTTTCTCTATTTTTTCATCTAATTAGTTTTCCAAAATTCTTTAATTGAAAAATTGGCACTGTTTATTTACAATAAAATAACGACTTGGTTTAAGTCGTTTCATATGAAATCAATGCCTAAGGCAATGGCGTCAATTTCATTTTGGCATTTCTCTTTAACCTTTCAAAAGGCTAATATTATGTATATATCCTTATTATTTCTATAACTCTTTAGCTATATACTTTATTTGATTTAAAGATCCTATTGTTATTTTACAAATAATGACTTGCATTAAGTCGTTTCTTGCGTTGGATACGCCTGCACCAAGGGGTGTCAATTGAGTTTTTGGCCATTTCTCAGTCCCCTTGAAAGAACTGAAATTGCATATATACTCATTCTTTTATCTTTTACATATGTTTAATGTAATTAAATCTTATATATATATCCTTCTCTCTTCTAATCAAATATAATATAATACAATGTGAGATATTAAAATTTCTAAATTACAAATAAAATATAAATTGATGTTTTCTTCGAGATTTATTTATTCTTAATTGAAATAAAATTGTGTTGTGCATTAAATGCTTACATAAAAATAACCTGTTATTCTTAAATTTATTATAATACAATAGTAGTGTCCATGAGTTCTTTTGTCAGAGTTTTTAAGATGTCAGGGGTTGTATACAGAGTTTGGCCTTGATTATTTACGTTGTATTATATTTATTTATATTGCATTATATATACATGCACATATATATGGATGAGTGGGTTGAGACTTAAGGGCCCTTACAATGTGTGTGGGTTATTACTAACCCTCATATACCTATTAATAATTTGTCTGTATATAGGGATTTTATTCCTCATAATTTCTTTAACTTTTGTTAGTCCTTGACCTAGGTATCAGAGGCAGGTTTGATCCGAGCAAACCTTTTTACTTCCATCCCTAAAGGAATATCACTTGGACATATATTTATTTGAATAAATTTTATTTATTAAACATTATATACTTATTTGTAAGAATATGTATTATGTATAGATTTTCTTCTAAATATATTTATTCTCATTTCAAAATTATCGGGTGTTACACTTTTCACATGCCCCCGAAGCCGGGGTGTAACTTTGTTTCTTCTTATGCCCCCAAGTCGGGGTGTATTCTCTTCATGTGCCCCCTACGCGGGGTGTATCTTTCTCTTCTTATGCCCCAGAGCGGGGTGGATTCTTCTTTTTCTACCCTGACACACTGGGGGATGCTTGCTTCTTGTGCACCCAAGGTGGGGTGTAATTCTTCTTCAGATCCCCGTAAGTTGAAGTGCATTCTTTACGGCTTCTATGCCCCCGTGGTGGGGTATGTTACTTCTTCAAATGTCCCTGAGTTGGGGTGTATTCTTTTGTTTCTTACACCCCTATGGCGGGGTGGATGAATGCTCTCTTCTAGATTCGTTGCCGTGCTCGGCCTCATTGCTATAAAGCATTCCCCACGGCGGGTAGGAATTCATCAAGCTACAGTTGCAACTTGCCGGATCTTCTAACAGCCACTCGAGGGGTCGTCTTATGCCAAATAGGGGCAGCAGGGAGGAGGAACTAGCCGGGGCATTGCACCGCGGGCTTGGACCCTCCTAGAGCTGGGCGGGATGCCGTCCTTCTTCTCGTTCTCTTGGTCGGCCATGCTTGCCAATTTTTTTTCCTTTCTTTTCTTCTCTTCTTCTTCTCTTTTTTGTGTAATAGACTAAGGTGGGTGTGCAGGAGAGCGCTCACCCCCTCAGGGAGGGGATGAGTGGTTCGCTCCACCGCATCAATCCCACAGTGGTAATCTTTGTTCAGCGCAGGTCCCGACGGATATGGACGTACAGCCCTCTCTCGCCAATTCTTTCTCTTCTTTTTTTTCCTACTTCTTTTCTTTCTTCTTTTAGCGGCCTTCATGATTCCTTGAAGCTGCATATGCCTCGGAGTAGTGTCCCCGAGGTCACAAAGACAATTGCGCCTAGTCCAGCATTTCTCCTCATGGGGCTAACAAAGACAACACATGTAATTCATCAAAGCAGACAAACATCATTTATTAGGAGGCCATGAGGCCCCAAATCCTGGCGAAGAGATGAAGGGTTGTTCTAGTCCCACCGGGCGTGCCAGACTTGTGGACGCACTTTTTATTTAAAATCGTTGTTTATTTGTTCATTGGGTTTATTAAGTGTGTGGGCGTGCCAGTCACAAAGTGACGATCTATTGTGCGCTCGATCTAACTAATCAGACGATTGTATGGTTCGTGTCGGGACCGGAACCCGCCGCGCCATAAAGGTCACGGCGTTATTTACATCCCCACGGAGAGAGGAACACCCTTGATTAATCGCTGGGAATCAGGGTCGCATGGCCAATAAACTATATCGAGAGAAACAAGCCGATAGAGGTCTCGAATCAGTCGGAAAGCCCTATGTCTAGGGAAGCAAGTATTCGAATTACGTCGGTCACTCAAGGGACCATTTTGATATTCGGACGAGCGTCCGGCTTCAGAGAATCGTGATCATCACGGGGAAAACTGGAGCATATGGATGCCGGGGTACGGCAAGTTTATTGTTCAAAGGGATAGGAGACATTCGGTTGAATCCCGGTTAGGGTGGTCGAAAATCAGCGAGCTTATTGGCCCGGTGCGAGATCGAGCTACGACCATACTACGGTGGGCCCCCCGCGGTCGAAGTCGGGCTCGCGTGGGCATCGTCAATATTTTCGGTGCCAAAGGGGGCAACGGGAGGATGTCCTGGGACCAGATTCCAGAACAAAGATGTGTATAGAGATAGCCGGCTATAGGCCTAGGATGTGGGTCAGGCGATGACCATGGTTGGGGCGAACCCGAGGTCCAAACGTGACTCACGAAGGTCTTATTGATATTCCCATACGTAGGGTTCGGGGAAGACGAGAGCCGTCTCGTTCCATTCGGATTTTGTCGGTCATAAACATACCATTTTATGTTCGGACAAATGTCCGTATAGAAAACAAGACGGTGATGGGAGTGAATCCATGCAAATGTCTGCCGTGAGTACGGCAAGTTTAATGGAAGCGCGGGATTAGATCCCAGTATATATGTCGGCCACTAACGGACCATTCATCGTTCGGACAAGAGTCCACATTTGAAGCGTCGAAGACAACGACAAAACCACATGGATGTCTGCCGTAGGTACGGCAAGTTTAATGTGGGTGCGGGATTGGATCCTGATATATATATGTTGGTCACTAATGGACCATTCATTGTTTTGACGAGAGCCCGCATTTGAAGCGTCGAAGCCGATGATAAAACAGTACGAATATCTGCCGTAGGTACGACAAGTTTCATGTGGGTGCGGGATTGGATCCCGGCATATATGTCAATCACTAACGGACCATTCATTATTCGGACGGAAGTCCGTATTAGTAGCGTCGAGGATGACGATAAAACCGTACGGATGTCTACCGTAGGTACGGCATGTTTAATGTAGGTGCGAAATCGGATCCCAATAAAGACTGGTCGAGCTAACGAACTATCGGCCCGGGATAAGATCGGATCATGGTCATGTTCGGGCGAGGGCTCCCGAGATCCAAGTCCGATCTAGTGGGGCATCATTGCTTTTCTCTTCAAATGCAGTCCGGGGAAGCGGATTGTTAAGTGTGGAGCCCAAACTCGCCAACGTGCGCCCTGGCACGTGGATCGACCTGCGCGGTCAGGTCGCGGGGGTCAAGGGGACAACGCCCCTTGCGGGGGTTTCCGGGGGCGGAGCCCCCGGAACAAAATTTTGATTATAAGAGTGATTCATTAAGTTGTTTATTCTCGTGATGGTGATTCATGTTCTTTCATTCTTATTTATTAGTTTAGGTCCCTTCTTTTGTTTTAGTCATTAGCTTCAAACCTTTCTTCTATGTAGTTAATTGCCCCCTTTTTTTTAATGAGGCACGCCAGTTTAACGAAACAAATGGGCGCGCCGGATTAGGGGAAGCCAAAGGGGGGGCGCCGGTTAAGGGAATGCCAAGGGGGCGCGCCGGTTTAGAATGTTGAAGGGGCACGCCGGAATAGGAGGTGAAAGGGGGGGCGCACCGGTTTAATGGGATCCAAGGGGGAAGAAGGGCGCGCCGGTTTAATGGGTGCAAGAAGAGGGGCCAGGGCACTATTCATTCCAAGATTTGGAAAGTGGATTTGAGTGTGGGGCTAAACCGGCGTGGGGGGGTAGCGCGTCGGATTAGCCCGCGCCGGATTAGGACTGCGCCAGATTAGCTCGAAAGAGGCTTTCTTTTATTTTGTTGGCTCTATTTGTTCTTTCTTTCAACTACAAGTTAATCTATTGATTTGTTTGTTCACCAAATTGGTGGGTTAAGGTGAATTGGCATGAAAGTTTGGATGTTTTATTAGAAGTGTTTGTACAGGAACTCAAAGGTCCAGGGTTTCAGACATGAAGGAGCCCGGCCTGTTCATAGGTTCAGTTTGATCACAGGCTTCAAGCACATGCAGCTCCGGCCCTCAGAGAGTTTAGTTTGATTCGTTTGTTCCTATGTGTTCTTCGTCTGGCAAAATTTGGGCAGCATCTCCCCCGGACCAACGCTTGCCAGAGAAAAATGGGGAACACCAAACGGATTGCTCTGGGGTGAACCTCAAAACTCGGAGTAAGGCCTCCGCTAACTCATAAGTGCATGTGGAGACTCGAGGACAAGCCTTCAAGAGTTCCAGTAGCTTACTGGTGGTGATTCCTCAAAGTGGGACAAATGTGTGCCTCAAGAGGGCCATGAATGTTCATCCCTCATGTGGGTTCCTTCGAAGGCCATGCCACGGAGAGGCATGCTTCTAAGACCCTGGATGCATGGAAGATAGGGAGAAAACGGGGGACGGGAGCTAAAGCCAAGAACCGTGCTCACCAACAGACTTCCTTTTATTCATCCACAAGAAGGGGAAAGTCAAATACAGAAGGGGGATCTACCTAGGGCAGAGAGAAATACATTTAGGGGGCAAGAGGAGGAGATACATCAATGGGAGAGGGGGGAACAGAGCACAAGCTCCTCCCCCCTCTGAGCTCACCTCTCACTCTCACTCTCCTCTCTTCTCTTCTCTTCTCTTCTCGGCACGGGGATGAAGCTTTTTCTTCTCTTCGGGTGGCCCTCTCTTCTTTCTTCAGTCGCCCTCCGGGGGTTCGAGCTTCTCTCTTTTCTTTTCAATATCCCATCATCTTCTCTCTGTCGAACACGTAGAGTATATATAGCCGGCTGCCCTTTCTTCACTCGGACGGAAGGAACTCCCGCCATCTTCCTCCTCGTTCGTTGAGGCATCCGGAGTTGACATGCCGTGGTGTCATCTATTGATTTGCGTAGTACGCTGGCATTTATCCGAGGACGGGATGTTTGCGGGTTTGCCGGAAGATCTGCTGCTGCTACTCCCCCCATCGATGCTTGCCTTCACCGTCGATGCAGCTACGTTGTCGAACGGAGGTGGAGACAGGGCTCCAGAGCATTGAATGCCCTCTAGGCACCAGGCTGATGCAAAAACAGGGTATCGACTGGCGGATGGGATGGCATTTGAGTTAAACCAGTGTGGTGTTGAGCGCGCTGGATTAATAACGTACAAAGGGGCGCACCGGATTTACAACATACAAAGGGGCGCGCCGGCTTACAGCCAAGAAGGGGGGCGCGCCGGACTAAGGACCCTTTGGGGGGGCACGCCGGTTTAAGGGCCAATCAAGGGTGCACCGGTTTAAGTGTAGGCCGTGCCGATTTAGACTCCGTCTCGACTTCGTGGCTATTCGAACGGACGCTTGTCCTCCCGTGTTGCTTTAGTTGTAATGCACCACCGTCGGGGTGTTTAGTTCTGGGCCTCTAAATCCCGATTCAGAACTTTGAGTGATTTTTGGTGCATGCCAAACATGTGCTTGAATTCCTGAGTTTCCTTTGATTCGGCCTTCGGCACCACCGACTGGGGAGCCGGAGCTGTATATTTTGCCCGAGGGGCTTCTTTGTTGGGTGACAGAGCATTGGAGATATATTCGTCCTGCTTGGAGGAGGTATGGAGTTTATTTGGCCTTCCCATCTTCGACTTGCTCTTGAGATGTCGAGACGTCCGTGCCGCAGGAACGTTCCTTTTCTTCTCTCTTTTTTTGACGTCCACAGGTTCCTCTTTAGGATTCTGCCTATTATGAGGGAAACTATGCTCCCTCTTCCACTCATTATCCCCAGGTCCACATGGTGGACACTACTTCTCAGGAGGTTGAGCCTTCTTCCCAAACTCAACCTACCACTCAAAATACTTCCGGGGACGTCTCCCCTTCTTTCAACTTTAATGACTTTCTGAAAGCACTCACTCAGTTAGACGACTCCCAACGTCAGGCGGTCCAGGCCGCTTTAAAAGGGAAGTCTATCCGTCATCCTCCAATCCTCCCCAGGCCGCGGGTGGCCATTCTTTCAATACCCCCAATGACCATGCGGTCGCACCTAGGGTGCCTTCGCGCCCACCAACTCACGTCATGACTATGCCGGCTCAACCGGCCTGTCACTCTATTGCTTGGCCTCAACAACCCCTGGTTCCGCAATTTTTAAGAAGGCCTATGCCAAATCAATACTCTTCTAATCCAGCCCTAGCCGAGTCTGATTCCAACACCTTACTCCTCCAGAAAATTGCTAGCATGGAGGAGCAGCTGAAGAAGGTCACAGCACCAAAGACCGCTCCAGAGGTTACCCTTCCTACTCTGTCACATTTTCACCTACCTCCATCTGAGATGCCCAACTTTTGGCGGTACAATGGAACGGGCAATCCGTTCATCCATTTAAAAGACTTTATGTATGAGGCATCGTTCTGGCAGGATTGAAGTCCCGCGATCAATGACACCCAAGAGGGGGGTGAATTGGGTGTTTACAATTTTTATTAAAACTTTTGTCCTTTTGAAATATGTGATAAACACTAATTAGGAAGTTGAAAGTTGTTAAACAAATTCTCTCAAACTCTCCGTTCCCACACGTGCATGTAACGAAGTAAAATAATCAAACCACACACAAGCACAACCCAAACCACAATGCACATCGATTTTAAGGTGGTTTGGATGCAACAGCGGCAATCCTACGTCCACCCCTCACGAAACTCGGTGAGGCTTCACTCGGGATAAAACCCCAAACGGAGAGGACGCTCCAAACACACACACGCAGGACGATGCCTGCCCACACACACGGGGACGCACCCCAACACACACACACACACACAGAGACGAGGTCTCCAACACGATCCAACAAGCGGATCAAGAACACACACACACGCTACAGTAGATGCAGCACTCCACACAGTAAAAGGACCAGATCTAAATAAATCCACACACACGTAGATCTAGGAAGCTCTACGTACACACACACAAATAGAACACAAGGACCACACACACAACCGTGGATCCATAACGGTCCACACACACACAAAAGTTTCTAGATTATAAAGAACAGAAACATGAAGCCCAAAACACGAAAACAATGAAGCACATTTTAGAAGACTCCTGATTTGGCTTCCTTTTCGATGTATGCTGCTGATCTTGAATGTTGCCTTCACTCTTGCTTGAATGACTTCAAGTGGATTGTGCAAACTTTGCTCTTTTCACCCTTGTACAACCTTCTTCTCAAATTCGTGCTTGCTTGATTCTTCCTCTTTCTTTCTTGAGCAATCTTCCTTTGAATCCTTGCTTCCTTGCTTGCTTCTTTTCCTTGGAGGATGTTGGCTTCAGATCTACCTTGAATGGCTTGAAGTTGGATGAAGATTGTTGCTGCACGAGGTACTGTTCACGGAGCTACAGTACCTTCTTCTTCCTCCTTGGACAGCCTCCCCTTGGATCTCTTGGATGGAGAGTGGGTGTCGGATTTGGTCTATTGGGAGTGGGGTTGGGGGGCCCACTTGTGGGGCGAGGAGGAGGGGTGCCACTAGGAGGGGCTGCCCGGGTGGGAGGAGTTCCCATGGGGGTGGGGAGGAGTCCCCATTGAGGAGGTGAGGGGTTGGTCCTAGGTACCATGGATTTTGGATCCATTCCCCGAGGGGGAAACATTCGGGTGTATCGAGAGAATTTCTCGGCATCTCGGGCCACTTGGTAGGCTTGCTCTAGAGTGGCTACTTAACGCATGAATAGCTCTTTTTTTATGTGGAATTGAAGCCCATTTCTAAAGCGGGATAGTGTGACGGCGGGGTCCTCTTGGACTCCACACTTAAGAAGGTAGTAGTCAAATTTCTCAATGTACTCCATAATGGTCTTCCCTTCTTGCGTCAAGGCTTGCCACTCATCTAGGAGGTTTTGATGGTAGGAGGGAGGGACATATTTGAGTTTGAGTTGTTCCTTCATGGCCCCCCATGTGGTGATGGGAGCTTCCCTCCTAACTATCCTTAATGCCTCAATGTTCATCCAATGAGTCTTAGCTAATTTGGTAAGTTGTATTTTTGCAAGCCGGACTCTCCTATCCTCGGTCATTGGGTACCAATCAAAATATTGGTCCATAGCCGCCTCCCAATCTAAATAGATGCTTGGGTGATGAGATCCATCAAAGGTGGGGGCATCTACTTTCACAAGTCTCATAAGGTGGTCATCCGGGTTGTCCCGGGGGGGTCTTTCATTCCTCCTTGGAGGTGGGTCTCTTTCCAATTCGGGAGGAGGGTCAAGGTTGAGCTCTCTTATGACTGGTTCCTCATGTGGGGGAGGTGCCCTCCTATCACCTACCCTTGGGGCGGGCCGATTCTCCTCAAGTTGCTCAAGCCGGGTTGTTATGTCATCAAGCCGTCCTAAGATACTAGCCATACCCTCCACTAGGAATCTCATGTGATCGGGAAGCTCATGCTCGTTGTTGGCGGGATTCCCTTGGGGATTGGGATTCATTGTGGAATTGGAAGAGGATGGATTGGTTTGATAATGAGTTCCACTATGAGTGGTCATGCAAAGTTGGGTGGGCTATGCACGGGTGTGCGAATGCACCTATGAATGACTTAGTGTGAAGACGACCCAAGACTAGACTTGTAAGAACAAGCCTATGACCGCTCTGATACCACTTGATGTGGCACAACCCAAAGGTGCTAATGAGAGACTCTATGACCCTAGGACTTAGACCCGCAAGCATACAAGCACTTTAATGATCTCACGTTAGCGGCTCACTCACACGGCACACACGAGATCACCCGGTGGGGTCGGGGGATGGTGGTGAGGGTCCGAGGTGGGACCCAAGTATTCTAAAGACTAGGTGGGCTTAGGCTGACCCCCTAAGGGTCTGGGAATTCCCAATTTAGTGGGCAGATGGCACGCCGGGGCGTGGGGTTGGGTGCTTCTCACTCACAATCCGCGGTGGGCACTCAAATCGAGCAATTACGGGTCCGAGCACTCTCTCACCGGCCGACGAGCATAAGAAGCAATACTAAACTAGCAAAGCATGGAACAACCAGGTAGGGACCAGTCACTCACCTGATCGGTGTGAAGACACCGATCCCGGCCGAAGACGAGGGCGAGTGGGGAGGCGTGGGTACGCACCAGCACGCCGCGTCGATGCCGCTTGGCCTGAAAATTTTAAGAGTACAACACTACTCCTCTCGCAGGAGGGTGGATCAAGGGGTCGGGGTTAATGTGTTATAGTCAAACACTACCTCCACGTAGGGAGGGGCTGTCAGCCGGCCAGGCGGGGTGGGGAAACTAAGAGAGAACACCGACTCGCCGAGTTGCGCCGATTCTGCTAGCTTCAGGAATAGCTTGACAGGTTGTTGATGTCGGCGCTGCCACGGACACAACTGAGCTCAGAATTAATTGAAATTGGTGCTGAAACGTTACTGATTGACCCGGGATGTCGCCTGAATTTTTGTGGAAGCTCGTGACGACGTCGCCGGCCGGGGCAGAGCCTGGAACGGGGCAAGTCTTCACTGGTTCTGGTTGCTCTCAGGGTGATGCCGCTGGAAGAAGGGGGTGCAGCAAACTGATCCGTACTCTTTTGGAGGCGAGACAGGTACCGTTGAAACCGTGGTCGAGTCTTCTTTCCGTTGGGACCAACGGTGTTGTCAGCCAATGTCGGAGCATATCGCGAGAGCCCAAACAGTAGAGGTGTGTAAGTTCTGGCTCAGGAACACAGACCTGACACACTTGGGATGGAAAATTTGTAACTTTTGATACCGAGATCCAAACTTAGCTCTGCTTCTTGGGGATTGAAGAGGACTTGAAGGGGAAGCTCCCAGCCAAGTTGTGCGCCCAGATCTGCAAGGAGGAGGCCATGGTCGGACTGGATCTGAGGCTCTGGTTCTCTGCCTGAATAGTTCTGCGCAGTCGAAGGAGAATCGCTTCTACTGGCAGCTCGATGCTTGATAATGACGAAACCACCTCGCCTGGAAAGCTCTCTGGATGACCTTTCCAGAGATATGTGCCTTGCCACCAGGAGGATCAGGGAACGGCCGGAGATGATGTGACTTTCAGGACCAAAGCTTGCTACCTGCGATCTGCTACATGGAGCTGCAACCTTGTAATGACAAAGGGAGTGGGAGGGGGGGTAGCACAGCAGGGGAATGATGGCTGAGGGTTAGGGGAGAGGAGAAGGACGTGGCTGGGGTATCTAAGAGGTCTGGGGTGGCAGGATGGGGAGGAAGGGGGGCTGGAGCTGCTAGAGGAGGTGATGGGGGAGTGGTTGTGCACTAGAGAGAGGGTGGGTTGGAGAGGAGGTGGAGGGCGAACTTGGGTTGGGTCTAGGGCTGGGTTGGGCGACCAAAGCAGGTGTGGGGGGGGTGGTGAGATGGGAGGGAGATTCAAAATTGGCCTTGGGAGGGACTCCTTCAGCCTAGGGAAGGTGGGGAGGTGCTTAGGGAAGTGGATGGTGTAGTTGGTGGTTGGGAGGTGGGGCTTGGATTGGTGGTAGCTACCTTGGGGCTAGGGTGGAGTTATGGGGGTGGTAGGTAGTTGGGAAGGCCTTTGAATGAGGGAGGGGAGTTAGGTGGTAGGTGGGAGAGGCTGGAGAGAGAGAGGGGTTCGCCCCCTTCCTTGAGGAGAGAGAGAGAGTGATAATGAGAGAGAGAGAGAGAAGAGAAATTTAGTGGAGGGGAGTAAGAGTTGGGAAATGTTTCTATTCAAATTGATTCATCAAAAGTTGAGTACATGAGGGGAGATGGGGCCTATATATTGGCATCCATTCTTTATATGACCATAGTACCCTTGACATTTGGACGAAAGACCGAGCATATCCTAGACTCACTCCTATGGGCCCATAACTAAAGGTACTTGGGCCCAAATAAGCATAACAAGGGAAATGACTAAGATAATATGACTCAATAAAGGAAAATACATAAGATATTACTCAAAGAAAAGGAAGATAACATGTGAACACATAGCCGGGCTTCATCCAAATGATGCAGGTGATCCGAGCCAAAGTGAGCATTGTGAGATGCCCTCATCACAGGGATTGTAAGAAGCACATGCTCAAGCAATTGGCGGGCGGCATACGAGGACTCAACTGTCCCAGAGGGCCCTGCGCCCACACTGTAGGGAGGTCCCTATTCTCTCCAGTTCATGACTGTGAACGGAGAGCCGATGGGAGGGAAGCCAATCCCGAAGAAAAGGCAACATAATGGAGATACACATGTATATGTGTCTCTGACGATAAAACCCACGAAAGATACACAGTGCATTCGGTATAACTATCGCACTGAAAGAAAGCCCCGGGGAAGGGGATAACATTAATGTAGCCCTTGGTAATCCTAGGGCATGTTCGACCTCGACAGAAGAAACCGGATATTAATAAGCGATCCGGAAGCAAGAGCAACAGAGCAAGAAGAGGGGTTTCATACACAGCTCGGGAAATGGTCAAATAAAGAGAAGAATATATTGCATTCAGCCTGGTGATATCACGCGGAACCGTTCCATTACACCCCCACACCGAGAGATAACCAAAAGAAGAGAGCCGAAGGCTCTATTACAAAGGAAGCAAAGGGGAGCTGTGGACTCATATCATTGCCCATTTCATTACAAGCCACAGGGGGATATTGGTGAAAGGGGAGACAAGCTAGAAACGAGAGTGATATCCCGTGCACCAACCTCTGCTACATGCAGCGAAAATAGAGTATCAGAATCTGGCTCCCCTTTGTTGCTCTAAGCCCCTCCTCTCTGTTGTCCGATGATAGACGACTGCCCCAGGAGATCCCTCTCAGTTTCTTTCTTCTCTCCCAAGCTTCCCCTCTCTCCGTTCGCCTTTCTTCTATTTCTGTCTTCGACCCCCCCCAGAGAGTCTCTCTTTTTTTTTTTCTTTTGCTCTGGCTTTTTTTCTATTCTTTTGCCGCTTTCTCTTTTCTTTTCATCCCAGTTGTCTGCGTCTTCTCCTTCTTCTCCTCTTCTAGTTTTCTCTTCGGAACAGCCACCATTTATAGATCAGGAGGGCGCAGCTTGACACGGCGGCAGAATGTGGGTGAAAACGGTGCGCCATTTGGCCGCCCGATGGAGGGTTTTACGCGCCGGATTAAGGGATGATTCGGCCCATTCTTCTCCTTTGAGGCCCATTTGCCCAATCTTTTGGCCCACTAATGCCCATTTGATCACTTCTTGAATAGTTTGATCATTCTTTGGCCCATTTAGTTTATCTCGGCCCAATTGTGTTTATTTTCTTCTTTCATGAAGGTTGGCCAATCGATCGGCTTGTACTTATTGCTCGGGTTTCTGCTTGTTTGTTCGGGGATGGTCCCGAGCATTTTTCTAAACTCTCGGGTCTCGCTTCAACGGTTGTTTGTTGGAGCCAAGCACCTTCTCTTTTCTTCTTTTTCTTTCATTTCATCTTTTGTTCGGCTTCCGCCATTCTTTTTCTTCTTTTCTTTCTTTTCTTCTCTTCATTCCTTTCTTCTTGGTCGGCATAGGAGCTCTCAGTCAGAGCTTGAGACCTGCAGAAGCAAAAGTTAAGAAGAGTTAGTCATATTTTCTGTGTCAACAAATGCCCCCCACCCGTGGGTGTCGCGACAGAGGGGCGAAAGAGCGGGACGTGCGGGTGTAGCCCATAGCCCATCTGAAAATGTTGCATATGCCTTTTTTATTATTTATTCATTTTATTTATTCCATTTCCTTTTATCATCATTCATTCATTTTTTTATTTCATCAATCATTTTTATTATCTTTTTTTTATAGCCTCATCCAAGCACGCAGGCATTCAACGACCGCAAGCATAGAATAGCCATATGTAGCATAGTTCCCCTATATCCGGGATAGGATAAGGACATCGCCCACGATTCACAGACAAAGTGCCGCTCAGGAAGCACAACTAAGGGAGATGTGCATACGTAAAGGGGACCCCGCATAGAACATATGCATAGCATGAACCACAATCTACACCCAGGACTATTCCTCCATAATGTGAAAGTGCAATTATATGGGTAGTGAACCCTAGACATAGGGACGTGCAGACGTTCTGAGTAACACTAGAGGATTACTTTATCGCCTACACATACATTCAGGGCTCTCAGCTTTTGGTAGCTTCACACAACCCCCTTTTATTCTTAATTTCGGACTTCACCATTCGACGTGAGTTTCCTCATGTGTCTCAATGAGATTCACGGCGACTAGGATTCATCCTTTATTATGATATTGTGGATTTCACCGTTTGACACGAGTCTCCTCATATGTCTCACTGGAGATTCTTGGCTACTAGGATTCATCCTTTATTACGATGTTATGGTAGATTTCACTATTTGACGTGAGTCTCCTCATAAGTCTTAATGGGGATTTCCGACAACTAGGATTCATCCTTATTTTCAATCGTGGAGTTTACTGCATCATTTTCGCGCAAGTCACCTCATGTGTCTCAATGGGGATTCCCGGCTACTTGGATTCACATTCCACTTATCGTTACCATCATTTTTTCTTTTTTTTTCCCTTTTTTTTGAAGGGGGTAGGCGACTTTTTCCTCACGATTACCCTTCACGCGCGTGTAGAGATTTGAGCATCCATGAAGTGTTAAGAAGAATTTATGACATCCCTATAGCTAAGGACCATTGCTCATATTACGTGCGAGGTGTGGTAGTTTCATCTAGGGTGTATCCTGTGAGTTGTGCTAGCAACATGGCTACGACTCTTCCCCTAGCCATATACACTCACCGAGAATTGGCTTTTCATTCCTTAGTATGTGTTGTGACACACACAAACCTAGAATCAGGCAACTTTATTTAGCAATGAAATACGGCCCAAAAAATTTGAAGGAAGTGTGTTAATACTATATTACAAGCAAGCATGCACGCGAGACAGGCAGACAAGCAAAACATATCATGATCATTTTTTTCTTTTTTTCCTCTTTCTTCTTTTTTTGTTTTTTTCTTTCTTCTTTTGTTTTTTTCTTTCTTCTTATTTTTGGTTTTCTTCTTTCTTTCTTTTTTCTCTCTTTTTTTCTTTTTGCCTTTTCTTCTTCTTTTCTCATCTCTTTTTCTTCTTCTCTTTTCTTTTTCTTTTCGTAGGGCTTAGTAAGTACATCCGCATGCCGACTCTTTTAAAGGTGGGTAGCTGATGCCACGGCCATGGAGAGAAGATGTCACATGTTGTGGTGAATCCCTAGAGGGATCAAGGGTTGGTGTGGAACCAAGGGAGTCTTTTTGTTCATTGGTTCGGATAGCAATTCCGGGCCAATGGTAAGAGATTTGCCAGCTTAGACCGTGGGTCATGATGCCGAATGACTTGGCTTAAACGTAAGATCGTGACGCCAAGGGAGAATGTTTAACAACTTAGACATAAAGTCATGACGCCGTACAACTTGGCTTAGGCGAAAGGCCATGACGCCAAGGCAGAATATTTACCGGCTTAGGCAGAAGCCATGATGCCAGACAAGAATATTTAATGGCTTAGAAGTAATGTCATGATGCCGTATAACTTGACTTAGGCAGAAGGTCATGACGCTAGGGCAGAATATTTACCGGCTTAGGCGGAAGCCATGATGCCAGACAAGAATATTTAACGACTTAGACGTAAAGTCATGACGCCGTACAACTTGGCTGAAGAGGAAGGCCATGACGCCAAGGCAGAATATTTATTGGCTTAGGCAAAAGCCATGACACCGAACAAGAATATTTAACGGCTTAAACGTAAAGTCATGATGTCGTACAACTTAGTTTAGGCGGAAGGCCATGACGTCAAGGCAGAATATTTACTAGCTTAGGCGGAAGCCATGACGCCAGACAAGAATGTTTAACGGCTTAGACGTAAAGTTATGACGCCGTACAACTTGGCTTAGGTGGAAGGTCATGATGTCAAGGCAGAATATTTAACGGCTTAGACGTAAAGTCATGATGACAGACCAGAAGAGGTTTTTTGTTAGTTTACGTGCCAACCTAGACGAAAGGTCATGATGCTGACGATTGGTTTATGCATCGGCCTAGATGGCAAGTCATCATGCCGACGATAGAAGGGGTCTTTTTGTTCTTCAACTGGATGGAAGGGCAGAGCCACAGGTAAAAAGGGTCTTTTTGTTCTCTGATCGGGTGGAAGGTCCGGGCTAAAGGCAAAGGTGAAATGGTCTTTTTATTGTTTAACTGGACGAAAGGTCTGAGCCAAAGGTAGAAGGATCTTTTTATTCTCTGACCGGACGAAAGGTCATGAGCCAAAATCAAAAGGGTCTTTTTGTTCTCTGGACGGACGGAAGATCTAAACCGAAGTTAAAAGGGGCATTTTTTGTTCTCTAGCCAGATGGAAGGTTTGAACCGATGGTAGAAGGGGTCTTTTTATTCTTCGGTCGGATGAAAGGTCATGAGCCAAAGGTGAATTATGGACGTCGACCCGACGGGATGTCGGAGTCAACAAACCTTGCCTAGACGGTATGTCCAGGACAAGGGCAGAAAGAAAGGATTGTTGTTGACTCGACATCATGTCGAAGTCAACCGACCTGGGAGAGACATAGGGTCTGGGCCAGGGCAGGATATAGTTGTCGACATGACAAACTGCCGAAGTCAACCAACTTGGGAAAGACGTGAGGCCTAGGCCAAAGAAAGAATGTAGGATATGGATGTCAACCCGACATCGTGTCGGAGCCAACGTACTCGGTAGAGAGATGAGGCCTAAGCCAAAGGTATAATATAGGATAGGTGTTGACTCGACGTCATGTCGAAGCCAACGAACTTGGCAAAGGCGTGAGGCCTAAGCCAAGGGTACAATATAGGATAGGTGTTGACTCGACGTCATATCGAAGCCAACGAACTTGGCAGAGGCGTAAGGCCAAAACAAAGGGTAAAATATAAGATGGGTGTTGATGTTGACCCGACGTCATGCCAAAGTCAACGGACCCCACCCTGATGGAAGGTTTGGGGTGAGGGTAGACCAGATGGTAGACGAACGAGAGGCCCAGACCCAGGGTTAAATATTGATGTTAATCTGACAAAATGTCAGAGTCAATGAACCTTGCTCAGACGGAAAGTTTGAAGCAAGGGTAGAATGTGCAGATGAAGATGTCAGCCCGATGTCATGTCGAAGTTGACCAACCTAGCAGAGACGTGAGGTCTAAGCCAGGATAGAATATGGACGTTGACCCGTGGAGATGACGGGATCACCAAACCTTACCCAGACAGAAGGTCTGAGACAAAGCGAAGAGGTCTTTTATTGGTTTATTAGTTTGGATTAATTGAGTTTATTGAACTTGTTAGGTTTATTGAGTTTATTGGATTCATTGGCTTTGTTGACTTTGTTAAGTTCATTGGATTTATTGGTCAAGTTTGTTGGGATTTATTTGGTTTATTGGGTTCATTGATTCATTGGGTTGATTTTGATAGGTTTATTGATTCATCGTGCTTATTTGGTTTGGTGGGTCTGTTGATTTGTTGAGTTTATTGGTTTGTTTGATTTATTGAGTTCATTGAGTTTATTCTGTTGAGTTTGTTGAATTAATTGAGTCTCTTATGGTTATTTGATCTATTGAGTTCATTGATTCGATGAGTCAATCGACTTGTTATGCTTATCGGGTCTGTTGGATTTTGTTGATTCCATTGAGTTCATTGGTCTTATTGGGTTTATTGGGTTTGTTGAGTTTATTAATTTATCGAGTTTATTGGGTTTGTTGGGTTTATTGATTTATTGAGTTTATTGGGTTTGTTGGGTCTGTGAATTTGTTGAGTTTATTGATTTATTTGATTTATTGAGTTGATTGAGTTAATTGGGGTTTATTGGATTTGTTAGGTTTATTGATTTATTGAGTTGATTGATTTTGCTTAGCTTACTAGGTTAATTGAATTTGTTGGGTTTATTTGGTTTATTAAGGTTTTTTTATATTAAGCTCATTGGATTGATTGATTTAATTGAGTCTATTGATTTTGTTGGGCTTATTGAGTTTGTTGGGTTTATTAAATTTATTGTGTTCATTAATTCATTAAGTTTATTTTATATCATCATTTTTATTTCATCATTCATACATTTTTTTATTCTTTTCTTTCATTCTGTTTGTTATTTTCTTTATTTTTTGTTTGTTTATTTTTTGTTTATTTTTTTTGTTGGGCTCCCTGACGCAGACTCGTCTACAATGTGAGATATCCTATCCGGTGGGACTATTAATGAATTTGACTATTTATTGTGCCGGTGGGGCTAGGGATCGATGCCCAAGAGTCCGGCGGGCTTGGCGAGAGCGGAGTACCCTAGGCCAAGGAAAAAGGTTTTATGGGCCCAATCCGGCGGGACGAATGGGCAATTTTTAGAGCTTGGCGAGGGCGGAGTGTAATGCCCCGGATTTTTTGGATATTTTACGGATCATTTTCGTGGGTCTCGGGGTGTATTTTGTGCTTTACACGTATTTTTTCCCTTATGTGCCTTCAGAACTCTGTGCAGGGCGAACCGTGATGTTCTCCAACTCCGGGATAGTACCGACGTATTGTGCTCCTCCTGAGGATCGCGGAGGTAATTTTTCGTAATTTTCTGAATTTCTGGAATTTTTAGATTTTTCTATATATATTAACTCTTTCACTCTCTCCCCTCTCATTTTCTCACTCTCTCCCTCTCTCTTCTCTCACGCTCTCCCTTCTCTCCCTCTCTTCTCCGACGGCCGACGGAGCGAGGTGGGGGCAGAGCGAGGGAACGCGGGCGAGGAGGACGGCGAGGATGGGTCGAGGATCGGGGGACAGAGGCGCGGTGAAGCTCGGCCGCGAGTTCGTGACCCGGCGGGGGTTTCGTGACATTTTCTTCGTGGATCGGTGTCCACGGCGCGTCAAATGTCCGGTGGAGGTAGGGAGATGGACCCTCAGCTCGTGTACTTCATTTCCCGCGAGTTTTGTAGGCCGTGGTGAGCCGAGCGGGCTTATTTGGGCGTTTTGGGGAAAACCATGATTTTGGGGTGTGAGCCGGATCTTCTGTTTTACGACGTTTTTGGCCGATCTAGGGCTTTAGATGCATGCTAGGAGGCTTGGGGATGGATTCCCCTTTGTTTCCCCATCATCGGGTGATGATCGGGGCGTGGATGGGCGTTTTTGGGATTTTCCGCCATTTTCGGGCTCGGGACGACCTAGCGGTCCTTCCAGAGACCGCTAGGGGCGCCAAGCGGTCATGTGGAGACCGCTAGGAGTCCCCCTCTGTCGGTTCAAGGCCGGCGGTCACGCGATTGACCGCCAGGGTTTTAGCGGTCCAGAGGTAGACCGCTAGGACTCCTAAGGGTTCGTGCGTTCTAGGGGTTTTGTGGTCCAGAGGTAGACTGCTAGCCAGTGCCTCACAGTCCATGGGTAGACCACCAGGGCTCCGTGAGTCCAGGGTGCTTGGCGGTCTAGCGATAGACCTCTAGACTTGCTTTAATGGCCTAGAGGTAGATCGCTAGCCTTTGTAGTGGTCTAAGGTTAGACCGCTAGGCGATTTTCATGCTCGCAATGTCAGTTTCGCATTGTGTTGGTCTCCGATCGACCCGGTTGTGTCCCAGTGGTCGACCTTTGGCCTCGGGAGTGTCCTGGACATCCCATGGGTTCCATGACCGCGTTTCTGGGATGTCTGGAGGTACTGTGTTACCTCAGTTAGCGTGCCCATGTGTTCAGGGGTCCAAGCAACCCTATGTGTGTGTTCCGGGCTCCGTGTTATGCTCGATCGAGTAATCATGTATCGGTGTGAGTGCGGTGGGGTTCCCCCACATGTCGTGGGTTTCTGTGGAAGATGGTTCCCAATTGGGCCAAGTGTATGGCCTTGGACTGCTAGTCCAATCATCCAGCCTGGGGCTAGAGGTTTCCCAATTTTCTCTGGGATGGGAATCGGCGTGGTGGCTTTTGAGCTGCCTTGGGAATCATGCTTCTGTGTTTTCCACGTGGGCCGTGTGTGTGGCCTGTGGACTGTGAGTCCAATTACTCAGCCTGGGACTGGAGGGTTTCTTCGTTCCCTTTTCGAGGGAATGACCTCGGCGGTTGTGAACTGCCTCGTGAGTCATCGTGCCCAGGTTTCTGACCTTAGGGTTATGGCAGATTGATGGCGTAGAGTCGTTGGGTGCAACAGTCTTGACCCCAAGTCTTGTGACTCAAGGATTGTTGGATTTAGTGAGTCTAGAGGACTGTCCAAAGTCCAGTGGCTCGGCGCCACTTGGTTCTTCTCAACTTTCACGCAGGGTGCGTGTGTGGTTATCGGAGTTTCTCCTCGAAGAGTGGTCACATCAGTGACTCCCCACTAGTCGTAGCCTTCTAACACGCGAGTGGTCCCACCAGGGGGTGGTGGCGAGGCTACCCTGAGAGATGATTTTAGACTGGTTTCTGTCGGGCCCCACGTCTACCAGCCAGAGTCTGACAGAAGAGAAAACCAGTCAGAGGGCCAGACCAGAGACGTACGGTCTGTGTGTGCACACGTGGTTGGGGGCAGTTGGACCCGCGCTGACGAGCGCGACCACAGCTAGTCACTTGTTCTGTGGTTACTTGTGGTGTCTCAGTTCCCGCTGGGCCGGAGGGAGACACCTAAGGTGAGGACTAAGAAGTTAGTGGATGCATCCGGCCTTGCTTCTGGTGGGCAGGTACTCCTGTCACGTGAGACGTGACTCTCCTATTTTCTAGTTCCGTTTCCCATCTGTGAGACGTAGTTTCTGGACCATTCCAGCTTGCTTTCCGAGGTGGTGGCCAGGGTGCTCGGTAGGGATTACCGAGGCTTAGCCATGCCAGTGTGGGACTGTGCGGTCCCGGTTGGTCGTGTCTGTGTAGGCAGACTTCTGCGGCAGGGTTGCCGTGAGTGTTTCCTCGGTAGGTCTAGTGTTAGAGTGGTTCGGTTCTCGATTGTGAGATCGGGCTTTCTCTTTCTGTTGCCGGTACAATAGGAGTAGCTGTAGTGCTGAGTTTTGACCGGCCACCGGTTCACTGTTCCTGCAGTAATTGTAGCTATTTTTCCTTTTCGCTACCACCGTTGTTCTCGGTTGGGGCTCCGCGGGATCCCTACTGAGCCAGTGGCAGGAGGCTCACCCCTGCTTTTCAGGTGCGATGGTTCTTCCTCGAGGTTCAAGGGTGTTGTTCGGAGGTTCTTAGTTAACAGCTCGTCGGGCTGAGTGTTTACTTGGCATGTGGTATGTTTTATTACTTTAGACTGTACTTTCTGTTGGACTGGACTCTGTTGTAGTAGTTATTTATTTATTTCTATTAATTGTTGATTTTTTCTGTCTTATTTCCTATTTCTTTATACCTTCACACTCCTTTAAGCCCTTCCGAGCCCTCCCGGCTCGTGGGCGGCGGGCCAGGATTCGAATGGTATCGGGTTCTTCCCGGTATCCGGATCTTGGGTCGTTACAGATGGTATCAGAGCGGAGGTTGTGGACGTACATAGGAATTCAAGATATTGTAGTGACTAGAGTCTATAAGGTCTAGTACAGTCGGCAGCTGGCCTTGGGTTTTGCGTTTATTTTCTGCTTGATTTCTTGCTTGAGAGCTTAAGTGTGTTGCGCGGTGCAGTGAAGTTGGTTGTTGTTCGTAGCTTTCGTGCCGGTGTGGGGCCCAAGGGAGGTAATAGAGGGATTTTTTTCCCATGGATTGTTGCCTCGGTCGTGCTACATCGGGCAGAGGTTGCTGGCAGGTGTATTACTGCGGTGCTGTGTTCAAGGATGTACAGCGAGGTCAGGTGGCTGGAGAGGATTGTTTGTGATTAAGTGGTCGTGAGCGTGCTCTGAGGGAGCTATTCTTGTGTTTGGCCACTCTAGCTTGGGGTTTGTCTAGCCCCTGAGGTGTTAAGGTTGTGGTTTAAGGTGGCAAAGCGGGTGTTCTGATCGAGAGGTACGCTCGGGTGAGCGAAGGATCTTCTCTGTGAGTTGCTGATTCTCGAGCCTGATGTCCTTGTCGTGCTCTATGGCGTCAGAAATGACGTGTCGGTGTCACGCTCCGAATAAGGCGGAAATATCGGGACGTACAGTTAGGGACACGCTGGCAAGAGAGAGAACTAATCTAAAATAATACACAAGTGCTACAAGATGGAAATACTAAATGATCATTAACAAACCACAACTGATACAATAACCTCAAGTTCAACTTAATACAACTGGAATAATCAACCACTAAAACTCAATAACATGACTGAGACTAAAAGCTCTCCAAAACACAACTAAAGAAAGATAACACACTACTAACACACTAGAACTGATACACTCAAGACATCACTCCTGCCCTTCCCCATCGGTAAGCGCGTCACCTGAAAAGCCTGGAAAGGGGGGAAAACACAACTATGAGCTGACGCTCAGTAGGAAATAGCAGACATGTATAAGTGATTAACAGTTTAATTACATTTTAAAATGTCATGCTACAAATGATAAAAATAATAAAAAGATAACGGTGATATCACGAAACAGAATTCAAAGATCTTGCAAGGTCAAGGAATATAATGAATAGAATAGTAAGACAAGAATTTACTACAGGAGATAACGATAAAAAGTTGGCCATATCAAGACAATTCAAGTCATCTCAAGCACGTATGTAATTTCATTTCCACGTCCAAGTAATAAGCAAGTAAAGTAACCACAAGTAGAGTATAGAACAGTGAAGAGTGGAAAGTGAAAAGTAGTAGAAAGTAATGTAGAGAGTAGTGGAGAGAGTAGTGGACAGTTCTAGATTTAACACATGTCAAGTACTGGTGCCAAATGCCACACCTAGTCATTCACCTCCCCGGGGGTACACGTAGTGTTCGGACGCTCTTCCCAGGACCAGACCGAGCCCTTAATTGTTTGCCAGGCATTGATTTCTTTGGATCAAAGATCCCACGAATCTAGACTTCCACAGTTTATGGCCAGAATTCCAAGGTTTAAACTAAGTAGCAATAACAACTTCACGTAGGAAAGAGATTCATTTCCAGAATTTCAAGGTAAGTATAATCATCAAGGAGATCGAAACCAAGTCACAACAAGAGTTAATCATGCTGCGCTACTGTAAAACAGCAGCAATCAAACAAGCTAAACAACATATTAATCCTAATCACCAAGTTAAGATATCATGATTAACCATTATCATTTGCATTAAGACAATTGCCAAGAAGCTGATTCAAGATGATAAGGCAAAGAACAACTCCCACAGGAGTGAAATAGAATGCATTAACAGAGATTTAGTTACACCATTAACCACTAATTATGTGGGTTTCTATTTAATCTTGTATGCATTGAAATGAAGATGATAAACGGTGTGTTTTTACACTAAGTTTGCATGTATGGACCAATGTTAATTGAAACTAAAAAGGGTACATGAATAGGTCATTAGTTCCTCAAAAATGTAGTTTTCAATGTGATTAGGTTGAATGGATTGATTCCCCAATGATCCGGATTGATCCCTGGGTCAAAAACATCATTAATGGGGTCATACAGGGCATGGGTCGACCCATTGGGTCGACCCCTGGCATTCCAGGAGCCTTCCTGGGTGTGTTTCGACCCATTGGGTCGACCCCTCAAAAAAAAAGCTTCATGGGTCGACCCATTGGGTCGACCCCCTTCACTGGGTGCATGGGTCGACCCCATGGGTCGACCCCTGCACTTCCAGAAGCGACGGTTGATTCCGTAAACCATGAAAACTCAATGATTTGGGGTCTAAATGAGTTGGGATTTTAACCAAATGCTCTAGGGTTCTTAATATACATACTAAGGTCATAAAACAAGAGATTGAAACAAGAAATTTGCTGAAAACTCAATCGAATCACAACCTATTTATGATGAATACATGAAGAACCTAGTTCTTGACATGCGTCTACTAAAACGTAAATTTCTCTTAATATACACAACGGAATTTGGGGTTTTTTATATCAAAAGAAAGCTAACTTAATGATGAATCCAACCATATACTATAAGCCATATGTGGATCAAGTTATCTAATCCAAAAATAGCCCAAAAATCAAGCTTCTACTTGAAGAACATAATATACATCAAATTCTAGACATGCTCTTACTAAAAATCAAAATCCACGATGCATGCTTAATGGAATTTGGGGCTTTCTACGTTAAATGAAAGATAATAACATGCTTATTACTTCATGTAAGTTAATTAGAGTTTGGTTGTTAGATCCTACCTCAAATCGGAGAGAGAAAACTCAAACCCTAGGATGAAGAACACTTGGATAGCACCTCACAAAAAGCTCGATTTCTCCACGGACACCTAATGAAAATTGGGGCTTTTGCCACCAATGGATAGAGCTCGATGAGAGGAATAATTTGCTATACTCATGATCAAGATTTGGTTGAGAATTCTTACCTCAATCGATGGATCAAAGAAGGATGAAGGGAAGCCAACGGCCTGCTGACCCACCTCCACAAATCGAACTAGATCTCTCCAGATCCGAAATTTCAGCGAACCCCACAGCAGCCAAATGAAAGAAGACTCGTAGGGCTTCATTTTGATAGCTCATAGAGCTTCTGGAGCCTTCTGAATTGAGAGTATTCACTGCTGCAAGCTACGTGTTTAGAAACGGCGCCGAAATCCTTGACTTGACCAAACTATGTCGGCAGCACGTTTTAGGACTAAGTTTACCTCAAATTGATTGAGGGTAAATGTGCCTTTATGTAATACCTTTCATTTGCCTCTGGAATCACCCCATTTGGTTGAGAAACAAGCTCGAATTTGATGTTCAAAGTTTGGGTGAATAGTGAATACGAATTTGGGTTAGGTGGGTTGTAAGTCAGGCTTAATCCACTAATTAGGCCTAGATAATGATTTAATTAGGCTTACTCCAAGAAGACAAAAGTGTTAGTAGAAGTATCTATTATTTAATTACTATTTTTATGAATTTTTATATGGTAGATAAAATTCCACTTCTACTATTCCGTAATTAATTAAATATTAAGTTCGGAAGACTTAGTTTGCTAATTCGGCTTAATAAACGATTTTATTAGGCTTAATTGTATAAGACAAAGTTGATAAACAAAATTAATTCTACAAGATGTGATTTTTAGGGATTTTTAGAAAATAGTAGAAAAATGACTTATTCTATTAATTAATTAATTAATCTAATTAATTTGGATAATTCTCATTAATTCGAATAACTTCAAATAAATTACAAATAATTACAAATAACTTTCTAAATAAATTTCTAAAGAATTTGGGGTCTTACACCCTCCCCTACTTAAAGGAATTTGGTCCTCCAAATTCACTGCACTAAAACTGAGAGTAGAAAAAGATCACTCACCTAGAATAGATCGGGATACCGCTTTCGCATAGTCTCTTCAGACTCCCATGTAGCTTCTTCAGTCCCACGCCGACTCCACTGAATCTTGACCATCGGTATCGAACGATTCCGGAGATGCTGATGCTTCCGGTCCAGAATCTTGACAGGTCTTTCCTCATAGGTCAAATCTTCCTTCAGTTCAAAATCCACCTGCTGAATGATATGAGTGGGATCGTACACATATTTCCGTAACATAGACACATGGAAAACGTTGTGTACGCCAGACAATTGCGGTGGTAAAGCCAGTCTGTATGCCACCTCTCCCACTCTATCTAGAATCTCGAATGGACCAATGTACCTCGGACTCAGCTTGCCATGAATGCCAAATCTTCGGATCCCTCTCGTCGGAGAGACCTTTAAGAACACATGCTCGCCAACCTGAAATTCCAATGCCCTTCTCCTGTTGTCGGCATAACTCTTCTGTCTTGACTGGGCTACTTGTAACCGGTCTCGGATAACACGGATGTTCTGTGATGATTCCGAAACAAGATCAGGTCCAAGCCACTGTTTCACACCTACCTCATCCCAACACAACGGGGAACGACAACTTCCACCATATAGTGCTTCAAAAGGAGCCATCTGAATACTAGACTGATAGCTGTTATTGTAGGCGAATTCAATTAATGCCAAATGCTCACTCCAATTACCACCGAAATCAATCATGCAAGCTCGCAGCATATCTTCCACTATCTGATTGGTTCTTTCAGTCTGTCCATCTGTCTGTGGATGAAAAGCAGTACTGAAATTCAGACGAGTACCCAAAGACTCTTGCAGTCCCTTCCAGAAATGTGAAGTAAATCTGGGGTCTCGATCAGATACTATATTCACTGGGATACCATGCAATCTCACCACTTCCTTCATATACAAAGCAGCCAATACATCAATCGTCCACTTGGACTTAATTGGTAAGAAATGAGCCGACTTTGTCAATCGATCGACAATCACCCATATCGCATCAAATCCACCACGAGTCCTAGGTAGACCCATAATGAAATCCATGCCAATGCTTTCCCACTTCCATTGGGGTATGTCGAGTGGTTTCAATTTCCCTGCTGGTCTGAAATGTTCGGCCTTAACTTGCTGACATACCAAACATCTGCTCACAAAATCTGCAACTTCTCTTTTCATATTCGGCCACCAAAAGGACCTTTTCAAATCTCGGTACATCTTAGTGACTCCAGGATGAATGGTATATCTGGATCTATGAGCTTCCTCAAGAATTTTGTTCTTTATTGTATCCTCATCCGGAACACAAGTTCTGCCTTTAAATAATAATCTACCATCATCGGCCAACATGAAGTCAGGTCTGCTACTCAAGCTTCCCTTGATCTCTACCAACTCGGGATCATTATCTTGCAAGGACTTGATCTCTATCAATAATTCAGGTTTAAGTTGAATCTGAGCAATCAAGATCCGATCATTGTCAATATTGAGATCCAGACTAGATAATTGTTCCAACAATCTCCATTCTTGTAACATGAGACTTGACAATCTAGCTACCGGCTTCCGGCTTAATGCATCTGCCACAACATTACCTTTACCAGGATGATACTCAATCGAGAAGTCGAAGTCTTTCAAGTACTCCAACCATCTCCGCTGCCTCATGTTGAGTTCCTTTTGAGAGAATAAATACTTCAAACTCTTATGATCTGAAAACACTGTAAAGGTTTCTCCATATAAGTAATGCCTCCATATCTTCAAGGCAAACACGACTGCAGCAAGTTCCAAATCATGAACAGGATAATTATCTTCGTGCTTCCTCAACTGCCTAGAGGAATAGGCAATCACCTTCCCATGCTGCATGAGTACACAGCCTAAGCCAATACCTGAAGCATCAGTATAAACAACAAATCCTCCTTCACCAGAAGGTAAAGCCAAAACAGGTGCAGTAGTCAAACACTCCTTCAGAGTCTGAAAGCTTCGCTGACAATCATCTGACCAATCAAACTTATTTTCCTTGCGGGTTAATCTTGTAAGAGGTACCGCAATCTTAGAGAAGTCTTGAATAAATCTTCGATAATAACCTGCCAGGCCTAGAAAACTTCTAACTTCTGTCACACTGGTAGGCTGTTCCCAATTCTTCACTGCCTCAATCTTCGAAGGATCAACAGAAATACCTTCCTTGGTGATAATATGTCCGAGAAAGGACACTTCTTGTAGCCAGAACTCACACTTACTGAACTTAGCATATAGCTGATGATCTCTCAATAGTTGCAATGCCATTCTCAGATGCTCAGCATGCTCCTCCTCATTCTTAGAATAAATCAGGATGTCATCAATAAAGACTACGACCCATTGATCAAGATAGGGCCGAAATACATCGTTCATCAACTGCATGAAAGCCGCTGGTGCATTCGTTAGACCAAAAGGCATAACGACAAATTCAAAATGACCATACCTGCTGCGGAAAGCTGTTTTATAAATGTCCTCTTCCTTAATCCGCAACTGGTGATATCCAGATCGAAGATCGATCTTAGAGAAATATTGAGCTCCCGCTATCTGGTCAAATAACTCGTCAATCCTCGGCAAGGGATATTTGTTCTTGACAGTCTGCTGGTTTATTTGCCGATAATCAATGCACAACCTCATCGAACCATCTTTCTTCCTGACGAACAACACAGGGGCTCCCCACGGAGAAGTACTAGGACGAATAAAACCCTTCTCAAGTAATTCCATCAGTTGCTGCTTCAGTTCCCTCAGTTCCGCAGGAGACATACGATAAGGAGCCTTAGAAATAGGAGCTGTGCCAGGAATAAGATCAATAGAAAAGATAACTTCCCGCTCAGGCGGAAGTCCTGGTAGTTCCTCTGGAAAGACATCAGGAAAATCTTGGACAACAGGAATGTCCTTGATCTCAATCTGTTGCTCAGGGGTTGCACAAACAAAGGCTAGAAATGCCTCACACCCATGCCTCAAAAGCTTATCAGCTCGAAGAGCCGAGATGAGCGGTACGGAGTTATGGTGCTTGACTCCCGTAAAAGATAAACCAGAATGTCCAGTAAAAGTCACTGAGCTAGAACTACAGTGAACATTGGCCTCATACTTGGTCAACCAATCTGCTCCGAGGATTACATCATAATCCTTCATATCCATGCAGACCAAATCTGCTGGAAAGTTCTGTTCACCGATCATAACCTTACTAGAAGGATAGAAATACTGGATTGTTGATCTAGTGCCAATAGGGGTTGAAATCTCTAACGGAGTATTCATCAAAACAGATTCCACAACTAATGACTTAGCAAACCTCCGTGAAATAAAAGAATGTGTTGCACCAGTATCAAAGAGAGCAAATGCGGGCTTATCGAATATAGTAAGGGTACCTTCGACGAGTCCGCCATCATCAGAAATCCCAGTTTCATCTTCATGTAAAGCTTGAAGCTTGCCTTGTGGTTTCTTGAAGACTAGAGGTTTTGCCGGTGTAGCTTGCTCCGATATGAGAGGACAATTAGGGATACGGTGCTCCTTGCTTCCACATCGCAAACAGGCGCCTAGCTTGCGCCAGCACTCCTCTATCTTGTGACCCGGACGATCACAATAGTTGCACACGCCCTTGAATGGAACAATAGGGCCAGGCTTCTTGTCTTCATGCCTCGGCATCTTGCCCTTCCACGATCCGGACCCGCTCCACGAACCAGGTCCACTAACAGGCCTCTTCTTGGCATACCCGGGTTTGACACTCCCGGAACCCGTAGGTAATTCTTTCTTGGTGCCTTTCCCACGGATTCTCTCCGTCATCTCAAGAGTATCCTCTAGAACTTGCGCTTTCCTTACCATCTCGGAATAAGTGGAAATCTCCATCGGTGCCAATTGGTTGATATAATGAAGCTTCAAACCATTGAGAAAGCGCTTCGCCTTCATCTTCTCGGTGGAAATGAGATGTGTAGCATATTGAGAAAGCCGTGCAAATTGAGCCTCATACTCTGCCACGGACAAACCTCGCTGTTTCAAGGCCGCGAACTCTGCCGCTTTCTTCTCTTGCACTCTATCAGAAAAATACTTGCTGTTGAAGAATTCTTCGAACTCTTCCCACATAACTTGCCGATCACCGAGAGTTGCCTTGATAAAATCCCACCAAGTACGTGCATCATGTTCCAATTGAAATGTGGACAAAAGGACACGCTCCTGGTTGGTGCATTGCATAACTTCAAAGATTCTCCCCATGTCATCTAGCTAGTGCTCGGCTTGGTCAGGGTCAGTCGAACCAGCGAATCTAGGCGGGTTCATTCCGCGGAAGTTCCGGTATAGATCACCGGTGCCATGCTGTGCCGCTCCTGCCTGAGCTACTTGCTGACGGGCCTGAGTAAGGCCTTGAACCGTACGCTGCAGGTTCCTCCATTCAGCACGATCAGCTGCCATCTACACGATAAATAGGTTACCTAGGTTCAATAAGATAGATAAAGCACGATTAAGGAACGAACTTAACCCAAGTTCTACCCATTCTTACCAGGTCAGGTCCTAGACTTTTACAAGGTTAGGGATCTAATGTACCTAGACACGACCAAAAACTCGGTACCTGGTGGAGGTAATCGGTCCGAAGACCACTCGCGCAAGTGTGTGACCTTCCCGATAGGCGTAGCCTAACGTTCGGACAACACCTTTTGATATACCGATTATTGGGATGCAATGCAAGAAAACCTAAAACTTAGGAAACCTAGGAATGTGAAACCTAGGGCTCTAATACCAACTAAACTGTCACGCCCCGAACAAGGCGGAAATATCGGGACGTACAGTTAGGGACACGCTGGCAAGAGAGAGAACTAATCTAAAATAATACACAAGTGCTACAAGATGGAAATACTAAATGATCATTAACAAACCACAACTGATACAATAACCTCAAGTTCAACTTAATACAACTGGAATAATCAACCACTAAAACTCAATAACATGACTGAGACTAAAAGCTCTCCAAAACACAACTAAAGAAAGATAACACACTACTAACACACTAGAACTGATACACTCAAGACATCACTCCTGCCCTTCCCCATCGGTAAGCGCGTCACCTGAAAAGCCTGGAAAGGGGGGAAAACACAACTATGAGCTGACGCTCAATAGGAAATAACAGACATGTATAAGTGATTAACAGTTTAATTACATTTTAAAATGTCATGCTACAAATGATAAAAATAATAAAAAGATAACGGTGATATCATGAAATAGAATTCAAAGATCTTGCAAGGTCAAGGAATATAATGAATAGAATAGTAAGACAAGAATTTACTACAGGAGATAACGATAAAAAGTTGGCCATATCAAGACAATTCAAGTCATGTCAAGCACGTATGTAATTTCATTTCCACGTCCAAGTAATAAGCAAGTAAAGTAACCACAAGTAGAGTATAGAACAGTGAAGAGTGGAAAGTGAAAAGTAGTAGAAAGTAATGTAGAGAGTAGTGGAGAGAGTAGTGGACAGTCTAGATTTAACACATGTCAAGTACTGGTGCCAAATGCCACACCTAGTCATTCACCTCCCCGGGGTACACGTAGTGTTCGGGCGCTCTTCCCAGGACCAGACCGAGCCCTTAATTGTTTGCCAGGCATTGATTTCTTTGGATCAAAGATCCCACGAATCTAGACTTCCACAGTTTATGGCCAGAATTCCAAGGTTTAAACTAAGTAGCAATAACAACTTCACGTAGGAAAGAGATTCATTTCCAGAATTTCAAGGTAAGTATAATCATCAAGGAGATCGAAACCAAGTCACAACAAGAGTTAATCGTGCTGCGCTACTGTAAAACAGCAGCAATCAAACAAGCTAAACAACATATTAATCCTAATCACCAAGTTAAGATATCATGATTAACCATTATCATTTGCATTAAGACAATTGCCAAGAAGCTGATTCAAGATGATAAGGCAAAGAACAACTCCCACAGGAGTGAAATAGAATGCATTAACAGAGATTTAGTTACACCATTAACCACTAATTATGTGAGTTTCTATTTAATCTTGTATGCATTGAAATGAAGATGATAAACGGTGTGTTTTTACACTAAGTTTGCATGTATGGACCAATGTTAATTGAAACTAAAAAGGGTACATGAATAGGTCATTAGTTCCTCAAAAATGTAGTTTTCAATGTGATTAGGTTGAATGGATTGATTCCCCAATGATCCGGATTGATCCCCGGGTCAAAAACATCATTAATGGGGTCATACAGGGCATGGGTCGACCCATTGGGTCGACCCCTGGCATTCCAGGAGCCTTCCTGGGTGTGGGTCGACCCATTGGGTCGACCCCTCAAAAAAAAAGCTTCATGGGTCGACCCATTGGGTCGACCCCCTTCACTGGGTGCATGGGTCGACCCCATGGGTCGACCCTTGCACTTCCAGAAGCGACGGTTGATTCCGTAAACCATGAAAACTCAATGATTTGGGGTCTAAATGAGTTGGGATTTTAACCAAATGCTCTAGGGTTCTTAATATACATACTAAGGTCATAAAACAAGAGATTGAAACAAGAAATTTGCTGAAAACTCAATCAAATCACAACCTATTTATGATGAATACATGAAGAACCTAGTTCTTGACATGCGTCTACTAAAACGTAAATTTCTCTCAATATACACAACGGAATTTGGGGCTTTTTATATCAAAAGAAAGCTAACTTAATGATGAATCCAACCATATACTATAAGCCATATGTGGATCAAGTTATCTAATCCAAAAATAGCCCAAAAATCAAGCTTCTACTTGAAGAACATAATATACATCAAATTCTAGACATGCTCTTACTAAAAATCAAAATCACGATGCATGCTTAATGGAATTTGGGGCTTTCTACGTTAAATGAAAGATAATAACATGCTTATTACTTCATGTAAGTTAATTAGAGTTTGGTTGTTAGATCCTACCTCAAATCGGAGAGAGAAAACTCAAACCCTAGGATGAAGAACACTTGGACAGCACCTCACAAAAAGCTCGATTTCTCCACGGACACCTAATGAAAATTGGGGCTTTTGCCACCAATGGATAGAGCTCGATGAGAGGAACAATTTGCTATACTCATGATCAAGATTTGGTTGAGAATTCCTACCTCAATCGATGGATCAAAGAAGGATGAAGGGAAGCCAACGGCCTGCTGACCCACCTCCACAAATCGAACTAGATCTCTCCAGATCCGAAATTTCAGCGAACCCCACAGCAGCCAAATGAAAGAAGACTCGTAGGGCTTCATTTTGATAGCTCATAGAGCTTCTGGAGCCTTCTGAATTGGGAGTATTCGCTGCTGCAAGCTACGTGTTTAGAAACGGCGCCGAAATCCTTGACTTGACCAAACTATGTCGGCAGCACGTTTTAGGACTAAGTTTACCTCAAATTGATGGAGGGTAAATGTTCCTTTATGTAATACCTTTCATTTGCCTCTGGAATCACCCCATTTGGTTGAGAAACAAGCTCGAATTTGATGTTCAAAGTTTGGGTGAATAGTGAATACGAATTTGGGTTAGGTGGGTTGTAAGTCAGGCTTAATCCACTGATTAGGCCTAGATAATGATTTAATTAGGCTTACTCCAAGAAGACAAAAGTGTTAGTAGAAGTATCTATTATTTAATTACTATTTTTATGAATTTTTATATGGTAGATAAAATTCCACTTCTACTATTCCGTAATTAATTAAATATTAAGTTCGGAAGACTTAGTTTGCTAATTCGGCTTAATAAACGATTTTATTAGGCTTAATTGTAGAAGACAAAGTTGATAAACAAAATTAATTCTACAAGATGTGATTTTTGGGGATTTTTAGAAAATAGTAGAAAAATGACTTATTCTATTAATTAATTAATTAATCTAATTAATTTGGATAATTCTCATTAATTCGAATAACTTCAAATAAATTACAAATAATTACAAATAACTTTCTAAATAAATTTCTAAAGAATTTGGGGTCTTACATGTCGGTCCCGGTTATTCTTGCGAATTTTGAGGCAGGATTAGGCTGTGGTGTTCCAGTAAGTTCTTGCTCCTGCGCTTCTGTGAGTGAATGGATTATGCTCGCCTTGGATTTGGCTTGAGATGAGAAGGTTCCGCGGTGGTTTCGGGACTCGGGAATGAGCATCGGCGATTGTCGATTATGGCTCGTGTTGCAGCTCTTGACGTGGTGTGTTACAGTTCGAGGAATTACAGTGGTGGTGCATCGTGAGATGCTGTGATTGTGGTCCGACATGACACTCACCGAGTGTGTCGGAGGTGCTGACTTGACGTGGTGATGGTTTTCTCGGTGCTGGAAGGTGCTGTTCCTAGCATGCGCGAGGTTTGAGGTCAGGTCGAGCGTGGAGTTTTTCCGTTGGTAGGAGGAGTGTTGGTTTCTCCCTTGGCTGGAGTGATTCTGTTTGGCTAGGGTTCGTCGTCTTGCATTGTGTGTCCGGATTGGTTGGCCTCTGTGCGCCATGGAGTCCGTACGAGACATGTTCCGTGTTGTGGCAAGGTGGTTGCTTGTGAGAAGTTGTGCCCATTTCCCCTGGCGTAAGGGTGCGTCAGCACTGCTCCGGAAGGATGAGTGCTAGTTGGGCGGTGTTTGAGAGAATTCTTGGCTGGTGCTGGAACTTTCCGATGCGTGGTAGATCGGAGCTTGCGGAGTTGCAGAGGATTGCCAGAGTTGGGAGCGAATCTGTGCTTGGGGTTCGAGGTAAGGGAGCTTTCCTCACCCTATTTTCTGAGGTTGGCCAGCCGAGTCGTAGATTGTCGGGATGGCGAGTCCCGAGTTGCCATGTTGGCTGTGCGTGTGGATCAGAGTGTGCAGCGGAAGTGTGGTGGGCCCATAACCCACAAATTCAGGATCGTAGCATTGGTTGTTACGAGCGATTTCCTGAGGTTGCATTGAGCATTGGAGGATTGGTTTCTCTGTGTGAGACGTGTTGTTGCCGTGCTGTTGCTCGATGTATTGTGGTTCATGGCACTGGCAGGATGGAGTGTTAGGGGAAAATGTTGGCAAGTGTGCCGCATGAGTACCTTGCTCCTGTGATGGAAGCCGTGTCAGGCATCGGTGTGAGCCCAGACGGGGTTGTTGAGGATGTCGCCTGACGGAGATCGAGGACGTGTTGGTCCAAGTCAGTGGCTTGGTGCCCAACTTGTATTGGAGGTTGTGTCCTCGCTTGAGATCATGTTCTAGAGGAAGTGATCTTTGGGAAATTATGGGGTTCCTGTTGGTAGCTGCGAGTGACTGGTAAGGCTAGTCTCGTAGTCGACCATGGTAAGATGTGTATTGCTTGGGGACCCGTGTGCATTGGTCGTGGCGTTGGCGACCAGATTGACATAATATTTGATGGCACTTTCCTCCCCTAGAGACTTGTGCCATGAATTGTTCCGGTGGTGTCTTGTGGCTCTGTGGTAAGGGTAGAATCGGGGTTGGCAGGTGTCCACTTGGATTAATTGAGATGAAGGTTTCGATGAGACAGGATGGAAGAGTGACGCCTGTGGGCGGAGGCATTTAAGTGAGAATTGGCGTCGGAATGGTGGTCCTTGATGGGACGTTGGCATTGGAGTGGTTATACTTGGTTTGGTGACCAGCATGGGATGGTTCACCTGTAAGTCTGAGTCGAGTGAGGTGATGACCGAAGACTCCTGAGTCTTATCATTGGTTTCGTCGTGCTCCCTTGAGAGAGTCGAGTTGGCGTGATGATCAAGATCAGATGCGGTGTCCGAGAGAAGTGTAGCTTGAGACGTGGTAATGGTCTGTGTGAGAGTCAGCGGATGGCCTGTCACGATGTGGGAACGTGCCCGTTGGGCCGGTGAAGGTTTCCCGTTGACGCGTATCTGGAGACCAGTGGATGGTCTTTTCACAGACAGCAGATGTTGTTGGTTGTGCATCGTGATCAGTGAGAGCCATGTATCGGTGAGGCCTTCGGAGGTCGTTTCCGTGATGTGCTTTCAGGATGGGATCTGGGCTTCGTTGAAGTTTGAGTTCTGGTAGAGTTGGTCCCGTGCTGTTATGAGCACTTGGCTTGCCAAGTGTGAGCTGGTGGGGGCTCTGTGTTGGTTGTTCCCTTGAGCAGGGTACGACCAGTCAGCTGGTTGTGAAGCAGACGTGTGATTTGTTTGCCGACCATAGGATGGATCGGTAGCTGTTTCTCGTGACCAGGACTGTGTCTCCTCGGTGAGTGAGAGGGTGGCATCGGTGACATGATTGGTTTTGTTGTGACTGAGGTGATGCCGGACTATGTCCTTTGGTGTGTGCCTGCTCTGATGGCCGGTGGGTGCGGCGTGTAGAGCGAGGTGTCGTTCGTGATTGTAGTCTGGCTGTGTCCCTCAGGTTGAGAGCTTTCTTGATAATCGAGGTTTTCTATACTGGGGCTCTGACGGCATTGTCAGTTGGTTAAGGATTTCTTCCTCTGTGTTCCCGCGTTTGTCATTAATTTCGAGGATGAAATTTCTTTAAGGGGGGAGGGCTGTAATTCCCCGGATTTTTTTGGATATTTTACAGATCATTTTCGTGGGTCTCGGAATGTATTTTGTGCTTTACACGTGTTTTTCCCTGATGTGCCTTCGGAACTCTGTGCAGGGTGAACCATGGCATTCTCGAACTCCGGGACAGTACCGACGTGTTGTGCTCCTCCTGAGGATCGCAGAGGTAATTTTTTGTAATTTTCTGAATTTTTGGAATTTTGTGGTTTTTCTATATATATTAACTCTTTCTCTCTCTCCCCTCTCATTTTCTCACTCTCTCCCTCTCTCTTCTCTCACGCTCTCCCTTCTCACCCTCTCTTCTCCGGCAGCCGATGGAGTGGGGCGGGGGCGGAGCGAGGCGACGCGGGCGAGGAGGACTACGAGGATGGGTCGAGGATCGGGGGATGGAGGCGCGGTGAAGCTCGACCGCGAGTTCGTGACCCGGCGGAGGTTTCGTGGCATTTTTAAATGGATCGGCGTCCACGGCGCGTCAAATCTCTGGTGGAGGTAGGGAGATGGACCCTCAGCTCGTGTACTTCATTTCTCATAAATTTTGTAGGCCGTGGTGAGCCGAGCGGGCTTATTTGGGCATTTTGGGGAAAAACTATGATTTTGAGGTGTGAGCCGGATCTTCCGTTTTACGGAATTTTTGGTCGATCCAAGGCTTTAGATGCATGCTAGGAGGCTTGGGGATGGATTCCCCTTCGTTTCCCCATCATCGGGTGATGATCGGGTCGTGGATGGGCGTTTTTAGGATTTCCCACTGTTTTCGGGCTCGGGACGACCTAGCGGTCGTTCCAGAGACCGATAGGGGCGCCAAGCGGTCATGTGGAGACCGCTAGGAGTCCCCCTATGTCGGTTCAATGCCGACGGTCACGCGATAGACCGCCAAGGTTTTAGCGGTCCAGAGATAGACCGCGAGGACTGCTAAGGGTTCGTGCATTCCAGGGGTTTAGCGGTCCATAGGTAGACCACTAGCCAGTGCCTCGCGGTCCATGGGTAGACCGCCAGGGCTCCATGGAGAGGCCCTGTTGACCTCATAAATTTCCTTTTCTTCTTTTCTTTTGTATTCATTCTTTTTTTTGTCTCTTTCTTTTTTTGAACGGGCAGCTCGAATGGCGCTGATAGTGCAGTGCAGTGCAGAGCCGTTACCCTTCATCCATTTGTTCTAAAACAGACCAAGGCGGGTGCATAGGAGAGCGCTCACCTCCTCAGAGAGGGGATGAGTGGTTCGGTCCACCATGCCGACCCCACCATGGTAGTTTCTTATTTAGAACGGACCAAGACATGAGGGGAGTGATATCTCCCTTGGCAGATGCAGCCATGAAGGCCTCCTTCATTTTATTTGATATTTTCTCTCTCTTTTTTTAATGGACCCGACCTCTGAGAGATGGCATCTCCGATTCAGTCGGCGGAACCTTATATCTGTATAGGCAAATTTCGTTTGCCCTCCCTTTTTTCTTTTCTTTCTTTCCCTTTTTTTTGGTGCCTGCCCCCGGAACAGACCCTTTCCTTTCTTCTTCTTTTTTATTTTTTTTTCTTTTTTTGCGTCATTTGCCATTCTTCTTTTTGTTGGCAAGCATCCGCGTTCAAGCTACGCGGGCATGCTAGATATTGGCTTCAGCCAGATTTGTGAGGAACAGCTGAGGTGGTGACGCCGCACAGGCCAGCTCTCTTCCAAACGGGCATTTGGTGTGGGCACGGTGGGTCCACCTTATACTCGCCCATCTGTAACTTGCCTTTCTTGATCAAGCCTTCGATGACATCCTTAAATACATAGCAATCCTCAATGGGATGTCCCAACATTTGGTGATAAGGACAGAAGTGTGGATCGTCTTTTCTTTTGGCATCGCCTGGTTTCTTCGGCTCTGGAAGCACCACTTTGCTGTACTCACGGGCCTAGTCAAAAAGAACCCTAGTCTTGTCCTTTGGGAAGGAGTACGGTTTCATCATTTTGCCCCTTAATGAGGGCCCTTGTTTTGCCGGCTCAGCGGCAGAAAGGCTAGTTGCCTCTTGCATTTTCTTCTTCTGTTGCTCGAAGGCTTCAAAATTTAAGGTGCAAATATCTTCTCGTGCTGGGTGTTTGCCGGTTGGTTCATTCTTTTGGCTCAGGGCTATCGGAGCCGGGCAGAGCCTTGCAAGAACTACTTCAGCATTGGCTGCGATGTCACCTAGTTGTTCAAAGGTCGTGACTTCAATGTCAATGACCCATCGTAAAATTTTTGTTCTCAAATTCTCTTTGCAGATTTGAACAGAATCCCCGTAGCTAGGCTGATGGGAATCAACACGGGGCACTAACATTTTATTTTTACATTTGTATCCTTTTTTTTGCATTTATATCCTTGAGTTAATTGGTTTGTAATTGTATGGCAATTATAAGCCAATATGTTAGTCTTTAGGAATCTTTGGGTTTCTTTGCAAAAAGCCAGTAGGTCCAGCATGGTCCCCCACCCTCTTATCCATTGGTCCACCTAAGATCATGGGCCCTATGGGCTAGTCTTTGGTCCATGGGAGGACTTGTGTTCGGGTGCAAGCCCTAGATACAAAGGGGGGGTGAATGTATCCTGCTAGGAATATCACCCAATTAAAACTTCGGAAGCTAAACACAATACCAGAATAGAAACTAATTCAATTTAACAAATGAAGAGTCACTTGGAGCGCTCCTAATCAATCATCTAGCGGAAGCAAAACACACAAATAAACCACTGCTCAAGAGATTTTTAGGTGGTTCGGTCCAAAGACCTACGTCCACCCCTCACTCCCAACCGGAGTGAGGCTTCCACTAGTAACACTAGCACAGCAGACTCAGTCTGCAACAACTGCTGCCAAACAGCTTGACCAGGGGAACAACCTCCCCTCTTCCTCCCAACCGGAGGGACACCCCAAGTGACTCCCAGTCACTTGAAAACCATAGACACACGGTCTCTCTTCCTCCAGACTCGGAGGGAACCCCTGGACTTGCTACCCACAAGCCCAGAACCGGAGGACCAAACCTCCCTTCCTCCAAACCGGAGGGGAACCTAAAGACCCAAGTCTCTCTTCCTCTGAACCCCAGAGGGAAACACAAGTGACACCAAGTCACTTGCAAACTAGAGGTCTCGGACCTCTCTTCCTCCCAACCGGAGGGAAACAACCAATGACACCCAGTCAAAGGCAACCAGAGACGTAAGTCTCTCTTCCTCCACACCGGAGGGAACCCGATCTCACACTAGAGGATCGGAAGAACAGCAAGTGAATAGTTCAAAGGAAAAAACAAAACCCAGCAACAGAAAGCTGAAAAGATAAAATCAAATGTGGCTCTCGCAGGAGCTGGCTGGCCTGGATTTGATTCACGGTCCAGCAGGAACTTCTTCTACTGCTTCTCTCTTTCTCCCAGCACGAACTCTCTTTTCTTCTTCTTCTTCTTTCTTACTTCTTCTTCTTCTCACTGCTTCTGCCTTCTCCTTCTTCTCTATTCTCTATATCGTGGAGGCACTCTCTGCATTTCAATCTTCCTTTCTTATCTTCTCTTTTTCATCTTATGCTCTCTCGATCTGGCTCTCAGCTTTCTCTATCCCTTCTTTCTCTTCTGCACTTCTTCTCTTAGCTCTGGCTGCTTCTACTTCAGTCACTCTCTACACTCGCACCCTTTCTTCAGAGGAAGAAGACACATATATATAGCAGCAGCAGATTAGGGCGGCGTGTGCTCTCCACGATTCCCGCCCAAATGCTTCAGTCCACGTGGAAGCTCCTCTGCATCTCGGATCACGTGCCAGATGCCAACCTCGTATCACGTGCCCACTCTGCATAGGCTCCACGAACAGTACCTTCTTTCCACGTGCCCTTATAGCATTGGTTCCTTTAGTATTGGGTCACGTGCAGCCCAGTCACTGGGGAATATTCTTCCTCGGACCACCTTCTTCTTTTTATTTTTCTTCTTCTCCTGCAAAGAGATTAAAACCATTAATACTCAGGGTTCTCTCTCTATATATATACCTGAAATAAGTCAGTTGACACTCAAGCTAAAGCTGCACGAGGTGTGTAGGAACAACAAAAGGTGCACTATACTGAGAACGACACGAGGTACATAAGATGACTACAGCACGAGATAAAGAGAGAATGACACGAGGTACCACAGTAACAAGGCTAACACTACAAAGAGAACGACACAAGGTACATAAGATGACTACAGCACGAGATAAAGAGAGAACGAGACAAGGTACATAAGATGACTACAACACGAGATAAGGAGAGAAGGACACGAGGTACATAAGATGACTACAGCACGAGATAAGGAGAGAATGACACGAGGTACATAAGATGACTACAGCACGAGATAAGGAGAGAACGACACGAGGTACATAAGATGACTATAGCACGAGATAAGGAGAGAACGACACGAGGTACCACAGTAACAAGGCTAACACTACAAAGAGAACGACACGAAGTCAGATGAGAACAGCACGAAGTGAGAAGGAAATAACACGGAGTAAAACGGTAGTAAAACACGCGATCAGAGGAAACCTGGACGAAGATAGAAAGAAGCAACACGAAGACATAAAAACAACACTAAGACACAAACACAGAAATAACATGAAGACTCAAACACAAAAATAACACGAAGACATAAAAATAACACTAAGACACAAACACAGAAATAACATGAAGACTCAAACACAAAAATAACACGAAGACATAAAAATAACACGAAGACACAAATACAGAAATAACATGCAGACTCAAACACAAAAATAACACGAAGACACAAGCACAAAAGATAACACGAAGACACAAACACAGAAACAACACGAAGAACGACCAATCAAAACGACTAAGTTGACTCGAGGTCATCGGTGAATCAATACGAAAATCAACACGAAATATCAAACAGCAAAGGGAATGGCACAAAGTGAAACGACACTTTACACTAAAATGACTTGAAGACACAGGAAAACGACTCAAAAACGAGGACGACACGGGCTGAAAACAACTCGAAGATGAAAACAGAAACCGACACGAAGTGTGGTCACAAAGCAAGAAAGACACTTCCAACGTACAGACTTCATATGAACAGTCCAATGTGCATACTTCCCTTCGATGCATCTACAGTGCAATGTATTGGCTTGACAAACATTATGCAATGTATGGACTTTGATGAATGGCCCAATGTATGGACTTGGCTTGAGATGCTGCATGAGACGATGCAGGCTGTATAGACATTAAGTCCAATCAGAAGGCTGTGCAGACTGGAGAGACGGACTAGTGTATAGACTTCAATGATGCGTGTAACAGTCCAATGTATGGACTTTGAAGATTGATGCATGTACAGTCCGTTGTACATACTTCATGAGACGCTGCATGCCATGCTCACAGTTAAGGAATGTACCAAGTTTTGAATGAGCAGTTCTAAATGAAGTAAACACATATGGCATGAAACAATCCAGATAAATGTAATTATGAAATGCACCAAAGCACATACCACACAGCCATATTTAAAATGCAGCAATAATTCAGATAAGATTTTCAATGAAACATTCATCTGCACCACAAATAGAATTGTATGCATTCAAATGACTTATAGTGTTTGCTATCATCAAAATCACAGGGACACAACAACTTGGACCAAGGGGACAAAAATAGAAGAAAATTCAAATTTCTCCCCACTTTTTTCAAAGGGGCGCCCCCCTTATATATTATTTAATTCATGTTATATTTTTTTTTATTAATGGTCATTTGACCACATGGGAGATTAATATCTTATCCCCTATTTGCCCCTCCCTAACCCTAGATCTAGGGATAGATAGGTCTTTTATCTATTTCTATATAAGCTTGTATTTCCACATTTTCAAAGAATTGATGAAGAGAAAAATCAATTTTTTTTTGTGAAGAAGTCATAGGGCGCAGCCCCTCTCTCTCCTCTCTCCCCCCTTGGAGCTGTGAAAGCTTAGATCTTCAGAGGTGTGAAGCCTCCCTATCAACCCCTCTCTGAGTGAGAAGTACAGCACCGTCGCCGCCGCCATCGCACCACCACCGCCGCCTCATCGGAGTTTTGTCCATCTCTGGATAGCAAGCTGAGGCCAAAATTCTATCTCCCAATCCGTAGATCTGTTCGACCCTAAATTTTGAGGTTTTATTCTCCCTGTCATTCCCCATCTCCAGTTTAAATTTCGTGTCATTCCGCCTTCATTTACTATTTTTCCTAATAATTAAGTTTTCCCCCCAGTAATCTGCCAGTTTACAGATCTGCAGGACAATGTCTTATTGTTATATTTTTCTGGCCCCCTTAGCCATCTCCACAAAATCTCAATAAATTCATACGTGATCCTCACATCCCCCCCTTCACCTATAATTTTCCCAGAGTCTAGATCTATCATTTTTATCTTGGTCAAAATTCATTTTCAAGCAAATCATGTTCTGTCCTGACTGTCTATAATCCGAGCCAGCAGAAATACTTGGGGAACAATCATTTTCATTTCAAATCCGTTTGTTGGATGGTCTTGAAATAATTATATGTTGTATCCCTTTGAGTCCTCTATCCAACGGCACCGATCTCGGCTCGATCCGCCTCCGGATCTGGGCACAACAATTCTTTTCGCCGGGTCACGCAAACTTGTTCCGTGAACAGGCCAGCAAAGGCAGCAGCAAGTTAATTCTTGCAAAATTACTTCGGCGTCGATTCAGCCGCCGCCGAGTTCAGTGATCGAAGAGGGGTTTTCCACCGACGTCTCAGTCAACCGCCGTGATCAGAAGGTGATCGAAAGCTGCCATCCCACAAGCCGAGTTTGATTACTGTCCAGCGAGTCGGAACAGTACCGAGTCGGACCAGCAGTCCGCCTCCGGTCTGAGTGCCCTTCTGGCCTACTGCCCGTCAACCTGAGACGGCTACTCCTGGGTCCCACTGTAGCCCTTTACCACCCTGCGTGGAGTGGGCATAGAAATTCACTTCTGTAATTAATTACATTTACTGTACCGTGAGTTACGGTCTTGGCCGGGGTCATCTTCCCCACGCCCGGAGCGTGGAGGTACACTCGCCACCCTCTTACTTGGCATTTGCTTATTTCGTATATAATTCTATATGCCGCTACTAGAGTGATAGAATAATTTAGCTCGTTATATCATTTCAATCACCGCTGAGAGAGAGTGAGTGTGACCCGTCCCGTGACTTAATCCGAGTATGCGGAAAAGCCAATACCCTTGACTCATTGTCGATTTCTCAACCGCGCACATCCGCACGCTTCCCTCGCTAGGGACGATCGTGAGTTTGCCTAGAGTCCAAGGTTTGCATATCAATTAGCGTCGAGTTGCGTCCCGACCCGCATCAAATTGGTATCATAGCTAAGTTGACTCTAAGATAGTCGGTTAGTCGGTCCAAGGTGTCACATTACATTCCTATATCCGGTATATCAAAAGGTGTTCTCGGAATGATAGGTTACCCCTATCAGGAAGGTAGCACACTTGCGTGAGTACGATCTTTGGATCAAACCTCCGTCACGTACCGATACTGGTTGAGTCTAGGTTTGTAGTCGAGTCTGCATTCCAACTTTGCATTGTTGTATAGGGCCATGTCTAGTCCAATAACGAGTCAGCCGGTCTTGTCACCGTGTGTCTGCATGACCACTACCCACCAGCCCCATTGCTGTTCCCCGAGACCGTGCGTTCGATTGGTCATCCCTGGTGGCCCAATTCAAGGCTTTCATGGCCCGACCCCCGGGTCTTGCCCCTATCATTCCACCACCGGTTGACCCGACCCCTAAGCCCACAACCAAGTCGTTCCGGCGCCCTATAGTGTCCATTGCCCACCTGCCTAATGGGTTGCATATGAAAATCAACTTCATCAGTAGGGTGTCATCTAACTGTGTCTCACAAGACATAGTTGAGTCTCTCTCTAAGATCGGGGAGATTGTTCTCAATGGTGGCTTAGCATTCATAGAGTTCCAATGGAGGTTCGGCCCCATTCTTTATGACGATGGAGCATGGTGCAAGGTTGACACACTTGCTGGCCCATGCATCATTTTAGGGAAAAATTGGTTGGAAGAGAGGAGAGCGACCTTTGACTGGGATAGGTGGACCTGCACCTTATACCCACCTCACCTACCCGACGAGTTCGTCTTCCACGACGGCATTCAGTCGACCACCTCCGTGTCATTAACCACACAGCCCCAGCGGCCCGTTCCGTCTCCGGACTCGCGCCTACCACCTCTCTCGGAGTCCACCCATGTGGCCCCCTGTAATGGGATTAGCCAGTTCTCCGACCCGTGTCTTTCACATTCCCCTACCTTAGAGGACAACCCTTCGGAGGATGCCTCACCCGGGCCTATTCTAGTGAGTTATGAGGCTGACCAAGAGTTGGCCGAGGAGTACCTCGCTGATGTTTTGGGGTTAAAGAGCGATCCAATAGAGGGCCAGGGTCTGTTAGTCACCCTAACCCCACCGGTAGTCCTGGAGTTGTCTGTCCCACCCATTTTATCCTCGGTGGATGAGCCATCCGCCGACCCCACGCAGTTAGCCATTCCACTTCTACCCATCTCTCCTACGGTAGTGTTGCCGCTAGTGACTACCGTACCATTGTCGACACCTTTTGTTGACGCGGTATGATTTGATTTCTGCCATGCGTACGAGAGATAGCATCTGGACTTCTTTCTTGTCATGCTTCACACCAAACATCCGGATGACTTTCCCATCACCCACCTCCTTGTCCTCATACATTTCTGTACCCGAGGATGAGTCTTCTCCAACCGGAGACAGTTGACGAGAGTTGAAACTCGCGACATTAAGTTGTGGGTCAGTCTATCTTTACACCTAGTGTATGTAGACGGTGTCCAACATTCCCACCGAGTCTTCTTTAGTAAGTCCCTTGCATGTGTCGTCAGTTATAGGAAGTCATTAGTTTGTGTCTCTCCATCTGTCCTCATACCATAGTCTATGAGTCGATTTTGCTTATTTATACAGTTTGTCTGTCGAGCATATAGGAGTTGCTTAGTCAAGTCAGTCTAATGTCAGCTCGCGATGTCAGTCCCTTTCGAGTGTGAGACAAGTCGGATCTCATGCGTACGTTGTAGACTTGCCAGAATTTAGGATCGGCTCTACCTCAATATCTCGGATCTAGTCATATAAAGGGACCCAACGGTGATTCCTAGTGAGTCATTGAGCCATCTCCTTCCTTTGAGAGTGACCCCACGTCGGAGTGTCCACCACTAGTCTCATTCCCACAGCAGCGTGAGCATATCGAATATATACGAGATGAGCAGGTGACGACTACTTGGAGTGGAGTGTACTCCGCGCTACCTGGTACGGCGACAAATCCGCAGGAGCCACACGAGCAGCCGCACCCCTTACTCGACGGGGTCGAGTTCTTCCCACCCGGGGAGAATTGATGGGAATCAACACCGGACACTATCCTTTTGTTTGCATTCGTATCCTTTTGTTTGCATTTATATCTTTGGGTTAATTGGTTTGTACTTGTATGGCAATTATAAGCCAATATGTTAGTCTTTAGGAATCTTTGGGTTGCTTTACAAAAAGTCAGTAGGTCCAGCAGGTCCCCCACCCTCTTACCCATTGGTCCACCTAGGATCATACGCCCTATGCGATGATCTTTGTCCATGGGAGGACTTGGACGAAGGGGACAAAAAAAGAAGAAAAATCAAATTTCTCCCCCATTTTTTCAAAGGGGCACCCCCCTTATATATTATTTAATTCATGTTGTATTTTTTTTATTAATGGTCATTTGACCAGATCTAGGGATAGATAGGGTATTTTATCTATTTCTATATAAGCTTGTATTTCCACTTTTTCAAAGAATTAATGAAGAGAAAATTCAGTTTTTTTTGGTGAAGAAGCCATAAGGCGCAGCCCCTCTCTCTCCTCTCTCTCCCCTTGGAGATGTGAAAGCTCAGATCTTCAGAGGTGTGAAGCCTCCCTATCAACCCTTCTTTAAGTGAGAAGCTCAGCACCACCGCCGCCGCCGCCATCGAGCCGCCATCGCACCACCACCGCCGCCTCGTCGGAGTTCTGTCCATCTCTGGACAGCAAGCTGAGGCCGAAATTCTTTCTCCCAGTCCGTAGATCTGTTCGACTCCAAATTTTGAGGTTCTGTTCTCTTTGTCATCCCCCATCTCTAGTTTAAATTTCGTGTCATTCCGCCTTCATTTACTATTTTTCCAAGTAATTAAGTTTTCCCCCCAGCAATCTGCCAGTTTACAGATCTGCGGGACAGTGTCTTGTTGTTATATTTTTCCCGCCCCCTTAGCCATCTCCAAAAAAATTTCAAAAAATTCATACATGATCCTCACATCCCCCCTTCCACCCATAATTTTCCTTGAGTATAGATCCATCATTTTTATCTTGGTCAAATTTTATTTTCAGGCAGATCCTGTTCTGTCCTAACTATCTGTAATCCGAGCCAGCAGAAATACTTGGGGAACAGTCGTTTTCATTTCCAATTCGTTTGTTGAATGGTCTTGAAATAATTATATGTTGTAGCCCTTTGAGTCCTCTATCCAACGGCACCGATCTCGCCTCCGGATCTGGACACCACAATTCTTTTCGCCGGGTCACGCAAACCTGTTCCGTGAATAGGCCAGCAAAGGCAGCAACAAGTTAATTCTTGCAAAATTACTTCGGCTTCGATTCAGCCGCCGCCGAGTTCAGTGATCGAAGAGGGGTTTTCCACCGACGTCTCAGTCAACCGCCGTGATCAGAAGGTGATCGAAAGCTGCCATCCCACAAGCCGAGTTTGATTGCTGTCCAGCGAGTCAGAACAGTACCGAGTCGGACCAGCAGTCCGCCTCCGGTCTGAGTGCCCTTCTGGCCTACTGCCCGTCAACCCGAAACCGCTACTCCTGGGTCCCACTGTAGCCCTTTACCACCCTGCGTGAAGTGGGCATAGAAATTCACTTCTGTAATTAATTACATTTACTGTACCGTGAGTTACGGTCTTGGCCGGGGTCGTCTTCCCCACGCCCGGAGCGTGGAGGTACACTCGCCACCCTCCTACTTGACATTTACTTATTTCGTATATAATTCTATATGCCGCTTCTAGAGTGATAGGATAATTTAGCTCGTTATATCATTTCAATCACCGCTGCGAGAGAGTGAGTGTGACCCTTCCCGTGACTCAATTCGAGTACGCGGAAAAGCCGATACGCTTGACTCATTACCGGTTTCTCAACCGCGCACATCCACACGCTTCCCTCGTTAGGGACGATCGCGAGTTTGCCTAGAGTCCAAGGTTTGCATATCAATTGGCGTCGAGTCGCGTCCCGTCCCGCATCATAGGTTGATGCTGACACTTTCCACGGAGATTTCTCCACCTTCTTATGTAGCCCATGACAGACTCATCATCCTTTTGTTTGGCTGCTTGTAATTCGACCTCGGTGACTTCCCCTTTGGCCATCTTCATAGTCATTGTTTGTTCTGCCCTTGACTTGTCCGACTGCACGTGCGGTCTCATTGGCACCATCTTCGAAGGTGCTTTAGTTGCCCCCTAACATGCCCGGGGGACTGTGTGTTGGAGTGGTTGAGGGAGGATGCCCCCCGTAAGATCATGTGCTATTCGGGGTATGACTGGTCGTGTTGAAGCTTCAGGTGAGTTAGCACTACCTTGTGTCGCCTCATGTAGATGTCCTACCGATTGCGGCATAGGTGGACTTAGATTCATTTTGTTTAGCCACCTTTGCAGCATTTCGATCTCCTGCTGCTTCTGGTATAGCAGTGCAACCATGGCCTGGTCTTACCAGGAGGGGCCAGGAGTGCTATCTTTCACCTCCGGTTTGACTGGGGTGACTGGCATCCCGTCATTGTTTCTGGACGGGTCCAGTTTCTTTGAGATGAACTCCCTAGGTTTTATGCCTCTGAGCCGAGGAGGAACGTGGTATTGTGCCCCCTTGTTGGCTGGCGGGTGTCTTAATATTCCCCCGGATCTGGCAACATGGTGGGAGGCAGAAGCTTTAGCCTTATTTACTCCCTTTGGTATAAAGCAAATTTCTTCATCTTCCTCATCAGCAGCTTGAGGCATACTGGACGGTGCTGACAGCATGTTGTAGGAGAGAGCAACATATCTTATTTTAGCCTTTGTATTCTTCTTTTCCTTCTCCCAAATGGCTGGCATCTGCCCCCACAGTGGGTTGCTCGGTGCATTGAACACCCTCACCTTTTCTTTAATTCTTTTTGTTAGTCGGTGGGACCCATTGCGTCTTTGAGGGGCATGCTTCTTGAGCTGCATAGGTTGGCTCTTGAGCTGCTCATGCTCGTCTAGCCTGTCTATAGCTGTTTGTAGTCGTTCCATGGTTGAGCTGATTTATTCATGCACCCACGCCGGGGCTTGTTTCTTTGTGTTGTCCACTGGCCTTTTGATAGCCACGGGAGGGGCTATTTGATGCCAGGTAGGAACTATAGGGGGCGGAGTGGGCCGGGCCATGGCTCCACAAATATGGACTTTCGGAGTCGGAAGGGATGCTGGTCTTGTTCTCTTTCTTGTTGGTGTTGCTCGCCAATTTCCTTATTTTTCTTCAGGCGCTAGGACACAATCTTCATTGATGTGCCAGTTGCGAGCCTCTAGCACTTCTTCAGGCAGCTGTTGGCATATAGATATCATGTTAATTGATGCCCCCTGAGTAGGCATTTCATGAGGGCATGGGGGATCGACACTATACTCCCCCATTTGTAACTCCCCCCTTTTGATTAAGCCTTGGACAATGTCCTTGAATATTTGGCAATCTTCAATAGGATGCCCCAAGATCTGATGGTAGGGGCAGAAGTAAGGATCATCTCTTTTCCTGACGTTGTCAGGCCTCTTTGGTTTTGGAAGAGTGATCTTATCATGCTTAATAGCCCATTCGAACAATGCACGAGTTTTGTCCCTGGGGAATGCATAAAGCTTCTTTTCTTTGTTCTGTCGAGGATGACGACTCTCTCGACATTCGGCAGGCTCAATGGAAGGGGGACCATGTACCCATTTATGCCTTTTCGCCGTGAGGCTGATAGCATGAGCCGCTTTCAGCATCGGTCCTTTATTAACCTGCTTGGCTTGATGACTTGAGTCGGCAGAAATGGAGGGATATCTTGTGAAGAAATCTTCAACTTCCGTGGCAATATCACTTAACCGGTCAAATGATCGGATTTCTATTCCGATCATCTTTTCCAAAATCTCCTTTTTTAGATTTTGTTACATATTTGTATTGCATCTTCTGGATGCGGAGGACGCCGGCACCTCACGCTGAGCTCCCTCCATTTCTTGATATATTATGCAGCCGTTTCACTGTCTTTTTGCATGACTGCCAATAGCTCAGCCACGGCCACCTCTGCCTCGATGACGTGGAATCTTTCATTGAATTTTTGCTGCATGTCAGACCAATCATTGATAGACCCAACCGGCAAGTCAGAGTACCATTCAAAGGCAGGTCCTGTCAATGAAGTCCCAAAAAACTTGAGCAGGTATGACTCGTCCATCGCCAAGTCACCCATGACTACTATATAGTGTGCAATGTGTTCTTTTGGGGAGCCATGCCTGTTATATTTGTCAAATTTTTGGGGTTTATTGACACATAGCGACAATCTTTTGGCATCATGGTGGGCTGGATATGGCACTTCGTATATGTCGAAGGGGGCGTAATCATCACCACCCCTCTTTGCCAACCATGCTTCAGTCATCCGCTCCACCATCAACTTGTCCATCATAACTAGATCTGCTGGTTGAGGGCAGAGGTGGGTGGGCTGCAACAATAATGCGGTCGAAGCCATAGCATTGGGTGGCAAAGGCTCTGACAGGAGAGCATGTCGCTGCATCTGAAGGGGCATTGGCCGTGCTGGCTGGAGCCGCTGAGAATAATGATGGGGAGTAGCCCAGTTCTGAGCTGCAGTTTGTAGAACGGCCAGTGAAGGAGCGCCCACGGGATTGGAACCTTCCCATGACGGCTCAGCTCGTGCCCCAGGTTCCTTGGGTGCCATAGCGTGCCCAATCTTTTCATTCAATTTTCTCTTCAACAGTTCTATCTCCTGCTAGTACCTTTGCAGCGTCATCAGGACGGTAGGGTCCATTGTTGATTTATTGTTGATGCCCTCAAGCGTTTCACCCAAAAAACCTTCAATTAAAGGAGGCAGAGATGCTCCTTCTTGCTTAGACGCCACTATTCTGGCGGTGACAGTAGCGATGTCTTCATCAACAACATGCTTGCTCTTTGCGGCTTGTAGTAGCCCAGCCTCAGCTTTGTCCCGTCTTGTCATCGGGTCTTTTCTTCCAGCAATCTTGGCCGACTCTTCTTGTTCATTTGGCAGGGTGTCGGGTATGCCCATTACCCCTATCATACATGTAAGAACTTGCATTCCTTTTTTGTGCTTTCTGATTCCCCTTCGGGCCTGACTAGAGAAAGTCAGCCCTTCATACATTAAAATTCTTTTCAACTTTTCATTTTGTGGAGGCTTTTCAAGGCTTCTTACCTCAGCTTGTTTCTCCTCTTCATTCGCCCCCATGGGTGACATTTTACCTTTTTCTTCTTCTTCGGCCTTAATGACACGAAGCGACCTTTGTTGACCCAGGGAAGGGTTCTCGAGGTTATGAAAATATTCCCGGACCATCTTTGTCATGTCTTCCTGACTACACTCTGGAGAAATGGCAGGAGACAACACTTGGACTCGGGCAGACGACTGTTGACACCTTGAAAATGAGCAAGGGTGGAAACAAAATTGAAAAGAAGATCAGACCAACAGTGAAAGATCATTGACGAAGCTCGTCAACCGTCTACCCGGCTGAAGCCTTTTCCCGGCCAAGCTGAGGTCCGGTGCCATTGCCAGTCAGACGGCGGCGCTGATGAAATAGTAGTCACCTGACTGATGAAACCCCCTAGCACACTTTAACAAGAGCTACACTACGGCCTCGTCTGAAGGTCTGCAGATGACACGTCATATCAAGTCAGATATTGATTTGTTGACAGATGAGATGTGAGCAAAGATAAAGATAAAGCCAGAACCAGCAAATGAAGATTGTGAAGATTCCGGCAAGGTCGGAGCCACGGAAGAATTACCACTGAAACTATTACCCGGCTAAAGCTGATGCCCGGTGTTATCGTCATTCAAACGACAGCACTGATGAAATCCCAGTCTGTTGACTGATGAAATCTCAAGATGATCTCAACAAAGTTACGTCACTAATACTGGACCTTCTCCAGTTACGATGAATATCAGTTTAAAGAATTAAGAGAAGCCAAGGCACGTGTGAGGCCTAAAAGTCCTAAATGGGCCGGCCAGATGGGCTTCCGGGAGCGGCGCCGGAAACCTCAACAGGAGGCCACTCGGCGCGCCGGGAGCTACTGCGAACAGAGGAGGCACGCCGACTTCGACATGCCGAGATGCAAGAAAAGGGTGAGGTATATATAAACTCACTCACTCAAACATAAAAAGAGGGAGGACGATAGCAGAAGAGAAGAGACCACCAAGAGACTAACAGAGTGGGAGAGAGCTCCCCCCCCCCCCCCCCCCCCGCTGAGAAAAGAGAGAAGAGACCAAAGGAGAAAGCAGAGAGAAAGATTCGAAGCTGATTGAAGGTGGGCACCGGGGAGGGAGAGGAGTCAATGCTCCGCCCTCCCCCCCCCCCATTTCTGTATTTCATCTTCTTGTAATTTCGATTGATGCTACTTCTTCTTCTTCTGATGTATTCTGCGACATCGTAATCGGTTTTCATGCCGCTAGAATAGGACTTAGTCTTTGTTTGCAATTTTCTTCTATGTACTCCGTCCCTCTGATGCATGGATGTAATAGTCATGTCCGAATGAATAAACGAATGGAACATGCCTCGATTGTCGCCTGCTATTGTCTTTGTGGAGGTTTGCCCCCTATTCCCCTCCCCAGTCTGATTATTCGTCTGCGTTTTCTTTCTCGAAGATGCTTTCGTGCGCTTGTTCCAGAGCCAGGGACAGGCTATCCCTTGGCCTTTGGAACAAAGCCAAGCCACATGATGATTCACATCTGTAAGATTCCAGAGTTTCTGATGCCCGATTTGCTTATCGACATCATTAGAGTCGTTTCTGGACCAGAGACAGATATCTCTTGGTTCCCAGGACGACGAATGATAACATCAAGCCATCCTCCTGGAATTCTGCACAAGTAATGGTGACAGAGGCTCCTTATGTTCGGTTCTTCTTTCCCATTTCCCTCTGTCCTTGGACTTCCTTCGAAACCCATGCCAAAGCTGGTCGATACCCAATAAATACATCCATTTTTGACTCCTCAGGGCCCGTCAATCTTGGCCTTAATCACCAGGAAAACCCCCTCAATCATCCATAAACCCCAAGACAGGGTGTCGTAAAATCCCGAAATACATCTCGGCGCCCTCATCTATCTCGGCTCCACGAACAGTAGAACCGATGAATAGCCCTCGGCGTGAGCTTTCCCGCGCCAAGAACCCTATTGTTTTGGCCGCGCCGAAAAGCCCCCCCCCCCCGCCTCACTATTTCTCCTCGCGCCGGGAAGCCCACGCCGGGAGCCTCCCTGGCCTTCTCTTCCTCGCGTCGGGGCCTTCTCTTCCTCGCGCCGGGAAGCCCGCGCCCGGAGCCTCCCTGGCCTTCTCTTCCTCGCGCCGGGAAGCCCGCGCCGGGAGCCTCCCTGGCTTGCTCTTCATCGTGCCGGAAAGCCCGCACCGGGAACCCCCTTGCCTTCTCCCCTGCGCGCCGGGAACCTATCCCATGGCATCTTCCCCTTGGCGCCGGGAACCCCTCCTTGGCTTCCTTGTCTCGGCACCAAGAACTTATACATATGTTTGAGGTGCGCCGAAAACTTGCTCTGCTGCCTAATGAGCCTCCGATTCCCCTATCAAACTCACTCAGGGATGTCCACGAGTCACCAGAACCCCCCTCCGAGGATAAAATTAAAGGGAGTCAAACTCCCTTATGTTCCACCGTCCCGTGTCGGGTTATGAGTAATCCCTTTAGCTCGGAGGGCTCCGCCACTGCGTGAGTCTCGCCGGCTTCCGTAGGGAAGAGTAAAATGTTGTCCCACGGCAGCTACGTGATCCGGGAGGTTCGACCTCTCTTTCTTTCGGCTTTCATCCCGGCACTCCGTGGGTGATAGTCTATTCTCCCCTGGGCATAATCCAGATTATGGGGAGATGCTACCGAAATGTCGATTCGACGTTCTAACCCTGATGAGCCCCGGGAAGTGCATGTCATACACCTCCCATTCGGCACAATTTTTGGGGAATACAAGTTCCGCGAGGCCCTTGGCCGGATGAGAAATCTGATAGGGGACCTGTCCCCGATGATTGTTCAGGCTCCGCCCCGCCGCTGCGTGGACGGTGTCCTATTTCTTATCTGGCATGCCCCCCTATAAGAGGGGGTTATGTCGATTTAATAAGCATGTTACCTACTTAATTACATTCTTAGAATAACAATATCTTTAATATCACGCACTGTTATTTTTCTTTTATTACCGCCCCGAGCGGCCTCCTATTTTGGCGTTTAATCAAGGGTTGTCCTTCTTAGGAAGGGCGTAATTAACGTCATAGCCTTTATGGTATGACGGACTTTTGGTCCCGACTCGGACTTCAGAATCGACTGACCAAGTCAGATCGAGCGCATAATAAAAATTGTCACCATGGTGACTGGCATGCCAATAAATCAATAAATAAAACAAAATAAAATCAAGCAAGATTAAAGAGAAAAAAAATCCTCGCGTCCACAAGTCTGGCACGCCCGGTGGGACCTAGTGTCCCTTCATCTCTACGCCAAGATAGGAGGCCCAGTGGGCCCCCCTCAAATTTCTGATTCCGTGCTTTCTCTATTTTCAGGAAACTACAATGACGGCTGGAATCATCTCTGTGCACTTTGATCAACAAGTGGTCGATGTACATGTTCGAGAGGGCTACCTGGCGGTACCTCTTGCGTTCGGATCGATGCCGCCTGCTGTCGGGATGCCCAACTGCTTGGGCCTCATCTTCACTGACTTGCTCGAGATCGACAACCAGGAACAAAAGACTGTTGTCGAGACATTGCCACAAGCTACCATCCCCAAAATGAGCCGGGGGATGCAAGATACTCCTGAGGTCGTGGCCTGCTTCGTCCATCACGAGGCGAAAAGGGGCGCACCCTCTACTGCTGGAAGGAGGAGGAGATCCGACAGGAGAGCCCGATCTACTGCTGCGGGTCGTCGGATATCCAACTCTGGAAAGACAATGCTGATCGGAGGGATCCGGGCGAACCTCAACGGCCGCCCGAGGGAGGTCAACCCAGATGTGGTCGTCCCGAGAGTACCCACCACCAACAGATTCCAAACTCTGGCTACTAGGAGGGCCAACGTCGAGAAAGAGGACCGAAGGCCGTTGGCACCAAAGCCGCCCAAGTTCAGGCAGATCTGGAGGCAGAAGAAGACCCAGAGCTGGGCCCCAGCTCAAGATGAAGAAAACATTGCTGACACCACTGTTGCCCGCTTCAGGGCAGGAAGCAGAAGAGGAAAAGGAAGAGACATAAGAAATGCTGTTGCTGTTCACCCCGGGGCTCGGGGTAGGGGAGATGAGGAAGAGAATAAAGGAAGAAATCTGACTACTATTCGCCCCAGGATGAGGGGCAGAAGATATGAGCAGAAGGAAGACCTAACGATCACTCACCCCATGGCTGGGGGCAAAAGATGGGAAAGAAAGAATTATGCTGTTGCTGCCAACTGCTGCCAGGATGGGAGTAGAAGATTCAGGGAGGAAGAGGAAATGAGAATAAGTGAACCAGTCGCTGCTGTCACTCTAAGAAGACCCAGAGCCTGCGCCAGACAGGCCGATATACTCAAATACTGCAAAGCCGAGCACCTGACTGCTCAGGTGGGGAGGCTGGCTTATCAGTAGAAGGGCCAAGAAAGATTGATGCTCCAACCAAAGCCATGAAGGCACAATCAAGAGGAGATGAAACAAGTGGCTCAAGACTACTTTCACTACCTGGGGAACTCCGCCCTCGGACAGCAAAGATTATCCCGTGCCTTGGGCACCATGGATGAAGAAGAAGAAGAAACCCTTCAAGAAGTGATGCTCGGAGTCTCCTCCTCTGATTCCAATGATTATGAAGAAGGCCACAGAGCCGGGTATGGAAAAGAAGGCCGGCATAGAGAAGAAGCAAGAGAAAGAATATCAGTCTTTGACCGGCTCAAATACCCCGATCAGATGAGAAGGAAAGTCTACAGGCAGAGGGAAAAGATGCAGATCTTTGCCTGCAATATGGCCGGGCTTGTCAAAGGGCAGGATATGTTACCGACACAGCCAGATGAACTGCTCAGACTAGCAACCAGACCAGGCCCCGTCACAAGAAGAGGCCAGGCGGCAAAAGATAAGATGAAGACTAATGATGAAGCCTGCAAGATCACCACTATGACAGTTAATGTGGTGACAGCGGAAGAGGAAGACAATCCCTTCGTTGATGATGCTGAAGGGACTTCAGAAGATCTACAGATCCCGTCAACCCTGGATCCCATGATCCAGATGATGTTTAGAAGATATCAACAAGAGATCAATGCTCTCAGAAGACAGATAAATGAGAGGCACGAAGTTACACCGGTCTCCAAGCAAGCCGAGCCTGTGGGGCAGACTGCCAGCTCAACAGAAATGGCTATCCCAGCTAATCCTCTTCCGGCTGATAAGGGCAAAACACCGAGCCAACCCGTTCTGCAGCAGACGGTAGCTCAGCCCTCTGTATCTCAGACGCAGCCTGCCGCGCCGGCCTTGCGCGCAACTGTGATGACAACTCCTTACGGTCAGCAACAAGCTCACTTCTTCCCAGAAAACATAGATCCAGCCATAGCCCAAAAGCTGGTGATTGAAAAGATTGTGGAGATGAAGCTTTCTAAAAAGACTGGTGATGATGCTAGTACCTACGATGTGTACAGGGTACCGTATCCTCCCCAGTATGCTGCTAAGAGACTACCGCCAGGCGTCAGTAAGCCGCCAAAGTTTGAAAAATTTAATGGCCAGGGCTCTCCCAGGGAGCACATAGCTTACTACACCACAATCATGGGTGACTTGGCAGCTGATGAAGCTTATATGCTTAAGTTCTTTGGCTCATCCCTCACCGGGATAGCCTTTGAATGGTATTCAAGCCTGCCGGCTGGGTCAGTGACCGATTGGCCTGACATGCAAAGAAAGTTCCGCGACAGATTCCACGTCATGGAAAGAGAAATTACAATAGCAGAACTATATGCAACCAGGCAAAAGTAAGATGAAACAGCACTGGACTACATCAAAAGGTGGAGGAACTTAGCTATGAGATGCAGAAGACCTCCTCATCAAGAAGATGCAGTGCAAATATGTAAGCAGAGCCTCAGGAGAGAGGTACTGGAAAAGATGATTGGTGCAGATGTCAGAACATTTGACCGATTGAACAATATAGTGGCGGAGATCGAGACGTTCCTGTCTAAGCGTCCGACCGCCAGTGCTCCAACTGTGCCGAAAGGGAGATCTAATGATCGACGACCAATGCACTCTGAGGCCAACACCGTCGATTTCAGAACCTTCGAGCAACAGAAAGGGAAGAAGGGGGCAGATGAAGCTCCCCCACTAGCAGACACAGCAGAAAGAAAAGATAAGGTCTCTCTGAGAAACAAAATGAGAAAGCCGTACTCTTTCCCGAAAGATAAGACAGCCACACTATTCAACTGGGCATACAAGTTCAACAAGGTAACATTGCCTGAGCCAAAGAGACCTGATGACGCGGCGAAGAAAGGTGATCCACTGTTCTGTCCATATCACCGTGCGCTGGGGCACGCAATTGAAGATTGCTACGTCTTCAAAGCTATTATGGAAGGCATGGTCAAAAAGGGCGAGCTACAGCTGGGAGATTACCAGGTAGAGCCACCTCGTCCACATGAGCCTTCGGCATTAAAAATGGCCGCCAATATGATTTCAATCTACCAGCAGCTGCCTAAGGAGGCCGTTGAAGAATGTACCAGGCATACTTATGAAGCTTGCTTCCTCACCCCACTGAAGGATCAGGAAGGATGGCAGATGAAACCCATAAAGAATAGAAAGAAGACTCCCGCAGCCAATACCAGTGGAGCAATTATCCGGGGTGTCACACCAAGGCCTGAACCGCCTCCAGTAAAGCCAGTATGGCGCACAGCTGAGACAGGGCCAGTCATCCGGATCCCCACTCATAACCGAAGAAGACAAGTCCCCCTACCTGCACATAAGGAAGTAAGTCCTGCAGCCAGGTGTTTACAGCAGTATATTAATGGGCTCGATGAATATGAACAGAAAAAGCCCGGGCACCTGCTAGTGAAAGACTGTATACTCTGGGAACAGCTCGAAGAATTGAAAATTAAAGAGCAGTCAGAGGCAGAACAAGAAAAAGCTGAGACTGAACCCTTCTGGGGGCAGGGGCCAATAAAGCCAAATTCCCAGAAAAAGAAGAGACGGCCCAAGTCCAAGAAGGGAAAGAGGGTCGTGACAGTACAATGCAACACCCTGTCAGCACTCTTTACCTCGCCCGAGGAGGACGATGAGGATGAAACATCAAATGCCCCGCTAGAAGCCAACCATGCCGAGGCCTCGACCTCGGCACATGCAACACGCTCCAGAAGAAGGTGGGGGCGCCCACCACCAGCTAATCATAACATTATGTTCAGAGGGGAACAGCCCTACCAGATTCCCGAACCGGAGTTACGAGGTGTCCAGGTTCCTCCCCCTACCGGCTTGTACCAAGAAAAGAAGAAAGGAGGTCAAACTCCAACATTTCTGGAATTTCTGTCTAGTCTAGAAAATGGGCAGTCGATACAGGCTAGGCCAGATAAAGGCAAGGTTACTCAGCAATCGGCGTCTGTAGCCTACGAGCGGAATGAGAAAGAAGGGGATAACCCTCTGACGGCACCAGGGGCCATTGCTATAGAAGAATCCTCCCAAGAAGTCAGTCTAGAGGTTGAGGCCAGCACTGGTCAGCAGAGGCCACGGGCACCACATGAACCTCCAAAGCCCCGATGGGCAGAGGAAATGAGACTGTCTAATGTCAGGGTGGGCAGCCGGATCATGAAAATGCTAAAGAAGCTCCCTACCAGATTCTCCATCTGGGAGATTCTCTCTCTGAGTGAGGAGGCTCGCCAAGCAATTGTTGATGCCTTGCAGTCGCCGGCACAATATGAAGCACTCTTGACAGAAGTGAATTCTGGGTCATCAGTTACATTCACAGAGGATGACATGCTGATTCCGAATTCTTGCCATAACAGACCGCTATATATGAGGGGCTCCCTGAACTGTCAGCCACTGAGCAGGATACTAATAGATCCCGGGGCTGCCGTGAACATTCTCCCATACCGCATCTACCAAAAATATTACTTTGATCTACAGCTTACCAAGGTCAGAGACATGAAAATTGCGGGATTCAACCAGAAATGTGAGACGCCTCTTGGGCTGGCTGATTTTAACCTCACATTGGGGGATCTCACTACCGTGGTACGATTCTATGTAATCGACTCCAACACCACATATAAGGCCCTGCTGGGGAGACCGTGGCTGCATGAATATCAGATAGTGCCGTCCATGCTACATCAATGCATTAAATACTGCCATGAAGGAAAAGAAAAGAGGGTGTTTACGGATCTGCATCCCTTCGAAGTATTCGAGTGCCATATGCTCGATGCATCCTACTATACGGAGGTGTCGCAAAAGGGTGAAGGAAAAGAGGCTGTGGTCAGCCAGAAAAAGTCGGCGACGAAGGCAAGAAATTGGTCTCCACCGCCACCAAAGGGCTATATTAAAAAGCATGAGGTATCTCACATCTCTTATGCCGGTGACTTTGCTCGGATCACCCCTCCTAGCATTCACCCGGATGATATCAATGAAGAAATGAAAGAAAAGTACACACAAGTGGAGGTGCCGCAGGGTTTATTTAAACCCATCGTCAGCCTCGAGTACCAGACGGTGCTACCACTGAAGACTATGGAAGTCCCTCGCTTCTGCGAGCCTCCTACCATATTCTACACTGGGGAGTCAGTTGAGGAAGATGATCAAGACTGCATGGTCCCTGAAGAGGCCGTAAACCAGATGGTGCCAATTACAGGCTTGGATTATACTACCCGACGGGTTTCGCAGATGTTCTCTAAGATGCGAATGCCGTCATTGCAACCTGCTGCCCAGAAGAAGGCGTTCAAGGAGCTATGGGATCTGCCTCGGGATAATAAAGAACTGAGGAAGATCACTCAGCACCCAGGATTGGGTTATACCCTTCAAGAATACTATGAAGCTGAGGTGGACGTCATATCTGTCTCCTACCAGCATGAAGACCCTCCCGAGGTAGGATATGACAAATACCCCTCGGAAGATGAAGAAATCATTTATCAATCCATAATGAACAATGAAGCCCCAGACAGTCAGCCAGAGATGGGGACGTTTGATGAAGCAAAGAGAGATTGGTGCTGGGAAGACCTACCTCGCAAAGAAGAGCTGTTCCATGCTGAAGCAAAGTTTGACACGGGAATCCCGGATGAAGACCAAGTAACCAAAGAGCTGAGGGAATGCCTGGAGTTTGAGCGCATCCTGGAAGAAGTCCGGGCTCTACAGAATGATGATCTCTCAAGGGAGTCTGCATCAGAAGAGCCTCTAAGGGCGGGAGAGTCCATCTTTGAGTTTCCTGCTGATCCAGTTACGTCCTCGGGGCATACTGAACAGAATACAACAATATTGGCCGTATATGATGAGCCAGCACCCGCTGATGACCAGTATGATGAAACAGAGGGTCATGAAACTGAAGAAGATTATATCTCGGGAGGCTTCATTGACCTGCAAGAAGCCCCGCCCAAGGTCGAAGATGGAGGTCAGGCCACCGTCGATGAGCTTGTGGAAATAAATCTGGGGACCGCAAATGAGCCAAGGCCGACATTCCTCAGTGCACTGCTGGAGCCAGCTACCAGGGAACAGTATATACAGTTTTTGAAGGAATTCTGAGACTGCTTTGCATGGACATATGATGAAATGCCGGGACTGAGTTCTGATGTGGCACAGCACCGATTGGCAATAAACCCAGAGGCTAGCCCTGTAAAGCAGCCTTCCAGGAGAATGCGCCCTGAATTGATAAATCAGATTAACAAAGAGGTTGACAAACTGATTGATGTAGGCTTTGTCGAAGAGAACCAATATACTACATGGCTAGCCAATATAGTGCCCGTAAAGAAGAAGAATGGGCAGATCAGAATATGTGTTGATTTCTGGGACCTTAATAAGGCTTGCCCGAAAGATGACTTTCCAGTACCAATCACTGAAGTGATGATCGATGCGACTATTGGTCATGAGGCCCTATCATTTATGGATGGGTCATCCGAATACAACCAAATCTGGATTGCTGAGGAAGACAGAGTGCACACTGCATTCCGTACCCCGAAGGGGATATTCCACTACAAAAGGATGCCGTTTGGTCTCAAGAATGCCGGCGCTACCTACCAAAGAGCTATGACCAAGATCTTTGATGATTTGCTCTTCAAGAAAGTAGAGTGCTACATTGATGATTTGGTAGTAAAAACTAAAAGAAGAGAAGACCATTTGCAAGACCTGGGGGTAGTATTCCAGAGGCTGCGTAAATATGAACTCAAGATGAATCCCATGAAATGCGCCTTCGGCGTGTCCAGTGGTAAATTCCTCGGGTTTATTGTCCATCATAGGGGCATTGAAATTGACCCATCCAAGATTAAGGCTATCCAGGAGCTCCCTCCGCCAAGGAATCTGTCCGAGCTGAGATCTCTGCAAGGGCGTCTAGCCTATATCCGACGATTTATATCAAATCTGTCGGGAAGATGCCACCCCTTTCACAAGCTCATGATGAAAGATGTGCCGTTCCTCTGGGACGATGGCTGTCAGGAAGTCTTTGAGAAGCTGAAAGAATATCTCAAGACCCCTCCGGTGCTGGGGGCACCAATTAAGGGCAGGCCCTTGGTACTGTATATCGCAGCCACATGCTGTTCCCTGGGGGCAATGCTGGCACAGATAAATGAAGAAGGCAAAGAACAAACCTTATACTATCTGAGTAGGAGGCTGATTAGAGCTGAAGAAGGTTATAGCTACATAGAAAAGACCTGCTTGGCACTGGTCTTCGCTGTCAAAAAGCTCCGACACTATATGTTGTCACATGAAGTCAGATTGATATCTGCAGTAGATCCGCTCAAATATATATTGACTCAGCCAGTACTGAAGGGCCGGTTGGGCAAATGGGCAGTAATCCTGATGGAATTCGATATTACCTATACACCCAAGAGGGCAATAAAAGGACAGGCCGTGGCTGATTTCTTCGCAGAGCATCCTGTGCCGAAAAATGATATGCTAGGGACTGAGTTACCCGATGATGAAACACTCGAGGCCTGCCAGACTCAGTCAGTTATGTGGCAACTATTCTTTGATGGAGCATCTAGAACAGAGACAGACTCCGATGGAAAGACCAGAATACGGGCCGGGGCCGGTATTATGCTGAAGTCACCAGAAGGGGAGGTCATGCATACTTCCTGTTCTATAAACAAGCCATGCACCAATAATGAGGCCGAGTATGAAGCTCTGATAATCGGGCTATATGTCAGCCTCAACATGGGTATCCAAATGCTTCAAGTATTCGGGGATTCGATGCTGATAATAAAACAGATCCAAGGGGAGTTTGAAGTGCGGAAGCCAGAACTGAGTCCCTACCACCAAGAAGCTGTCCGCCTCATGGCGAAGTTCTACCATATTGAGCTCAAGCATGTGGGCCGTGGACACAATGCCCAGGCTGATGCACTGGCAAAGCTGGCCAGCTCACTAGCAGTTCCGCCAAATAAGACACTGAACATTGTCATCATGAACCGGCGGCAAGTCCCCAGTATGCTAGAAGGGTGCCCCGAAGAAGACGAAGTTGCCACCATCATCACAGAACAAGCGTCTGATTGGAGACAGCACCTGCTGTAGTGGTTTCTACACCAACAACTGTCGCAGATAAGAGAAGAAAAGATGAAACTCCTAAGAATCAAAGATTCTTATGAACTCAGGAATGGAATTTTGTTCCGAATAATGGCAGATGCACGCAAGAAGATTCTACTCCGCTGTCTGTCCACTGAGGAAGCCTGGCAAACGATGAAAGAAACACATGCTGGGACAGCAGGTGCCCACCAGGCTGGTCCCAAGATGAAGATAGAAATCAAGAAGCTGGGCTACTATTGGCCCACCATGTTTGAAGACTGCTGTAAATTCGCAAAATCATGCCAGAAATGCCAGGAGCATGCTACTGTGCCTAGAAGGCCTCCTACGACTCTGCACCCTACAGTTCCCAGTTGGCCGTTTACACAATGGGGAACTGATGTAGTCGGGCCACTGCCGACTTCCTCGGCCGGACATAAGTACATACTGGCCATAACAGATTACTTCTCCAGATGGGCGGAGGCTATAGCATTAAGAGAAGTGACTGGTGAACTGGTCGCCAGATTCATCAAGCAGAACATTATCTTCCAGTTCGGGATCCCCAGCCGAATAATATCTGACAATGGAAGTCATTTCAGAAATCAGAAGGTCTATCGGCTTGCTGAGAAGTATAAGATCGAATGGAGGACCTCCACTCCTTACAATCCACAGGTAAACGGATTGGCAGAAGCTTTTAACAAGACTCTCTGCACCTTGCTGGCCAAGGTCGTCAGTTCTAATAAGAAGAACTGGGAAGAGAAAATGTATGAAGCTCTGTGGGCATACCGCACCGTCTTCAAGACACCTACAGGGTGCTCACCATACTCGCTGGTATACGGCTCAGAGGCAGTGGTTCCGCTAGAGCTGGAAGTCCCGTCACTCAGAGTGGCAGTCCAATACGGCCTGGCCCGTGGCGAACAGACCAATGCAGAAAGAAGACTAGAAGAACTGGCTAAATTGGAAGGGAAGCGCCTCCGAGCCCAGAAGAGTATCCAAATGTATCAGGCCCGCATGGCCACTGCATTCAACAAACTCGTAAGAGGACGAGAATTCAAGAAAGGTGACCTCGTCATGGTCAAGAAAAAAGAAGTCATGGCGTCCAACCCAAAAGGAAAGCTGAATGCTAACTAGGAAGGTCCTTATGTGATACAGAGGGTCTACGAAGGAGGGGCCTACGTGGTTGTTAACCATCGAGGGGAAATCCAATTCTCCCCACTCAACGGAAGACATCTAAAGCTGTATCATGCGGCATAACCGACATTCCCCGAGTGATCAGGCAAAGCTACCCCTTTCCCGGTCTAGTGGCACTCCGCCCTAACCGAGCTACCCTTTTCTTGGTATAGCGGCACTCCGCCCTAGCCAAGCTACACCTCTTTCCTTGGTCTAGCGGCACTCTGCCCTAGCCAAGCTACCATTTCTTCGTCTAGCGGCACTCCGCCCTAACCGAGCTACCCTTCCCTTGGTCTAGCGGCACTCCGCCCTAACCGAGCTACCCCTTCCTTGGTCTAGTGGCACTCCGCCCTAGCCAAGATACCCTTTTCTTGGTCTAGCGGCACTCCACCCTAGCCAAGCTACACCCTTTTCCTGGTCTAGCGGCACTCCGCCCTAGCCGAGCTACCATTTTCCCTGTCTAGCGGCGCTCTGCCCTAACCGAGCTACCCATTTCTTGGTCTGGCGATACTCCGCCCTAACCGAGCTACCCATTTCTTGGTATAACGGCACTCCGCCCTAGCCAAGATACACCCATTTCCCGGTCTAGTGGCACTCCGCCCTAACCGAGCTACCCTTTTCTTGGTATAGCCGCACTCCGCCCTAGCCAAGCTACACCCCTTTCCTTGGTCTAGCGGCACTCCGCCCTAGCCAAGCTACCATTTCTTCGTCTAGCGACACTCCGCCCTAGCCGAGCTACCCATTTCCTTGGTCTAGCGGCACTCCACCCTAGCCAAGCTACACCCTTTTCCCGGTCTAGCGGCACTCCGCCCTAACCGAGCTACCCTTCCCTTGGTCTAGCGGCACTCCGCCCTAACCGAGCTACCCCTTCCTTGGTCTAGTGGCACTCCGCCTAGTCGAGATACCCTTTTCTTGATCTAGCGGCACTCCGCCCTAGCCATTCTACACCCTTTTCCCGGTCTAGTGGCACTCCGCCCTAGCCGAGCTACCATTTTCCCGGTCTAGCGGCGCTCCGCCCTAACCGAGCTACCCATTTCTTGGTCTGGCGGCACTCCGCCCTAACCGAGCTACCCATTTCTTGGTATAATGGCACTCCGCCCTAGCCAAGCTACACCCATTTCCCGGTCTAGCGGCACTCCGCCCTAACCAAGCTGCCCTCATCTTAAGCTGGTGGCATTCCGACCTGTCACCCTCTAAAAAGGGAGAGAAAGAGAATGAAAGAAAATAAAAATGGGGGGTTAAAAATAGAGATACCCCACCAGACTTGCTCTTATATTAGGGACAAGTGCAAAAATGGCCCAAAACCCAGCTGTGGTGAAAACCCGAAAGGGCACTGCAGGCAAAATCGGGTACCCCGCCACGTGAAAACCCGAAAGGGTGCGTGGGCAAAAGCAAGAGGGGGCTGGCTCCGGCGAAAACCCGAAAGGGCGCTTGGGTCGGTAATGTGGTGATTCCAAAGAAAGCCTCACCTCCCACCATAAAGCTCCTCATCGATCGATCGGCGCCTTGCCCGATCAACGATTAAACCCATCCAGAATGGACCTTACGTCTATTCTGTTGAAGCTGTCATGCATTGCTCGAGAAAAATTCCCTCGGTAATAAGCCCACCTCGGGATAGACCTGTCGTCTGTTCTGATAAAACACTTCCACTTGTTTCTGTCTAAGACCCACAACAATGAAACCCTGTCCGGTTTAGACCTTACGTCTATCCCGATGAAACCTATGAAATCCTTGCATTGGCATAAACCCAGTACTGAAACCTGATACTGATCGACCGGCACATTGCCCGATCAGTAATAAAACCTTGTTCGGTTTAGACCTTACGTCTATTCTGACTAAATCTACAGTCTCTTTACGTCCCGCCGTGATGAAACCTGTTGTTGATCGATTGGCACACTGCCCGATCTATGATGAAACCTATCCAGTTTAGACCTTCCGTCTATCCTGATGAAATCCATGAACTCCTTGCATTGGTATAAATCCAATACCGATGATGAAACCCGCCATTGATCGATTGGCACCTCGCCTAATATCAATGATGAAAACCCTATCCAGTTTGGACTCTACGTCTATCCTGATGAAACATATGAAATCTTTACGTTGGTATGAGCCAATACCAATGATGAAACCTACTATCGATCGGTTGGCACACCGCCTGATCGACGCTAAAACCCATCCAGGGTAGACCTTCCGTCCGCTCTGACATAACACAACACGGCTCTTTGAGTCGATTCAGACCCTCCGTCTGGATAGATCATGAAACTCTATCCCTTTGCGTTAATGTTAAACCCCACATTAACGATGAAACTCATATTCTCAGCAAACGGCCTCGTGCCCGAGCTGCTATTTATATCCTCTAAATCAATTCGGACCTTTCGTCTGGATAGATCATGAAACCCTACTTCCCTTTGCATTGATGTTGACACCCACATCAATGATCGTGTGTCCACAATAAACATATGGCGCCATGGTCCATAGGATGAAAGTTCTGGTCCCATAAAAGACAATGAAAAAGAAAAGAGAAAGAAAACGACAAAAAGTATATATATAAAAAAATGGGGTTGAAAATAGAGATACCCCGCCAGACTTGTTCAGGCATTCTGGACAAGGGCAAAAATGGCTAAAACTCAGCTGTGGTGAAAACCCGAAAGGGCACTGCAGGCAAAATCGGGTACCCCGCCACGTGGAAATCCGTAAGGACGCATGGGCAAAAGTAAGAGGGGGCTGGCTCCGGTGAAAACCCGAAAGGGCGCTTGGGTCTGTAATGTGGTAAGTCAGAAGTTCCATGCCAACCGGCACGTTGCCTTCACCTACCCTTCACTGACGAGGCCTTCCGTCGGTCATCTGGCTCTATGCCCCACCGATGATAAAGCCTTTCCGCGGTAGATCCTACGTCTACCCTGATGAAATCTACATACCCTCTTTTCACATATCCCACAAACAATAAAATCGGTCATCATTCCGATAAAGCCTGGCCAGTTCAGACCTTACGTCTGTCCTGATCTAACTCCTAAACTTTCCCTTGATCGATCGGCTCCTTGCCCGGTCAACGATAAAACCCTACCAGGAAAGACCCTACGCCTATCCTGATGAAACCTACATATTTCTTGACAAAGTCCCACCAGCCATAAAACCCGCTGGAATAGACCTTACGTCTGTCCTGACGAGACCTACACCTCTACATACGTCCCACCGTTGATCGACCGGCACCTCGCCCGATCAATGATGAGATCCTCTATCCGGTTTAGACCTTACGTCTATACTGATGAAACCTATGAAACTCTTTGCGTCGATATAGGCCCCATATCGACGATGAAACCAACCACTGATCGACTGGCACCTCGCCCAATCAGTGATGAAACCATGTCCAATTAAAACCCTGCCAGTTTAGGCCTTTCGGCTATTCTGATGAAACTTATAACACTTTCTTTGCATCGATATAAACCCAATATCGATGATGAAACTAGCTATTGATCGACCGGCACCTCGCCCGATCAATGATGAAATCCTATCCAGTTCGGACCCTACGTCTGTCCTGATGAAAACCACGCACCCTTCAATGTCCCACCTGCGATAACCTCTACCCAGTCTAGACCTTACGTCTACTCTGATGAAACTTGTAAAGTTTCTTTGCATCGATATAAACCCAATGTCGATGATGAAATCATGTACTGGTCGATTGGCACATCGCCCCGACTAGCTTTGAAACCTGCCCAGGACAGACCATTCGCCCGTTCCGGATTGTGCTCTGAGCCTCTTCGTTCACATTCCTGCAAGCCATCTCCCTTGCGGCACGTATGGCCAAGAAGGACGTGTGCTACCACCAACAAAATCGGTTTAAAGCGCCCCCCGGAGGCCGTCACGCGGTGGAGCGAGTTCCCCATCCTTTCTCTGAAGGGGTGGACGCTCTCCTGCTAGGTACGGGCTACTCCCATAGGGACCGCTGAAACCGCTGCCAAATCGCTGTGAAATATTGACGGTGCGATAAGTTAAGAGCAAACCACACATGAGACTGGTATAAAGAGTCCTTTCCATTGAATAAAAAGGGAATACAAGAAGGGCCCCTGAGGGGAAATTGTATTACAAAAAAGAGGGGGGGGAAACAGATATTCACGGGCGCCGGAATATGTCTTCAAAGGCCAGAAGCCCTACATGCGGGGCAGCCCCCAGCTCATGAAGTCGAGCCTCCTCCTCCTGTAGCCGAGCAGACTCGTCCTGAAAGGATGCCACCTGCTCCTCCAACAGAGCTACTTCCTCCGAAAGCTGCGGCCGAGAAGTTGTTATCTGCGGCAGTTCAGCCCGGAGGTCAGACAGTTCAGCCTCCAGGATGGTTATCCGGCTGCGCACGAACTGCTCCCACTGCGCCAGAGACTGCAGTTGGCATTGGCGCTCCTGAAGAACAGAGTCCGTCTTCTCCAGCTCAGATTTGCACTCCTTCCTTTGCAACTTCAAAGCTGCCAGTCTGTCAGACATAATATGTGCCAAGAAGTCCCGGCGATGTATGAACTTTAACAACAATAGAACCCGCTGGGCCCATATTTCCATGGGACAGCCCATCGCCTGTAGACCGACAGTGAAACGCTCGGCTATCTCCTTCAGCAGCAGATAAGTCAGTCCGGGCTGGGACTCCACCAGCTGGCGCAGCATGTCCAGATTTTGCCAGACAAAACTCTCGGATGAAGCGAAGCCAGGAGAAGGAACTGGAGCTACTTCGAAAGTCACCTCGCCGTCAATGTCTGCCCACAGTGCAACTTCCGGCTGAGAGGACGAAGACGGCAAATCTGCTGGAAGAACTGGCCGGTCCCTCTCTGTGCTCTCCTATTTTGCTGAAGACTCCTCCTCTACCGCTGTCTCGGGAGCTATGGCTTGAACATCTGCGGAGGGAGAACCAATAAATGATGGAGCTATCTCTTCATGAGTCTTCTGAATAAGGGCTTCATTTTCAGCTGCTTTTTCTGATAATGGGGACGAAGGGTCCCTAGTCTGTAGAGGCAGAAGTCCAGTCTCTATAGCCACTGTGGCAAGGACTGCTGACTCGAACGCAATTGACATTACGGCGGCCGGTATAAAGGCGGAGCTTCTGGCTGGGTCTACTTCGGCTCTAAACTCTGAGGCCCTCACAGGGATGGAAATCTCTCCTGATGATCCCAAATCCAGTGATGTTAAGTCAGTTGAAGATTGTAGTCTTACTGGCACCGGGCGAATAACCTCAGAAATTCCCATGCAAGTTGAAGGTAAAGCGGGGATGATGACCAAATCTGCAGATGAGACGTCCATAGAAACTACGGCCACGTCTGAGCTGGTAATGACAGTGTCCTGAGGACAAAGCAGGATGATCTTCAGCAATGAATGAAAGAAAATAAATAGAACATCAGATAAAGAGAAGCGCGCCGAGAAGTATACGCGCCGAGACCACCGCGCCGAGAAGCCCGCCGAAGACGCCCGCGCCGAGAAGGTCGCGCCGAGATGCCCGCACCGACAACATGCCGCGCCAAGAAGTATACGCGCCGAGAAGGGTCCTACCTCGCGCCGAGAAGCCCAAGGCAGGGCCAAGAAGGCTCCAAAGTGCTGACAATAATATCAGAAGATATAGAGATGAAAAACATGAAAATGAAAGATACATGTGCATAATATTGCTACAGCAACATGATCAAACTGAAGGAAAATGTCAAAGAGAAATTGAGGAAGATACCCTCGAATGATGAAAGGCACCTGCAGACCCCGTGCCGCTTATTCTGCGCTTACGCCGCCTGCAGGTGGGGGGCATTTGTTGACACCTTGAAAATGAGCAAGGGTGGAAACAGAATTGAAAAGAAGATCAGACCAACAGTGAAAGATCAATGACGAAGCTCGTCAACCGTCTACCTGGCTGAAGCCTTTTCCCGGCCAAGCTGAGGTCCGGTGCCATTGCCAGTCAGACGGCGGCGCTGATGAAATAGAAGTCACCTGACTGATGAAACCCCCTAGCACACTTTAACAAGAGCTACACTACGGCCTCGTCTGAAGGTCTGCAGATGACACGTCATATCAAGTCAGATATTGATTTGTTGACAGATGAGATGTGAGCAAAGATAAAGATAAAGCCAGAACCAGCAAATGAAGATTGTGAAGATTCCGGCAAGGTCAGAGCCACGGAAGAATTACCACTGAAACTATTACCCGGCTAAAGCCTCCCCGGGATAAAGCTGATGCCCGGTGTTATCGTCATTCAAACGACAGCACTGATGAAATCCCAGTCTGCTGACTGATGAAATCTCAAGATGATCTCAACAAAGTTACGTCACTAATACTGGACCTTCTCCAGTTACGATGAATATCAGTTTAAAGAATTAAGAGGAACCAAGGCACGTGTGAGGCCTAAAAGCCGTAAATGGGCCGGCCAAATGGGCTTCCGGGAGCGGCGCCGGAAACCTCAACAGGAGGCCACTCGGCGCGCCGGGAGCTGCTGCGAACAGAGGAGGCACGCCGACTTCGACATGCCGAGATGCAAGAAAAGGGTGAGGTATATATAAACTCACTCACTCGAACATAAAAAGAGGGAGGACGATAGTAGAAGAGAAGAGACCACCAAGAGACTAACAGAGTGGGAGAGAGCTCCCCCCCCCGCTGAGAAAAGAGAGAAGAGACCAAAGGAGAAAGCAAAGAGAAAGATTCGAAGCTGATTGAAGGTGAGCACCGGGGAGGGAGAGGAGTCAATGCTCCGCCCCCCCCCCCCCCCATTTCTGTATTTCATCTTCTTGTAATTTCGATTGATGCTACTTCTTCTTCTTCTGATGTATTCTGCGACATCGTAATCAGTTTTCATGCCGCTAGAACATGACTTAGTCTTTGTTTGCAATTTTCTTCTATGTACTCCATCCCTCTGATGCATGGATGTAATAGTCATGTCCGAATGAATAAACGAATGGAACAGGCCTCGATTGTCGCCTGCTATTGTCTCTGTGGAGGTTTGCCCCCTATTCCCCTCCCCAGTCTGATTATTCGTCTGCGTTTTCTTTCTCGAAGATGCTTTCGTGCGCTTGTTCCAGAGCCAGGGACAGGCTATCCCTTGGCCTTCGGAACGAAGCCAAGCCACATGATGATTCACATCTGTGAGATTCCGGAGTTTCTGATGCCCGGTTTGCTTATCGACATCATCAGAGTCGTTTCTGGACTAGAGACAGATATCTCTTGGTTCCCAGGACGACGAATGATAACATCAAGGTATCCACCTGGAATTCTGCACAAGTAATGGTGACAGAGGCTCCTTATGTTCAGTTCTTCTTTCCCATTTCCCTCTGTCCTTGGACTTCCTTCGAAACCCATGCCAAAGCTGGTCGATACCCAATAAATACATCCATTTTTGACTCCTCAGGGCCCGTCAATCTTGGCCTTATGATGAGAACATCACCTCCTATTTCATCCGGCATGGTCTAGCCATTTAATTTTGAGTCCAATGTAATTTTTATTTGAGTCATTGATGTAATTTTAATTTTATTAGAGTCATGTCCCTAGGTCTAGCATTTATTTTCCTATGTTTGAGTGTCATTAGAATGTGTAATGTGCTAATTGGGCCCATTTCTTCGGGCTTAGCCCAATGAGCTCCCCTACCCCTTCGGTTATTTGTCAATGAGTCTTTTGTCAGGGTCTTTTGTAGAAATGTGGGTTTCCTATATATAGGACCCCATTTCCTCCATTTGAACTTAATGAATGAATGAATACAAAGCCTTCTATTTGAGTGTTCAAATCTAGTTTAAAGGAGTGATTCCTATAGTTGGGTGAGAGGCCCTAGGGGAGTGATTCCCCACCCTATTCTCTCTCTATCCCTCTTCCTCTCTCTCTCATTAGGAAAGGGGCGCATATTTCCTCTCTCCTCCCCCTCCTCCCTTCCACATCCAACTCCCACCTACCACCATTAAAGCCCTCCACTTCCCCATGGCCTCCATTACTCCACCCCCCTAGTCCCAAGGTAGAAGTCTCCCTCTTCCAACACCATACTCCCCATTCCAACCAAATCTCCTCCATTCCAACACCATCAATCCTCTTCCCCACACATTCACCCAACTTCCAAAGCCCATTTCAAATTTGAAATCCACTTTCCCTCCATGTTTTGGCCGCCCCCCTCTCCTCCCTTCTAGCCTTGGTCACCCCTCTCATCTCCCTCCATTCACCTCCATTGACTCCACCTTCCCCTACCTCCAGCTGAGGACCTGCCCCACTGCCCCTCCCATCCTCTTCCTATCTCCATTAGCATTCCCCATCCCTCCATACACACTACTTCTTCCACCCCATCACCCCTCTCATACATACACCTCCCCCATCTCCTTCTTTAGAAGCCAACACAAGAGCTGCAGGTTGCTGTCCACAGGTTACAGACAAATCAGTCTGTTGCAGCGACCACCACGACGCCATCCGGACGAGTTTGAAGACACAAGAGCCATCGTTGGAAGCGTCTCCGGGTCTTCTTCGCAACAGAAGTAGTTTCATCTTCATCGGAGTGCAAGACTGTTCAGCAACTCCGTTCTCCCCCGACTGCGCGAAACAGATTCTGCTGAGCATCAGAACCGGATTGAGAGCCCTGCCACGTCAAACCTCGGAGGAATCAGTCTACCATTTCTTCTACAAAGTTCTACTTCTCCCTGTCTATTTTCAGAATCAGGAAGCGGAGTTCCATTTGGCCTCCGGTGGCCAAAGTTACCATTTTTCTCCCTCTGCTGCGTCACTCTGCTACAACACAGTCTGCTTCGACCTGTCAGCAGTGTTCGGCATCCTCAGACCTCCCATGACATCGGAAGGCTTCCCCGTCAGTTTTTCTGCGAAGAGAACTTGACTACGATTCCAACGACTCTGACAGCGCCTGATTTTGACAACGGGAGCGGCCGGAGTACCCTATGCATCCTACTGTTGGAAGTCAGTCCCTGCTTGTCCGAGAAACAGAGGTCCTGTTCCATCTGCTGCCTCGACCTGTAGCTTCTCCAGAAGAAATGACAAAATCTCTGAAGCATTCCCCTTCCTATTATGAAGCTTTTGCCGCTGACCTCGCCATCAGCAAAATTCGTGAGTGGAATCTATAGCTACAACACCAGCCCACTGTCTCTGTTCGCAGACAGTTGGCAGACTCGGCATCCACTATTAGTCGTTGTTCTTGCCTCGCCTTCCCCATCCCGCTTGGCCGGCTGAAGGCCCCTCCCTGCGTGGAGGTAGTATTATTTGTAATTGCTTTAATCCCCACCCCAAGATCCCCCTCCTGTGAGAGGTGTAGTGGTGTACTTTGTTTGGACAGATCAAGCTTCCCCGGCGCGGCGTGTGGGGAACCCACGCTTCCCCGCTCGCCCACGTCTCCGACTCGGGGCCGGTGTCCTCACACCGGTCAGGTATAAGCTGAACCCTCCCTAAATATTTGTGTTTTATTAGTATCATCTCTTAGTTCAGCCGGCAAGGAAGAGAGTGCCCGGTCCCGTGATTCCCGATCACGAGTGGCCACCGCGGATTGAGTGAGGAGAGACCCCCGTACCCTCAAGGCACGGCGTCCGCCCCACTGATGTGGGTGCTCCGATCCAAGGGAGGGGAACTCATTGGCCAAGTCAATCACCCTAAGTAGCATGGTTTAGACTCTCAAATCCACCCTACCATCATTTAGTCACCACGGGAAAAGGGTTGTGTTGCGATATCGGTCCGCCAACATCGAGTCCGCCAATTTGTAAGTGGGCTTGCAAGTCTAGGTCCAAGGTTCATTTGGTTGTTACTAGTACACCCTTAGGTCGTGTCACATCAAGTGGTATCAGAGCAAGTCATTGACTTGTCTCTATCAAGTCAAGTCCATGGGCACGCTTGCATTAGAGTTCTCATCAGATCGTTCCATGCATTATCCACCTCCCATTGTCATTGAGTCTACAGACCAAAAGGCCCAAATTCCCATCATATCCCAAGCATACCTACCTAATGGGAGCCCCACAGAAATTGACTTCATCTACATGGTAGAAGATAATTGGGTATCCCCCGAAATTGTAGCCACCCTCTCTACGACCGGACAAATTGTGCACAACGGAGACCTAGTCTTCGTTGAATTTCATAAATGGTTTGGAGAAATCAAATACTTTGATGGAGCTTGGTGTCAAATTGGTACTTTGAAAGGCCCTTGCATAATCCTAGGAAAACAATGGCTTGATGAACGGAATATCACCTTCCACCCATTGCGTTGGTCTTGCCTAGTTCATCCCCCACATCTCCCGGGAGCCTATGGTTTCAACAACCTTTTGTTCCCTCACCCACCGGAGCCCCATACCCGGCCACCATGCCCTCTCAACCCACTACAAAGAATGAATGAGGTCATGAGTGAACATGAGGAGAACCCGGCCCACAAAACCAAATCCCCGGGATTGGACACCAACACAAATCTCTTCCCCACAATCAAGGAAATTCATACCCTAATCAATAAGGAAGAAAGACATCAACTCATCCCCGTCCAAACAAACACATGCCTCCCCAAATCACTCAATCTCACGCAAAAGGTTGTGACCGTAGGAGAACTCATCATCAAATGGCTCAAGCAAAATCCCATCCCTCATGCCTTATACTTTCAAACCCCAACCATGGAGCACCCTTTCCAATTAGCACCCATTAACTCCTATCACACCACATTCCAATCCTACTATGAGGTAAATGGTTGGGATGATCTCCTCAAGGGTTTAGAATGACAACTAAAGTTGACTTGCTGATTGACCATAGGAGCGGCCCACCCAAGAAGACTTAGTCTCATCCACCCATGTGATGGTTCTATCACCTCAGTCTTCACCATTGGTTGCTACACTAGTGACCTCCTTCTCATTCTCCCCATGGATGAAGAACCCATCATGGTCCACTCCACTACCATTAAAATCCCAAGTACCTTGATCAACTGGCCCACTGAAGACCTTAGTAAGGATGACCCACCATGCATAGGCCATGTGGACATAGAGTTCCTTCCTCTAGGAAGCCCAGTCCATGACCCCTTTGATTCCTTCCAATGGGAGCTTAGTTACCCATGTGATACACCCACCTTACCCACAACTCACATTTCCCTACCCCAACCAACCATGTTGGACCAAGATCACCTCTTACAAGACTTGGACTATACAAAGGGAACCATCGTCATAGATAACGTCTGCCTAGGAAGCAAGAAAGAGCCCCTCTCCATAATGCCCACCTTCCTAGATATGTTTGACCCTTTTACATGGAAGTTCAAAGGTCATCCCACACCCATACACATAGAAGTGATCTTTGGGATAGGAATGCATAAGTCTTGGCACAACACATCACTTGGCATGATTCATAAGACGGTTCCATTCATTCACATCACCCACATGTCAAGTAGGAAGCATGAATGGGCCATTTTCGGATGTAATGGTCCACCTCCATTCATCATGAGTCTTAAGCATGATAGGTGCATTCTTGGATGTCCAGGTCCCCCGGCATTTACCACCCCTTTGCATGATAGAGCTACATTTGGAGGTCCAGGCCCTCCTATCTTCACTAATCTTCATGGGGAGTCTAGACATGCTAGGTCCACATTTGGGTGCCCGGGACCCCCAACATCCAATAGAGTGCCAGCATTCACCAACTATGTCTCAGGATTGCATACTTGCAAGCCCATCATCAAAGGTAAAAGGATTTGTCAAAGGTGAATTGATACCCGCAAAAGAAACCTAGACTTCCAAGAGGGTGACTATCTGATGGTCAGGATAAAGAGGCTCTTCCCTAGAGTCGCCTTTACGCTCCGGGATCGTGAGACTGGACCCTTTAAGGTCTTGGGGTGATTGAGTATATATGCCAATGAGTTGTTCCTTCTGAAGGAATGTGGGGTCAACCCTCATTGTAGTGTGGCGGACCTTGTGCCCTGCAAGGGCCCCGCGGTGGCACCTAGCGAGGATATTGAGCCCATACCCCCCTTTAAGAGTGACCCCACCAATAAGAATCCCCTTCTAACCTTGAGAGCCCGGCATGAGCACAAAGATTTGATACTGGTTGAACATAACGACATCATCAGGAGCAGGGCAATCCAGCAGTATCTTATGAGGTGGAAGGGCCGACCACGATGGTGGAGACATGGGCGAGCTAGGAAAGACTCTTACTCGACGGAGTCGAGTTCTTCGCACCCCGAGAGTATGATGAGAACATCACCTCCTATTTCATCCGGCATGGTCTAGCCATTTAATTTTGAGTCCAATGTAATTTTTATTTGAGTCATTGATGTAATTTTAATTTTATTAGAGTCATGTCCCTAGGTCTAGCATTTATTTTCCTATGTTTGAGTGTCATTAGAATGTGTAATGTGCTAATTGGGCCCATTTCTTCGGGCTTAGCCCAATGAGCTCCCCTACCCCTTCGGTTATTTGTCAATGAGTCTTTTGTCAGGGTCTTTTGTAGAAATGTGGGTTTCCTATATATAGGACCCCATTTCCTCCATTTGAACTTAATGAATGAATGAATACAAAGCCTTCTATTTGAGTGTTCAAATCTAGTTTAAAGGAGTGATTCCTATAGTTGGGTGAGAGGCCCTAGGGGAGTGATTCCCCACCCTATTCTCTCTCTATCCCTCTTCCTCTCTCTCTCATTAGGAAAGGGGCGCATATTTCCTCTCTCCTCCCCCTCCTCCCTTCCACATCCAACTCCCACCTACCACCATTAAAGCCCTCCACTTCCCCATGGCCTCCATTACTCCACCCCCCTAGTCCCAAGGTAGAAGTCTCCCTCTTCCAACACCATACTCCCCAATCCAACCAAATCTCCTCCATTCCAACACCATCAATCCTCTTCCCCACACATTCACCCAACTTCCAAAGCCCATTTCAAATTTGAAATCCACTTTCCCTCCATGTTTTGGCCGCCCCCCTCTCCTCCCTTCTAGCCTTGGTCGCCCCTCTCATCTCCCTCCATTCACCTCCATTGACTCCACCTTCCCCTACCTCCAGCTGAGGACCTGCCCCACTGCCCCTCCCATCCTCTTCCTATCTCCATTAGCATTCCCCATCCCTCCATACACACTACTTCTTCCACCCCATCACCCCTCTCATACATACACCTCCCCCATCTCCTTCTTTAGAAGCCAACACAAGAGCTGCAGGTTGCTGTCCACAGGTTACAGACAAATCAGTCTGTTGCAGCGACCACCACGATGCCATCCGGACGAGTTTGAAGACACAAGAGCCATCGTTGGAAGCGTCTCCGGGTCTTCTTCGCAACAGAAGTGGTTTCATCTTCATCGGAGCTCGAGGCTGTTCAGAAACTCCGTTCTCCCCCGACTGCACGGAACAGATTCTGCTGAGCACCAGAACCGGATTGAGAGCCCTGCCACGTCAAATCTCGGAGGAATCAGTCTACCATTTCTTCTACAAAGTTCTACTTCTCCCTGTCTATTTTCAGAATCAGGAAGCGGAGTTCCATTTGGCCTCCGGTGGCCGAAGTTACCATTTTTCTCCCTCTGCTGCGTCACTCTGCTACAACACAGTCTGCTTCGACCTGTCAGCAGTGTTCGGCATCCTCAGACCTAACCCGACATCGGAAGGCTTCCCGTCAGTTTTTCTGTGAAGAAAAGTTGACTACGATTTCAACGACTCTGACAGCGCCTGATTTCGACAACGGGAGCGGCCGGAGTACCCTCTGCATCCTACTGTTGGAAGTCAGTCCCTGCTAGTCTGAGAAACAGAGGTCCTGTTCCATCTGCTGCCCCGACCTGTAGCTTCTCCAGAAGAAATCACAAAAATTCTGAAGCATTCCCCTTCCTGTTACGAAGCTTTTGCCGCTGACCTCGCCATCAGCAAAATTCGTGAGTGGAATCTATGGCTACAACACCAACCCACTGTCTCTGTTCGCAGACAGTTGGCAGACTCGGCATCCACTATTAGTCGTTGTTCTTGCCTCGCCTTCCCCATCCCGCTTGGCCGGCTGAAGGCCCCTCCCTGCGTGGAGGTAGTATTATTTGTAATTGCTTTAATCCCCACCCCAAGATCCCCCTCCTGCGAGAGGTGTAGTGGTGTACTTTGTTTGGACAGATCAAGCTTCCCCGGCGCGGCGTGTGGGGAACCCACGCTTCCCCGCTCGCCCACGTCTCCGACTCGGGGCCGGTGTCCTCACACCGGTCAGGTATAAGCTGAACCCTCCCTGAATATTTGTGTTTTATTAGTATCATCTCTTAGTTCAGCCGGCAAGGAAGAGAGTGCCCGGTCCCGTGATTCCCGATCACGAGTGGCCACCGCGGATTAAGTGAGGAGAGACCCCCGTACCCTCAAGGCACGGCGTCCGCCCCACTGATGTGGGTGCTCCGATCCAAGGAAGGGGAACTCATTGGCCAAGTCAATCACCCTAAGTAGCATGGTTTAGACTCTCAAATCCACCCTACCATCATTTAGTCACCACGGGAAAAGGGTTGTGTTGCGATATCGGTCCGCCAACATCGAGTCCGCCAATTTGTAAGTGGGCTTGCAAGTCTAGGTCCAAGGTTCATTTGGTTGTTACTAGTACACCCTTAGGTCGTGTCACATCACCTTAATCACCAGGAAAACCCCCTCAATCATCCATAAACCCCAAGACAGGGTGTCGTAAAATCCAGAAATACATCTCGGCACCCTCATCTATCTCGGCTCCACGAACAGTAGAATTGATGAATAGCCCTCGGCGTGAGCTTTCCCGCGCCAAGAACCCTATTGTTTTGGCCACGCCGAAAAGCCCCCCCCCCCGCCTCACTATTTCTCCTCGCGCCGGGAAGCCCACGCCGGGAGCCTCCCTGGCCTTCTCTTCCTCGTGCCGGGAAGCCCGCGCCGGGATCCTCCCTGGCTTGCTCTTCATCGCGCCGGGAAGCCCGCACCAGGAACCCCCTTGCCTTCTCCCCTGCGCGCCGGGAACCTATCCCATGGCATCTTCCCCTTGGCGCCGGGAACCCCTCCTTGGCTTCCTTGTCTCGGCGCCAAGAACTTATACATATTTTTGAGGTGCGCCGAAAACTTGCTCTGCTGCCTAATGAGCCTCCGATTCCCCTGTCAAACTCACTCAGGGATGTCCACGAGTCACCAGAACCCCCCTCCGAGGATAAAATTAAAGGGAGTCAAACTCCCTTATGTTCCACCGTCCCGTGTCGGGTTATGAGTAATCCCTTTAGCTCGGAGGGCTCCGCCACTGCGTGAGTCTTGCCGGCTTCCGTAGGGAAGAGTAAAATGTTGTCCCACGGTAGCTACGTGATCCGGGAGGTTCGACCTCTCTTTCTTTCGGCTTTCATCCCGGCACTCCGTGGGTGATATTCTATTCTCCCCTAGGCATAATCCAGATTATGGGGAGATGCTGCCGAAATGTCGATCCGACGTTCTAACCCCGATGAGCCCCGGGAAGTGCACGTCATACACCTCCCATTCGGCACAATCTTTTGGGAATACTAGTTCCGCGAGGCCCTTGGCCGGATGAGAAATCTGATAGGGGACCTGTCCCCGATGATTGTTCAGGATCCGCCCCGCCGCTGCGTGGACGGTGTCCTATTTCTTATCTGGCATGCCCCCCTATAAGAGGGGTTTATGTCGATTTAATAAGCCTGTTACCTACTTAATTACATTCTTAGAATAACAATATCTTCAATATCACGCACTGTTATTTTTCTTTTATTACCGCCCCGAGCGGCCTCCTATTTTGACGTTTAATCAAGGGTTGTCCTTCTTAGGAAGGGCATAATTAACGTCATAGCCTTTATGGTATGACGGACTTTTGGTCCCGACTCAGACTTCACAATCGACTGACCAAGTCAGATCGAGCGTATAATAAAAATTGTCACCATGGTGACTGGCACGCCAATTAGTCAATAAATAAAATAAAATAAAATCAAACAAGATTAAAGAGAAAAAAATCCCCGCGTCCACAACGACATATGTGAAAGCCGTATCAGCTTGGCAGCTTGATTGAAGTTTCTTGAATATTTGGAAATATCAGCTTGCCTTGCACAGGCCCTCGTGGCGGGCAGAGGAGTTGCAATCATGACGTCCTTCGCATGCATAGTCTCTTTGCCCCCCTTACTGGGAACATCCGTAGAATTTTTGAAGCCTTGTGAGGCTGGTGCAAGGCCTCGAATTCTCTTGGGAACCCAGATCTGCTTAAACTTTGGCAAGTTCGGGGTTGGCCTCCCTTGCTTGTTGTCATTAAAATTCATCCTCCGGCTTGTTAGCACTTGGAAGGTGTTGTGAGTGGGCACGGTCAGGATGATCCGATCTGGCAGAACTTCGGTGCCGCAGCCATTGAAGTAGACTCGGATGCCCCCAATCAACATGGACTTCTAAGAGGCTGAAAGTCGGCTTCGGGGAGTAGCAGAGGCTCTTCCGCTGGAGCTCTTCTTGTTGCCCCCAGCCGACTTCTTCTTATGTGTCGCAGTCAGACAAATAGTATGGTAGACATGGCAGTCCACGATCACCAGACTTTTTAGTAGAGTTTTCTTAATTCGTCCCTCGATCACTTCGGCGGGCCGCAGCTTTGTTATTCTTCAACTCCGTAGGTTCATAACTCTCCACGTCCAAGAGGCATGCAAATGCAACTCCCAGGAAGTTGGGGAAGCCAACGACCGGGGGAAAGTTGCCAAAGGTAGTGGGTACGGCAAGGTAGCCGTATGCAGCATGGTCGGCCACGATTTGGGGACCGAAAATAAGTCCAGACAGTCCGCTCGCCATTGCTTTGACCTACAAGTAGGGAAACAAGACGAATGAAAAACTAGCATTTGAAATAGTTCAATGGGGGCCCCATGGTCTCCCTATTTTGGCGAAAAGATGAAGGGAGGTTCAGTCTCATCGGGCGTGCTAATTTTGTGGAATATTTTTATTTATTTATTTATTTATCTATCGGTTTATTTGCGTAGGCATGCCAGTCACTAAGTGACAAGTTTATTATGTGCACCATTTGACTGATCAGACGAAAGTGAGTGGTCATGTCGGGACTCAAAATCCGTCGTACCGTAAAGGCTACGACGTTAATTACATCCTTCCGAGAGAAGGAAAATCTTGATTAATCGTCAAAATAGAGAGGCCATGGAGCCGATAGAACATATGAGAGATGCGATTGCACGCAAGCACACGATACGAAAACATTTATCTTATTAAATCGATTCTTGACACGGGGCGGATCATGCAAGCATGTAGGGTAATGGTATTTAATATTATTGTTTATTGTTTATTTGATCATTTATTAATAATTTCAAGAGAGGTTTTGACAACACCTCCACTGTTCCGAGGGATATCGGGGCCTTTTTACTTTGAGGCTGCGCATGGCATTATAGTGCACACATATGGAGCCATGAGGTGGGTCTTGCGTGACCGTATTCGGGCAGACTCTGATGTTATCGGGATAATATATGCCAGGGTGTACGTATGGCAAATTTGATATTTGAGAATTGGGGGACGCGGTTAAAACCCGGTCAAAACGAATTGAATTCAATAGGCTATTGGCCCGGGACAAGGTCATGCTCTAGTCATAATATGGTGAATCCCAAGGTCCAGGCACAACTTGTCAGGGCGTCATTAGTGTTCCCATACCCGAGGTCTAGAGGAGATGAGAGCGCCGAAGTAGGCGCCGCCATGTTCATTATATATTTTTTATTTATTTATTTATTTATTTATTATTATTTAGACGCATACTTGCACTTCTTTCTCTTAACTCGTTATTTTATATTTTTTTAATTTTATTTATGTTATTCCTTTTTCTTCACCCATCTTTCATTATTACATTCTTTTATTGACATTTATTTGATTTTTACTCGTTCATCATTTTCTTTGTTGTTTGTTTATTTACCACTTTAATTTCTCCCTTTTTATTGTTTATTATTATTATTATTTTATTATCATTTATTTAGTCATTTGTTTGTTCATTGTATTTCGTTGGTTGTTTTATTATTTTTTTTGTTTTAATCCTTTCATTTTATGCCTATGTTTGCTACACGTGTGTGAATGTGAGTGTTCTTTTGTTTTGTGATTCACGTAAGGGGTGTACGTGTTTTGTTTACGTGTGTTTTGTTTTGTTTTGTTTGGCAGGGTCATTTACGTAGATGGTAAAATGGTGCGGTGCGGCATCTGTTGTTAAAACGGCGCGAGATTCTTTTCTTTTCTTTTCTTTTTAATTATTACACGTATGTAAAGGGGATGGGGAAAAGTTGAAAACGACGTGGATTTTTGTTTGAAACGGCAGGGTTCTTATTTTATTATTTTTTATTCATTTTATTATTATTTTATTTTGTTTGTTCAGTATTTTATTTTATCATTTATTATTGTATTATTATTTTATTGTTATTATTATTTTTTCTATTTTTTATTATTACTTTATTATCATTTTAATATTTTTATTTTTATTTATCACATTTTTATTTATTATTATATTTTATCATGATTATTATTATTATTATTTATCTTTCTTTGAATTAATTTTATTATTCTTTTTATTTTATTTTATTATTTTTATTATTATTTATTTATTTATTTATATTTTTATTATTTTTTAATTCTTGGTCTCACAGTGAGTCGACATCTCTTGACAAAAATCTGGCAGTGTCTCCCATAGACCCAGAGTGTCTAGGGTAAAGCGGAGGCATATCCACGGAACTGGGGTAAGCTCCTCAAAGTCGGGAAGCCAAACGGTGACCAGCGGGCCCAGATGGATGGAAACCCCGAGGGTTAGCCTACGAGTGGTACCGATGTGTCCACGGGCCTTTAATCATCAATCCAACAAACACCCAAATGGACGTGGACTCCGAGGGCTAGCCTACGAGGGGTTTTCATGTGTCCATGGGTTATCCGAATCAGGACACTATTCGCCATTAAGGCGGTTAATATTCACTCGGAGAGTGATCGCCTAAAACAGTGTGAGAAACCTGATTGAAACGGCGTGAAAAACGATGCCTTAAAATGGCGTGGCCGTATGCAGTTGACGTGGATTAAACCCACGTAGCACAGTGAAGCGAATGTAGGGCCTAAATGCTTATGATGATCTATATACCCATGGGATATGTATGTGTATGCTCTCGTAAATACATGTTACCAAATGGGTTGGTGGGTGAGGTCGATGCAGCAGCAGGGGCTGAGGTATGTGCACAAGAGATGAGGTCGATGCATCAAATGGCCTAAGGTCGGTGTGATGGGGACATCACCTCCCATGCCCATATTCACAGCTCGTCTCCTCGCCCCGGTTGCATCCGGTATGGTCTAGTCATTTAATTTTGAGTCCTATGTAATTTTTATTTGAGTCATTTGATATATTTTCCCTTTTATTTGAGTCATGTTCCTAGGTCTTGTGTTCATTTCCCTAAGTTTGAGTGTCATTAGGTTGTCTAGTTAGCTATTGGGCCCAATTCATTGGGCTTGGCCCAAGGGCTCTCCCCTACCCCCTCGGTTATTTGTCATTGAGTCAATTGTCAGGGACTTTTGTAGAAATGTGGGTTTCCTATATATAGGACCCCATTCCCCCCATTTCAACTTAATGAATCAATGAATGAAAAAACTTGCCATTTTGAGAGTTTACACTTCTTATCTAGTGGAGAGATTCCATTTTTTGGGTGAGAAACCCTAGGGGAGAGATTCCCCACCCTTCCCTCTCTTAATCTCTCTTTTTCACTCCACTTTCTCTCTCCTCAACACCCAAATTCGAATTTTCTTCTCTCTCCTCCCTTCCCAACCACCTCCACTCCCCACCTACCCCATTTAAGCCACTTCCCATTCCCCACAACCCTCATCAATACTCCACCCCTTCCCAAGACCCCCTCCACCAATCCTCTCCTCACCATCCAACCCCCAACTACCCCTCCCACTTTCCCAAGCACCCTTCCCACTACCCCAAGCACCCCTTCCCTTCCCCAACACAACCCCCCCATTCCCAAGACAAAAAATTAACCCCACCCTTAAACCTATTTTCGAATATCCTTTCCCTCTCTCCATTCCAACCAAATTCGCAGCCCCCACTACCACCATCTATTGGACCCTCTTCTAGACCTTATTCTTCACCTCCCACACCTTAGAACACCCCCTCCAAGACCCCCTTACAACCAGGGGTCACTCCCACACTCATCTACCCCCTTCCCCTTCTTCTTTCTTGCTCATTGGAAGCTACTTCGAAGTTACAGTTTGCTGTCCAGAGGTTGCAGATGAACCAGTAACTTGTAGCGGCCACCACGACTTTCTCCGGACGATTTTGAAGACCCAAGAGCCATTTTCGGAAGCGTCTACCAGTCTCCTTCGTAACAGAAGTGGTTTCATCTTCTTCCGATCTCCGAGCCATCCAGGAGGTCAAATCTCCCACAACTGCGCAGTTCTACCTCGGCTGAGGACTTGAGCCAGATTAGAAGCTCTGCCATGACGAACCCAGAAGGAATCAGTCCACGAGTTCTTCTTCAAAGTTCTTCATCGCCCAGTCTACTTCCAGAATCAAGAAACAGAACTTCATTCGGCATTCGTGATCCAGATTTCTCATTTTTCTCCCTCAGCTACGCAGATCTGCTACTCATAGTCTGCACCGACCAGTCACCATTGTTCTGCATACCCTAGTCTTCTCCGACATCGGCTGGCTTCCCCGTCAGTTTTTCTGCGAAGAGGACTCGTCCACGATTCCAACGACTCTGACGGTGCTTGATTCCGAGGTCGGGAGCTGCCGGGGCATCCTCTGCAACATGCTGTTGGAAATCAGGAGCTAGCTCTGCAGAGATCCTAATCTGGAGAGAAAGCTTCACCACGACAAACCCCGGAGGAATCAGGCCACGAGCTCTTCTACAAAGTTCTTCCTCTCCCTGTCTACTTTCAGAACCAAGAAGCGGAACTCCATTCGGCATCTTGCAGCAGAAGTTACCAGTTTTCTTCCTCAGGCGTTCGACTCTGCTTCCCACTATCTGCATCGACCACTCCTCACTTTTCTGAGTCCTCTAATCTTCACCGGCATCTTTTGGCATCCCCGTTTGTTCTGCTGTAAAGAGGACTCACCCACAGTTCCAACGGTTCCAATGGTTCCAACGGCGACTGATTCGGAGTTTGGGAACGGTCGGGGCAGCCGCATCTTCCTGCTGTTGATAGTCTGTTGCAGACAGTCTGAGATTCCGCAACCCTGTTCGTACTCCCGCCCAGGCCGCCAGCTACCCCTGAAGAAATTGGCAAAATTCAGAGGCACTCCTGTTCTAGAGACGAAGAGATCCCCACTAGCCTGACCCTCAGCGAAATTCCAGAGAGAGTTCTACGGCCTCCACACCCTCTATCTGTCAGCTATTACAGAGGGAAGACTGATTCGGTGTCATCACTTCTTCATCACTCTTAGCACTAGTTTCCCCTCCCCGCTTGGCCGGATGAAGGCTCCTCTCTGTGTGGAGGTAGTGTTTGGATGTAACTATCATCTTCCCTTCCCCATGATCCCCCCCTTGCATGGGGTGTAGTGTTGTAATAGCTTAAAAAGGTCAAGCTACCCCGGCGCGGCGTGTGGGGAACCCACGCTTCCCCGCTCGCCCTCGTCTCCGAGTGGGACCGGTTTCTTCAAACCGGTCAAGTAAGTGCTCCAAAATTTGCTCTAATTTGTGCTTGTTCTTTCAATATTAGTTCATAAACTCCGCTGGCCGTGAATGAGAGCCCGATCCTTAAGCTCTTGTGCTATAAGTGATCACCGTGGGAAAAGAGAGAAACCGGTGCCTTTGGCACTTGGTCGGCCCCATTGTCTTGGGCTTCCACATCCATTGGGAATCAAGTCTTGGCCTTGCTGGCCCTCTATCAGTAAGGGCCCAACCCCTCAACCTCACCTTGGCATTGCCAAGTTACCCCGGGCTTGGGTGAGCGACGAGAGAGCGGCGGCGCAAATTGGCCCATTTAGATTGCGAATGTGCTTGCTTGCTTAAGTCCAAGGTCGTGTCACATCAATTGGTATCAGAGCAAGTTCTAGACTTGTCTCTACTAAGTCTTGTCCTACGGCCATTGCATGCATCACCCTTGTCCACTATCATGACTACCTCATACATGGCATATTCGTCACTTTTAGGCCCATTAGAAGCCTTTGTGTTTGATGGATCCCTCCCTAGCATATATCTACAATGGGAGAAGTCATAGACCAACACTTTGGGAGGTTTACCCTGTCAGGGCTTGTCCAAGTCAACTATGCCAAGAGTTTACTTTGGCGCCAAGCTAGGAAAGAATGGGAGAACATTGTAGGTTTGAAAGAAGCCAAAGGGGAAGCACCCATTGAATCTTGGGATGAAATGAGAGCCGATCTTAGAAAGATCTACGCACCCCAACCCAAACCTCTTCAACCAACCGATCTTTCACCCCCGAACCCAACTCCCACCCATGAACTTCCCCGACCAAGCCCAACCCAAGTCCACCCATGTTTACCACCCCGAGAGTACCATGCACTGACCATTATCACTCCACCCACCATAGACTATCCTACCCCATTATCCTTGGAAGTTGTGGCCCACACTCCTACCCAAGTGGAGATGGATGTCAATCCGGATTCACCTCCCACCATAGAGAACATCCTAGACCCCCCACTTCCACCCACCTCTCCTAGTTCGGGTCCTCATGAGCCGCACACCCTAACCATGAATGAGTCCATACTCCAATGGCTTAAGCAAGGCCCCACCATTCCTAGCTCACCACCTTACCTCTCACCCTTGGCATATCAAGTCCAAATTATGCCCACCCGGTCTTCCCATGTCACACTTCAAACCTCCTACTTTGTGGAAGGCTTAGGGGACCTAGTGGACTGTTTACAATGGCAAGTCTACCTGACCAATATGCTAGCCATAGGACCATTGGAGTCTAGCCCCATCTACTCTAGTGGACCCTTCCTAGCTTACCCCGCCACCGGTTCCATCACCTCCATCTACACTAGTGGCCATTATACGAGTGAAATCCTCCTCTTTCTCCCCAAGGATGAGAAACCAATCTTGGCCCACTTCCCACCCATCAAGATTCCAATTGCTTTAATTGGCCAACCCACTAGAGACCTTGGCCCAATTATCTTGGAGGAGGATGACTCACCGTTTGGGTACCTTGAAGACATAGAGTGCCACCCTCTAGGAAGACCTTTCCACTACCCCTTTGATCCCTTCCTATGGGAGCCTAGACCCCTATGTGACCCAACCACCTTATCCACCACCCACCTTTCCCTAACCCAACCCACCATGTTTGACCCAATCCACCCCATCCTAGACCCGGGTTACACCTTGGGAGCCATGACCTTGGGCCACATATCCCTAGGTAATAAGGTTGTGCTCCACCCCATGATGATCACCTTCTTAGATCCATTCGATCCTTTCCAATGGGAGTTCAAAGGTTGTCCCACACCTATACACATGGAAGTCACCCTTGGGAAAAATATGCATGTGTCTAGGCTTACCACACCACTTGGCATGAACACTATGTTGGGTCCATTCATTCATATCACCCACATGTCAAGTAAAAAGTATGAGTGATCCATGTTCGGATGTAATGGTCCACCTTCATTCATCATGGGTCTTAAGCATGTCAAAGGCATCTACGGATGTCCGGGTCCCCCGATATTTATCACCACTTTGCATGATAGGGCCACCTACGGGTGCCCCGGCCCACCTAGGCTGACCAAAGTCTACACTACATCATTACATGATATGTCTACTTTTGGTTGCCCAGGTCCACCCATCACCCCTAGAATGTCTGCATTCACAACATTGCATAAAGAGATCCGCAAGCACATTAGCAAGAAGAATGTGACTTATAAAAGGCGAGCCGACTCTCATCGACGTCACCAAGAATTCCATGAGGGTGACTTTGTGATGGTAAGGACGGAGAGGCTCTCCCCGGGAGCCATCTCCAAATTGAGGTCACGTGGGGCTGGTCCCTTCCAGATCCTGAGGCGCATTGGTGCAAATGCCTATGAGTTAGATCTCCCCGAGAAATATGGGGTAAGTCCCACATTCAGTGTCGCCGACCTAGTGCCATACAAGGGACCCACGGTGGTACCTAGTGAGGATATTGAGCCTATTCCCTCCGTTGACAGAGCACTCACCCGTGAGGAGAGTCCACCAGCCAAGAGAGCCCAGCGTGAGCGCATTGAACGAATATTGGATGAACATGTCACTACCACCAGGAGCAAGGTATACGAGCGCTATCTCGGCAGGTGGATGGATCGGTCTCGAAGACTTGAGGGCAGTACCACTTCTACACCCTCCAAGGAGGGAAGGACACTTACTCGAAGGAGTCGAGTTCTCCGCACCCCTAGAGTATGATGGGGACATCACCTCCCATGCCCACATTCACAGCTCGTCTCCTCGCCCCGGTTGCATCCGGTATGGTCTAGTCATTTAATTTTGAGTCCTATGTAATTTTTATTTGAGTCATTTGATGTATTTTCCCTTTTATTTGAGTCATGTTCCTAGGTCTTGTGTTCATTTCCCTAAGTTTGAGTGTCATTAGGTTGTCTAGTTAGCTATTGGGCCCAATTCATTGGGCTTGGCCCAAGGGCTCTCCCCTACCCCCTCGGTTATTTGTCATTGAGTCAATTGTCAGGGACTTTTGTAGAAATGTGAGTTTCCTATATATAGGACCCCATTCCCCCCCATTCCAACTTAATGAATCAATGAATGAAAAAACTTGCCATTTTGAGAATTTACACTTCTTATCTAGTGAAGAGATTCCATTTTTTGGGTGAGAAACCCTAGGGGAGTCTTCTCTCTCTTAATCTCTCTTTTTCACTCCACTTTCTCTCTCCTCAACACCCAAATTCGAATTTTCTTCTCTCTCCTCCCTTCCCAACCACCTCCACTCCCCACCTACCCCATTTAAGCCTCTTCACATTCCCCACAACCCTCATCAATACTCCACCCCTTCCCAAGACCCCCTCCACCAATCCTCTCCTCACCATCCAACCCCCAACTACCCCTCCCACTTTCCTAAGCACCCTTCCCACTACCCCAAGCACCCCTTCCCTTCCCCAACACAACCCCCCCATTCCCAAGACAAAAAATTAACCCCACCCTTAAACCTATTTTCGAATATCCTTTCCCTCTCTCCATTCCAACCAAATTCGTAGCCCCCACTACCACCATCTATTGGACCCTCTTCTAGACCTTATTCTCCATCTCCCACACCTTAGAACACCCCCTCCAAGACCCCCTTACAACCAGGGGTCACTCCCACACTCATCTACCCCCTTCCCCTTCTTCTTTCTTGGTCATTGGAAGCTACTTCGAAGTTGCAGTTTGCTGTCCAGAGGTTGCAGATGAACCAGCAACTTGCAGCGGACACCACGACTTCCTCCGGACGAGTTTGAAGACCCAAGAGCCATCGTCGGAAGCGTCTACCAGTCTCCTTCACAACAGAAGTGGTTTCATCTTCTTCCGATCTCTGAGTCGTCTAGGAGGTCCATTCTCCCACAACTGCGCAGTTCTGCCTCGGCTAAGGACCTGAGCCAGATTAGAAGCTCTGCCACGACGAACCCAGAAGGAATCAGTCCACGAGTTCTTCTTCAAAGTTCTTCATCGCCCAGTCTACTTCCAGAATCAAGAAATAGAACTTCATTCGGCATTTGTGATCCAGAGTTCTCATTTTTCTCCCTCAGCTACGCAGATCTGCTACTCATAGTCTGCACCGACCAGTCGCCATTGTTCTGCATCTCCTAGTCTTCTCCGACATCGGTTGGCTTCCCCGTCATTTTTTCTGCGAAGAGGACTCGTCCACGATTCCAACGACTCTGACGGCGCTTGATTCCGAGGTCGGGAGCTGCCGGGGCATCCTCTGCAACCTGCTGTTGGAAACCAGGAGCTAGCTCTGCAGAGATCCTGATCTGGAGAGAAAGCTTCACCACGACAAACCCCGGAGGAATCAGGCCACGAGCTCTTCTACAAAGTTCTTCTTCTCCCTGTCTAATTTCAGAACCAAGAAGCGGAACTCCGTTCGGCATCTTGCAGAAGAAGTTACCAATTTTCTTCCTCAGGCGTTCGACTCTGCTTCCCACTATCTGCATCAACCACTCCTCACTTTTTTGAGTCCTCTGATCTTCACCGGCATCTTTTGGCATCCCTGTTTGTTCTGATGTAAAGAGGACTCACCCACGGTTCCAACGGTTCCAACGGCGACTGATTCGGAGTTTGGGAACTGTCGGGACAGCCGCGTCTTCCTACTGTTGATAGTCTGTTGCAGACAGTCCGAGATTTAGGAACCCTGTTCGTACTCCCGCCCAGGCCGCCAGCTACCCCTGAAGAAATTGGAAAAATTCAGAGGCACTCCTGTTCCAGAGACGAAGAGATCCCCACTGGTCTGACCCTCATAGAAATTCTAGAGAGAGTTCTACGGCCTTTACACCCTCTGTCTGTCAGCTATTACAGAGGGAAGACTGATTCGGTTTCATCACTTCTTCATCACTCTTAGCACTAGTTTCCCCTCCCCGCTTGGCCGGCTGAAGGCCCCTCCCTGTGTGGAGGTAGTGTTTGGATGTAACTATCATCTTCCCTTCCCCACGATCCCCCCCTTGCATGGGGTGTAGTGTTGTAATAGCTTAAACAGGTCAAGCTACCCCGGCGCGGCGTGTGGGGAACCCACGCTTCCCCGCTCGCCCTCGTCTCCGAGCGGGACCGGTTTCTTCAAACCAGTCGAGTAAGTGCTCCAAACTTTACTCTAATTTGTGCTTGTTCTTTCAATATTAGTTCATAAACTCCGCTGGCCGTGAATGGGAGCCCGATCCTTAAGCTCTTGTGCTATAAGTGATCACCGTGGGAAAAGAGAGAAACCGGTGCCTTTGGCACTTGGTCGGCCCCATTGTCTTGGGCTTCCACATCCATTGGGAATCAAGTCTTGGCCTTGCTGGCCCTCTACCAGTAAGGGCCCAACCCCTCAACCTCACCTTGGCATTGCCAAGTTACCCCGGGCTTGGGTGAGCGACGAGAGAGCGGCGGCCCAAATTGGCCCATTTAGATTGCGAATGTGCTTGCTTGCTTAAGTCCAAGGTCGTGTCACATCACGGTGCATATATGGGGTAAGGTCGACGTGAGTGGGCTAAGGTCGATGCATATAGGGGGTAAGATCGACGTGAGTTGGCTAAGGTCGATGCATATGAGGGGTTTAAAACGGCGTGCACCCAAAGGGTGTAAACGGCGCGCTCCCAAGGGGTATAAATGGTGCGCTAAGGCCGCGCCAGTTTAGGGCCCATGGGGTTGAAATACCTTTTGAGTGTAGGGTTAAAATGGCGTGGGGGGCTACCGTGCCAATTGAGGACGCGCCGGATTAGGGGCGCGCCGGTTTAGGGCATGTTTGATGATTTTTGGATTGTTAAGCTACACTGAGGTTATGTTCAGACTTATGATGTTAATTAGATTGATCAATGAGTTAATTCAGGTTCTAGATGTCCTGCAAACACGGCAAATCAAGACTTGTGCGAGGTTCCTACTCAAGCACAGTCTATAATAAGCTCACAGTCCCCAGCACTAGGGTTTCATCCTAATTCAGACTAAGTATTCAGTCAAAAATTGGGTAGCACCTCCCCGTACCCACAGGGTTGCGGGGGAAAAGGGGAGACAGTCCCACAAAAACTTGGCTAGGCTCCTTAAAGTCGAGAATTCCAAGTGGTGACTGGCAAACCCAGATGGATGGAAACCCCGAGGACTAGCCTACGAGGGGTACCAATACTCCATGGGCCAAATGTGTTGCTTAAAGGGACGGCCAAAATGGGGGGAAACCTCGAGGTCTAGCCTACAAGAGGTACCTTACCCACAGCCACAACCATTCCCAAGGGAACGTGGATTTAATGTCGGGTCGAGGACCCATTTCTATACACCTTCGACGGCTCATAGGGTTCTACGCCACAGGGGGACGGGATCCTATAGCCCTGTGGTGGTTAAGGGAAGGGCAACATGAGTGTTTGATGGTGAATGCTTCCCCTCCTTGGTCACTGGACTATCATCATCAAGAAGACAAAAAAAAATGACTGTCAGCCGTATATGGGAAAGAGGGATGGGCCACATCAAATAGACCCTCACCCACCCTGTCTTTCTCGGGGTGGAATCATTTGACCGTTAAACCCTAGATGGCGGGTCAAGCACAGAGGAATTAGTTGCTTAACACCTGGAGGTTAGCCGTGAGCTGACGAACCACAGGGATTGTAAGTAGCACACGCTCAAGCAATTGGCGGGCGGCATACGAGGACTCAACTGTCCCGGAGGGCCCTGCGCCCAGACTGTAGGTAGGTCCCTATTCTCTCTAGTTCATGACTGTGAATGGAGAGCCTATGGGAGGGAAGCCAATCTCGCCGAAAAGGCAACAAAACGGAGATACACATGTATACGTGTCTCCGACGATAAAACCCACGAAAGATACACAGTGCATTCGGTATAGCTATTGCACTGAAAGAAAGTTCCGGGGAAGGGGATAACATTAATGTAACCCTTGGTAATCCTAGGGCATGTTCGGCCTCGACGGAAGAAACCGGATATTAATAAGCGATACGGAAGCAAGAGCAACAGAGCAAGAAGAGGGGTTTCATACACAGCTCGGGAAATGATCAAATAAAGAGAAGAATATATTGCATTCAGCCTGGTGATATCACACGGAACCGTTCCATTACACCCCCACACCGGGAGATAACCAAAAGAAGAGAGTCAAAGGCTTGATTACAAAAGAAGCAAAGGGGAGCTGCGGGCTCATATCATTTCCCATTTCATTACAAGCCACAGGGGGATATTGGTGAAAGGGGAGACAAGCGAGAAACGAGAGTGATATCCCGTGCACCAACCTTTGCTACCTGCAGCGAAAACAGAGTATCAGAATCTGGCTCCCCTCTCTTGCTTTAAGCCCCTCCTCTCTGTTGGCAGATGATAGACGACTGCCCCAGGAGATCCCTCTCAGTTTCTTTCTTCTCTCCCAAGCTTCCCCTCTCTCCATTCGCCTTTCTTCTATTTCTCTCTTTGACCCCCCCAGAGAGTCTCTCTTTGTTTTTCTTCTTTTGCTCTGGCTTTTTTTCTATTCTTCTGTCCCTCTCTCATTTCTTTTCTTCATAGTTGTCTACATCTTCTCCTCTTCTAGTTTTCTCTTTGCAGTGGCTGCCATTTATAGATGGGGAGGGCGCAGCTTGACACGGTGGCAGAATGTGGGTGAAAACGGCACGCCATTTGGCCGCCCGATGGAGGGTTTTGCGCGTTGAATTAAGGGATTATCCGGCCCATTCTTCTCCTTTGAGGCCAATTTGCCCATTCTTTTGGCCCACTAATGCCCATTTGATCACTTCTTGAATAGTTTGGTCATTCTTTGGCCCATTTTGTTTGTCTAGGCCCAATTATGCTTATTTTCTTCTTTTGTGAAGGTTGGCCAATCGATCGGCTTGTACTTGATGCTTGGGTTTCTGCTTGTTTGTTCGGAGATTGTCCCGAGCATTTTTCTAAACTCTCGGGTCTCGCTTCAATGGCTGTTCGTTGGAGCCGAGCATCTTCTCTTTTCTTTTTTTTCTTTGGTTTCATCTTTTATTCGGCTTCCGCCATTCTTTTTCTTCTTTTCTTTCTTTTTTCTCTTCTTTCTTTTCTTCTTGGTTGACATAGGAGCTCTCAGTCAGAGCTTGAGACCTGTAGAAGCAAAAGTTAAGAAGAGTTAGGCATGTTTTCAGTGTCAACACTCGGCTCGTTGTTTGGTCTGACCCGTTTGATAGCGGTTCTCTCGAGACCGCATTCTTCGAGTAGCGATCCAGAGCTGACCACGTCTTCATCCAGTATTCTGAAAATTTCCATTTTTTCGTGATTTTGTCTGTATTGAACCAATATAGCCTCTCCCGGCTATAGTACCTCGAGATTTTGACCTTATTAGGTCCATTCTCAATCATATCACTATAAATCATTCATATCATTCCTTAAAGTCATTTTCGTCAAATGACTTTTCCCTTGATTAATGAGCTTATGGTTGGAACTCTTAGAAAATCCATACTCCTACACGTATTATCTTGGCTACATAACTTGACCTTGGAACTCTTGGCCATTAGATATTGTGATGTCTAGATTTCGTGGGATCTCTGATCCAACCATCAATGCCAACGCACCAAAAGGGCCCGATCTGGTCCTGGGGGGAGCGCCCGTAAAGTTCTAGTGCCCATGGGAGTTTTAATGATATCGTGAGGCATTGCACTGAAGTACTTGCTAGCATGTAAGTCTACGACATTCCACATTCTCGTGAAACTTAGTTATGCATACATAAATGCGTGGAAGTACTTACTTGACGTGACTTGACTTGTCTTGACTTGATAAATGGTCAATTGCTAAGTGACATTCACTTGTGTGTGATAAGTTACAATTTCACTTGATACTAGTTTCTTATACCTTGACTGAATTTATATACATGATCCCTTCACTTCAACTTTCTACAATTCCTGCTAATTATGAATCTGCTTGCTTATCGTCTCTCGGATTTAGTTATTTTGTATCGTTCATGCATATAGTTCTTTCCACACTATTAAATTATTAATTACTTAAATTCTACCTAGCAATAGAGGTATAAATCCTACTAAGCTTCTTGCTCACCCTCGTTTTCTTAACATTTTTCAGGTAATGCGATAGATGGAGCGCATGAAATTGGGAATGGGCCAGAGTGATCCAGTGGACCTGGAGCTTAGAGACCGAGCCTTTTTCCTTATTTTCTTAAGTCTAGTTAGTGTCGTGAGTCGTGCTCTTCCCTTTTCCTTGTTTTCTTTTATTGAGTCCATTATTGTAAGTCGAGTCAAATTGTAAATTTAAATTCTGAATATCAATAAAATTATATTTTTGTTAAATTATGGTATCCTTGTATCATTGGTGTTGTTTTATGTATGCTCTGATTGACATGACTGTTTTGCTGTCACGTTCCGAACATGCATTCAGCTGCTATCAGTTCGGAATGTGACATTTGTATTTTGTGAACATGTAATATTGTCAATTGCTTCCCAATATGGAAGTCTACTGGACAAAGATTAAACTTGTATATTATTAATTGTCTTAATTAAAATGTGTGTACAATTTTTTACAACAAGTCGATCCCAATTGTTTTGTATGGTGGTGTTGCAAGCTGAAACTAGTACAATAGTAGATACATCTTGAAAACCAATGGAGGCAAAGGTGATTTTTTTCTTTGTTTTTCCTTTTGGTCGAGGAGGTAAGGATGGAGTTAAATAGATTTGCTGTCCTCAGTTTGCAAATGTGACAGATGAGATTTTTCATTAAAGAAATGGTTATGGTTTTGAAGAACATTAAGCCTCACATTATAAAAATAATATTTAAATAGTTCACAGGTTTTGACGAACATTATTTTTTGAACAAGTTTGAAGTTAAAATTTTACATAATTTGGATAGCATTGGTTTCTCAAATAATCCAAAGTTAATGTTCAAAGAAAACCAAAAGTTACATATATATATATATATATATATATATATATATATATATAGAGAGAGAGAGAGAGAGAGAGAGAGAGAGAGAGAGAGAGAGAGAGAGAGTATGGGTAAATAAGAGCGAAGAGATAGGTATTGCTGGTAACTCAATAGTCATTAATATCAAGTTAACTTAAAACTTATCAAAGCACAACGTGTTAAAAATGAGTTAAGTGACCTCCTTGTTACCCAGTTAATCTTTACGGTGTCGTTTGGTAGAGGGATAGGAGGGGGATATCCCTAAATAAATCCTATTATGCATTTGGTACAAACATTTTTGGCAGGGATATCCTGGGTTAAGCCTTTTGGGTATATCCCCGAAAACGGGGTGGGGAATAAGAATATCTCATTCCACCGAAATTATGGAATGAGATATTCTCATTCTCCTAACCCCGTTTTATTCTCTCTCCTCATGTCCGCTCTGTCGATCGTGCCCTCGCTCTGCAGCCGCTGCCCCTCCGAACCCTCGCGCAGGAGCTCCTTCTCCTCGGTCGATCATCGCTGCAGGTGCTCCTTCTCCCAGTCCGACGGGCCCTTCTCTGCACCCTTACTCCTTCCACCATTGATCTTCGCGATCGTGCCCTGCTCCTTCCCTCTCCGGCGGAACCCTCATCCCTCTCCGGCACTCGCCTACTGTCGCCGTTTGCTGTTGTCTGCTCGCTCATCTGCGGTCACCTGCCGGCGTCTGCTGTCGCCTGCGCTTGTCTTCCCGGTCGATCGCGCCATCCTCAAAAGCCCTTCCAGGTGGCTCCCATCGTCTCCTCGCCTGCCGACTGAAGCGCTCATTCTACATCCAAGAGAAAGGTACACAATCTGTATCGAGGTAAGAACATTTCTTCCTTATTTTTTCAGTCATGTAAAATCTTGACTCACCATATGTATTGCTCCTCCCCTATCATGTTTTTAGCATTCCTTGGTATGCAGCAAATACCTATTGTTTGTGCTGTTTATTGGTTATTAATCTATCATCCAATGTGTTTTTATGGGCGGGTGCCACTATGAGCTGAACATCTAAGTTATTTAATCTCTCGGAATCTGCAGATTTTCATCCTTCACAGGGAATGCCGCTATACATAGTTGGATTGTATGCTTTTGTTAATTGTCAGAGCCTTAATTTCTACTCTTTGTGTGTGTGTGTATGTATATATATATATATATATACACTCCGGAAGAATATCCTCCTCAACAAATTATCCACTCTTTCTTTGTAGTCCAAGATTAGATATGGAATTATGAGATTTTTTACTTTTAATCTCTACAAATAGAGCTATTACATTTCAATCCTTCGAATACAACTATTTGTTAAAAAGTCCCTACAATCTTCTAACTCATTAATCTATCATCAAATGTGTTTTTTAATCTATCACACACACACACACACACACACACACACACGAGTTATGTATTGGCTGTTAGCATTGGCTGTTACCATAATACATCCTTCTATACGTTGTACCCCTGAAACCTACCAAACGTCCTTAGAAACACCATCGCCATTGTATCTTTTTTTGCTGATCATTTTATGGAAGGGTTGTAAAATTTTTTATTAAAGTTGTACATTATCTTATTGGCTGTCACACACTATACACGCAAACACACACCCTGGCTGTCTCCACTGCATGTGGTTTTTATTAGCTGTTAACCTATCATCAAATGTGTTTGTTCAAAATTTAATATTCTCTCACACAATTCCATTTTCAGTCCCATCTAAGAAATTATTTGACAATTGTGTAGGTTGCTCCTTCCCTCCCTTGGTGTGTCACTTGCTCCTCCCCTCCCTCGGTGTGTTACCTGCTCCTTTCCCCTGAGGTAACCTAGTAGCATGTGACTACAGTTGATTTTTAATATACATTTTTCAACCATATCTTTATACTTGTTTATGTTATTCATATCTAATAATAGGGTAGTGCATCTACATATTGTTGTTAATATGCCCTCAGCTTTTGTGTGTTATTGATGAAATTATGTTTTCTTAAAAGTATGAGTGGATCAAAGGATGGTAAAAGTAGGGTGGCCAATTAGAGCAATGAGGCAGACCTGTGTTTTGTCGATCTGCTTGCCGAGCACCGTGTCAGAAATGATGGTTTTTCCAATGGAAACTTTACAAAGGAGGCATGGAGAGATACGGTGAAAAAATTCAATGAAATGAAAAAGTTAGGATATTCATTGGAAATTTTGAAAAATCGTTTTAAAAATTTGAAGAAGAGGTACTATTTAATTATGGTTATAAAGAACCATTCAGGTTGGGGTTGGGATGACGAGAAAAAAAATGCCAGTCCTAGGTGCAGAGGAAACTTGGGATGATCTCACTGCGGTAGGTAACTATTGATTTGCACGTTGAATTGTTGATTTTACCTATTATTATATTAATAACATCTTGGCATAAATATCAGATCAATAAGGAGTACAGAGCAATTCAATGAAAGCCTTTCATAGTGTTTGACCAAATGGATTTGATTTGCGCCACTTCCATGTCGAGAGGTGACTTGGCTGCCAGTAATGAAGGCACATCCTATCTTGACACACGTGGTAGTGATGAAGATGAGGAACAACGGGTTGACCACGATGAATCAGGGTTGGATTTTAATGTCAGCTCTATCTTGAATGACTCTAAAACACCTGAAAATATTCACCAACTGTCACAAATGTCAACTCCGAATACAGAGGCAACCACGGATCCTCCCACTGCACCCACAAACGTTCCCTCTAGTAATGTTACTAGGAAGATGAGACGGGCTTCACAGGGTAACGACGAATCAATTGACAAGTTAGTATCCCTAGGTCATGAGAGGTTAACATTGGCCCGAGAGATGCTCCAATTACAGAAGACACAAGCCACGCCATCAATGAATGAGGCTGTTGGCATACTTATCAAGTTGCCTGGACTTCCTGAGCAAGATTTTTATAGAGCTATTGATGTTGTTGGATCTGTCGAGGATCATTCCATCTTCGTAGCCCTGCCAGAAGACTTGCGGATTGGTTGGATATTAAGTCGCCTAGGCTACTACTGATACCTTCATATCCTTTTTTCTAGTTCTTAATTAAATGTGCAGTTTTCAATATTGTTATTTACTATTGTCATTTTCTCATGTAATTAGATGCTTCTGAATATTTTACATGCCTCATTTTCATTAATTGCCTTATCACAAGTTTATGTGTTGTTTAATGTTCTTTTATTTAATCATATATAGGAAATTCAGCTTTTGCATTAGCTATGAATTCAGAACCCGTTGAGACTGGTCCTTCACTTGACCTCCTTATGAAGTTTTTGCAAGAGGAAGAGGAATATTGGGAGGAAGTTGAACATGTTGTTGTCTTTCAAATGTTGTCTTCCCACACACCTATACCTAGGACTCCAATGCACACAGATGTTGGTCGAGGTCATAGGTGGGTTAAAGAGCTAATGGCTGGTCATGTGGGCAGATCATACTCTAGTTTTTGTGTGCATCCTCATCTTTTTTTAAGATTAAGAGATACATTGATGGAAATAGGTGTACTGAATGATACAAAGAATATGTCAGCCACTGAGCAATTAGCTATCTTCCTTCTAGAGGTTGGCCATGGGATTGGTAATAGGTTACTCAGAGGATGGTTCCAACATTCAGGAGAGACGATTAGCTGACATTTCAACAATGTACTCATGGCAGTGTTATCTATACGTTACGACTATATTAAGATGTCCATTGCTGATGATCTCCCGCATCGAAAAATTCGCCATGACCCAAAGTTCTACCCTTTCTTTAAGGTGATGTGCAATATATTCATGTTATTTGTTGTGTCCCGGAGGGTGGCAATCAAGAGGGGAGGGGTGAATTGATTGGCCAATAAAAATTAATTGCTAACTAAAATGCTAGTATGAATGAAAACCATAGAATAGAAGGAGATCTAGTTAAGCAAACACTCAACCTTACCGGAACAAGATCTCTCTCGCGAGTACACGTAAATAAAGGTATGAATGCTAATACGGAGATTGAGATCACTCAGCTACACGTGAGGCCCACTCGTTACAAAGCACGAAGAACAAACTACAAAGGAGACACATAATTTTTAGGTGGTTCGGGTACACAAACGTGTCCCCTACGTCCACCCCTCACACGTGAGGATTAATGCTCCACTATGAGGTGAGCTACACACATGCTGTAACAACAGCCAACACACACATGGTAGCCTATCTTGGCCACCACACACACACACACACACGCTCGTATAAAAGATCACGAGCACACACACACAAAAATGTGATTCTTTAAGTTCAAAGATTACAACAGATATTCAAGCTCAAACAGTAGAGATTTGAGAAGATTAGAATAGAGAAGATTTGCAGTGATTAGAGCTCCCCCTTTCTCTTCTTCGAAGGTACTTGAACTCTTTTGCAAGATGAAGATGGTTCTTGAAGGAGGAGGATCGATTCTTGCACGGACACTTGTTGTATCTTGGATTTCTATGCAGCTTGCAGTAGAGGAACGTTTTGGAACTTGAAACCTCGTTCTTCTTTTCGCATTCACGCTCAGAATGATGTGGAAGAAGCCTTGGAGCTGCTGCCTGCGACCTGCACTCACAAGGGTTAGAAAAGCAAACACAAATTTCAGATCTCACTGCTTGATTAGGGTTTGTGACCCAATGAGACGGTTTTATGCTTCCAGATCGGTCAAGGGACACCTTAGGGACCAGATCCACGAATCTAGGAGTGATTTGTGGCTGAGGGTTTTTTTGTGGAGAATGGGCTAGAAGATTGGAACCAACCCTCAAATTTTCAAATCGATCTGAGCTCATGGCGGGCTTCAGGAATTCACGAACTGCACCTCTGTCCAGCAGGACAGAAAACCGAAGACGATCCCGTGGCGGCTCGAAGGCGGCACGAACGGCGGCGGCGGCGGCACCGACGATCACCGGAGGTTGAGAGGAGATGAAGGGAGATAGAAACACTCTAGAAATGGAGGTTGGGATGAAGAAACCAGAGGGAGAGAGGGAGGAGGTCGAAATTCACTCAAGGCATTCAACAAAATTCTGATTTTTTCATTGATTTTCTCATGAAAATACATGGTTATATATGACTCCAATCAAATCTAATATGGACCCTTGGATCAAGGGTTGGGGATTGAATGGCTGAGATGAAGTGTGAATAACACACCAAATACAATTTTTTAATCTATCTTGACCATTCCAATTCAAACTTGGACTAATTCCATTCCAACCTCACCTAAATCACACCTAACTAGCCTAATAGAGCCAAAGAAGGGGGCGCCCCCTTCATGGGCCTCCCTTGGGCCAAGTGTGGTCAAATGCCATGTTACAAGCCCACTAACCATGCTAGACTCTTCCACCCTTGGTGGCCCATGAGAGAGAGAAGCCTATTTGGGCCTAAGTGGCTATTAAGGTCCATAATGATGGCCTTAAGACCCAATATGGAATAAGCTCCTAATGAACTCTACTAATGGCAACCTAGCCATGGACTCTACATTACAAATGGCCCATTGGCTTGATATAAGCCTTACAAGGAGCCCAAATGAAAGAAATGACACAATTACAATCTCATACAAGCTATAACACACAAATACACTCCACCCGTGTAAGGAAATCACCTCTGATGCCCCATCAATTCTCCCCGGGTGGGAGGAACTCGACCCTGTCGAGTAGGGGTAGGGATGCTCGAGTACTCCGGCGGATCCGTCACCGTGCCAAGTAGCGCGGGTTTGCTCCGCTCCAAGTGATCGTCACCTGCTCATTCCATATATACTCGATATGCGAACTGCTATGGGCTAAAGGTGGTCACTCCGAAGGGGCACTCTCAAAAGGGAAGAAAATAGCTCGAAGACTCACTAGGAATCACCGCTGAGTCCCTATAGGTGACTGATCTGGGTATAGATGTGGAACCGATCCCATACTCATCAAGTGAGTCCACTCGCCTCTTACTCATAAGAGACCGACACCGAGCTTGCACAAGACTCATGCAGACTTACCATGCAATACACACACGTATGCAAACCACACAAACAATCGACTCAAAACACACCACTCAAAATAAACCACACATAAAAACACACTGACTCATGCACGACTTGAGACTAAGGTGGTAGCATCGAGCCCACTAGGTGGCGGCATCCTGGGCGGCAGGAGAGCCGTCCTGCTCTTCTCCTCCCAAGACATAGTACTCCTCGGCTAGTGCCTCATCGGCCTCGTAATCAACACACTCAGGCTCGGGAGGTACAAATCCTCCAACACCTAAGGCTAGGGTGGTGCGAGCGGGACACTCGCTGGCAATGTGGCCAAACCCATGACAGTGGAAACACTGCACTCTCGACCGACTACTCTCTCCTATAAAAGGGGCCTTACCCTTATCATCCCGTCGGGTAGGGGGTGTAGGCAGTAGTGGGGGAGATGTAGGTGCTTTGGACAATAGTGGAGGGGGTGCCGGTGCCAGAGGATGGGCTATAGGAGCCGGGGAACGGGCAATGGGTGCCGGTGGTTGGGGTGGGAATAGATCCTGGGGTGGAGGAGGACGAGGCCGTGGAGCGAAGTGCTCCTGACGGGTGGGCTCCTGAGATCGAGCCATGGGAGGCCGCTGATGTGGGCCTATGGAGTGACGGGACTCGGTACTACGGAGAGGGGTGGGGCCCAACCGATGGCTAGACTCGAACTCTCCCTCAAATTGCTCCATCTCGAGAGCAACCTGGTATGCCTCTTCCAACGTCTTGGCATTGCGGCGGAAAAGCTCATACTGGTAGTGTGGCCGCAAACCACGTCGAAAGCGGGACACGGGCATGGTACTCTCCTCCGTGACACCACATCGTAGAAAGTACTCATCAAACTCTGCGATGTATTCGGAGACGGACCGGTCTCCCTGGCTAAGACTTTGCCATCTATCGATGAGTCGCTGGCGGTAGGTGGGAGGAAGGTACTTTTGCCGAAGTTTATTCTTCATCTCGGCCCATGTGTCGATCGGGGGTTCTAACCGCTGAAGTAGCAGGCTCCACATTCTTCCAATAGGTTTGTGCCTGCCCCATGAGTTTCATGGTGGCGAATCGGACCCTTCGACGCTCCGACATATCATACCACTCAAAGTAACGGTCCATGCCGAACTCCCAATCTAGGTAGACTTTCGGATCCAAAGACCCGTAAAAAGCGGGAGGGTCCGCTCGCACGGTCTTAAGGACCCGGTCATCATCCTCATCTCGTTGTGGCTGAAAATCACGACGGCGTTGACCATATCCCTCATAGGCATTGTCGGAACCATAGTCCTCGAGACCAAGGTCACGGTGCGGTAGTTGGGGAACCCGAGGAAGGGCGGGTGGAGGAGCCTGTGGTGGCTGGTTTTGGGCCGCGGGAGCGGCCTGGACTTGGGCCATGGGAGCGGGTTGGACTTGGGCCACCGCGGGAGGAGGTGCGGGTGGGCCTTGGGCTGCCCCTGGAGGGTCCCCGTGTGACATCCTATCTAACCGCCCAACGAGGTCTTGGACCGACCTGTCGGAGGTCTCCAAGCGCCCCTCCATGGCTTTAAGGCGACCATCCATATTATCGGAGAAAGTCTGAAAGTTAGCATCGGATTGGTCCAACCTAGTCATAATGGCCATCATCGCCTCTTGTAGGGAGTGGAAGTCTCCCGAGGTATCCCGTGGGTTGGCCATAGGTGGTGGTGGGGGTGAGTACTGAGTACCCCGACGAGTGGGCATGCAAACACACCGACTAGAAGACGCCGACTAAAGCAAAACACACTAATGCTAAATGATGCGCCTAGACTTAACCAAAACGCGGTACGCGGCGGAGGTAATCGACCCGAAGGTCACTCGCGCAAGTGTGCGGCCTTCCCGATAGGCGTAGCCTAACGTTCGGACAACACCTTTCGATATACCGGGTTATTGGGATGCGATGCAAAAGACACTTTTTTTTATTTGTTTTAAAACAATGATGACCCTAAACACGACTTAGACGTAAATGACTAATGAATGACACTTTTGTTTTTTTTTTGGACACCCTAGACTCAAACTCGCTCTGATACCAAATTGATGCGGGACGAGACACGGACACGACAAGCTCGCGATCGTCCCTTGATGAGGGAAGCGTCGGACGTGCACGGTTGAGAAACCGGCAAGAGCTAGGGTGGTCGGCTCGCACTTTCGTGCCCGGATCGGGTCACGGGACGGTCTCGCTCACTCTCTTGCAGCAGCGGTGATATGAAATTATAGCGAGCTAGGTCCTAAAACATGCTCTCTAGCAGTGGCATAAACAAGCATATATGAAATCAAGCAAAATACCAAGTAAGGAGCGAAGATGATACCTCCACGCGCTCGGCGTGGGGACGACGGACCCGGCCGAAACTCGTACTCCCGGAACAATATTACACAATATTACAGAAATGCAAGCCGCTGCCCACTCCACGCAGGGAGGTAAAGGGCTACACAATGGGGTCCGGGAGGACCGAATTCGGGTTGACGGGCGGCTTCTCGCGTTGATTCAGCAACACCCGAACACGTGACGGTGGGGGCCCACGTGCTGTCCGGAGGGGCCGTGTGGGACCCGGTGGTACCGCTGTAGTGGTGGATGCCCGGAGGGTCTCTCCTTGGGATGGCGGCACGCTGGTTCGCCGGCCGGAGGCCCGGCGGCTCCGTTCAGCACCGGTCGGAAAACCCGATCGGAAATCTGCCGGTTCTGTATTTCGGCGCGCGCTCCGGCGAGAATGGGCGCTACGATCAGCCCCAATGTCGGATCGACACGAGACGGGCGCCGTTGGAAAGCTAGCTTGAAGTTCTTCAACCTAGGCCCAAAGATCTGGCCTGGATCTGCTCGGATCTTGACTTATGGAATTTTCAATCTCCTGTTGTACAGTAACCGAAGACTCAGACCTGCAGAGAACTTGACTATGGATTGCCTTTGACCGTGAGGTAGACGTCCGAATCTGGGGTTGTGGTCTTCAGAGAAGTTGTTGGAAATGGCGTTGGAAGACAGAAAAATTGGTTTGGACACGTTTTGATGTGTCTATGATTTTCTGTGATTTGTTTACTGGACGAAGGTCAGATCTGGGATCTGACTGAAAGTACTATAGCTTTGATAGAACATGAATTATTAAAAATAGGTAGAAGGATGATAAAAATTTAAGAAAACTTGTGGTAGTAGGGGACGATGGATAGAACACCCAGTTAAATTGGGAGGTCTAAAATAAATCAAAAGGGTGGTCGAAGGTGGAGAACTCAGGGCTACTGTCACTGTAGACAGTGACAGAACAGATCTGAGGTAGAGAGTTGAACGAAATGGTAAAGATATGAAACGGTGGCTTTTGAACCTGGATTTTTTTGTGGAGAATGGGCTAGAAGATTGGAACCAACCCTCAAAATTTCAAATCGATCTGAGCTCATGGCGGGCTTCAGGAATTCACGAACTGCACCTCTATCCAGCAAGATAGAAAACCGAAGACGATCCCGTGACGGCTCAAAGGCGGCACGAACGGCGGCGGCACCGACGATCACCGGAGGTTGAGAGGAGATGAAGGGAGATAGAAACACTCTAGAAATGGAGGTTGGGATGAAGAAACCAGAGGGAGAGAGGGAGGAGGTCGAAATTCACTCAAGGCATTCAACAAAATTCTGATTTTTTCATTGATTTTCTCATGAAAATACATGGTTATATATGACTCCAATCAAATCTAATATGGACCCTTGGATCAAGGGTTGGGGATTGAATGGCTGATATGAAGTGTGAATAACACACCAAATACAATTTTTTAATCTATCTTGACCATTCTAATTCAAACTTGGACTAATTCCATTCCAACCTCACCTAAATCACACCTAACTAGCCTAATAGAGCCAAAGAAGGGGGCGCCCCCTTCATGGGCCTCCCTTGGGCCAAGTGTGGTCAAATGCCATGTTACAAGCCCACTAACCATGCTAGACTCTTCCACCCTTGGTGGCCCATGAGAGAGAGAAGCCTATTTGGGCCTAAGTGGCTATTAAGGTCCATAATGATGGCCTTAAGACCCAATATGGAATAAGCTCCTAATGGACTCTACTAATGGCAACCTAGCCATGGACTCTACATTACAAATGGCCCATTGGCTTGATATAAGCCTTACAAGGAGCCCAAATGAAAGAAATGACACAATTACAATCTCATACAAGCCATAACACACAAATACACTCCACCCGTGTAAGGAAATCACCTCTGATGCCCCATCACAACCTCACCGGGGTTTTGCCATTTTATGTTGGGTATTAGAAGTCCTTCTTACCTGCAAGAATGCCCCAAGAAAGTCAAATTTGTATGCGCATTCATAGTACAAATTCACTCATCCATTTCTCATTAAGTCATGAATCTATGAATGATGAAAGAAACTCACCCTTGTGGGTTTTACCAAGTTCTTATGATGTGGGACAACTGACTCGCTAGCTAACCTAGGACGCTAAAGAACGCGACCAGCACGCGCACGAGACAAGGCAAGCCGGTGTGACCGACTAACGTGAACTCCCTCCGGGCGGAGGCGTCTCTCAACAGAACTCCGAACCACGGCCGTCCCACGGAGGGAGGCGTAACGGGGTCACAACGGGCGAGAAGCCGCTGGACGACACGGGAGTCTAGTCCGAGCTCGGTGCTCGACTAGGGCCAAGGGAAAAAGGGCCGCTCTCGTCTCTCTCAACCAGCAGTAATAAATGAAACTAGCTAGACCCTACACTCACTCACGCGGCACAATCAATCATATACGTGATAAGCAAGTACTACGGGCGGGAGCGAGACACGTACCTCCACGCCTAGGCGTGGGGAAGGAACCCCGGCCGAGTCCAACCACCCCGATACACGCGTGAGAAAACTAATACAAACATCAAAAGGGCCCACTCCTCGCAGGGAGGTAATAGGCTACAACCACAACTACACACGGGGCGGCCGGCGCACGGGATGACGGGCAGCAGCCGAGGTCGGGGATGAAGCCGGATGCCGACCCTCGCAATGCCGATCGCTCCTGTAGTAGCCTTTGAGGAGGAGGTCCACGTCGCCGCGGGCACTGCTGGGATGCCGGACCGGATGGAGGGGCCACGCTGCTGCTACAGCCTCGAGGGAGGATGTCGGTCCGACGAGAGGTTGCTGGCTGGTCCCTGTGACAGCGGGCAGAGATGGCGCTGGTACACGGCCGTCCGGACAGCGTTTGTGGCGGCGTCTTCTCTGGTGGAAGGCTGACAGGGGCGGCTCTCCAGGGGCAGTGGTGGCAGATGGGGTCCTGTGGAGGAATTGGGTGCGAAGGGGGTGACAACAGGGGTGCACAGACAGCACTTCAGGGCAGTCTGATCTGTGACCGTGGGTGGGGTGGTGATGGCGCAAGGGTACAGAAGGAGTTCCGGCCCGAGATTATTACTGGAGGTGTGGTGGGATGTGAGGAATCGACCTACCAAGTTGCGGATCGATCCGAGGACGCGAAGTGGTACCCCCTTTGGAGGCCCTCTGCTGACAGTCCCGCTCGGGTACTGTAGCGCAGGATTGCGCACTAAAAGTGTGCTTGAAGACAAAAGTTTACCCCGATGGAGTTTGAAGGCGAGGCCAGAGGGATTGGATTCGTGACTGGGAGGGGAACAAATGTTATGAAGGGACTGGCGGTGTTTGGTGGTAGGAGAGGCATGCAAACGGTGACCCAAGTCGTCTCGGATCACAGGTGAGACTGTCAGGGAGGCAGACAGCGCGACGAAAGTGTCTGTAAAGACAACTTTCTCTGTGGGTGGAATTTTTGGCCAAGGCCGGTGGGGTTGGAAAGATGACTGGAAGGGGTACGAAAGTTGTGAAGAAACTTGGATGAGACGCTGCCGGGAAACGGACGCACCGGACCGATCTCTGGACACCCAATCTGCTGTCAGCACAGGGATGCCCGGGGAAGAGGAAGACGATCCTGCGTGCACCGTCGCTCCACCGAACTCGTCGCCGTGGACGATGGTTGAAGGCTGCTGGCGTTGGAATCCCTTGGGGGAGATCTCCTACCCCTGGGCGTCGCACCCAAGGACTGGAGAGGAGGTGAGGGCGTCGCACCCTCAAGGAGGAGGAAGAAGAAGGGGTCGCCCCTTTTCGCAATGTGGCACTCCACACGAACACTCAAGCATCAAATTCTTCATTATCCTTTTGAAAAGAAAATACAAGGTCTTTTATATGGGATGGGGAAATGCTAGGTCTAAACCCTAGCCAAGGGGGAAAGGAAATGGGGGGGGCGGCCACAACCGAGGAAGGCCATTCAAATCTCCTAGATTCTAGGAGTGAAAGGTGGGGGGGGGCGGCCAAAAGAGGGAGAGGGCAAGGGGGAAAGGGCGGCTGCCACTCCCACCAAGAGGGGGGGGGAATGGTCCGCCCCCAACCCTAACCCTAGGTGGGGCGCGCCTCCCAAGGTGGGCCCAGGGGGGGGGGGAAGTGGCCAGCCCTTCGTGAGCCAGAGAAGTGAACCAAGAAGTGGCCCAATAACCCCCCCTAGCCTCTAGCAAGCCTACAAAACACAAATAAAGCCTAATTGGCCTAAAAGGAGTCCATGACTGAAAGAAAATTGTCCACACACGGACTAAACCAAGGCCCAACATGGCCCAAAGCATAAAATAAGTGATGATAGCTCCGCTAATCTGCCAACTGGTCGCCGAGCCAAAGGGATGCCGGCGAGATCCGCGTACTCCGTCGTAAAGTGTGACGCGTGTCCTCACCATCTTACCTGTCGGATGGAAAGGTATATATATATGAACTCCATTGACCATCCATGAGGAGTTTATGCACAAGTCAGCACATATACCTGAGTGCATATATTTATTGATCCGAGCGACTTTGAAATGTGACCTTGTGAATGACTTATATAAAGTAGCATTGTTTTCCTCAAACCATGGGTTTCCAAAAGCCATTGTCAAAAGTTTCAGGGAGTATAGCATTACTCCAAGTTTGCCATGGATCGACAAGTCTAAGTGTTGAGATTATACCAAATCCACCTGACAAAGATATCAACCATTCAACACAAAGTTATGTAGGATTTTTAATCTCAAACCGACAATGAATCAAGAGCATTCCCATTACAACAACCATGAACACATCGAAACAATCAAGTTAAAACATCAAACCATTTAGCCACATTGTATTTGACATCATCAAAACTCATGAAGCCACACATCATAATCTTGGGAGCAACATTATCAACTGTCTATGTCTTGGTTAATTTCCTCTCTCATATGCTTTATTAATTCTTGTTCGTGAAATTTGTCCTATGTGATTAGAATGCACTGGGTGCAATTGATGGTACACATATCTCTGCAAAAGTGCTGATAGTTGATCACCCTCGTTATCGAAATCGAAAAGGTGAAACATCTCAGAATGTCATGGGGTCTGTCAATTTTGATCTATTATTTAGTCATGTCGTTGTGGGCTGGGAGGGATCAGCTGCAGACATGAAGATCTTGAGGTGGGCTATCGAGAAAGGTGGACTTACTGTACCAGAAGGTAAATGTGTGTGAGTGTATATACTTACATTATTTAACATGCTCAACATTCCACACTTTCCTTGTCGCAGGGAAATACTTCTTGGTCAATGCAGGGTATGCAAACACCCCCCATTTCTTGGCACCATATCGTGGCATAAGATATCATCTATCAGAGTATAGATCTGATAGGACTAGGCTTACACATAGAGACAAGACTTGATTAACCATAGGCACGCTCAACTATGTAATTGTGTTGAGCGTGCCTTCGGTGTCCTGAAGTCACGTTTCACAATTCTAGTGAAGCGTCGCAGTTATCCAATGAAGACACAAGCCAGGATTGCAATGGCCTGTTGTGTACTCCATAACTTCATTAGAAAGGAGCAAGGGCTTGATCAAATTTTCCAATAGGCGGAAGATGACGTCATTGTGGTCAGAGATGAGGAGGTAGATGAAGAAGACAATGTTAATAGGAGGGAAGTTACTAGAGGGGAGAGACTTCGAGACCGCATGGCCACTCGACTATGGGTCCACCATAACACACGAGGGTACTTACTAAAGGCTCCTACTTTGGTTGAACAACTGCCTCATGTTATTGATTGCATCATTGAAGTTTGCATTTAACCTACATCTTCCACTTTGCAGGCATCGTCAAATGGAAGCCGAAAATGATGGTTGACATTCTTCCCATGCAATTGTGAAATAGATCATTTAAAATGCATTGTACTTGGACAATTTACATGTCACGCCCCGACGCGGAATATCGGGACGTAGAGTTAGAAACTAGCTAGAAAGCAAATAAATATTCTAAACTAAACAATTACACAATGCTAAGGAAAGATACAACTCTATTGATCAAGATGATTCCAAATCATTACAATAACCAACACTGCTAATACACGATCAAACATGACTTCCAATCTGAATTCTAATACAATAACTGACTCCAAGAGTAACAAGTGCTAACACAACTCTAAGGAAATAACTAGAGGTAGCCAACCATGCCAACTCGGCATCTACTACAAGTACACTCAAGAGATATCACTCCTGCCCTTCCCCATCGATATGCGCATCGTCACCTGAATAGCCTGGAAAGGGGGGAAACAACAACTATGAGCTGACGCTCAGTAGGAAATAACATGCAAGTTTACGTGATTAACAAGTTAATTACATTTTCATATGCAATGCTAAGAAATGAAATAAATGACGATACAAATAAACAGTGAAATACAAAGATCTTGCAAGGTCAAGAAATATAATGATGACAAGAGATAACAAGATTACAAGTACAAGAATTTACAACAAGAGATAGTAATAAAGAATTGAGAATTGGCCAACAAGCAAGTATTTTAAACATCATTTCAAGCACGATCAAGTAACAAGAGTAACAAGAGATTTTTCATGTCATAGACGTAACAAGCTAGTCAAGTACTCGGTGCAATGCCTCACCATGTCATTAACATCTCATGGGCTCACTAACTTTCGGGCGCTCTCCCTAGGACCAGACCGGGCCCTTACGATGCGTTGGCATCGATTTATTGGATACAAGATCCCATGATTGTCTAGACATTCAGTCAAGTTATATGGCCAATTTAATCAGAGGAATTACTACCACAAGTATGAGATTTAAGGACTAACTTGTCCTTGGATTCACTAAAACAAAAACTCGGTTATACGGTCACTTTGGGCCGCATTACAAGAATTGGACCAAAACTTGGTCCACGGGGTCAAGAAAGAACGGCTGACAGTGTACCGTTCAAGTGTGTAAGCAATCCATTCTACTGGAGTAATAATGACTAAAACAGCAACTTAACAATCAATTTAATCCTAATTACCAAGTTAATATATCAAAGATTATCTATTATCATTTGCATTTAGCCAATTACCAAAAAGCGGATTCAAGATGATGAGATAAGGAACAAGCTCGTACAGGAATGAAATAGCATGCATTAACAGAAATCTAGTTACACAATTAACCACTAATTATGTGGGTTTCTATTTAACCATTGTATACGTTGAAATGAAGATGATAAACGGCATGTTTTTACACTATGTTTGCATGTAGAGACCAATGTTAATTGAAATCAAAGGGGTACATGAATAGGTCATTAGATCCTCAAAAATATAGTTTTCAATTGGGCTAAGTTGAATGAGTCGATCCCCTAATGATCCGGATCGATCCTCGGTTCAAAAACCAACATTTTCGGGTCAAACAGCACGTGGGACGACCCATTGGGTCGACCCCTGGAAATTTCCAGGCATGGGTCGACCCCTGGAATTCCAGGAGTCTGCCTGGTGATGGGTCGACCCAATGGGTCGACCCCTGCAGCTGTGGGTCGACCCCATGGGTCGAGCCCTGCCAGGCAGAAGCCTTCTGCTTGCTGGGGTGCATGGGTCGACTCATGGGGTCGACCCCTGGGTTCCCAGACGCGAACGGGCTTCCGAAAATCATGAAAAACTCCACGATTTGGGGTCTAAATAGGTTGGGATCTTAACCACATGGTCTAGGGTTCTTAATAGACATACTAGGGTCATAAAACAAGAGTTTTGAAACATGAATTGCAACAGAAATCAAATGAATCACAACATATTCTATGATGAACACATGAAGACCTAATTCTTGACATGCTTCTACTAAATCGTATGGTTCTCTCAATATATACAACGAAATTTGGGACTTCTTATATAAAAAAAAAGCTAACTTAATGCTGATTCTAACAATGTATGATATGACATATGTGGATCTAGATATCCAACTCAAAAATAGCCCGAAAATCATGCTTCTACTTGAAGAACATACCATAAATCAAGCCTAAACATGCTCTTACTTCGATCCAAAATTCTCTAAACATGCTCAATGAAATTTTGGGCTTTCTACGCCAAATGAAAGCTAACAAGATGATGATTACATTCATGTATATTAATTAGAGTTTGGATGTTAGATCCTACCTCAATCGAAGAGAGAACTTAAAGCCCTAGACTGAAGAACGAAATTGACAGCACCTTAGAAAACCCGCGATATCTCTTTGGATTCCTAATGAAAATTGGGGCTTTTACCACCATTGGAAAGATCTCGTCGAGAGAAATAATTTGATATATTCATAAGCTGATTTTGGTTAAGGAAACCTACCTCAATCGAAGGATCAAAGAGGAGAGGAAGGAGGACGACGGTAGCCGACCCACCTCCACTAAACGACCAAGAACTTCCTAGATCTGAATCCAATGCAAACACCACAGCCACCAAATGAAAGTAGACTCGTAGAGCTTCATTTTGATAGCTCATAGAGCTTCTAGAGACTTCGGGGCTGGGAGGAATCGACCACGCAAGTTAGGTGTTGGAAAATGGCGCCGCCAAGGTTGACCACTCCAAAACTCGGCCGCCACCATGTGTTAGGGTTAGGTTTATGTTCGATTGATAGAGGGCTATTGATCCTTAGATCATGGCCTTTCATTTGCCACCGAAATGAGCTCATTTGGTTGAGTATTAAGCTCTAATTTGGTGTTTTAAGATGAGGTTTACTATTGCGTTCACTATTTGGTAGGTAAGTGTGGAAATCGGACTTAATCCACTGATTAGGCCTAGTTAATGATTTTATTAGGCTTAGTCGAAGAAGATAAAATTGTTAAATGAAATGGATTACACAATAATATGATTTTTATGGATTTTTATAAAATAGTTGAAAAGTGACTTATACTATTTATTAAAGAATTAATCTAATTAATTACGAATAAATTCTCATTAATTCAAATAATTCCAAATAATTTCAAATAATTCTAATTAAATTTCCAAAATAATTTGGGGTATTACACCCTCCCCCACTTAAAGAATTTGGTCCTCCAAATTCACTGCACTAAATACAGAGGATAGGGAAAGAGATTGCTCACCTAGAACAAGTCGGGATACCGCTTCCGCATAGTATCTTCAGATTCCCAAGTAGCTTCTTCGGTTCCACGCCGACTCCACTGAATCTTGACCATCGGTATAGACCGATTCTGGAGTTGCTACTGTATCCGGTCTAGAATCTTGATAGGTCTTTCTTCATAGGTCAAATCTTCCTTTAACTCAAAATCCACATGCTGAATGATATGAGTGGGATCGTACACATATTTCCGTAACATAGACACATGGAAAATATTGTGTACGCCAGACAACTGCGGTGGTAATGCCAGTCTGTAAGCAACTTCTCCCACTCTATCTAGGATCTCGAATGGACCAATATACCTCGGACTTAGCTTGCCATGAATGCCAAATCTTCGAATCCCTCTCGAAGGAGAAACCTTTAAGAATATATGCTCGCCAACTTGAAATTCTAATGCTCTTCTCCTTGTGTCGGCATAACTCTTCTGTCTTGATTGGGCTACCTGTAACCGGTCTCGGATGACACGGATGTTCTGTGATGATTCTGAAATAAGATCTGGTCCAAGCCATTGCTTCTCACCTATCTCATCACAACACAACGGGGAACGACAGCTTCGCCCGTACAATGCTTCAAAAGGAGCCATCTGGATGCTGGATTGATAACTGTTGTTGTAGGCGAATTCAATCAAAGCCAAATGATCACTCCAACTGCCTCCGAAATCAATCATGCATGCTCTGAGCATATCTTCCACTATCTGGTTGGTTCTTTCAGTCTGTCCATCGGACTGTGGATGAAAAGCAGTACTGAAATTCAGGCGAGTACCAAGAGACTCTTGCAGTCCCTTCCAGAAATGTGAAGTAAATCTGGGGTCTCGATCAGACACAATACTGACTGGTATGCCATGGAGCCTTACCACTTCCTTCAAATACAAAGTAGCCAATACATCAACTGTCCACTTGGACTTAATGGGTAAGAAATGAGCTGACTTTGTCAATCGGTCAACAATCACCCATATTGCATCAAATCCACCACGAGTCCTAGGTAGACCCATAATGAAATCCATGCCAATGCTTTTCCACTTCCATTGGGGTATGTCAAGTGGTTTCAACTTTCCTGCCGGTCTGAAATGTTCAGCCTTAACTTGCTGACAAATCAAGCATCTACTCACGAAGTCTGCAACCTCTCTTTTCATGTTCGGCCACCAAAAAGATCTCTTCAAATCCTTGAACATTTTAGTGCCTCCAGGATGAATGGTATATCTGGATCTATGTGCTTCCTCCAGAATCTTGTTCTTTATTCCAGCTTCATCAGGTACACAAGTTCTACCCTGGAATAATAATCTTCCATCGTCAGCCATCATGAAGTCAGGTCTGCTGCTCAAGCTTCCCTTGATCTCTACTAGCTCGGGATCATTATCTTGCAGAGATTTGATTTCCATCAACAATTCGGGCTTAAGTTGAATTTGTGCAATCATAACCCGATCATTATCAACATTCAGATCCAGGCTAGCTAATTGTTCCAATAGCTTCCACTCTTGTAACATGAGACTGGACAATCGAGCCACAGGCTTCCTGCTTAATGCATCTGCCACAACATTGCCCTTGCCAGGATGATACTCGATCGAGAAGTCGAAGTCTTTCAAATACTCCAACCATCTTCGCTGCCTCATATTAAGTTTCTTCTGAGAAAACAAATATTTCAGACTTTTGTGATCTGAAAATACTGTGAATGTTTCTCCATACAAGTAGTGCCTCCATATCTTCAAAGCAAACACGACTGCTGCTAATTCCAAATCGTGAACAGGATAATTCTCTTCATGCTTCCTCAACTGTCTAGAAGAATAGGCAATCACCTTTCCATGCTGCATGAGTACACAGCCTAAACCAATACCTGAAGCATCAGTGTATACCATAAAACCTCCTTCACCAGAAGGTAAAGCCAATATAGGTGCAGTAGTCAAACACTCCTTCAAAGTCTGAAAGCTTTGTTGACAATCATCTGACCAATCAAACTTGTTCTCCTTGCGGGTTAATCTTGTCATAGGTACCGCAATCTTGGAGAAATCTTGGATAAATCTTCTGTAGTAGCCTGCCAGGCCTAGGAAACTTCTAACTTCGGTCACACTGGTAGGCTGATCCCAATTCTTCACTGTCTCTACCTTCGAAGGATCAACAGAAATACCGTCCTTCGTGATGATATGTCCTAGAAACGACACCTCTTGCAGCCAGAATTCACACTTACTGAACTTGGCATATAACTGATGATCTCTCAACAGTTGCAATGCCATCTTCAGATGCTCAGCATGCTCTTCCTCATTCTTGGAATATATCAAGATATCGTCAATGAATACCACGACCGATCGATCAAGATAGGGCCGAAATACATCGTTCATCAATTTCATGAAAGCTGCTGGAGCATTCGTTAGACCAAAAGGCATAACAACAAACTCAAAATGACCATACCTACTGCGGAAAGCTGTTTTATAGATATCTTCTTCCTTAATCCGCAACTGATGATATCCAGATCGAAGATCGATCTTAGAAAAATACTGAGCTCCCGCTATCTGGTCAAATAATTTGTCAATCCTCGGCAATGGATATTTGTTCTTGACAGTCTGCTGGTTCAATTGCCGATAATCGATGCACAACCTCATCGAACCATCATTCTTCCTGACGAATAATACAGGGGCTCCCCAAGGAGAAGTACTAGGGCGAATGAAACCCTTCTCGAGCAATTCCATCAACTGTTGCTTTAATTCCCTCAGTTCCGCAGGAGACATGCGGTAAAGAGCCTTGGAAATAGGAGATGTGCCAGGAAAGAGATCAATAGAAAAGATAACTTCCCGCTCAGGCGGAAGTCCTGGTAGTTCTTCGGGAAAAACATCAGGAAAATCCCGGACAACAGAAATGTTCTTAATCTCAATCTGTTGTTCAGGGGTTGCACAGACAAAGGCCAGAAAAGCCTCGCATCCTTGTCTCATCAGCTTACCAGCTCGAAGAGCCGAGATAAGGGATACGGAGTTATGGTGCTTAACTCCCACAAAAGAAAGTCTAGGGTGTCTAGTAAAAGACACGGAGCTAGAACTGTAGTGAACATTAGCCTCATATCTAGCCAACCAATCCGCTCCTAGGATTACATCATAATCCTTCATGTCCATGCAAATCAAATCAGCTGGAAAGTTCTGTTCACCAATCATAACCGTACTAGAAGGATAGAAATACTGGATTGCTGATCTAGTACCAATAGGTGTTGATATTTCTAACGGAGAATTCATCAAAACAGGTTCCATAGCTAAAGACTTAGCAAATCTCCGAGAAATAAAGGAATGTGTGGCACCAGTATCAAAAGGAACAAATGTTGGCTTGTCGAGTATAATAAGTGTACCTTCGACGAGCCCACCATCCTCGGCGGTTCCTGCTTCATCTGCATGCAAAGCTTGAAACTTGCCTTGTGGTTTCTTGAAGACTTGAGGTTTCACCGGTGTAGCTTGCTGTTTGCGATGGGTTTTATCCGACCATCTTATTGTTTTATTTCGTGTATATATGTATATATGTACATATATACATGTCTTATTTCACGTATCGATCAACCAATTAACTAACCGGAAATTAACTGACTGATTGACGACGCGGGCGTGCCAGTCACATGAGTGACAATTTTATGATGCGCTCATTCTGACCCGTGTCGGGCAAATGTGAGGTTCGGTCGGGACCAGCAGTCCGCCATACCATAAAGTTTATGATGTTAATTACATCCCCCACGAGGAGGGAACACCTTTGATTAATTGCCGAGATGATGGGCTATCGAGTCCGGAGTAGGGGATGCAGAGCATGTGAGTGATCATGCAAGATGCTATGATTGACTACACACGATTTATTAGGGTGGACCCTGGTACATGGCGGAGGACTTAGGCTCGAAGGCCACCTTCACGCGTAACAAAGCCTCCAATCAGGCGTAACCTGACCTTCTGGCAATGTCATTTGATATACCAAGGGTGCACCCGCTTGAGCATGCCTTGATGCGACATGAATGCTTGGCCTGAGGCATGATGGCAAAAATTCTAGACATATCAATTCAAGCTTGAACAAGCTAATTTATCTAGTTCATTGACACAACGACATGATTCGGAGTGAAACTGGTGCAGCGTTTGCGAAGAAATGGGTTAAAATGCTTGAAACGGCGCCCTGAAACGTAGGTAAATGGCTTAAAACGGTGCCAGAAACCGTAGGTAAATGAAGGGGGTTAAACCGGCGCGGCCTGATTGGGGCGCGCCGGGAAGGGCACGCCGTGATTGGGGCGCGCCGGGAAGGGCGCGCCTTTTTAAGGCGTGCCATGTATGAACGGCACCGATTTAGCCCAACCTCTCGGAAACCCAGATTTTATTGGTTTATTTATGGATTTCTTAAAATGTTTTGGAAGATTTTTACAAGTTGATTGAGTAGATTATTCGTCGGATCGGTCCCAAACCATCAAAAGTTAAGTCACGGAATCACGCGAGGTTCATACTCGAGCGCGGCGATCATTCCAAGTTTGGACTCGTTCAAGCCAGAATTTCGGCAGCATCTCCCTGTCCCGGAGGATTCATCGGGGAGAAGCGGGGAGTACTCACGTAGTGGAGCAAACCCCTAAGGGCCGGGTGGCACAACGGCGGCCGGCAAACCCGAACGGAAAGGGAGACCCCGAGGCATAGCCTGCTAGGGGCACCGAATCCATGGGTGACAGTGAGTGACAGAGGCGGCTCAATATGGGAGCGAAGACCCCGAGGGCTAGCCTGCAAGGGGCACGCAACCTGAGTCACCAACACACTCGAATAGGGACGACCGAGACGGGAGGGAAACCCCGAGGGCTGGCCTACGAGGGGCACGCGACCCACGGCCACCACAAAGCCTATTAAGGACTCTGGATTCGTAGTGTTGGGATTAACCCATTTTTTGTATACTCACTGGCCGTCGGAAATCCATTATTGGCAAGTGGACTCGTCGAGCCGAGAAGTCAGGATGAAAGATCAGGGGAATGTTCCCCCTCCCCGGATCATCGAACCACACTGATGAAACAGCAGAACAGTGCGGTGAGAACACTCGCATAACTAGCAGGCCAAAGATAATGCCTGGAGATGCGCATACATACATGTATGTGAGTATTCACAAATCAAAGCAACATTCATCAGTCGATGCTTAAAAAGAGAGAAAAAAAATGATAACGGGAATGTGGGGACGGCCTTATCTCCCTCTGTTCATGGTCGAGAACAGAGGGGGTATTAAGAGGACAGCCCAGACAGGTCGAAGGACCACGCGTATAGACACACCTCACACGGTGAAAACCCTTTATATTTGATCAGAAAAGAAACCCCCGGGAAGAGGAATTAATGTGGCCCCTGCCGTAGTGGGGCATGTAAGCGTCGAGGGAGACGAAATGGGAATAAAATCATTCAGACAGAGAAACGCAACGCACGGTGCTTCGTATTCATCCTCCGCGGCGCCGGCATCGCTGCAGGGCGCCGTTTCACCGGCTACAAGGAAAGGGGAAAAGTGACCGGGAAAGGGGGGAAATCCAGAGGAAGAGGGAGGCAACATTCACTCACGATATGAACAACAGAAAAGGAAAGTGCGCAGAAGATCATTCCGGCACCGGCGTTGTCGCTCGGCCACCGCTTTCATTAATATAAGAGACTAGTTACAGATGAAGAGAAAGAGTAGAGATGCTGGTGAGGCAGGGGAAGTCGGGCTGGTATCCTCGACCCTTCCCCTCGCTCTCTTACATTGTATTAGAAGAAAATGAAGATGAAACAAAGGGGGTTCACCGAGAGAAAACACGGGAAACCCACCTAGGTAGATAAAAGACAAAATGCTCTCCTTCTCCGATTCCGGGAGGCTCGAGTGGAGCAGAGCGGTGGCCGCCGAGAGGCTCAGACGGAGACTTCTTCGGACAGCAAAGAAACCCTCAACTCCTCTCCCTGGACCTCTCTTCTCTCTTTCTAATTCTCTTTTTTTTTCTTTTGATTCCGCCTCTTTCTTCTCCTCTCTCTCTTTGGATCCCCCCCGCTTTTCTCTGGCCGAAGGCAGGACATATATAGAGCCTTTTGTTAGCCCGGCGCCCCGGGGAGGGGGGCGCGCCGGATTTGGTGGCGCCGGGAAGAGGTCCCGATTGGCTTTTGCGTGCCGGTTCGACGGCGCCGTATTAGGGGGCGCCGTTTTAATTTGCTTGTTCGGCATGGCTAGGCCGGTGGGTCCGGGGATGATTCTGGAAGCTCCCGTTGACTGTTCCTTCCGCGCTGGCCTTTGAAAAACTTTGACGTGGTGTCGAGGAAGCTCTCGATATGACGAACGGCCTTGATCAGACCTCCACGTGTGTCTGGCCCGATCATACAGGCATCCTGTTGACACGGCCTTTGGCACGGTGATTTGTGCTTCTGGTCGAGACGGACTCGTGCTCGGGGCTTCTTTACGGGACGGTGTTGCATCCCGGATGATTCTGCCTTGAATGGCTATCGATCGGCAACTAATGGGCCCATTATGACGAGGAGCCGAACCCATGTCGGGTGATCGGGACCCTCTGCTGACAGAACCCTCGGCCCCTTGTTATGGACGGGCGGGGACGCTTTTCCTCCTTAGGAGAGCCATTGGGTAGAACGTCGTCCTTGGTCGGGCGACGGGTGTGGGGTAGCGACATGATGAGGTCGATGCCGGATCATTGGGCAGGCTTGATCGCTCCGCCGGTTGATTGCGGGTTCACTTCGACTCTCCTGAGGTAAAGTCCCCGGTGCTCATTTCAAGGCGACTTGGGGCTCCGTCAGCTTGAAGGGTCTTTGATAAGGTGATCTTCATCGGCTTCTGTGCTTCAGTGGGCCGTATCATTCGTCTTTATGGCTCGGTCGCCAAAGGATTATATTTTGAGTGCCAACAAATGCCCCCCAGACGTAGGCGGTGCAAGTGAGGCAGGAATGTGGCAAGTCCTACGGATGAGCTTCGTTTGGCTGACAGAAGCTCGAACGGCACTTAATTCTGGCTTCGGATGTTAATCCGGCGCCGCAAGAAGATTGAAAGGCACCATTTAAAACGGCACGCCCTCGAGCTTCGGAGGTTAAAACGGCGCCGATGTATCCGACGCGCCCTGAGCTTTGGGGGTTGAGACGGCGCGGCCTCCACGGCGCGCCAATTACTTAAAACGGCGCGCCCCGGGGCGTGCCGTTTTAACATGGGTGGTGCCCCCTATATATTGTTTTCTTCTTCATTTTTTCTTCATAGTTCTTCATTTGCAAATCTTCTTTCTCTCACCTCCCTTTCTCCTCTTCCCGCGGCACCGAGTGGCTCAGGGTTCGGGCGATTTCGCCCTGTGAGCGGGTGAGTTGAGTGTTATTCTGTTCGGGTTCTGAACCCATTCTTCGGGCCCCGGGAGGCTCCTTGTAGGACTTGTCCTAGGAGCTAGATCCCTCGGGTGTCCCATTTGGCATTGGCTTAATGGCCATGGCTACTTTTAGGGGCTGCTCCCTTTGTGGACGGCTTCCACTCCTCTTTTGGCAATCCCCCGAGCTGGGGAGATGCTGCCAAAATTTTGTCAGAAATATTGCTTCGATCAACTGATTTCTGACTTTTGTTTGTTCTTTTCTGGGCGTTGTTTTGCAGATAACATGGCCTCCGGCTCTTCTTCCTCTGCATCCCGGGTCGCCGTGACATGGGGGAATGTCCATTCCCTTGATCGGGGGCCTCGACAGATAGCTGTGGTTGCTGAGTCTTCGGACTCAGAGACCGACACCGTCTACACCGGCTGCTTATTGATTCTTGACGGCAACCACTTCCGGTATGATCGAAGGGATGGCGTCAGACTCGACCATCCTAAGGACAAGCATCTGACGGCGTTCCTTGAGCGCTTCAACCTTGGAGGGAAGCGCGATTTAATCCTCGTCCGTCGAGCCGAGGGAGCCCTACTGGCGGAGAGAGACAGTTTGGCCGAGTCAGTCACTCAGGGCATGCCTATATATATCCCGGGGGAGCCCAGAAAGTGGGGAGCCGTGCTCGGGGTGCAGGAGTTATCCCCCGAGGCTGGGATGCTGACGAGAGCGCCGCAGTATACCCCAGCTCGCTGGTATGAAACTGTCGGACGTGTTGACAGGGAGAAGCCCGTATACGGTTTATTCCTCGCCCCGCTTCATTGGGGATACAGAGACGAGCCTTTTCTTTTAGACTGCTTGGCGGTCCGGTTCAAACATCAGATTTCAGTGGGGTGGTTTGGAGAGCTCAAAGCCACCGACGCTCACGCCTTCAGACCGGGGGCAGTTGAATTCACAGACTTTGTGTTGCGGCAGTACGCCCCCATCCTGGTGCATGCGGGTGTATACCAGAGTGTATATGCTTCACGTTACAGGTACCCGATCTCCCGAGGTCTGTGCTGCGGGATGATCGAAGTCTTCTGCCCAGAATACAACACTTTTTACACTGCAGAGGGTGAGACTTCACTGGACCTCTGGAGTCTTTCCCAGCTGAGCGGCTTGCCCATAGACGGGGAGCCGTATGAAGAAGTTTATTTTCCAGACTGGCTGAAAGACCAGACGGATGGGGAAGGTAGATATTTCACGGGCTTCGCCTACCGTTATCTGATGAAGGCATATCGCACCCTGCTGCGCCTGACGCTTGACTCACGAGAGGCGCGGAAGCCTGGCGAAAAGAGACGCATGTGGATGGGCACGTGGCTCCAGTATTTCTTCGGTGGGGAGCAGCAGTATGAGGACTTCCCCACGGTGGTTCCGACGGCGGTGGCGCGGAAGAAGAGGGCTCGACGCCAAGCGACATATCCCGCTGTCTCAGGGAGAGGGCGACAGGTCGGCCCGAATCCCACAGGAGTTGACGCAGTTACACATTGTGTTGCGTATCTGACTTATTGGCTTTGTTCGTTTGCCCTCCCTCAAGGGGATGAGACAGTAATCAGACCGGAGGCTATTTACCCTGCCTGCTTAATGGCCTGGGGGACGAAGCTGTCCCTGTGCCCTGTGGCTCTGTGCCTCATATATAAAATGTTGGGGGATTTGCACAAGTCGCGCATCCCCAGAAATTCACGGACAGTTGGTCCCATCCACTTTTTTAATGCCTGGGTCTGCACCCTATTTCATAAAGCAGCTCCCCGGTCGATGCAGTCAGATCGTCCTTTGCCGCGGATGATTGAATTTGCCAGTGCCGAATCGTCCTCACTGGCGGATCAGCTTTTTGCCATTCGGGGGAAGTTGACTACAGTTCCAACAGATTCCCCTGGCGTTCTGCACGTTTGGAGCTTGGCTGCCAGCTCTAGCCCTCTTGTCAACAGGATGCGGCAATGCCTATTATTTGAGACAGAGGAATTTATTCATCAGCTGACTGGGTCGACGAGCACAAGGCCCATCTTGGAGTCGGAACTGGTTGATTGGGCGCTGTCTATTCATCCCAGTGTTCTTGTCTTCAGGAAGAGCGGCTTACTGTGGCTGGAGCCGTATTATCCCTTTCGTTTTGGCTGGAATTTTGGGTACGACTAGCAAATTCCTTCTTCTTCAGCCCGATTCAATCTGCCGAATAGACATCGGGCTAGTCAGACGACTACGGATGAAGCCCGTGGGTGGTGGGACTACTTCCATCGTCGGGAGGACATGTCATTCAGGGTGCCAACCCCGGCCCGTCTGCCCCGAGTGACTCCAGACTTCATCAAGTGGTGGAATGCGCGAACGGGCTTCTATCGGAACTTCCGGAAAGACTACTGGCATAGTGCCGAGCGTCGTTTCCTACATTCGCAGCGGGAGCCTGTTTTGGATGTTGATCCCTCCTATTTGAAGAAGCTGAAGTCCTGGTCTAACACTGAGGTGATGGCATATATAGAGGCCAGGAAAGCTGTGAAGGGTAGGTCATCCAAGGCCGACCCGAAGATGCCAGAGATCCAGAAGGATGACTACATGAAGACCCTGTGGGGGCTGTGCCAGGTCAGCAGTGACCGGATTGCTCTTCAGACAATCCCCCTTCCGGTGGAAGAGCCTCTTCCTACTGTGGCGAGCTGGCGCCCAGAACTCGACCGTTTTCATCCCTACTGGACCTTTATCAGGAGGGAAGACAGGCGGGCTGACTTATATTCCAACACCCCTTGGATATTTGCCCTGCTTCATTCTCATGGGCTTTCAATTTCCAGTCCGTTAGAAGCCATCCGAGACCATCTACTTCTGATATCTTTCAAGTATGTCGATGGCTGGGGATTCGACCACTTGAGCTTATATCATCACTTGTCATCCTGTGGCCATGAATACTTGGCTCAACTGGCGGAGAAAAGTGAAACAATTGGTGATGTGTGCTGGCTCATCCGCGAGGCGGCTACCCGGGACAAGGCGCCAGCATTGCTTTACTGGCCGCTTAGTCCCCGATATACAGGGCTGCCAGGTAATGCTTGTTTTCTTCTTCAGCCCTGAAGCTGCTTCTTCTATATTCAGTGTGCATCTTCTCACTTATGTGCTTTTGCAGCTCACCTTTCTATGGAGGCGACCCGACACTGTAGGGAGTTGGTATCTAAGGCGCAGAAGCCTTCATATTTTAATATTCCAGAGCCAGCTCCGACCACGACACCATTCCCCCCCGGGGGCTCTCGGAAGCGGACCAGGTCCCAAGTGAGGGAGGCTATCGGTAGAGCTAAGAAGGCCAAAAGGGCGGAATCTCGCGCTACTCGGGCACGTCGGAGGAAGGCTGCTGAAGAGGAGTCCACAGTTCCCCTTCCTCGGGTTCCGTCATTCTCTGAATTCGAGGCCGCCTGGACGCAAGGGCCCGAGGGTGAAGGTGACTTCTTATCCTTGCATGGCTTGTTTGTTTATTTCCGCCGCCCTGGTTGATCACCCTTCCTTTCAGTAGCTGCTGGCACTAACTTCGCCGTTGTTGGGTTGAAGGCGGCAACCGGAGCTGCTATTGGGGAGAGAGAGGAGGAAGCCCCCTCGGCCTCGGCTGAGGGTGACTTGCCTTCACCGACACCCCATCGAGACATAGAAGGTAATTTGCAGCATGCCTATAGAGCTTAGCGGCATGTTGTGGTTTCAGTCGGGTCTTGATTGTTTATTGTCTTTCAATTCCAGTCGGTGTTCGGCCCACACTGCTCCCCGAGGTCAGTGCTACGGCAGGGGTTGCCATCGGAGAGCAAGGGCTTCCGAGGGACCGGCCCCTGGATATTCTGCCGATGGATGCTCCCGAGACGGAGACCGCTGAGGGGGTTCTGGATAGAGGGCCTAGCGCGGTTCCCGCTCAGGTGCCGGAGGTCCGAGAACAAGCAGAAGAATCATCCTCCTCTGAACAAGTTGATTATGGTGGCGGCTCCGGCGATGACGAGGGATTCCCTATGGTCGACACCGAGGCTGAGCACGCCGGGGCTTCTTCAGCTTACGAGAGCGATCTGCCAACGTTTAGCCCTCCGAGGCTATTGGGAGCCGAGTACGGGCCATCGTACCCGACTGCAGGGGAAGGGCCAGAATCTTCAGAGGCCACTTTTGGAGGCCTAAATATAGTGCCGGTTGAGGTGGTTCTGATTCCCGCTTGCAGCACTTCTTTTAATTTTCAAGCCAGCTGGCTGATGTACATATATGGAATGCAGGCTGAGGTGGTACCGCCAGCTATAATTATCCGCATACCCCTTCCAGACGTGGAAATGGGTCAGTCGGCCTTCCCACCAGTTGTGCGGCCCATTGCCCTGCGGCTTCCACGGACCTATGCTGCTGCAGCGACCTCAAGGGAGCCTGGCGTGACGGCCGAAGGTGGCGCTCTGACCGGGGTTGCAAGGGCTCAAGCCTTGGTGGCCGACGCAGAATTATTATCGTCCCCAAGTGGTCCTCCGGACATAGAAGCAGGAGAAATTATTGCAGATGAGGCCGATATCATTAAAGCTTTGTCGGTCATAGAGGGCTCTCCTCTTTTAGTGGCCAGGAACAAGCGCCTTTCATTGCCGATACGGCTGTTGTAGCCTCACCCCAAAGGGCGGGCAAAGAAGTTGTCACCATGGAGGCCCCTTTAGCTGCTGCAGCTGCAATAGTCGGGCCGGGTGTGGGCATCGTGCAGACTATGCCGTCGACGTCCCTCGGGGTGGCCGATGACATTTGGGCTGAGGTAGATAGCAGGGTAGACTTTCAGCTCCCCGAGACTTCGCCATTGGGCCTACAATTCTCCGGTGACATGGTATGGCAATCTCTGGATAATCTCCAGCGGGCCATGTTAGCCTCTCCGGGCCTGACTTATATGCAGCTGAGAAGCTTGATAGATCATCTCTCCCGATCACTTTTAGCATTCGGCTGCCCAATGGATGATTGGGCCCCGCGAGTTGTAATGCTGTTAAAGCACGCCAACAGGCGGGAGTTCCTGAGCCGAGAGGTTTCCGATCAGCTGGCGGCTGTGAAGCTGGAGAGGGCAGATTGCCGCACTGCTGCTTCTTCTTTGAGGGTGACCATGGAATAGCTGAGAAACGCTGCCGGCAATATCTTAGAACGCCAGCTGCTCCTCAGGGCACGGGAGGTGGAGTTGCGTGCTGAGCTTGCCGAGGTCGAAGCCAAACTGCAGGAAGGCAAGCGCCTCGAAACCCAGTCAAGAGAAGAAGCTGATCTGGCCAAAGGACAACTTGCCTCATTGGACGAGAGGTTATCGCGGCTGACAGCTACTGAGGCACGGTTGCAAGAATTGACCCGACACTCCTCACTGGGCCTCTTGGAGTTGGCAGATATCTTCCGGCGTCCTTTGCCGTAACCTTGCTTCCTTCTTTTTTTTTGCATCCAATCTTGCTCCTTTTTATCTTCGGAGCTTATGTACCCCCGGGGGATGTCCCGGGCCAAAGAAATGTGTTCCACCAATTCTTATTAAATGAAAATATCTCTTTTCATCGTCTCGATCACGAATTCTTTTCTTCCCTTCTTTTATCTCTTCTGGCTGATCACCCGAACCTGGGGATACTTGCCGATGGCGTAGGAGAGCGCTCACGCCTTCAGGGAAGGGGTGAGGTGTTCGCTCCACCGCGACGCAGCTGTTCCCGGAACAGGGCCTTTGCCAAGGTGGGACATAGGTAGCGTAGACAGATGAACCTAGCGAACCTTGCCGCTGGTGATGAGAGGCGTGTTGTAACCATCGACGTGGGTCAAATGTAGACGCAATTATGCTTTGTTGATCAATGAGGGCGGGAGGCCCAGGTTAGAGGGTAGTCGACCGGGCTTGTCGATGGTGGCGAGGGTCAGAAGGATGGACGGTTCTACCGATGATGACAAGAACCGAAAAGGGTAGCGACCAATCTTGCCGGTGGTGACAAGGGTCGAAATGGTAGACGGTCTTGCCGATGGTGACAAAAACCGGAAAGGATAGCGACCGATCTTGCCGATGGTGACAAGGGTCGAAGAGGGTAGACGGTCTTACTGATGGTGACAAAAACCGGATAGGGTAGCGACCGATCTTGCCGATGGTGACAAGGGTCGAAAAGGTAGACGGTCTTGCCGATGGTGACAAAAATCGGGTAGGGTAGCGACCGATCTTGCCGATGGTGACAAGGGTCGAAAAGGTAGACGGTCTTGCCGATGATGACAAAAATCGGGTAAGGATAGCGACCGATCTTGCCGATGGTGACAAGGGTCAAAGAGGTAGATGGTCTTGCCGATGATGACAAAAATCGGGTAAGGGTAGCGACCGATCTTGCCGATGGTGCAAGGGTTGAAAAGGTAGACGGTCTTGCCGATGATGACAAAAACTGGGTAAGGATAGCGACCGATCTTGCCGATGGTGACAAGGGTCGAAAAGGTAGATGGTCTTGCCGATGATGACAAAAACTAGGTAAGGATAGCGACCGATCTTGCCGATGGTGACAAGGGTCGAAGAGGTAGATGGTCTTGCCGATGATGACAAAAACCGGGTAAGGATAGCAACCGATCTTGCCGATGGTGACAAGGGTCGAAAAGGTAGACGGTCTTACCGATGATGACAAAAACCGGGTAAGGGTAGCGACCGATCTTGCCGATGGTGACAAGGGTCGAAAAGGTAGACGGTCTTGCCGATGATGACAAAAACCGGGTAAGGGTAGTGACCGATCTTGCCGATGGTGACAAGGGTCGAAAAAGTAGATGGTCTTGCCGATGATGACAAAAACCGGGTAAGGATAGCGACCGATCTTACCGATGGTGACAAGGGTCGAAAAGGTAGACGATCTTGCCGATGGTGACAAAAATCGGGTAAGGATAGATGTATGTAAGTGGGATATCGGATGAAGACTCCGCCTCGACCTTGTAAATGGCCTTCTGGACGGAGGATGGTTCATCACTATTCATCATTCATTTTTATTCACATTACTGACCTAAGCGCCCTTTCGGGTTTTCACCCAGGCCAGCCCCCTCTTGCTTTTGCCCGCGCGCCCTTTCGGATTTTCACGCGGCGGGGTACCCGATTTTGCCTGCGACGCCCTTTCGGGTTTTCGCCACAGCTGGGTTATAGCCATTTTTGCACTTGTCCTGATCATAGGAGCAAGTCTGGCGGGATATCTCTATTTTTAACCCCATTTTTCCTTCTTTCTTTTTTTTGATTCGGGATGCGAAAAAACTGGACCGCGAAAATATTGACTGGCCTTGTCAATGATGACAAGGATCGAATCCTGTTTCGATTCATCGACACTGGTTAGATGTCGAAGCAATGGACATGGTCTATTAACAAGAATGTAAGATCCGTGTCAAGGGTAAAGATCGACCGATCTCGCCGATGATGACGAGGATCGAAAGTGGGTTTATCAATCTGCATAGGTTACTACCGAAACAAAGGTGGGTTTATTAGCAAGGACGGAAGGTCCAAGTTTAGGGGTAGGGATCGAACGATCTCGCCGATGATGACGAGGGTCGAAAAGGGTTTGTTCGTCGGCACTGGTTATTGCCGCAACAAGGATGAGATTGTCAACAGGGACGTAAGGTCCGAGTTGAGGGTAGAGATCGACCGATCTCGCCGATGATGACGAGGGTCGAAAAGGGTTTGTTAATGGATTCCTGGTGGGACTTTGATGATTGTCCCTTTCAGAGTTTCATTGGGTGGAGAATAGGAGAGGCATTTGGAAATTACCATTTTACTGACTCAAGCGCCCTTTCTGGTTTTCACCGAAGCCAGCCCCCTCTTGCTTTTGCCCACGCTCCCTTTCGGGTTTTCACGTGGCGGGGTACCCGATTTTACCTGTGACGCCCTTCCGGGTTTTCGCCACAGCTGGGTTACGGCCATTTTTGCACTTGTCCTGGCATAGGAGCAAGTCGGGCGGGGTATCTCTATTTTTAACGCCATTTCTTTTCTTTTTTTTGTATTTGAGTAGGGTGGCAGGTCGAAGTGCGACGTTTGACCCTTGGTTGACAGTAGATGGCTGTCGGCCGGAGCATCAGACCTTGCGCCGGGCAGAACAGTTCATTCGTTAGCAAGGGATGAATGCTAACGCAAAGGAGTGATCTATCGCCGATTCGGGCGTAAGGCCGGTAATGGCAACAGCGTGGTGTATTCTTTCGGGAGCTTGGTCAGGGCAGAATGCTACTAACCGAGGAAGGGTAGCTCGGCTAAGGCAAGGTGCCATTAACCAAGAAAAAGGTAGCTCGGTTAGGGCGGAGTGCCACTAAACCAAGAAAAATGTAGCTCGGTTAGGGCGGAGTGTCACTAAACCAAGGAAAAGGTAGCTCGGTTAGGGCGGAGTGCCACTAAACCAAGAAAAAGGTAGCTCGGTTAGGGCGGAGTGCCACTAAACCAAGGGAAATGTAGCTCGGTTAGGGCGGAGTGCCACTAAACCAAGGAGAAGGTAGCTCGGTTAGGGCGGAGTGCCACTAAACCAAGGAAAATGTAGCTCGGTTAGGGCGGAGTGCCACTAAACCAAGGAAAATGTAGCTCGGTTAGGGCGGAGTGCCACTAAACAAGGAAAATGTAGCTCGGTTAGGGCGGAGTGCCACTAAACCAGGGAGAAGGTATCTCGGTTAGGGCAGAATGCCACTAAACCAAGGAAAAGGTAGCTCGGTTAGGGCGGAGTGCCACTAAACCAAGGGAAATGTAGCTCGGTTAGGGCGGAGTGCCACTAAACCAAGGAAAATGTAGCTTGGTTAGGGCGGAGTGCCACTAAACTAAGAAAAAGGTAGCTCGATTAGGGCGGAGTGCCACTAAACCAAGGGAAATGTAGCTCGGTTAGGGCGGAGTGCCACTAAACCAAGGAAAATGTAACTCGGTTAGGGTGGAGTGCCACCAAACCAAGGAAAAGGTAGCTCGGTTAGGGCGGAGTGCCACTAAACCAAGGAAAATGTAGCTCGGTTAGGGCGGAGTGCCACCAAACTAAGGAAAAGGTAGGTCGGTTAGGGCGGAGTGCCACTAAACCAAGGAAAATGTAGCTCAGCTAGGGCGGAGTGCCACTAAACCAAGGAGAAGGGTAGCTCGGTTAGGGCGGAGTGCCACTAAACCAAGAAAAATGTAGCTCGGTTAGGGCGGAGTGCCACTAAACCAGGAAAATATATTCCGACCGATCACTCAGGGAATGCTGGCTGCGCTGCATGATACAGCTTAATATGCTTTCCGTTGAGGGGAGAGAACTGGATAACCCCTTTGTGGTCTACCAGGACGTAGGCGCCTCCTTCATATACTCGGCGGACGATATATGGCCCGACCCAGTTTTCGACCAGCTTCCCTTTGGGGTTAGAGGCCATTACTTCTCTTCTTTTGACCATTACCAGGTCTCCTTTCTTGAATTCTCGACCCTTGACCAGCTTGTCAAAAGCACGGGCCATGCGAGCTTGGTAGAGTTGGATGTTCTGTTGCGCCCGGAGGAGCTTTCCTTCGAGCTCAACGAGCTCTTCCAATCTCCTTTCTGCATTGGTCTGCTCACCACCGATTAGTCCGTGCTGGATGGCAACTCATAATGAAGGAACTTCAAGTTCAATCGGCACCACAGCTTCTGACCCGTAGACGAGGGAGAACGGTGAACAGCCGGTTGGGGTCTTGTAGACAGTACGATATGCCCAAAGCGCTTCGTACATCCTTTCTTCCCAATCTTTTTTATTAGACTTGACAGTCTTTGCTAGCAATGTGCATAGAGTCTTGTTAAAGGCTTCTGCAAGTCCGTTAGCTTGAGGGTTGTAGGGGGAGGATGTCCTCCAGTTGATTTTGTATTTGTCGGCCAGCCGATAAATCTTCTGATTTCTAAAGTGGCTGCCATTATCAGAGATGATTCGGCTGGGGATCCCGAACCGAATATTACATTTTGCCGGAAGAATCTTGCAACTAGCTCTCCCGTCACATCTCTTAGTGCTACTGCTTCCGCCCATCTGGAGAAGTAGTCTGTAGATGCTAAGATATATCGGCACCCTGATGAAGATGCTGGTAGCGGCCCTACTACGTCCGTGCCCCACTGAGCAAACGGCCAGCTTGGTAGGGTGGGATGCAATGGCACTGGAGGTCTCCTTGCCACATTAGCATGTTCTTGACACTTCTGACAAGCCTTGGCAAACCTGCAGCAATCGTCAAATATAGTGGGCCAATAGTAACCCAGTTTCTTTATCTCAATTTTCATCTTCGGGCCAGCCTGGTGTGCTCCAGCTGATCCTGCATGGACCTCCTGCATCACCTGTCCTGCTTCTACTGAAGACAAGCAACGGAGTAGGACTTTCCTTCGGGCATCTGCCATAATTCGGAACAAGGTCCCGCTTCTCATCTCGTAAGAATCCTTGATCCTCAGGAGCTTCATTCTCTGTTCCTTTTCTTTTGGAAGTTGTTGGTGTTGAAACCAGCATAGGAGATGCTCTCGCCAATCGGGCTGCTGAACCCCTTCGAAGACTGCTACTTCCATCTCTTGTTCATCGGTCAGGACCTCTGTCACGCTGGGGACCTGTCAGTGGTTGATCACTGTTATATTCAGGCTTGTGTCTGGCGGGACCGCCAATGAACTGGCCAGCTTAGCGAGGGCGTCTTCTTGAGCATTCCGGCCTCGATTGATGTGCTTGATGCTGATGAAGTAAAATCTTGACATCAGGCGAGTTGCCAACTGGTGATAGGGGAGGAGCTCTTGCTTTCGCACACCGAACTCTCCTTCCAGCTATTTTATAACTAGCATGGAGTCTCCGAATGCTTCCAGCATCTGAATTCCCATGGACAGAGCAATTTGCAACCCGATTATCAGGGCTTCATATTCTGCTTCATTGTTTGTGCATTGCTTGTTTATGGAACAGGATGTATGCACCACTTCTCCTTCTGGGGATTTCAGGACTATGCCTGCTCCTGCTCTGACCCTGGCTGACCCGGTGGCAGAGGTGTCAATTCTGGAAGCGCCATCAAAGTATAGTTGCCATAAGGAGGGCTGTACTTGCACGGCTTCTAAAGTTTCATCTTCAGGAAGCTCCGGCTCCAACGGGCAATCCCCGGGCACTGGGTGCTCAGCGAAGAAGTCTGCAATAGCTTGGCCCTTGACGGCCTTGCGCGGCACGTAGGAGATATCAAACTCCATAAGGATTACCGCCCATTTGCCCAGGCGGCCTCTGAGTGCCGGTTGAGACATAATGTACTTCAGGGGATCCTCTTTGGATACCAAGCTGATTTCATGCGACAACATATAGTGTCGGAGCTTTTTAACTGCGAAGACCAGCGCCAGACAGATCTTCTCAATATAAGTATATTTCTCTTCAGTTCTGACCAGTCTCGACTGAGGTAATAGAGGGCTTGTTCTTTCCCTTCTTCATTATTCTGGGCTAGCATTGCCCCCAGAGAATTATGTGTAGCTGCTATATACAGTATCAATGGTCGTCCTTTCACCGGTGCGCCCAACACTGGAGGAGTTTTCAGGTAGTCTTTTAGCTTGTCGAAGGCTGCCTGGCAATCTTCATCCCAATAAAAGGGGACATCTTTCATCATCAACTTGTGAAAAGGCTGGCACCGCCCTGACAAATTGGAAATGAAACGCCGGATATAAGCCAAACGGCCCTGTAGTGATCTCAGCTCGGAGATGTTCCTTGGCGGAGGTAACCCCTGAATCGCCTTGATCTTTGCGGGGTCTATCTCGATTCCCCGATATCGGACGATGAAGCCCAAGAATTTTCCGCTCGACACTCCGAACGCACATTTCATAGGGTTCATTTTTAGCTCATGCTGCCTCAGCCTCTGAAAAACAATCCGGAGGTCTTGCAGATGATCTTCTTTTCTTCTGGTTTTGACCACCAGGTCATCTATGTAGCACTCGACCTTGTGGTAGAGCAGTTCATCAAAGATTTTGGTCATTGCGCGCTGATAGGTTGCGCCAGCATTCTTTAGTCCGAACGGCATTCTCTTGTAATGATAAATGCCTTTAGGAGTTCGGAAAGCAGTATGGACTCGGTCATGCTCCGCAATCCAAATCTGATTGTAGCCGGAAGACCCATCCATGAATGATAGGGCCTCATGGCCGGTTGTAGCATCAATCATGACCTCGGTTATCGGCACCGGGAAGTCATCTTTGGGGCAGGCTTTATTTAGATCTCGGAAGTCGACACATATCCGGATCTGTCCATTCTTCTTCTTCACGGGGATGATATTCGCCAGCCATGTAGTGTACTGTTTTCTTCAACAAATCCCACGTCAATGAGCTTGTCGACTTCAGCACAAATTTGGGTGATGAGCTCTGGCCTCATGCGCCGCGGTGGTTGCTTCACCGGCTCGGCTCAGGGCTGATTGCTAGCTCATGTTGTGAGACAGCGGGGCTTAGACCTGGCATCTCTTTGTAAGTCCAGGCGAAGCAATCCCGGTACTCTAGCAGCAGCTGGATGTACAACTCCCGTTCTTCTGGGGACAGTTGGGCGCTGAGGAAGGTAGGCCTAGGGTCCTCTCATTTCCCAGGTTGACTTCTATTAGTTCATCGACTGTGGCTTGGCCTCCGTCTTCTATCTCCGGAGGTGCCGGTTGGAGGTCAACGAAGTCTGGAATACCATCTTGAGGGTCGAGTACTTCGACTTCCTCGTCAGACACCACCAGAGCTTCTTGAGGTTTCTTGATTTCTTGTGCTAGCGGCTGGGTGGATTGTTCTATTAGCAAATCTATTGCCGTCGCAGCTTCCAAGGATGAGAGAGCAGCCTTGGTGTTTGCAGATGAGATTGCAGCCATGACGGGCTGGTAACTGTTTACTGCTAGGCTCGGACAGCATGCTGATTTTGCAGCAGAAGTTGAGGAAGTTTCGCCTTCTGGGACATTTGTATCTTCCGCAGAAGTGGCTTTTTCTTCCCTGGTAGCTGGCTCCCCTTGATTGGAGTTGACCAAGGCCTCCCTGACTGGCAGAAAGGGTGTCGAAGTTGTCATTAGTATGACCTCTATGGGGGGAGAGACTCATGCTTCTTGACTGTCTTTGACTTCGCTGCTGCTAGCCGTATCAAATTCGGCTTGAAGGGCCGCTTCTTCAGGGTGAACCTGCTCCCAGCATCGGCAAGGGGCCGAGGTTTCCACTTCTTGATTTCCAGACTGAGCCAGTTCAAGATATTCGGCTTCCGCCGGATACTCATCAAAGGTTGCTCCCAGAGGGCTATCTTCAGTAGGATAGACGGCGGAGATAGTATCCACCTCGTACCGCCCACTGTAATAATATTCTTCCAGGGTGAAGCCCAACCCTGGATGTTGAGAGACACGTCTCATTTCCTTATCCAGATTTGCAGGATGCCACATCTTCTGGAAAGCTTCCTTGCGCTTTTGAGACTGATCGGGAGGGATGTGTTGGTTCTGAAACATCCTTGCCATTCGATCAGTTGTAAATGCCAGGCCTTGAACAGGAACCCGCGGTTGGCTAGATCTTCAGGGAGGCTGCAGTCTGTGTCTTCCCGAGTGGGATGCTCCTCAGCTGTATAGAACAAGCTACGGGGCCCATCTTCCTGTGTCACCTCCCAAGCTTTGAAAGGTTCGACAGTGGGATCATTGAGGCCGGAGACTGGCTTGGTGAGGCCGGCCGGGACTCCGATGCGGTTGTGCTGTCGATTGACCTGCACTTCCTTAGCTTTGGGGTATAATGCTGGGGGTGTTACCCTGCCGACATCTCCAGAAGCTGTGATGTGGGAGACCACCTTTGGCTTGACATATCCGCGCGGCGGTGGTGGATACCAACCGTCACCCGATTATTCTTCGAGGCCCGTATGGGGGCCTCAGCTTCAGAAACCTTCCGGGAAGGCCCTGTATATAGGTTGGCGTCTGCCAAGTGACATTCAAACACCTCGAATGGGTGGATATCAGCAAATATCCTCTCCTCCTTCCCCTGGAGGCTGTATTTGATGCATTGGTGGAGCGTGGAGGGCACCACCATATTTTCATGCAGCCATGGGCGGCCGAGCAGTGCTTTGTAGGAGGTGCGAGAGTCAATGACATGAAACTGCACCGTTGTAGTGAAATCTGCCAGGGTCAGTGTGAACTCTGCCACTCCCATAGATACTTCACATTTTTGGTTGAAGCCAGCGATACGCATATCCCCGACTTTCTCGAGATGCACATTAAAGTGGTACCTCTCGTATATTCTGTATGGCAGGATGTTGACTGCGGCACCAGGATCGACCAGGATCCGGTTCAGTTCTCTTCCATTCAGGTGCCCTTTCATATATAGCGGCCTGTTGTGGCTGGCAGTAGGCAGTAGCATGTCTTCTGGAGAGAAGGTCATACTGGCTTCTGGTATAGCCTCAGCTATGCAGGCTTCAAAATGAGCAGGCGTCTGCAGAGCAGTGATGATCGCCTGTCGAGTTTCTTCACTCAAAGAGAGAATTTCCCAGATCGTAAATCGAGCGGGGAGCTTTTTGAGCAACTTCATTATTCGACTCACAGCCCAGACATTGGAGAGCTTCATCTCTTCAGCCCATCTGGGCTTGGGGAGGTTTTGATTTGTGGGTCCAGACGGACCTGCTTCCTCTTCCTCGGACCCGGCACCCTCTTGACTGGCACCGACTGTCGGGTCTTCTTTATTAGTTGCCGTAGGGCAAGCTCCATCTGCATTCGCATCCTCAGTAGATTGCGCTGGCTGCGGGTGAATGGCCCCGGATGTAGGGTTAGCATCTTGGCAGGGCTGCTTCCCTTTTGAAATCTTCATAAATTCAAGGAATGAAGGGACTGCCTTGCCCCCACTTTTGTTGTATAGGCCCGACGGAGGAGGGATTTGGACTCCCTTAACCTCCGGCGGAGGTGTCTTGTAGGGTTGCTCCCCTCTGAACATGATGTTGTGATTGGGTGGTGGCTGGCGCCCCCATTTTCGGCCCGACCGAGTGGCATGCGCAGCAGTTGCGGCCTCGGCTTTGCCTCCCCCAGCATGGGGTGTGAAGCAAATTTCTTCTTCTTCCTCTTCTCCGGATAGGTTGAAGAGTGCTGACAGGGTATTGCAGGAGACAACCTGTGTTTTATTGGCCCCAGCGGCCTTTCTTTTCTTCTTCTTTTGCTTTCTCTTCTTTTTGGTTTCTGCGGGTGCCTGCCCCCAGAACAGGCTGCCCTCTTCAGGGGATGCTGCTTCAGCTTCCTCCACCTGTTTGAGTGAGAGTTGTTCCAGTTCTTGCCACGGGACGTGGTCCCGTACCAGCAGAGGTTTCAATTCGGGCTGCACATATTCATCTAGCCCTTCAATCAGGTGCTGCAGTCGAAGGATCCCAGGATTGGTTTCCTTGATTACTGGCAGCGGAGTCTGTCTCCTCCTGTTAGGTGTATGTATTCTGATGGCTGTAGGTGGAGTGACCCATACGGGTGCTACCACTGGCGGAGCAGGCCGGGGTGTAATGCCACGGATATGTGCCCCCTCTTTCTGGGCGGGGTGCCCTCTTCTTCTTGTGCTTTACAGGGATCTGCTGCCACCCCTGTTGTTCTTTCACGGGCTCCAGGAAATGGATTTCGTAGGTGCTCCGTGTGCTTGCTTCAGAGATCTCCTCGGGCAATGCCTGGTAGAGGGAGATCATGTTGACTGCTGCCTTCCTGAAAGGGGCTTCATGTGGCTGAGGAGGGTCTACTTTGTACTCTCCCAGCTCTATTTCATTCTTCTTCACCATCCCTTCGATGACGTCTTTGAAAACATAACAGTCTTCGATTGGATGTCCCAACATCTGGTGGTAGGGGCAGAATCTTGGACTGTCTTTTCTTTTCAGGTCCTCGGCCTCCTTGGCTCAGGCAAAGTGACCATGCTGTATTCTGTTACCCAGTCGAACAGGACTCGGGTCTTGTCTTTTGGAAAGGAATAGGCTTTCTTCATTTTGTCCCTCAGCGAAGGACCTTCTTTATCATCTAGAGCTTTTGCAGGTTGCGGGGGAGCCGCTTCTTGCCTTTCTCCTTCTGTTGTTCGAACGCCTTGATATCAAGCGCATTCGCCTCTTTAGGTGTGGGGCGCCGTTCCGCGGCCTTGCCTTTCTGGGCTGTGCTGGCAGTTGACGCCGGGACAGGCTTGGCTAGAAAAGCCTCCACCTCGGCCACCACATTATTCAGCCGGTCGAACGACCGTATTTCCATACCAATCATCTTTTCCAGGACCTCCCTCCTGAGATTTTGTTTGCATATTTGCATAGCGTCCTCCTGATGCGGGGGCCGCTTGCACCTCATTCCGAGGTTCCTCCACCTCTTGATGTAATCAAGGGCTGTCTCATCTGCCCTTTGTTTTGTTGAGTAGAGTTCGGCCACTGTGACCTCCCTCTCTGTGACATGGAATCTTTCTCTGAATTTTCTCTGCATATCCGACCAATCACTGATTGACCCGGCCGAGAGGCTAGAGTACCATTCAAATGCGAGCCCCGTCAGCGAGGACCCGAAGAACTTCAGCAGATATGACTCGTCGGTGGCCAGATCACCCATAACGGTCATATAATATGCAATATGCTCTTTAGGGGACCCCTTCCCGTTGAATTTGTCGAATTTGGGCGGCTTGTTGACCCCTGGGGGAAGTCGTTTAGCCGCATGGTGTTGCGGGTAGGGCACCCGATAGGCATCGAATGCGACGTAGTCGCCTTCACTTTTCTCTGCGAGCTTCAGCTCGATCATCCTTTCCACCATCATCCGGTTCACGACCGTGGGGTCGACTGGCTCCGGATAGAAGTGCGCTGGCTGAAGGTATGGGGTGACCAGGGTGGTCGCCTGTGGAGGACGCAGCAGCGGGGGTGTCGGATGCACCTGGGGGAGCACCGGAGGTAGCAGCGGCTGAGGCTGTGGCGGCCGCTGTTGTGCTGTCGCCATGCTTGGCTCTGACGGCTGGGACAGTGTATAGAGCGGTGGAGGGTTGTCACGACGAACCGCTCCCCGGGATGATTCACCCTGGACTTCGGGTGGTTTAGAAGCCGATGAATGCTCAGTCTTTTCCATCAGCTGTTTCTTCAGAGAGTCTATCTCCCGTTGATATTTTTACAGCAGCATCAGAACTGATGGATCTATAGTGGTGGGGATACCCTCTGTCGTTTCCCCGGACGTACCCTCAGGCAGGATGTCGAGGAGGACGTCGTCTTCTTCTTCCGTCGTCACCACATTAGCGGTCAAGACGGGGGCCTTATCATCCCAGCGGGGATAGACCTGGGGTTGTTTCCCTCTCATGATCATCAGAAGCTCTCTTGCTGCTTCTGTTCTGCGGGTAGTTGGCCCGGGCCGTACGGCCAATTGAGCCAGTTCTTGGGGGTCTTCAGGAAGCTCCCCATATCGGCTGGATATACCAGCCATGTTGCAAGTAAAGACCTGCATCCTTCTTCTCTGTCGATGGACCCTCCGTCTGGCTTGTTGCGGAAAGGTCAGCCTCTCGAACACAGAAACTCTTCTTTTTTCTTCCCGCTCGGGGAAGGCTTCATCGGCTTCGATCTCGAAACCGTCGTTGTATCCATTGTCGTCGACTGACGACACCATCATTCTATCTTCCATATCCTCTTCATCCGCCGCTGATGGGCGGTAATCTTCCTCAGTGGCGACTGTCTGCATTAGTCGCTGCTGACCCAGCGAGGGGTTGCCCAGCCCTCGAAAGTAGTTCCTGATCAGACAGGTTACCTCCTCTTGACCCCGCTCTTGATAGAGTACGGGGATAGTTGTCGACCTCCAGCAGGAGGGATATAGGCCAGCCGAGCTCTGTCGGCCGGATGTTGGAATCTTCGTCCCGTGACTGGGACGTTGGCTTGGCGGGCAGCAGCCCGGAAACTTCTGCGGCGCGGAGGATCCGCAACCACCTCTTCTTCTTTCCTCGGGGGCAAGCCCCTTTCTCTTCTCACCTCCGCCTCGTCGTTCATAGGACGGCGGCGGATGGGTGTTAGATGGTGGGCAGGTCGGGTCCGCTTGGGAACCCACACCTGTTTGAACTTCTTCGGCCTGAGTGCCGAGCTTCCTTGGCCATAGGGGCCGGTTTCTTCTCTTTCTGCCCTCCTTCCAGCGAGAGCTTGATAGGTATTGTGGACAGGAATGTTGGGGATGACTCGGTCTGGGGTCACCCGGGCCGTGCGTCCGTCGAGGAAGACGCGCATGCCTCCAACTAGCATAGATTTCCCGGACTGAGATAGGGTTCCGGTGATTACAGCAGCATTCTTGCGGGCCTGGCGACGCTGGCGTCCTCCAGGGTGTTTGTTGACGACATTGGGGTGGGTCCCACGTATGACGTGGTGCACCAAACAGCTAGCGGCCGGGGCCGGACTTTCAGGCAAGTCTTCGCAGCAGGGAACCTTCAGAGGCTCCATTTTCTCTGCGACTTCCTTGGCAGGCACTGGGGCTTCGACCTCCAGGATATCGACGAAGGCTAACCCCAAAAAGTTGGGGAAGCCCACAGCGGCAGGGAAGCTGCCGAATTCCATGGGTACCGCCAGGTACCCTTGCGCGTGTTTAGCAACGATCGAATGATCGAAGTCGACGCCAGTTATCCCGTTGATCGTCATTGATCTGCCTGCAAAGACAAACAGGGAAATAATCAGTAGCCTTTGAGAGGGCTTCGAAGCCCGAATATCTCGGCAAAGAGATGAAAGGTGACACTGGTCCCACCGGGCGTGCCAGACTTGTTCGGACGGGATTTTACCCTTGCTTGTTATTTCCTTTTATTTCGCGGGTCGATCGACCACTCTGACCAACTGGTGGTCAAACAACCGATTGACGACGCGGGCGTGCCAGTCACATGAGTGACGATTCATGGTGCGCTCATTCTGACCCGGGTCGGGCAAAAGTGAGGTTCGGTCGGGACCAGCAGTCCGCCATACCATAAAGGTTATGACGTTAATTACATCCCCCACGAGGAGGGAACACCTTTGATTAATTGCCGAGATGATGGGCTATCGAGGCCGGAGTAGGGGATGCAGAGCATGTGAGTGATCATGCAAGATGCTATGATTGACTACACACGATTTATTAGGGTGGACCCTGGTACATGGCGGAGGACTTAGGCTCGAAGGCCACCTTCACGCGTAACAAGGCCTCCAATCAGGCGTAACCTGACCTTCTGGCAATGTCATTTGATATACCAAGGGTGCACCCGCTTGATGCGACATGAATGCTTGGCCGGAGGCATGATGGCAAAAATTCTAGACATATCAATTCAAGCTTGAACAAGCTAATTTATCTAGTTCATTGACACAACGACATGATTCGGCGTGAAACCGGTGCAGCGTTTGCAAAGAAATGGGTTAAAATGCTTGAAACGGCGCCCTGAAACGTAGGTAAATGGCTTAAAATGGCGCCAGAAACCGTAGGTAAATGAAGGGGGTTAAACCGGCGCGGCCTGATTGGGGTGCGCCGGGAAGGGCGCGCCGTTATTGGGGAGCGCCGGGAAGGGCGCGCCGTTTTAAGGCGTGCCATGTATGAACGGCGCCAATTTAGCCCAATCTCTCGGAAACCCAGATTTTATTGGTTTATTTATGGATTTATTAAAATGTTTTGGAAGATTTTTACAAGTTGATTGAGTAGATTATTCGTCGGATCGGTCCCAAACCATCCAAAAGTTAAGTCGCGGAATCGCACGAGGCTCATACTCGAGCGCGGCGATCATTCCGAGTTTGGACTCGTTCAAGCCGGAATTTTGGTAGCATCTCCCCGTCCCGGAGGATTCATCGGGGAGAAGCGGGGAGTACTCACGTAGTGGAGCAAACCCCTAAGGGCCGGGTGGCACAACGGCGGCCGGCAAACTCGAACGGAAAGGGAGACCCCGAGGCATAGCCTGCTAGGGGCACCGAATCCGTGGGCGACAGTGAGTGACAAAGGCGGCTCAATATGGGAGCGAAGACCCCGAGGGCTAGCCTACGAGGGGCACGCAACCTGAGTCACCAACACACTCGACTAGGGACGATCGAGACGGGAGGGAAACCCCGAGGGCTGGCCTACGAGGGGCACGCGACCCACGGCCACCACAAAGCCTATTAAGGACTGTGGATTCGTAGTGTTGGGATTAACCCATTTTTTGTATACTCACTGGCCTTCGGAAATCCATTATTGGCAAGTGGACTCGTCGAGCCGAGAAGTTAGGATGAAGGATCAGGGGAATGTTCCCCCTCCCCGGATTATCGAACCACACTGATGAAACAGCAAAACAGTGCGGTGAGAACACTCGCATAACTAGCAGGCCAAAGATACTGCCTGGAGATGCGCATACATACATGTATGTGAGTATTCACAAATCAAAGCAACATTCATCAGTCGATGCTTAAAAAGAAAGAAAAAAAATGATAACGGGAATGTGGGGACGGCCTTATCTCCCTCTGTTCATGGTCGAGAACAGAGGGGGTATTAAGAGGACAGCCCAGACAGGTCGAAGGACCACGCGTATAGACACACCTCACACGGTGAAAACCCTTTATATTCGATCAGAAAAGAAACCCCCGGGGAGGGGAATTAATGTGGCCCCTGCCGTAGTGGGGCATGTAAGCGTCGAGGGAGACGAAATGGGAATAAAATCGTTCAGACAGAGAAACGCAACGCACGGTGCTTCGTATTCATCCTCCGCGGCGCCGGCATCGCTGCAGGGCACCGTTTCACCGGCTACAAGGAAAGGGGAAAAGTGACCGGGAAAGGGGGGAAATCCAGAGGAAGAGGGAGGCAACATTCATTCACGATATGAACAACAGAAAAGGAAAGTGCGCAGAACATCATTCCGGCACCGGCGTTGTCGCTCGGCCACCGCTTTCATTAATATAAGAGACTAGTTACAGATGAAGAGAAAGAGTAGAGATGCTGGTGAGGCAGGGGAAGTCGGGCTGGTATCCTCGCCCCTTCCCCTCGCTCACTTACATTGTATTAGAAGAAAACGAAGATGAAACAAAGGGGGTTCACCGAGAGAAAACACGGGAAACCCACCTAGGTAGATAAAAGACAAAATGCTCTCCTTCTCCGATTCCGGGAGGCTCGAGTGGAGCAGAGCGGCGGCCGCCGAGAGGCTCAGACGGAGACTTCTTCGGACAGCAAAGAAACCCTCAACTCCTCTCCCTGGACCTCTCTTCTCTCTTTCTAATTCTCTTTTTTTTCTTTTGATTCCGCCTCTTTCTTCTCCTCTCTCTCTTCGGATCCCCCTTTTCTCTGGCCGAAGGCAGGACATATATAGAGCCTTTTGTTAGTCCGGCGCCCCGGGGAGGGGGGCGCGCCGGATTTGGTGGCGCCGGGAAGAGGTCCCGATTGGCTTTTGCGCGCCGGTTCGACGGCGCCGTATTAGGGGGCGCCGTTTTAATTTGCTTGTTCGACACGGCTAGGCCGGTGGGTCCGGGGATGATTCCGGAAGATCCCGTTGACTGTTCCTTCTGCGCTGGCCTTTGAAAAACCTTGACGTGGTGTCGAGGAAGCCCTCGATATGACGAACGGCCTTGATCAGACCTCCGCGTGTGTCTGGCCCGATCATACGGGCATCCTGTTGACACGGCCTTCGGCACTGTGATTTGTGCTTCTAGTCGAGACGGACTCGTGCTCGGGGCTTCTTTACGGGACGGTGTTGCATCCCGGATGATTCTGCCTTGAATGGCTATCGATCGGCCACTAATGGGCCCATTATGACGAGGAGCCGAACCCATGTCGGGTGATCGGGACCCTCTGCTGACAGAACCCTCGGCCTCTTGTTATGGACGGGCGGGGACGCTTTTCCTCCTTAGGAGAGCCATTGGGTAGAACGTCGTCCTTGGTCGGGCGACGGGTGTGGGGTAGCGACATGACGAGGTCGATGCCGGATCATTGGGCAGGCTTGATCGCTCCGCCGGTTGGTTGCGGGTTCACTTCGACTCTCCTGAGGTAAAGTCCCCGGTGCTCATTTCAAGGCGACTTGGGGCTCCGTCAGCTTGAAGGGTCTTTGATAAGGTGATCTTCATCGGCTATTGTGCTTCAGTGGGCCGTATCATTCGTCTTTACGGCTCGGTCACCAAAGGATTATATTTTGAGTGCCAACAAATGCCCCCCAGACGTAGGCGGTGCAAGTGAGGCAGGAATGTGGCAAGGCCTACGGATGAGCTTCGTTTGGCTGACAGAAGCTCGAATGGCACTTAATTCCGGCTTCGGATGTTAATCCGGCGCCGCAAGAAGCATGAAAGCCACCATTTAAAACGGCGCGCCCTCGAGCTTCGGAGGTTAAAACGGCGCCGATGTAGCCGGCGCGCCCTGAGCTTTGGGGGTTGAGACGGCGCGGCCTCCACGGCGCGCCAATTACTTAAAACGGCGCGCCCCGGGGTGCGCCGTTTTAACAGGGGTGGAGCCCTCCATATATTGTTTTCTTCTTCATTTTTTCTTCATAGTTCTTCATTTGCAAATCTTCTTTCTTTCACCTCCCTTTCTCCTCTTCCCGCGGCGCCGAGTGGCTCAGGGTTCGGGAGATTTCACCCTGTGAGCGGGTGAGTTGAGTGTTATTCTATTCGGGTTCTGAACCCATTCTTCGGGCCCCGGGAGGCTCCTTGTAGGACTTGTCCTCGGAGCTAGATCCCTCGGGTGTCCCATTTGGCCTTGGCTTAATGGCTATGGCTACTTTTAGGGGCTGCTCCCTTTGTGGACGGCTTCCACTTCTCTTTTGGCAATCCCCCGAGCTGGGGAGATTCTGCCGAAATTTTGACAGAAATATTGCTTCGATCAACTGATTTCTAACTTTTGTTTGTTCTTTTCTGGGCGTTGTTTTGCAGATAACATGGCCTCCGGCTCTTCTTCCTCTGCATCCCGGGTCACTGTGACATGGGGGAATGTCCATTCCCTTGATCGGAGGCCTCGACAGATAGCTGTGGTTGCTGAGTCTTCGGACTCAGAGACCGACACCGTCGACACCAGGCTGCTTATTGATTCTTGACGGCAACCACTTCCAGTATGATCGAAGGGATGGCGTCAGACTCGAACATCCTAAGGACAAGCATCTGATGGCGTTCCTTGAGCGCTTCAACCTTGGAGGGAAGTGTGATTTAATCCTCGTCCGTCGAGCCGAGGGAGTCCTACTGGCGGAGAGAGACAGTTTGGCCGAGTCAGTCACTCAGGGCATGCCTATATATATCCCGGGGGAGCCCAGAAAGTGGGGAGCCGTGCTCGGGGTGCAGGAGTTATCCCCCGAGGCTGGGATGCTGACGAGAGCGCCGCAGTATGCCCCAGCTCGCTGGAATGAAACTGCCGGACGTGTTGACAGGGAGAAGCCCGTATACGGTTTATTCCTCGCCCCGCTTCATTGGGGATACCGAGACGAGCCTTTTCTTTTAGACTGCTTGGCGGTCCGGTTCAAACATCAGATTTCAGTGGGGTGGTTTGGAGAGCTCAAAGCCACCGACGCTCATGCCTTCAGACCGGGGGCAGTTGAATTCACAGACTTTGTGTTGCGGCAGTACGCCCCCATCCTGGTGCATGCGGGTGTATACCAGAGTGTATATGCTTCACGGTACAGGTACCCGATCTCCCGAGGTCTGTGCTGTGGGATGATCGAAGTCTTCTGCCCAGAATACAACACTTTTTACACTGCAGAGGGTGAGACTTCACTGGACCTCTGGAGTCTTTCCCAGCTGAGCGGCTTGCCCATAGACGGGGAGCCGTATGAAGAAGTTTGTTTTCCAGACTGGCTGAAAGACCAGACAGAGGGGGAAGGTAGATATTTCATCGGCTTCGCCTACCGTTATCTGATGAAGGCATATCGCACCCTGCTGCGCCTCACGCTTGACTCGCGAGAGGCGCGGAAGCCTGGCGAAAAGAGACGTGTGCGGATGGGCACGTGGCTCCAGTATTTCTTCGGTGGGGAGCAGTAGTACGAGGACTTCCCCACGGTGGTTCCGACGGCGGTGGCGCGGAAGAAGAGGGCTCGACGCCAAGAGACATATCCCGCTGTCTCAGGGAGAGGGCGGCAGGTCGGCCCGAATCCCACAGGAGTTGACGCAGTTACACACTGTGCTGCGTATCTGACTTATTGGCTTTGTTCGTTTGCCCTCCCTCAAGGGGACGAGACAGTAATCAGACCGGAGGCTATTTACCCTGCCTGCTTAATGGCCTGGGGGACGAAGCTGTCCCTGTGCCCTGTGGCTCTGTGCCTCATATATAAAATGTTGGGGGATTTGCACAAGTCGTGCATCCCTAGAAATTCACGGACAGTTGGTCCCATCCACTTTTTTAATGCCTGGGTCTGCACCCTATTTCCTGAAGCAGCTCCCCGGTCGATGCAGTCAGATCGTCCTTTGCCGCGGATGATCAAATTTGCCAGTGCCGAACCGTCCTCACTGGCGGATCAGCTTTTCGCCATTCGGGGGAAGTTAACTACAGTTCCAATGGATTCCCCTGGCGTTCTCCACTTTTGGAGCTTGGCTGCCAGCTCTAGCCCTCTTGTCAACAGGATGCGGTAATGCCGATTATTTGAGACAGAGGAATTTATTCATCAGCTGACTGGGTCGAAGAGCACAAGGCCCATCTTGGAGTCGGAACTGGTTGATTGGGCGCTGTCTATTCGTCCCAGTGTTCTTGTCTTCAGGAAGAGCGGCTTACTGTGGCTGGAGCCGTACTATCCCTTTCGTTTTGGCCGGAATTTTGGGTACGACCAGCAAATTCCTTCTTCTTCAGCCTGATTCAATCTGCCGAATAGACATCGGGCTGGTCAGACAACTACGGATGAAGCCCGTGGGTGGTGGGACTACTTCCATCGTCGGGAGGACGTGTCATTCAGGGTGCCAACCCCGGCCCGTCTGCCCCGAGTGACTCCAGACTTCATCAAGTGGTGGAATGCGCGAACGGGCTTCTATCGGAACTTTCGGAAAGACTGCTGGCATAGTGCCGAGCGTCGTTTCCTATATTCGCAGCGGGAGCCTATTTTGGATTTTGATCCCTGCGGCTTCCATTGCCCTGCGGCTTCCACGGGCCTATGCTGCTGTAGCGACCTCAAGGGAGCCTGGCGTGACGGCCGAAGGTGGCGCTTCGACCGGGGTTGCAAGGGCTCGAGCCTTGGTGGCCGGCGTAGAATTATTGCCGTCGCCAAGTGGTCCTCCAGACATAGAAGCAGGAGAAATTATTACAGACGAGGCCGATACCCTTAAAGCTTTGTCGGTCATAGAGGGCTCTCCTCTTTTAGTGGCCAGTGAGACTGCTCAAGAGGAACAAGAGCCTTTCATTGTCGATACGGCTGTTGTAGCCTCACCCCAAAGGGCGGGCAAAGAAGTTGTCACTATGGAGGCCCCTTTAGCTGTTGCAGCTGCAATAGTCGGGCCGGGTGTGGGCGTCGTGCAGACTATGCCGTCGACGTCCCTCTGGGTGGCCGATGACATTTGGGCCGAGGTAGATAGCAGGGTAGACTTTCAGCTCCCCGAGACTTCGCCATTGGGCCTATAATTCTCCGGTGACATGGTATGGCAGTCTCTGGATAATCTCCAGCGGGCCATGTTAGCCTCTCCGGGCCTAACTTATATGCAGCTGAGAAGCTTGATAGATCATCTCTCCCGATCGCTTTTAGCATTCGGCTGCCCAATGGATGATTGGACCCCGCGAGTTGTAATGTTGTTAAAGCACGCCAACAGGCGAAAGTTCCTGTGCTGAGAGGTTTCCGATCAGCTGGCAGCTGTGAATCTGGAGAGGGCAGATTGCCGCACTGCTGCTTCTTCTTTGAGGGTGACTGTGGAACAGCTGAGAAATGCTGCCGGCAATATCTCAGAACGCCAGCTGCTCCTCAGGGCACGGGAGGCGGAGTTGCGTGCTGGGCTTGCCGAGGTCGAAGCCGAACTGCAGGAAGGTAAGTGCCTTGAAACCCAGTCAAGAGAGGAAGCTGATCTGGCCGAAGGACAACTTGCCTCATTGGATGAGAGGTTATCGCGGCTGACAGCTACTGAGGCACGGTTGCAAGAATTGACCCGACACTCCTCACTGGGCCTCTTGGAGTTGGCAGATATCTTCCGGCGTCCTTTGCCGTAACCTTGCTTCCTTCTTTTTTTTGCATCCAATCTTGCTCCTTTTTATCTTCGGAGCTTATGTACCCCCGGGGGATGTCCCGGGCCAAAGAAATGTGTTCCGCCAATTCTTATTAAATGAAAATATCTCTTTTCATCGTCTCGATCACGACTTCTTTTCTTCCCTTCTTTTATCTCTTCTGGCTGATCACCCGAACCTGGGGATACTTGCCGATGGCGCAGGAGAGCGCTCACGCCTTCGGGGAAGGGGTGAGGTGTTCGCTCCACCGCGACGCAGCCATTCCCGGAACAGGGCCTTTGCCAAGGTGGGACATAGTAGCGTAGATAGATGCACCTAGCGAACCTTGCCGCTGGTGATGAGAGGCGTGTTGTAACCATTGACGTGGGTCAAATGTAGACGCAATTATGCTTTGTTGATCAATGAGGGCGGGAGGCCCAGGTTAGAGGGTAGTCGACCGGGCTTGTCGATGGTGGCGAGGGTCAGAAGGATGGACGGTTCTACCGATGATGACAAGAACCGAAAAGGGTAGCGACCAATCTTGCCGGTGGTGACAAGGGTCGAAATGGTAGACGGTCTTGCCGATGGTGACAAAAACTGGAAAGGATAGCGACCGATCTTGCCGATGGTGACAAGGGTCGAAGAGGGTAGACGGTCTTACCGATGGTGACAAAAACCAGATAGGGTAGCGACCGATCTTGCCGATGGTGACAAGGGTCGAAAAGGTAGACGGTCTTGCCGATGGTGACAAAAACCGGGTAAGGTAGTGACCGATCTTGCCGATGGTGACAAGGGTCGAAAAGGTAGACGGTCTTGCCGATGATGACAGAAACCGGGTAAGGATAGCGACCTATCTTGTCGATAGTGACAAGGGTCGAAGAGGTAGACGGTCTTGCCGATGATGACAAAAACCGGGTAAGGGTAGCGACCGATCTTGCCGATGGTGACACGGGTCGAAAAGGTAGACGGTCTTGCCGATGTTGACAAAAACTGGGTAAGGATAGCGATCGATCTTGCCGATGGTGACAAGGGTCGAAAAGGTAGATGGTCTTGCCGATGATGACAAAAACCGGGTAAGGATAGCGACCGATCTTACCGATGGTGACAAGGGTCGAAGAGGTAGACGGTCTTGCCGATGATGACAAAAACCGGATAGGGTAGCGACCGATCTTGCCGATGGTGACAAGGGTCGAAGAGGTAGACGGTCTTGCCGATGATGACAAAAATCGGATAGGGTAGCGACCGATCTTGCCGATGGTGACAAGGGTCGAAAAGGTAGACGGTCTTGCCGATGATGACAAAAATTGGGTAAGGGTAGCGACCGATCTTGCCGATGGTGACAAGGGTCGAAAAGGTAGACGGTCTTGCCGATGATGACAAAAACTGGGTAAGGATAGCGACCGATCTTGCCGATGGTGACAAGGGTCGAAGAGGTAGACGGTCTTGCCGATGATGACAAAAATCGGGTAAGGATAGCGACCGATCTTGCCGATGGTGACAAGGGTCGTAAAGGTTGACGGTCTTGCCGATGATGACAAAAATTGGAAAGGATAGCGACCGATTTTGCCGATGGTGACAAGGGTCGAAAAGGTAGACGGTCTTGTCGATGATGACAAAAACCGGGTAAGGATAGCGATCGATCTTGCCGATGGTGACAAGGGTCGAAGAGGTAGACGATCTTGCCGATGGTGACAAAAACCGGGTAAGGATAGATATATGTAAGTGGGATATTGGATGAAGACTCCGCCTCGACCTTGTAAATGGCCTTCTGGACGGAGGATGGTTCATCACTATTCATCATTCATTTTTATTCACATTACTGACCTAAGCGCCCTTTCTGGTTTTCACCCAGGCCAACCCCCTCTTGCTTTTGCCCGCGCGCCCTTTCGGGTTTTCACGCGACGGGGTACCCAATTTTGCCTGCGACGCCCTTTCGGGTTTTCGCCACAGCTGGGTTATAGCCATTTTTGCACTTGTCCTGATCATAGGAGCAAGTCTGGCGGGGTATCTCTATTTTTAACCCCATTTTTCCTTCTTTCTTTTTTTTTTATTCGGGATGCGAAAAAACTGGACCGCGAAAATATTGACTGGCCTAGTCAATGATGACAAGGATCGAATCCTGTTTCGATTCGTCGACACTGGTTAGACGTCGAAGCAAAGGACATGGTCTATTAACAAGGATGTAAGATCCGTGTCAAGGGTAAAGATCAACCGATCTCGCCGACGATGACGAGGATCGAAAGTGGGTTTATTAATCTGCATAGGTTACTATCGAAACAAAGGTGGGTTTATTAGCAAGGACGGAAGGTCCAAGTTTAGGGGTAGGGATCGAACGATCTCGCCGATGATGACGAGGGTCGAAAAGGGTTTGCTCGTCGGCACGGGTTATTGCCGCAACAAGGATGAGATTGTCAACAGGGACGTAAGGTCCGAGTTGAGGGTAGAGATCGACCGATCTCGCCGATGATGACGAGGGTCGAAAAGGGTTTGTTAATGGATTCCCGGTGGGACTTTGATGATTGTCCCTTTCGGAGTTTCATTGGGTGGAGAATAGGAGAGGCATTTGGAAATTACCATTTTACTGACTCAAGCGCCCTTTCGGGTTTTCGCCGAAGCCAGCCCCCTCTTTCTTTTGCCCACGCTCCCTTTCCGGTTTTCACGTGGCGGGGTACCCGATTTTGCCTGTGACGCCCTTCAGGGTTTTCGCCACAGCTGGGTTACGGCCATTTTTGCACTTGTCCTAGCATAGGAGCAAGTCGGGCGGGGTATCTCTATTTTTAACCCCATTTCTTTTCTTTTTTTTTGTATTTGTGTAGGGTGGCAGGTCGAAGTGCGACGTTCGACCCTTGGTTGACAGTAGATGGCTGTCGGCCGGAGCATCAGACCTTGCGCCGGGCAGAACAGTTCATTCGTTAGCAAGGGCTGAATGGTAACGCAAAGAAGTGATCTCTCGCCGATTCGGGCGTAAGGCCGGCAATGGCAACAGCGTGGTGTATTCTTTCGGGAGCTTGGTCAGGGCAGAATGCTACTAACCGAGGACGGGTAGCTCGGCTAAGGCAAGGTGCCATTAACCAAGAAAAAGGTAGCTCGGTTAGGGTGCAGTGCCACTAAACCAAGGAAAATGTAGCTCGGTTAGGGCGGAGTGCCACTAAACCAAGGAAAAGGTAGCTCGGTTAGGGCGGAGTGCCACTAAACCAAGAAAAAGGTAGCTCGGTTAGGGCGGAGTGCCACTAAACCAAGGGAAATGTAGCTCGGTTAGGGCGGAGTGCCACGAAACCAAGGAGAAGGTAGCTCGGTTAGGGCGGAGTGCCACTAAACCAAGGGAAAGGTAGCTCGGTTAGGGCGGAGTACCACTAAACCAAGGAAAATGTAGCTCGGTTAGGGCGGAGTGCCACTAAACCAAGGTAAATGTAGCTTGGTTAGGGCAGAGTGCCACTAAACTAGGGAGAAGGTATCTCGGTTAGGGCGGAGTGCCACTAAACCAAGGAAAAGGTAGCTCGGTTAGGGCGGAGTGCCACTAAACCAAGGGAAATGTAGCTCGGTTAGGGCGGAGTGCCACTAAACCAAGGAAAATGTAGCTTGGTTTGGGCGGAGCGCCACTAAACTAAGAAAAAGGTAGCTCGGTTAGGGTGGAGTGCCACTAAACCAAGGGAAATGTAGCTCGGTTAGGGCGGAGTGCCACTAAACCAAGGAAAATGTAGCTCGGTTAGGGCGGAGTGCCACCAAACCAAGGGAAATGTATCTCGGTTAGAGCGGAGTGCCACTAAACCAAGGAAAATGTAGCTCGGCTAGGGCGGAGTGCCACTAAACCAAGGAGAAGGGTAGCTCGGTTAGGGCGGAGTGCCACTAAACCAAGCAAAATGTAGCTCAGTTAGGGCGGAGTGCCACTAAACCAGGAAAATGTATTCCGACCGATCACTCGGGGAATGCTGGCTGCGCTGCATGATACAGCTTAATATGCTTTCCGTTGAGGGGAGAGAACTGGATAACCCCTTTGTGGTCTACCGGGACGTAGGCGCCTCCATCATATACTCGGCGGACGATATATGGCCCGACCCAGTTTTCGACCAGCTTCCCTTTGGGGTTAGTGGCCATTTCTTCTCTTCTTTGGACCATTGCCAGGTCTCCTTTCTTGAATTCTCGACCCTTGACCAGCTTGTCAAAAGCACGGGCCATGCGAGCTTGGTAGAGTTGGATGTTCTGTTGCGCCCGGAGGCGCTTTCCTTCGAGCTCAACGAGCTCTTCCAATCTCCTTTCTGCATTGGTCTGCTCACCTCCGATTAGTCCGTGCTGGATGGCAACTCGTAATGAAGGAACTTCAAGTTCAATCGGCACCACAGCTTCTGACCCGTAGACGAGGGAGAACGGTGAACAGTCGGTTGGGGTCTTGTAGACAGTACGATAGGCCCAAAGTGCTTCGTACATCCTTTCTTCCCAATCTTTTTTATTAGACTTGACAGTCTTTGCCAGCAATGTGCATAGAGTCTTGTTAAAGGCTTCTGCAAGTCCGTTAGCTTGAGGGTTGTAGGGGGAGGATGTCTTCCAGTCGATTTTGTATTTGTCGGCCAGCCGATAAATCTTCTGATTTCTAAAATGGCTACCATTATCAGAGATGATTCGACTGGGGATCCCGAACCGGAATATTACATTTTGCCGAAAGAATCTTGCAACTAGCTCTCCCGTCACATCTCTTAGTGCTACTGCTTCCGCCCATCTGGAGAAGTAGTCTATAGCTGCTAAGATATATCGGCACCCTGATGAAGATGCTGGTAGCGGCCCTACTACGTCCGTGCCCCACTGAGCAAACGGCCAGCTTGGTAGGGTGGGATGCAATGGCACTGGAGGTCTCCTTGCCACATTAGCATGTTCTTGACACTTTTGACAAGCCTTGGCAAACCTGCAGCAATCGTCAAATATAGTGGGCCAATAGTAACCCAGTTTCTTTATCTCAATTTTCATCTTCGGGCCAGCCTGGTGTGCTCCAGCTGATCCTGCATGGACCTCCTGCATCACCTGTCCTGCTTCTGCTGAAGACAAGCAACGGAGTAGGACTTTCCTTCGGGCATCTGCCATAATTAGGAACAAGGTCCCGCTTCTCATCTCGTAAGAATCCTTGATTCTCAGGAGCTTCATTCTCTATTCCTTTTCTTTTGGAAGTTGTTGGTGTTGAAACCAGCGTAGGAGATGATCTCGCCAATCGGGCTGCTGAATCCCTTCGATGACTGCTACTTCCATCTCTTATTCGTCGGTCAGGACCTCTATCACGCTGGGGACCTGTCGGCGGTTGATCACTGTTATATTCAGGCTTGTGTCTGGCGGGACCGCCAATGAACTGGCCAGCTTAGCGAGGGCGTCTGCCTGACCATTCCGGCCTCGATTGATGTGCTTAATGCTGATGAAGTAAAATTTTGACATCAGGCGAGTTGCCAACTGGTGATAGGGGAGGAGCTCTTGCTTTCGTACATCGAACTCTCCTTCTAGCATGGTGTCTCCGAATGCTTCCAGCATCTGAATTTCCATGGACAGAGCAATTTGCAACCCGATTATCAGGGCTTCATATTCCGCTTCATTGTTTGTGCATTGCTTGCTTATGGAACAGGAAGTATGCACCACTTCTCCCTCTGGGGATTTCAGGACTATGGCTGCTCCTGCTCTGACCCTGGCTGACCCGGTGGCAGAGGTGTCAATTCTGGAAGCACCATCAAAGTATAGTTGCCATAAGGAGGGCTGTACTTGCACGGCCTTTAGGGTTTCATCTTCAGGAAGCTCCAGATCCAACGGGCAATCCCCGGGCACTGGGTGCTCAGCGAAGAAGTCTGCAATAGCTTGGCCCTTGACGGCCTTGCGCGGCACGTAGGAGATATCAAACTCCATAAGGATTACCGCCCATTTGCCCAGGCGGCCTTTGAGTGCCGGTTGAGACATAATGTACTTCAGGGGATCCTCTTTGGATACCAAGCTGATTTCATGCGACAACATATAGTGTCGGAGCTTTTTAACTGCGAAGACCAGCGCCAGACAGATCTTCTCAATATAAGTATATTTCTCTTCAGTACTGACCAGTCTCCGACTGAGGTAATAGAGGGCTTGTTCTTTCCCTTCTTCATTATTCTGGGCTAGCATTGCCCCCAGAGAATTATGTGTAGCTGCTATATACAGTATCAATGGTCCTCCTTTCACCGGTGCGCCCAACACTGGAGGAGTTTTCAGGTAGTCTTTTAGCTTGTCGAAGGCTGCCTGGCAATCTTCATCCCAATAAAAGGGGACATCTTTCATCATCAACTTGTGAAAAGGCTGGCACCGCCCTGACAAATTGGAAATGAACCGCCGGATATAAGCTAAGCGGCCCTGTAGTGATCTCAGCTCGGAGATGTTCCTTGGCGGAGGTAACTCCTGAATTGCCTTGATCTTTGCGGGGTCTATCTCGATTCCCCGATATCGAACGATGAAACCTAGGAATTTTCCGCTCGACACTCCGAACGCACATTTCATGGGGTTCATCTTTAGCTCATGCTGCCTCAGCCTCTGAAAGACAATCCGGAGGTCTTGCAGATGATCTTCTTTTCTTTTGGTCTTGACCTCCAAGTCATCTATGTAGCATTCGACCCTGTGGTAGAGCAACTCGTCAAAGATTTTGGTCATTGCGCACTGATAGGATGCGCCAGCATTTTTCAGTCTGAACGACATTCTCTTGTAATGATAAATGCCTTTAGGAGTTCAGAAAGCAGTATGGACTCGGTCAGGCTCCGCGATCCAAATCTGATTGTAACCGGAAGACCCATCCATGAATGACAGGGCTTCATGGCCGGTTGTAGCATCAATCATGACCTCGGTTATTGGCACCGGGAAGTCATCTTTGGGGCAGGCTTTATTTAGATCTCAAAGGTCGACACATATCCGGATCTGTCCATTCTTCTTCTTCACGGGGATGATATTCGCCAGCCATGTAGTGTACTGGTTTTCTTCAACAAATCCCACGCCAATGAGCTTGTCGACTTCAGCACAAATTTGGGTGATGAGCTCTGGCCTCATGCGCCGCGGTGGTTGCTTTACCGGCTCGGCCTCAGGGCTGATTTTTAGCTCATGTTGTGAGACAGCAGGGCTTAGACCTGACATCTCTTTGTAAGTCCAGGCGAAGCAATCCCGGTACTCTAGCAGCAGCTGGATGTACAACTCCCGTTCTTTTGGGCCTAGGGTCCTCCTCATTTCCCAGGTTGACTTCTATTAGTTCATCGACTGTGGCTTGGCCTCCGTCTTCTATCTCCGGAGGTGCCGGTTGGAGGTCAACGAAGTCTGGAATGCCATCTTGAGGGTCGAGCACTTCGACTTCCTCGTCAGACACCGCCAGAGCTCCCTGAGGTTTCTTGATTTCTTATGCCAGCGGCTGAGTGGATTGTTCTATTAGCAAATCCATTACCGTCGCAGCTTCCAAGGATGAGAGAGCAGCCTTGGTGTTTGCAAATGAGATTGTAGCCATGACGGGCTGGTAACTGTTTACTGCTAGGCTCGGACAGCATGCTGATTTTGCAGCAAAAGTTGAGGAAGTTTCACCTTCTGGGACATTTGTATCTTCCGCAGAAGTGGCTTTTTCTTCCCTGGTAGCTGGCTCCCCTTGATTGGAGTTGACCAAGGCCTCCCTGACTGGCAGAAAGGGTGTCGAAGTTGTCATTAGTATGACCTCTATGGAGGGAGAGACTCTTGCTTCTTGACTATCTTCGGCTTCGCTGCTGCTAGCCATATAAAATTCGGCTTGAAGGGCCGCTTCTTCAGGGTGAACCTGCTCCCAGCATCGGCAAGGGGTCGAGGTTTCCACTTCTTGATTTCCAGACTGAGCCAGTTCAAGATATTCGGCTTCCGTCGGATACTCATCAAAGGTTGCTCCCAGAGGGCTATCTTCAGTAGGATAGAAGGCGGAGATAGTATCCACCTCGTACCGCCCACTGTAATAATATTCTTCCAGGGTGAAGCCCAACCCTGGATGTTGAGAGACACGTCTCATTTCCTTATCCCGATTTGTAGGATGCCACATCTTCTGGAAAGATTCTTTGCGCTTTTGAGACTGATCAGTAGGAATGTGTTGCTTCTGAAACATCCTGGCCGTTCGATTAGTTGTAAATGCCAGGCCTTGAATAGGAACCCGCGGGTTGGCTAGATCTTCAGGGAGACTGCAGTCTGTATCTTCCCGAGTGGGATGCTCCTCAGCTGTATAGAACAAGCTGCGGGGCCCATCTTCCTGTGTCACCTCCCAAGCTTTGAAAGGTTCGACAGTGGGGTCGTTGAGGCCGGGGACTGGCTTGGTGAGGCCGGCCGGGACTCCGATGCGGTTGTGCTGTCGATTGACCTGCACTTCCTTAGCTTTGGGGTATAATGCCGGGGGTGTCACCCTGCCGACATCTCCAGAAGCTGTGATGTGGGAGACCACCTTCGGCTTGACATATCCGTGCGGCGGTGGTGGATACCAACCGTCACCCGATCTATTCTTCGACGCCCCTACGGGGGCCTCAGCTTCAGAAACCTTCCGGGGAGGCCCCGTATATAGGTTGGCGTCCGCCAAGTGACGTTCAAACACCTCGAATGGGTGGATATCAGCAAATATCCTCTCCTCCTTCCTCTGGAGGCTGTATTTGATGTATTGGTGGAGCGTGGAGGGCACCACCATATTTTCATGCAGCCATGGGCGGCCGAGCAGTGCTTTGTAGAAGGTGCGAGAGTCAATGACATGAAATTACACCGTTGTAGTGAAATCTGCCAGGGTCAGCGTGAACTCTGCCACTCCCATAGATACTTCACATTTTTGGTTGAAGCCAGTGATACGCATATCCCCGACTTTCTCGAGATGCACATTAAAGTGGTACCTCTCGTATATTCTGTATGGCAGGATGTTGACTGCTGCACCAGGATCGACTAGGATCCGGTTCAGTTCTCTTCCATTTAGGTGCCCTTTCATATATAGCGGCATGTTGTGGCTGGCAGTAGGCAGTAGCATATCTTCTGGAGAGAAGGTCATACTGGCTTCTGGTATAGCCTCAGCTATGCAGGCTTCAAAATGAGCAGGCATCTGCAGAGCTGTGATGATCGCCTGTCGAGTTTCTTCACTCAAAGAGAGAATTTCCCAGATCGTAAATCGAGCGGGGAGCTTTTTGAGCAACTTCATTATTCGGCTCCCAGCCCGGACATTGGAGAGCTTCATCTCTTCAGCCCATCTGGGCTTGGGGAGGTTTTGATTTGTGGGTCCAGACGGACCTGCTTCCTCTTCCTCGGACCCGGCACCCTCTTGACTGGCACCGGCTGTCGGGTCTTCTTTATTAGTTGCCGTAGGGCAAGCTCCATCTGCATTCACATCCTCAGTAGATTGCGCTAGCTACGGGTGAATGGCCCCGGGTGTAGGGTTAGCCTCTTGACAGGGTTGCTTCCCCTTTGACATCTTCATAAATTCAAGGAATGAAGGGACCGCCTTGCCCCCACTCTTGTTGTACAGGCCTGACGGAGGAGGGATTTGGACTCCCTTAACTTCCGGCGGAGGTGTCTTGTAGGGTTGCTCCCCTCTGAACATGATGTTGTGGTTGGGTGGTGGCTGGCGCCCCCATTTTCGGCCCGACCGAGTGTCATGTGCAGCAGTTGTGGCCTCGGCCTTGCCTCCCCCTGCATGGGGTGTGAAGCAAATTTCTTCTTCTTCCTCTTCTCCAGATAGGTTGAAGAGTGCTGATAGGGTATTGCAGGAGACAACCTGTGCTTTATTGGCCCCAGCGGCCTTTCTTTTCTTCTCCTTTTGCTTTCTCTTCTTTTTGGTTTCTGCGGGTGCCTGCCCCCAGAACAGGCTGCCCTCTTCAGGGGGTGCTATTTCGGCTTCCTCCACCTGTTTGAGTGAGAGTCGCTCCAGCTCTTGCCATGGGACGTGGTCCCGTACCAGCAGAGGCTTCAATTCGGGCTGCACATATTCATCTAGCCCGTCAATCAGGTGCTGCAGTCGAAGGCCTCCAGGATTGGTTTCCTTGATTACTGGCAGCGGAGTCTATCTCCTCCTGTTAGGTGTATGTATTCTGATGGCTGTAGGTGGAGTGACCCATACGGGTGCTACCACTGACGGAGCAGGCCGGGGTGTAATGCCACGGATATGTGCCCCCTTTTCCGGGCGGGGTGCCCTCTTCTTCTTGTGCTTTACAGGGATCTGCTGCCACCCCTGCTGTTCTTTTACGAGCTCCAGGAAATGGATTTCGTAGGTGCTCCGTGTGCTTGCTTCAGAGATCTCCTCGGGTAATGCCTGGTAGAGGGAGATCATGTTGACTGCTGCCTTCCTGAAAGGGGCTGCATGTGGCTGAGGAGGGTCTACTTTGTATTCTCCCAGCTCTATCTCATTCTTCTTCACCATCCCTTCGATGACGTCTTTGAAAACATAACAGTCTTCGATTGGATGTCCCAACATCTTGTGGTAGGGGCAGAATCTTGGACTGTCTTTTCTTTTCAGGTCCTCCGGCCTCCTTGGCTCAGGCAAAGTGACCATGCTGTATTCTGTTACCTAGTCGAACAGGACTCGGGTCTTGTCTTTTGGAAAGGAATAGGCTTTCTTCATTTTGTCCCCCAGCAAAGGACCTTCTTTATCATCTAGAGCTTTTGCAGGTTGCGGGGGAGCCGCTTTCTTGCCTTTCTCCTTCTGTTGTTCGAACGCCTTGATATCAAGCGCATTCGCTTCTTTAGGTGTGGGGCGCCGTTCCGCAGCCTTGCCTTTCTGGGCTGTGCTGGCAGTTGACGCCGGGACAGGCTTGTCTAGAAAAGCCTCCACCTCGGCCACCACATTATTCAGCCGGTCGAACGACCGTATTTCCATACCAATCATCTTTTCCAGGACCTCCCTCCTGAGATTTTGTTTGCATATTTGCACAGCGTCCTCCTGATGCGGGGGCCGCTTGCACCTCATTCCGAGGTTCCTCCACCTCTTGATGTAATCAAGGGCTGTCTCATCTGCCCTTTGTTTTGTTGAGTAGAGTTCGGCCACTGTGACCTCCCTCTCTGTGACATGGAATCTTTCTCTGAATTTTCTCTGCATATCTGACCAGTCACTGATTGATCCGACCGAGAGGCTAGAATACCATTCAAATGCGAGCCCCGTCAGCGAGGACCCAAAGAACTTCAGCAGATATGACTCGTTGGTGGCAGATCACCCATAACGGTCATATAATATGTAATATGCTCTTTAGGGGACCCCTTCCCATTGAGTTTGTCGAATTTGGGCGGCTTGTTGACCCCTGGGGGAAGTCGTTTAGCCGCATGGTGTTGCGGGTAGGGCACCCGATAGGCATCGAATGCGACGTAGTCACCTTCACTTTTCTCTGCGAGCTTCAGCTCGATCATCCTTTCCGCCATCATCCGGTTCACGACATGGGGTCGACTGGCTCCGGATAGAAGTGCGCTGGCTGAAGGTATGGGGTGACCAGGGTGGTCGCCTATGGAGGATGCAGCAGCGGGGGTGTCGGATGCACCTGGGGGAGCACCGGAGGTAGCAGCGGCTGAGGCTGTGGCGGCCGCTGTTGTGCTGTCGCCATGCTTGGCTCTGACGGCTGGGACAGTGTATAGAGCGGTGGAGGGTCGTCACGATGAACCGCTCCCCAGGATGATTCACCCTGGACTTCGGGTGGTTTAGAAGCCGATGAATGCTCAGTCTTTTCCATCAGCTGTTTCTTCAGAGAGTCTATCTCCCGTTGATATTTTTGCAGCAGCATCAGAACTGATGGATCTATAGTGGTTGGTATACCCTCTGTCGTTTCCCTGGACGTACCCTCAGGCAGGATGTCGAGGAGGACGTCGTCCTCTTCTTCCATCGTCACCACATTAGCGGTCAAGACGGGGGCCTTATCATCCCAGCGGGGATAGACCTGGGGTTGTTTCCCTCTCATGATCATCAGAAGCTCTCTTGCTGCTTCTATTCTGCGGGTAGTTGGCCCGGGCCGTACGGCCAATTGAGCCAGTTCTTGGGGGTCTTCAGGAAGCTCCCCATATCGGTTGGATATACCAGCCATGTTGCAAGTTAAGACCTGCATCCTTCTTCTCTGTCGATGGACCCTCCGTCTGGCTTGTTGCGAAAAGGTCAGCCTCTCGAACACAGAAACTCTTCTTTTTTCTTCCCGCTCGAACTCGAAACCGTCATTGTATCCATTATCGTCGACTGACGACACCATCATTCTATCTTCCATATCCTCTTCATCCGCCGCTGATGGGCGGTAATCTTCCTCAGTGGCGACTGTCTGCATTAGTCGCTGCTGACCCAGCGAGGGGTTGCCCAGCCCTCGAAAGTAGTTCCTGATCAGATAGGTTACCTCCTCCTGACCCCGCTCTTGACAGAGTACGGGGGATAGTTGTCGACCTCCAGCAGGAGGGATATAAGCCATCCGAGCTCTGTCGGCCGGATGTTGGAATCTTCGTCCCGTGACTGGCACGTTGGCTTGGTGGGCAGCAGCCAGGAAACTTCTGCGGCGCGGAGGATCTACAACCACCTCTTCTTCTTTCTTCAGGGGCAAGCCCCTTTCTCTTCTCACCTCTGCCTCGTCGTTCATAGGATGGCGGCGGATGGGTGTTAGATGGTGGGCAGGTCGGGTCCGCTTGGGAACCCACACCTGTTTGAACTTCTTCGGCCTGAGTGCCGAGCTTCCTTGGCCATAGGGGCCAGTTTCTTCTCTTTCTGCCCTCCTTCCAGCGAGAGCTTAATAGGTATTGTGGATAGGAATGTTGGGGATGACTCGGTCTGGGGTCACCCGGGCCGTGCGTCCGTCGAGGAAGACGCGCATGCCTCAACTAGCATAGATTTTCCAGACTGAGATAGGGTTCTGGTGATTACAGCAGCATTCTTGCGGGCCTGGCGACGCTGGCGTCCTCCAGGATGTTTGTTGATGACATTGGGGTGGGTCCCACGTATGACGTGGTGCACCAAACAGCTAGCGGTCGGGGCCAGACTTTCAGGCAAGTCTTCGCAGCAGGGAACCTTCAGAGGCTCCATTTTCTCTGTGACTTCCTTGGCAGGCACTAGGGCTTCGACATCCAGGATATCGACGAAGGCTAACCCCAAAGAGTTGGGGAAGCCCACAGCGACAGGGAAGCTGCCGAATTCCATGGGTACCGCCAGGTACCCTTCCACGTGTTTAGCAACGATCGAATGATCGAAGTCGACGCCAGTTATCCCGTTGATCGTCATTGATCTGCCTACAAAGACAAACATGGAAATAATCAGTAGCCTTTGAGAGGGCTTCAAAGCCCGAATATCTCGGCAAAAAGATGAAAGGTGACACTGGTCCCACCGGGCGTGCCAGACTTGTTTGCGATGGGTTTTATCCGACCATCTTATTATTTTATTTCGTGTATATATGTATATGTGTACATATATACATGTTTTATTTCACGTATCGATCAACCAATTAACTAACCGGTAATTAACTGACTGATTGACGACGCGGGCGTGCCAGTCACATGAGTGACAATTTTATGATGCGCTCATTCTGACCCGTGTCGGGCAAAAGTGAGGTTCGATCGGGACCAGCAGTCCGCCATACCATAAAGGCTATGGCGTTAATTACATCCCCCACGAGGAGGGAACACCTTTGATTAATTACCGATATGAAGGGCTGTCGAGGCCGGAATAAAGGATACAGCGCATGCGAGTGATCATACGAGATGCTATGATTGACTACACACGATTTATTAGGGTGGACCCTGGTACATGGCGGAGGACTTAGGCTCGAAGGCCACCTTCACGCGTAACAAGGCCTCCAATCAGGCGTAACCTGACCTTCTGGCAATGTCATTTGATATACCAAGGGTGCACCCGCTTGAGCATGCCTTAATGCGACATGAATGCTTGGCCTGAGGCATGATGGCAAAAATTCTAGACATATCAATTCAAGCTTGAACAAGCAAATTTACCTAGTTCATTGACACAACAACATGATTCGGCGTGAAACCGGTGCAGCGTTTGCGAAGAAATGGGTTAAAATGCTTGAAACGGCGCCCTGAAACGTAGGTAAATGGCTTAAAACGGTGCCAGAAACCGTAGGTAAATGAAGGGGGTTAAACCGGCGCGGCCTGATTGGGGCGCGCCGGGAAGGGCGCGCCGTTTTAAGGCGTGCCGTTTAAGGCGTGCCATGTATGAACGGCGCCGATTTAGCCCAATCTCTCGGAAACCCAGAATTTATTTATTTATTTATGGATTTATTAAAATGTTTTGGAAGATTTTTACAAGTTGATTGAGTAGATTATTCGTCGGATCGGTCCCAAACCATCCAAAAGTTAATTCATGGAATCGCGCGAGGTTCATACTCGAGCGCGGCGATCATTCCGAGTTTGGACTCGTTCAAGCCGGAATTTCGGCAGCATCTCCCCGTCCCGGAGGATTCATCGAGGAGAAGCGGGGAGTACTCATGTAGTGGAGCAAACCCCTAAGGGCCGGGTGGCACAACGGCGGTCGGCAAACCCGAACGGAAAGGGAGACCCCGAGGCATAGCCTGCTAGGGGCACCGAATCCGTGGGCGACAGTGAGTGACAGAGGTGGCTCAATATGGGAGCGAAGACCCCGAGGGCTTGCCTGCGAGGGGCACGCAACCTGAGTCACCACCACACTCGAATAGGGACGACCGAGACGGGAGGGAAACCCCGAGGGCTGGCCTACGAGGGGCACGCGACCCACGGCCACCACAAAGCCTATTAAGGACTCTGGATTCGTAGTGTTGGGATTAACCCATTTTTTTGTATACTCACTGGCCTTCGGAAATCCATTATTGGCAAGTGGACTCGTCGAGCTGAGAAGTCAGGATGAAAGATCAGGGGAATGTTCCCCCTCCCCGGATCATCGAACCACACTGATGAAACAGCAGAACAGTGCGGTGAGAACACTCGCATAACTAGCAGGCCAAATATAATGCCTGGAGATGCGCATACATACATGTATGTGAGTATTCACAAATCAAAGCAACATTCAACAGTCGATGCATAAAAAGAGAGAAAAAAAATGATAACGGGAATGTGGGGACAGCTTATCTTTCTCTGTTCATGGTCGAGAACAGAGGGGGTATTAAGAGGACAACCCAGACAGGTCGAAGGACCACGCGTATAGACACACCTCACACGGTGAAAACCCTTTATATTCGATCAGAAAAGAAACCCCCGGGGAGGGGAATTAATGTGGCCCCTACCGTAGTGGGGCATGTAAGCGTCGAGGGAGACGAAATGGGAATAAAATTGTTCAGACAGAGAAACGCAACGCACGGTGCTTCGTATTCATCCTCCGCGGCGCCGGCATCGCTGCAGGGCGCCGTTTCACCGGCTACAAGGAAAGGGGAAAAGTGACCAGGAAAGGGGGCAAATTCAGAGGCTGGTATCTCTATTTGTTGGCACTCAAAATATAATCCTTTCGCGACCGAGCCGTAAAGATGAATGATACGGCCCACTGAAGCACAGAAGCCGATGAAGATCACCTTATCAAAGACCCTTCAAGCTGACGGAGCCCCAAGTCGCCTTGAAATGAGCACCGGGGACTTTACCTCAGGAGAGTCGAAGTGAACCCGCAACCAAGCGGTGGAGCGATCAAGCCTGCCCAATGATCCGGCATCGACCTCGTCATGTCGCTACCCCACACCCGTCGCCCGACCAAGGACGACGTTCTACCCAATGGCTCTCCTAAGGAGGAATAGCGTCCCCGCCCGTCCATACCAATCATTTTGTTTTTTGAGCAACTTCATTATTCGGCACCCCACCCGGAAAAGGGGGCACATATCCGTGGCATTACACCCCGGCCTGCTCCGTCAGTGGTAGCACCCGTATGGGTCACTCCACCTACAGCCATCAGAATACATACACCTAACAGGAGGAGACAGACTCCGCTGCCAGTAATCAAGGAAACCAATCCTGGGATCCTTCGACTACAGCACCTGATTGAACGGCTAGATGAATATGTGCAGCCCGAATTGAAAACTCTGCTGGTACGGGACCACGTCCCGTGGCAAGAACTGGAACAACTCTCACTCAAACGGGTGGAGGAAGCTGAAGCAGCATCCCCTGAAGAGGGCAGCCTGTTCTGGGGGCAGGCACCCGCAGAAACCAAAAAGTAGAGAAAGCAAAAGAAGAAGAAAAGAAAGGCCGCTGGGGCCAATAAAACATAGATTGTCTCCTGCAATACCCTGTCAGCACTCTTCAACCTACCCGGAGAAGAGGAAGAAGAAGGAATTTGCTTCACACCCCATGCTGGGGGAGGTAAAGCCGAGGCCGCAACTGCTGCGCATGCCACTCGGTCGGGCCGAAAATGGGGGCGCCAGCCACCACCCAATCACAACATCATGTTCAGAGGGGAGCAACCCTACAAGACACCTCCGCCGGAGGTTAAGGGAGTCCAAATCCCTCCTCCGTCGGGCCTATACAACAAAAGTGGGGGCAAGGCAGTCCCTTTATTCCTTGAATTTATGAAGATGTCAAAAGGGAAGCAGCCCTGCCAAGATGCTAACCCTACATCCGGGGCCATTCACCCGCAGCCAGCGTAATCTACTGAGGATGCGAATGCAGATGGAGCTTGCCCTACGGCAACTAATAAAGAAGACCCGACAGCCGGTGCCAGTCAAGAGGGTGCCAGGTCTGAGGAAGAGGAAGCAGGTCCGTCTGGACCCACAAATCAAAACCTCCCCAAGCCCAGATGGGCTGAAGAGATGAAGCTCTCCAATGTTCGGGCTGGGAGCCGAATAATGAAGTTGCTCAAAAAGCTCCCCGCTCGATTTACGATCTGGGAAATTCTCTCTTTGAGTGAAGAAACTCGACATGCGATCATCACTGCTCTGCAGACGCCTGCTCATTTTGAAGCCTGCATAGCTGAGGCTATACCAGAAGCCAGTATGACCTTCTCTCCAGAAGACATGCTACTGCCTACTGCCAGCCACAACAGGCCGCTATATATGAAAGGGCACCTAAATGGAAGAGAACTGAACCGGATCCGTGTCGATCCTGGTGCCGCAGTCAACATCCTGCCATATAGGATATACGAGAGGTACCACTTTAAAGTGCATCTCAAGAAAGTCGGGGATATGCGTATCGCTAGCTTCAACCAAAAATGTGAGGTTTCAATGGGAGTGGCAGAGTTCACACTGACCCTGGCAGATTTCACTACAATGGTGCAGTTTCATGTCATTGACTCTCGCACCTCTTACAAAGCACTGCTCGGTCGCCCATGGCTGCATGAAAATATGGTGGTGCCCTCCACGCTCCACCAATGCATCAAATACAGCCTCCAGGGGAAGGAGGAGAGGATATTTGCTGATATCCACCCATTCGAGGTGTTTGAATGTCACTTGGCAGACGCCAACCTATATACAGGGCCTTCCCGGAAGGTTTCTGAAGCTGAGGCCCCCATACGGGCCTCGAAGAATAAATTGGGGGACGGTTGGTGTCCACCACCGCCGCGCGGATATGTCAAGCCAAAGGTGGTCTCCCACATCACAGCTTCTGGAGATGTCGGCAGGGTAACACCCCCAGCATTATACCCCAAAGCTAAGGAAGTGCAGGTCAATCGACAGCACAACCGCATCGGAGTCCCGGCCGGCCTCACCAAGCCAGTCCCCGGCCTCAATGATCCCACTGTCGAACCTTTCAAAGCTTGGGAGGTGACACAGGAAGATGGGCCCCGTAGCTTGTTCTACACAGCTGAGGAGCATCCCACTCGGGAAGATACAGACTGCAGTCTCCCCGAAGATCTAGTCAACCTGCGGGTTCCTGTTCAAGGCCTGGCATTTACAACTGATCGAATGGCTAGGATGTTTCAGAACCAACACATCCCTCCCGATCAGTCTCAAAAATGCAAGGAAGCCTTCCAGAAGATGTGGCATCCTGCAAATCTGGATAAGGAAATGAGACGTGTCTCTCAACATCCAGGGTTGGGCTTCACCCTGGAAGAATATTATTACAGTGGGCGGTACGAGGTGGATACTATCTCCGCCGTCTATCCTACTGAAGATAGCCCTCTGGGAGCAACCTTTGATGAGTATCCGGCGGAAGCCGAATATCTTGAACTGGCTCAGTCTGGAAATCAAGAAGTAGAAACCTCGGCCCCTTGCCGATGCGGGGAGCAGGTTCACCCTGAAGAAGCGGCCCTTCAAGCCGAATTTGATACGGCTAGCAGCAGCGAAGCCGGAGACAGTCAAGAAGCAGGAGTCTCTCCCTCCATAGAGGTCATACTAATGACAACTTCGACACCCTTTCTGCCAGTCAGGGAGGCCTTGGTCAACTCCAATCAAGGGGAGCCAGCTACCAGGGAAGAAAAAGCCACTTCTGCGGAAGATACAAATGTCCCAGAAGGCGAAAATTCCTCAACTTCTACTGTAAAATCAGCATGCTGTCCGAGTCTGGCAGTAAACAGTTACCAGCCCGTCATGGCTACAATCTCATCTGCAAACACCAAGGCTGCTCTCTCATCCTTGGAAGCTGCGACGGCAATGGATTTGCTAATAGAACAATCCACTCAGTCGCTGGCACAAGAAATCAAGAAACCTCAGGAAGCTCTGGCGGTGTCTGACGAGGAAGTCAAAGTGCTCGACCCTCAAGATGGCATTCCAGACTTCGTTGACCTCCAATCGGCACCTCCGGAGATAGAAGACAGAGGCCAAGCCACAGTCGATGAACTAATAGAAGTCAACCTGGGAAATGAGAAGGACCCTAGGCCTACCTTCCTCAGCACCCAACTATCCCCAGAAGAACGGGAGCTGTACATTCAGCTACTGCTAGAATACCGAGATTGCTTCGCCTGGACTTACAAAGAGATGCCAGGTCTAAACCCCGCTGTCTCGCAACATGAGTTGGCAATTAGCCCTGACGTCGAGCCGGTAAAGCAACCACCGCGGCGCATGAGGCCAGAGCTCATCACCCAAATTTGTGCTGAAGTCGACAAGCTCATTGACGTGGGATGTGTTGAAGAAAATCAGTACGCCACGTGGCTGGCAAATATCGTCCCCGTGAAAAAGAAGAATGGACAGATCCGGATATGTGTCGACTTCCGAGATCTAAATAAAGCCTGCCCCAAAGATGACTTCTCGGTGCCGATAATCGAAGTCATGATTGATGCTACAACCGGCCATGAGGCCCTATCATTCATGGACGGGTCTTCCGGCCATGAGTCCATACTGCTTTCCGAACTCCTAAAGTCATTTATCATTACAAAAATCTTTGACCACCGTTCAGACTAAAGAATGCTGGCGCAACCTATCAGCGCGCAATGACCAAAATCTTTGATGAACTGCTCTACCGCAAGGTCGAGTGCTACATAGATGACATGGTGGTCAAAACCAGAAGAAAAGAAGATCATCTGCAAGACCTCCGGATTATTTTTCAGAGGCTGAGGCAGCATGAGCTAAAAATGAACCCTATGAAATGTGCGTTCGGAGTGTCGAGCGGAAAATTCTTGGGCTTCATCGTCCGATATCGGGGAATCGAGATAGACCCCGCAAAGATCAAGGCGATTTAGGGGTTACCTCCGCCAAGGAACATCTCCGAGCTGAGATAACTACACGGCCGTTTGGCTTATATCCGGCGTTTCATTTCCAATTTGTCAGGACAATGCCAGCCTTTTCACAAGTTGATGATGAAAGATGTCCCCTTTTATTGGGATGAAGATTGCCAGGCAGCCTTCGACAAGCTAAAAGACTACCTGAAAACTCCTCCAGTGTTGGGCGCACCGGTGAAAGGACGACCATTGATACTATATATAGCAGCTACACATAATTCTCTGGGGGCAATGCTAGCCCAGAATAATGAAGAAGGGAAAGAACAAGCCCTCTATTACCTCAGTCGGAGACTGGTCAAAACTAAAGAGAAATATACTTATATTGAGAAGATCTGTCTGGCGCTGGTCTTCGCAGTTAAAAAGCTCCGACACTATATGTTGTCGCATGAAATCAGCTTGGTATCCAAAGAGGATCCCCTGAAGTACATTATGTCTCAACCGGCACTCAAAGGCCGCCTGGGCAAATGGGCAGTAATCCTTATGGAGTTTGATATCTCCTACGTGCCGTGCAAGGCCGTCAAGGGCCAAGCTATTGCAGACTTCTTCACTGAGCACCCAGTGCCCAGGGATTGCCCGTTGGAGCCGGAGCTTCCTGAAGATGAAACTTTAGAAGCCGTGCAAGTACAACCCTCCTTATGGCAACTATACTTTGATGGCGCTTCCAGAATTGACACCTCTGCCACCGGGTCAGCCGGGGTCAGAGCAGGAGCAGGCATAGTCCTGAAATCCCCAGAAGGAGAAGTGGTGCATACTTCCTGTTCCATAAACAAGCAATGCACAAACAATGAAGCATAATATGAAGCCCTGATAATCGGGTTGCAAATTGCTCTGTCCATGGGAATTTAGATGCTGGAAGCATTCGGAGACTCCATGCTAGTTATAAAATAGCTGGAAGGAGAGTTCGGTGTGCGAAAGCAAGAGCTCCTCCCCTATCACCAGTTGGCAACTCGCCTGATGTCAATATTTTACTTCATCAGCATCAAGCACACCAATCGAGGTCAGAATGCTCAGGCAGACGCCCTCGCTAAGCTGGCCAGTTCATTGGCAGTCCCGCCAGACACAAGCCTGAATATAACAGTGATCAACCGCCGACAGGTCCCCAGCGTGACAGAGGTCCTGACCGACGAACAAGAGATGGAAGTAGCAGTCATCGAAGGGGTTCAGCAGCCCGATTGGCGAGAGCATCTCCTACGCTGGTTTCAACACCAACAACTTCCAAAAGAAAAGGAACAGAGAATGAAGCTCCTGAGGATCAAGGATTCTTACGAGATGAGAAGCGGGACCTTGTTCCGAATTATGGCAGATGCCCGAAGGAAAGTCCTACTCCGTTGCTTGTCTTCAGCAGAAGCAGGACAGGTGATGCAGGAGGTCCATGCAGGATCAGCTGGAGCACACCAGGCTGGCCCGAAGATGAAAATTGAGATAAAGAAACTGGGTTACTATTGGCCCACTATATTTGACGATTGCTGCAGGTTTGCCAAGGCTTGTCAAAAGTGTCAAGAACATGCTAATGTGGCAAGGAGACCTCCAGTGCCATTGCATCCCACCCTACCAAGCTGGCCGTTTGCTCAGTGGGGCACGGACGTAGTAGGGCCGCTACCAGCATCTTCATCAGGGTGCCGATATATCTTAGCAGCTACAGACTACTTCTCCAGATGGGCGGAAGCAGTAGCACTAAGAGATGTGACGGGAGAGCTAGTTGCAAGATTCTTCCGGCAAAATGTAATATTCCGATTCGGGATCCCCAGCCGAATCATCTCTGATAATGGCAGCCATTTTAGAAATCAGAAGATTTATCGGCTGGCCGACAAATACAAAATCGACCGGAGGACATCCTCCCCCTACAACCCTCAAGCTAACGGACTTGCAGAAGCCTTTAACAAGACTCTATGCACATTGCTGGCAAAGACTGTCAAGTCTAATAAAAAAGATTGGGAAGAAAGGATGTACGAAGCACTTTGGGCCTATCGTACTGTCTACAAGACCCCAACCGGCTGTTCACTATTCTCCCTCGTCTACGGGTGAGAAGCTGTGGTGCCGATTGAACTTGAAGTTCCTTCATTACGAGTTGCCATCCAGCACGGACTAATCGGTGGTGAGCAGACCAATGCAGAAAGGAGATTGGAAGAGCTCGTTGAGCTCGAAGGAAAGCGCCTCCGGGCGCAACAGAACATCCAACTCTACCAAGCTCGCATGGCCCGTGCTTTTGACAAGCTGGTCAAGGGTCGAGAATTCAAAAAAGGAGACCTGGTAATGGTCAAAAGAAGAGAAGTAATGGCCTCTAACCCCAAAGGGAAGCTGGTCAAAAATTGGGTCGGGCCATATATCGTCCGCCGAGTATAAGAAGGAGGCGCCTACGTCCTGGTAGACCACAAAGGGGTTATCCAGTTCTCTCCCCTCAACGGAAAGCATATTAAGCTGTATCATGCAGCGCAGCCAGCATTCCCCGAGTGATCGGTCGGAATATATTTTCCTGGTTTAGTGGCACTCCGCCCTAACCGAGCTACATTTTTCTTGGTTTAGGGGCACTCCGCCCTAACCGAGCTACCATTCTCCTTGGTTTAGTGGCACTCCGCCCTAGCCGAGCTATATTTTCCTTGGTTTAGTGGCACTCCGCCCTAACCGAGATACCTTCTCCCTGGTTTAGTGGCACTCCACCCTAACCAATTCTCTCCCCTCAACGGAAAGCATATTAAGCTGTATCATGCAGCGCAGCCAGCATTCCCCGAGTGATCGGTCGGAATATATTTTCCTGGTTTAGTGGCACTCCGCCCTAACCGAGCTACATTTTTCTTGGTTTAGGGGCACTCCGCCCTAACCGAGCTACCCTTCTCCTTGGTTTAGTGGCACTCCGCCCTAGCCGAGCTATATTTTCCTTGGTTTAGTGGCACTCCGCCCTAACCGAGATACCTTCTCCCTGGTTTAGTGGCACTCCACCCTAACCGAGCTACCTTTTCCTTGGTTTAGTGGCACTCCGCCCTAACCGAGATACCTTCTCCCTAGTTTAGTGGCACTCTGCTCTAACCAAGCTACATTTTCCTTGGTTTAGTGGCACTCCGCCCTAACCGAGCTACATTTTCCTTGGTTTAGTGGCACTCCGCCCTAACCGAGCTACATTTCCCTTGGTTTAGTGGCACTCCGCCCTAACCGAGCTACCTTCTCCTTGGTTTAGTGGCACTCCGCCCTAACCGAGCTACATTTCCCTTGGTTTAGTGGCACTCCGCCCTAACCGAGCTACCTTTTTCTTGGTTTAGTGGCACTCCGCCCTAACCGAGCTACCTTTTCCTTGGTTTAGTGGCACTCCGCCCTAACCGAGCTACGTTTTCCTTGGTTTAGTGGCACTCCGCCCTAACCGAGCTACCTTTTTCTTGGTTAATGGCACCTTGCCTTAGCCGAGCTACCCTTCCTCGGTTAGTAGCATTCTGCCCTGACCAAGCTCCCGAAAGAATACACCACGCTGTTGCCATTATCGGCCTTACGCCCGAATCGGCGAGAGATCACTCCTTTGCGTTAGCATTAAGCCCTTGCTAACGAATGAACTGTTCTGCCCGGCGCAAGGTCTGATGCTCCGGTCGACAGTCATCTACTGTCAACCAATAGTCGAACGTCTCACTTCGACCTGCCACCCTACACAAATACAAAAAAAAGAAAAAAAGAAATGGGGTTAAAAATAGAGATACCCCGCCCGACTTGCTCCTATGCCAGGACAAGTGCAAAAATGGCCGTAACCCAGCTGTGGCGAAAACCCGGAAGGGCGTCACAGGCAAAATCGGGTACCCCGCCACGTGAAAACCCGAAAGGGAGCGTGGGCAAAAGCAAGAGGGGGCTGGCTTCGGCGAAAACCCGAAAGGGCGCTTGAGTCAGTAAAATGGTAATTTCTAAATGCCTCTCCTATTCTCCACCCAATGAAACTCCGAAAGGGACAATCATCAAAGTCCCACCGGGAATCCATTAACAAACCCTTTTCGACCCTCGTCATCATCGGCGAGATCGGTCGATCTCTACCCTCAACTCGGACCTTACGTCCCTGTTGATAATCTCATCCTTGTTGCGGCAATAACCCGTGCCGACGAACAAACCCTTTTCGACCCTCGTCAACATCGGCGAGATCGTTCGATCCCTACCCCTAAACTTGGACCTTCCGTCCTTGCTAATAAACCCACCTTTATTTCGGTAGTAAGCTATGCAGATTAATAAACCCACTTTCGATCCTCGTCATCGTCGAAGAGATCGGTCGATCTTTACCCTTGACACGGATCTTACATCCTTGTTAATAGACCATGTCCTTTGCTTCGACGTCTAACCAGTGTCGACGAATCGAAATAGCATTCGATCCTTGTCATCATTGACAAGGCCAGTCAATATTTTCGCGGTCCAGTTTTTCGCATCCCGAATCAAAAAAAAAGAAAGAAGGAAAAATGGGGTTAAAAATAGAGATACCCCGCCAGACTTGCTCCTATGATCAGGACAAGTGCAAAAATGGCTATAACCCAGCTGTGGCGAAAACCCGAAAGGGCGTCGCAGGCAAAATCGGGTACCCCGCCGCGTGAAAACCCGAAAGGGCACGCGGGCAAAAGCAAGAGGGGGCTGGCCTGGGTGAAAACCCGAAAGGGCGCTTAGGTCAGTAATGTGAATAAAAATGAATGATGAATAGTGATGAACCATCCTCCGTCCAGAAGGCCATTTCCAAGGTCGAGGCGGAGTCTTCATCCGATATCCCACTTACATACATCTACCCTTACCCGGTTTTTGTCATCATCGGCAAGACCGTCTACCTTTTCGACCCTTGTCACCATCGGCAAGATCGGTCGCTACCCTTACCCAGTTTTTGTCATCATCGGCAAGACCGTCTACCTCTTCGACCCTTGTCACCATCGGCAAGATCGGTCGCTACCCTTACCCGGTTTTTGTCATCATCGGGAAGACCGTCTACCTTTTCGACCCTTGTCACCATCGGCAAGATCGGTCGCTACCCTTACCCAGTTTTTGTCATCATCAGCAAGACCGTCTACCTTTTTGACCCTTGTCACCATCGGCAAGATCGGTCGCTATCCTTACCCGGTTTTTGTCATCATCGGCAAGACCGTCTACCTTTTCGACCCTTGTCACCATCGGCAAGATCGGTCGCTATCCTTACCTGATTTTTGTCATCATCGGCAAGACCGTCTACCTTTTCGACCCTTGTCACCATCGGCAAGATCGGTCGCTACCCTTACCCGATTTTTGTCATCATCGGCAAGACCGTCTACCTTTTTGACCCTTGTCACCATCGGCAAGCTCGGTCGCTATCCTTACCCGATTTTTGTCATCATCGGCAGGACCATCTACCTCTTCGACCCTTGTCACCATCGGCAAGATCGGTCGCTATCCTTACCTGGTTTTTGTCATCATCGGCAAGACCGTCTACCTTTTCGACCCTTGTCACCATCGGCAAGATCGGTCGCTATCCTTACCCGGTTTTTGTCATCATCGATAAGACCGTCTACCTTTTCGACCCTTGTCACCATCGGCAAGATCGATCGCTACCCTTACCCGGTTTTTGTCATCATCGGCAAGATCGTCTACCTCTTCGACCCTTGTCACCATCGGCAAGATCGGTCGCTATCCTTACCCGATTTTTGTCATCATCGGCAAGATCGTCTACCTTTTCGACCCTTGTCACCATCGGAAAGATCGGTCGCTACCCTACCCGGTTTTTGTCACCATCGGCAAGACCGTCTACCTTTTCGACCCTTGTCACCATCGGCAAGATCGGTCGCTACCCTATACGATTTTTGTCACCATCGGTAAGACCGTCTACCCTCTTCGACCCTTGTCACCATCGGCAAGATTGGTCGCTACCCTATCCGATTTTTGTCATCGTCGGTAAGACCGTCTACCCTCTTCGACCCTTGTCACCATCGGCAAGATCGGTCGCTATCCTCTCCGGTTTTTGTCACCATCGGCAAGACCGTCTACCATTTCGACCCTTGTCACCACCAGCAAGATTGGTCGCTACCCTTTTCGGTTCTTGTCATCATCGGTAGAACCGTCCATCCTTCTGACGCTCGCCACCATCGACAAGCCCGGTCGACTACCCTCTAACATGGGCCTCCCGCCCTCATTGATCAACAAAGCATAATTGCGTCAACATTTGACCCACGTCGATGGTTACAACACGCCTCTCATCACCAGCGGCAAGGTTCGCTAGGTGCATCTGTCTACGCTACCTATGTCCCACCTTGGCAAAGGCCATGTTCCGGGAACGGCTGCGTCGCGGTGGAGCGAACACCTCACCCCTTCCCTGAAGGCGTGAGCGCTCTCCTGCGCCATCGGCAAGTATCCTCAGGTTCGGGTGATCTGCCAGAAGAGATAAAAGAAGGGAATAAAAGAAGTCATGATCGAGACGACGAAAAGAGATATTTTCATTTAATAAGAATTGGCGGAACACATTTCTTTGGCCCGGGACATCCCTCGGGGGTACATAAGCTCCGAAGATAAAAAGGAGCAAGATTGGATGCAAAAAAAGAAGGAAGCAAGGTTACGGCAAAGGACGCCGGAAGATATCTGCCAACTCCAAGAGGCCCAGTGAGGAGTGTCGTGTCAATTCTTACAACCGTGCCACAGTAGCTGTCAGCCGCGATAACCTCTCGTCCAATGAGGCAAGTTGTCCTTCGACCAGATCAGCTTCCTCTCTTGACTGGGTTTCGAGGCGCTTGCCTTCCTCCAATTAGGCTTCGACCTCGGCAAGCTCAGCACGCAACTCCGCCTCCCGTGCCCTGAGGAGCAGCTGGCGTTCTGAGATATTGCCGGCAGCGTTTCTCAGCAGTTCCACGGTCACCCTCAAAGAAGAAGCAGCAGTGCGGCAATCTGCCCTCTCCAGCTTCACAGCCGCCAGTAGATCGGAAACCTCTCGGCTCAGGAACTCCCGCCTGTTGGCATGCTTTAACAGCATTACAACTTGTGGGGTCCAATCATCCATTGGGCAGCCGAATGCTAAAAGCGATCGGGAGAGATGATCTATCAAGCTTCTCAGCTGCATATAAGTCAGGCCCGGAGAGGCTAACATGGCCCGCTGGAGATTATCCAGAGACTGCCATACCATGTCACCGGAGAATTGTAGGCCCAATGGCGAAGTCTCGGGGAGCTGAAAGTCTACCCTGCTATCTACCTCGGCCCAAATGTCATCGGCCACCCCGAGGGACGTCGACGGCATAGTCTGCACGACGCCCACACCCGGCCAGACTATTGCAGCTGCAACAGCTAAAGGGGCCTCCATGGTGACAACTTCTTTGCCCGCCCTTTGGGGTGAGGCTACAACAGCCGTATCAGCAATGAAAGGCGCTTGTTCCTCTTGAGCAGTCTCACTGGCCACTAAAAGAGGAGAGCCCTCTATGACCGACAAAGCTTTAATGATATCAGCCTCGTCTGCAATAATTTCTCCTACTTCTATGTCCGGAGGACCACTTGGCGACGACAATAATTCTGCGCCGGCCACCAAGGCTTGAGCCCTTGCAACCCCAGTCGGAGCGCCACCTTCGGCCGTCACGCCAGGCTCCCTTGAGGTCGCTGCAGCAGCATAGGTCCGTGGAAGCCGCAGGGCAATGGGCCGCACAACTGGTGGGGAGGCCGACTCACCCATATCCACGTCTGGAAGGGGTATGCGGATCATTATAGCTGGCGGTACCACCTCAGCCTGCATTCCATATATGTACATCAGCCAGCTGGCTTGAAAATTATAAGAAGTGCTGCAAGCGGGAATCAGAATACTTCCTACCTCAACCGGCACTATATTTAGGCCTCCAAAAGTGGCCTCTGAAGATTCTGGCCCTTCCCCTGCAGTCGGGTATGATGGCCCGTACTCGGCTCCCAATAGCCTCGGAGGGCTAAACGTTGGCAGATCACTCTCGTAAGCTGAAGAAGCCTCGGCGTCCTCAGCCTCGGTGTCGACCATGGGGAATCCCTCGTCATCGCCGGAGCCGCCACCATAATCAACTTGTTCAGAGGAGGATGATTCTTCTGCTTGTTCTCGGACCTCCGGCACCTGAGCGGGAACCGTGCTAGGCCCTCTATCCAGAACCCCCTCAGCGGTCTCCGTCTCGGGAGCATTCATCGGCGGAATGTCTAGGGGCCGGTCCCTCGGAAGCCCTTGCTCTCCGATGGCAACCCCTGCCGTAGCACTGACCTCGGGGAGCAGTGTGGGCCGAACACCGACTGGAATTGAAAGACAATAAACAGTCAAGGCCCGACTGAAACCACAACATACCGCTAAGCTCTATAGGCATGCTCCAAATTACCTTCTATGTCTCGATGGGGTGTCGGTGAAGGCAAGTCACCCTCAGCCGAGGCCGAGGGGGCTTCCTCCACTCTCTCCCCAACAGCAGCTCCGGTTGCCGCCTTCAACCCAACAACGGCGGAGGTAGTGCCAGCAGCTACTGAAAGGAGGGATGATCAACCAGGGCAGCGGAAATAAACAAACAAGCCATGCAAGGATAAGAAGTCACCTTCGCCCTCGGGCCCTTGCGTCCAGGCGGCCTCGAATTCGGAGAATGACAGAACCCGAGGAAGGGGAACTGTGGACTCCTCTTCAGCAGCCTTCCTCCGACGTGCCCGAGTAGCGCGAGATTCCGCCCTTTTGGCCTTCTTATCTCTACCGATAGCATCCCTCACTTGGGACCTGGTCCGCTTCCGCGAGCCCCCGGGGGGTAATGGTGTCGTGGTCGGACCTGGCTCTGGAATATTAAAATATGAAGGCTTCGGCGCCTTAGATATCAACTTCCTACAGTGTCGGTTCGCCTCCATAGAAAGGTGAGCTGCAAAAGCACATAAGTGAGAAGATGCACACTGAATATAGAAGAAGCAGCTTCAGGGCTGAAGAAGAAAATAAGCATTACCTGGCAGCCCTGTATATCGGGGACTAAGCGGCCAGTAAAGCAATGCTGGCGCCTTGTCCCGGGTAGCCGCCTCGCGGATGAGCCAGCACACATCACCAATTGTTTCACTTTTCTCCGCCAGTTGAGCCAAGTCTTCATGGCCACAGGATGACAAGTGATGATATAAGCTCAAGTGGTTGAATCCCCAGCCATCGACATACTTGAAAGATATCAGAAGCGGATGGTCTCGGATGGCTTCTAACGGACTGGAAATTGAAAGCCCATGAGAATGAAGTAGGGCGAATATCCAGGGGGTGTTGGAATATAAGTCAGCCCGCCTGTCTTCCCTCCTGATAAAGGTCCGGTAGATATGAAAATGGTCGAGTTCTGGGCGCCAGCTCGACACAGTAGGAAGAGGCTCTTCCACCGGAAGGGGGATTGTCTGAAGAGCAATCCGGTCACTGCTGACCCGGCACAGCCCCCAGAGGGTCTTCACGTAGTCATCCTTCTAGATCTTTGGCATCTTCGGGTCGGCCTTGGATGACCTACCCTTCATGGCTTTCCTGGCCTCTATATATGCCATCACCTCGGTGTTAGACCAGGACTTCAGCTTCTTCAAATAAGAGGGATCAACATCCAAAACGGGCTCCCCCTGCGAATCTAGGAAACGACGCTCGACACTATGCCAGCAGTCTTTCCGGAAGTTCCGATAGAAGCCCGTTCGCGCATTCCACCACTTGATGAAGTCTGGAGTCACTTGGGGCAGACGGGCCGGGGTTGGCACCCTGAATGACACGTCCTCCCGATGATGGAAGTAGTCCCACCACTCACGGGCTTCATCCGTAGTCGTCTAACCAGCCCGATGTCTATTCGGCAGATTGAATCGGGCTGAAGAAGAAGGAATTTGCTGGTCGTACCCAAAATTCCGGCCAAAACGAAAGGGATAATACGGCTCCAGCCACAATAAGCCGCTCTTCCTGAAGATAAGAACACTGGGACGAATAGACAGCGCCCAATCAACCAGTTCCGACTCCAAGATGGGCCTTGTGATCTTCGACCTAGTCAGCTGATGAATAAATTTCTCTGTCTCAAATAATCGGCATTGCCACATCCTGTTGACAAGAGGGCTAGAGCTGGCAGCCAAGCTCCAAAAGTGCAGAACGCCAGGGGAATCTGTTGGAACTGTAGTCAACTTCCCCCGAATGGCGAAAAGCTGATCCGCCAGTGAGGACGATTAGGCACTGGCAAATTCGATCATCCGCGGCAAAGGATGATCTGACTGCATCGACTTGGGAGCTGCTTCAGGAAATAGGGTGCAGACCCAGGCATTAAAAAAGTGGATGGGACCAACTGTCCGTGAATTTCTGGGGATGCGCGACTTGTGCAAATCCCCCAACATTTTATATATGAGGCACAGAGCCACAGGGCACAGGGCCTCCGGTCTGATTACTGTCTCGTCCCCTTGAGGGAGGGCAAACGAACAAAGCCAATAAGTCAGATACGTAGCACAATGTGTAACTGCGTCAACTCCTGTGGGATTCGGGCCAACCTGCCGCCCTCTCCCTGAGACAGCGGGATATGTCGCTTGGCGTCGAGCCCTCTTCTTCCTCGCCACCGCCGTCTGAACCACCATGGGGAAGTCCTCGTACTGCTGCTCCCCACTAAAGAAATACTGGAGCCACGAGCCCATCCGCACGCGTCTCTTTTCGCCTGGCTTCCGCGCCTCTCGCGAGTCAAGCGTCAGGCGCAGCAGGGTGCGATATGCCTTCATCAGATAACGGTAGGCGAAGCCCGTGAAATATCTACCTTCCCCATCCGTCTGGTCTTTCAGCCAGTCTGGAAAACAAACTTCTTCATACGGCTCCCCGTCTATGCGCAAGCCGCTCAGCTGGGAAAGACTCCAGAGGTCCAGTGAAGTCTCACCCTCTACAGTGTAAAAAGTGTTGTATTCTGGGCAGAAGACTTCGATCATCCCGCAGCACAGACCTCGGGAGATCGGGTACCTGTACCGTGAAGCATATACACTCTGGTATACAGCCGCATGCACCAGGATGGGGGCGTACTGCCGCAACACAAAGTCTGTGAATTCAACTGCCCCCGGTCTGAAGGCGTGAGCGTCGGTGGCTTTGAGCTCTCCAAACCACCCCACTGAAATATGATGTTTGAATCGGACCGCCAAGCAGTCTAAAAGAAAAGGCTCGTCCCGGTATCCCCAATGAAGCGGGGCGAGGAATAAACCGTATACGGGCTTCTCCCTATCAACACGTCCGGCAGTTTCATTCCAGCGAGCTGGGGTATACTGCGGCGCTCTCATCAGCATCCCAGCCTCGGGGGATAACTCCTGCACCCTGAGCACGGCTCCCCACTTTCTGGGCTCCCCCGGGATATATATAGGCATGTCCTGAGTGACTGACTCGGCCAAACTGTCTCTCTCCGCCAGTAGGGCTCCCTTGGCTCGACGGACGAGGATTAAATCGCGCTTCCCTCCAAGGTTGAAGCGCTCAAGGAACGCCATCAGATGCTTGTCCTTAGGATGGTAGACATTGACGCCATCCCTTCGATCATACTGGAAGTGGTTGCCATCCAGAATCAATAAGCGGTCGGTGTCGACGGTGTCGGTCTCTGAGTCCGAAGACTCAGCAACCACAGCTATCTGTCAAGGCCCCCGATCAAGGGAGTGGACATTCCCCCATGTCACGGTGACCCGGGATGCAGAGGAAGAAGAGCCGGAGGCCATGTTATCTGCAAAACAACGCCCAGAAAAGAACAAACAAAAGTTAGGAATATGTTGATCGAAGCAATATTTCTGACAAAATTTCCGCAGCATCTCCCCAGCTCGGGGGATTGCCAAAAGAGAAGTGGAAGCCGTCCACAAAGGGAGTAGCCCCTAAAAGTAGCCATAGCCATTAAGCCAAGGCCAAATGGGACACCCGAGGGATCTAGCTCCGAGGACAAGTCCTACAAGGAGCCTCCCAGGGCCCGAAGAATGGGTTCAGAACCTGAACAAAATAACACTCAATCACCCGCTCACAGGGCGAAATCGCCCGAACCCTGAGCCACTCGGCGCCGCGGGAAGAGGAGAAAGGGTGGTGAGAGAAAGAAGATTTGCAAATGAAGAACTATGAAGAAAAAATGAAGAAGAAAACAATATATAGGGGGCTCCACCCCTGTTAAAACGGCGCGCCCCGGGGCGTGCCGTTTTAAGTAATTGGCGCACCGTGGAGGCCGCGCCATTTCAACCCCCAAAGCTCAGGGCGCGCCGGCTACATCAGCGCTGTTTTAACCTTCGAAGCTCGAGGGTGCGCCGTTTTAAATGGTGCCTTTCAAGCTTCTTGCGGCGCCATATTAACATCCGAAGCCGGAATTAAGTGCCGTTCGAGCTTCTTTCAGCCAAACGAAGCTCATCCGTAGGCCTTGCCACATTCCTGCCTCACTTGCACCGCCTACATCTGGGGGGCATTTGTTGGCACTCAAAATATAATCCTTTGGCGAACGAGCCGTAAAGACGAATGATACGGCCCACTGAAGCACAGAAGCCGATGAAGATCACCTTATCAAAGACCCTTCAAGCTGACGGAGCCCCAAGTCGCCTTGAAATGAGCACCGAGGACTTTACCTCAGGAGAGTCGAAGTGAACCCGCAACCAACCGGCGGAGCGATCAAGCCTGCCTAATGATCCGGCATCGACCTTGTCATGTCGCTACCCCACACCCGTCGCCCGACCAAGGACGACGTTCTACCCAATGGCTCTCCTAAGGAGGAAAAGCGTCCCCGCCCGCCCATAACAAGGGGCCAAGGGTTCTGTCAGCAGAGGGTCCCGATCACCAGACATGGGTTCGGCTCCTCGTCATAATGGGCCCATTAGTGGCCGATCGATAGCCATTCAAGGCAGAATCATCCGGGATGCAACACCGTCCCGTAAAGAAACCCCGAGCACGAGTCCGTCTCGACCAGAAGCACAAATCACAGTGCCGAAGGCCGTGTCAACAGGATGCCCGTATGATCCGGCCAGACACACGCGGAGGTCTGATCAAGGCCATTCGTCATATCGAGAGCTTCCTCGACACCACGTGAAGGTTTTTCAAAGGCCAGCGCGGAAGGAACACTCAACGGGAGCTTCCGGAATCATCCCCGGACCCACCGGCCTAGCCGTGCCGAACAAGCAAATAAAACGGCGCCCCCTAATACGGCGCCGTCGAACCGGCGCGCAAAAGCCAATCGGGACCTCTTCCCGGCGCCACCAAATCCGGCGCGCCCCCCTCCCCGGGGCGCCGGACTAACAAAAGGCTCTATATATGTCCTGCCTTCGGCCAGAGAAAAGCGGGGGGATCCGAAGAGAGAGAGGAGAAGAAAGAGGCGAAATCAAAAGAAAAAAAAAGAGAATTAGAAAGAGAGAAGAGAGGTCCAGGGAGAGGAGTCGAGGGTTTCTTTGCTGTCCGAAGAAGTCTCCGTTTGAGCCTCTCGGCGGCCACCGCTCTGCTCCACGCGAGCCTCCCGGAATCGGAGAAGGAGAGCATTTTTGTCTTTTATCTACCTAGGTGGGTTTCCCGTGTTTTCTCTCGGTGAACCCCCTTTGTTTCATCTTCGTTTTCTTCTAATACAATGCAAGTGAGCGAGGGGAAGGGGCGAGGATACCAGCCCGACTTCCCCTGCCTCACCAGCATCTCTACTCTTTCTCTTCATCTGTAACTAGTCTCTTATATTAACGAAAGCGGTGGCCGAGCGACAACGCCGGTGCCGGAATGATCTTCTGCGCACTTTCCTTTTCTGTTGTTCATGTCGTGAGTGAATGTTGCCTCCCTCTTCCTCTGGATTTCCCCCCTTTCCCTGTCACTTTTCCCCTTTCCTTGTAGCCGGTGAAACGGCGCCCTGCAACGATGCCGGCGCCACGGAGGATGAATACGAAGCACCGTGCGTTGCGTTTCTCTGTCTGAACGATTTTATTCCCATTTCGTCTCCCTCGACGCTTACATGCCCCACTACGGCAGGGGCCACATTAATTCCCCTCCCCGGGGGTTTCTTTTCTGATCAAATATAAAGGGTTTTCCCCGTGTGAGGTGTGTCTATACGCGTGGTCCTTCGACCTGTATGGGCTGTCCTCTTAATACCCCCTCTGTTCTCGACCATGAACAGAGGGAGATAAGGCCGTCCCCACATTCCCGTTATCATTTTTTTTCTCTCTTTTTAAGCATCGACTGATGAATGTTGCTTTGATTTGTGAATACTCACATACATGTATGTATGCACATCTCCAGGCATTATCTTTGGCCTGCTAGTTATGCGAGTGTTCTCACCGCACTGTTCTGCTGTTTCATCAGTGTGGTTCGATGATCTGAGGAGGGGGAACATTCCCCTGATCTTTCATCCTGACTTCTCGGCTCGACGAGTCCACTTGCCAATAATGGATTTCCGAAGGCCAGTGAGTATACAAAAAAATGGGTTAATCCCAACACTACGAATGCACAGTCCTTAATAGGCTTTGTGGTGGCCGTGGGTCACGTGCCCCTCGTAGGCCAGCCCTCGGGGTTTCCCTCCCGTCTCGGTCGTCCCTATTCGAGTGTGGTGGTGACTCAGGTTGCCTGCCCCTAGCAGGCTAGCCCTCGGGGTCTTCGCTCCCATATTGAGCCGCCTCTGTCACTCACTGTCGCCCACGGATTCGGTGCCCCTAGCAGGCTATGCCTCGGGGTCTCCCTTTCCGTTCGGGTTTGCCAGCTGCCGTTGTGCCACCCGGCCCTTAGGGGTTTGCTCCACTACATGAGTACTCCCCGCTTCTCCCCGGTGAATCCTCCGGGACGGGGAGATGCTGCCGAAATTTCGGCTTGAACGAGTCCAAACTCGGAATGATCGCCGCGCTCGAGTATGAACCTCGCGCGATTCCGCGACTTAACTTTTGGATGGTTTGGGACCGATCCGACGAATAATCTACTCAATCAACTTGTAAAAATCTTCCAAAACATTTTAATAAATCCATAAACAAACCAATAAAATCTGGGTTTCCGAGAGATTGGGCTAAATCGGCGCTGTACATACATGGCAGACCTTAAACGGCGCGCCTTAAAACGGCACGCCCTTCCCGACGCGCCCAATCACGGCGCGCCCTTCCCGACGCGCCCCAATCAGGCCGCGCCGGTTTAACCCCCTTCATTTACCTACGGTTTCTGGCGCCGTTTTAAGCCATTTACCTACGTTTCAGGGCGCCGTTTCAAGCATTTTAACCCATTTCTTCACAAACGCTGCACCGGTTTCACGCCGAATCATGTTGTTGTGTCAATGAACTAGATAAATTAGCTTGTTCAAGCTTGAATTGATATGTCTATAATTTTTGCCATCATGCCTCATGCCAAGCATTCATGTCGCATTAAGGCATGCTCAAGCGGGTGCACCCTTGGTATATCAAATGACATTGCCAGAAGGTCAGGTTACGCCTGATTGGAGGCCTTGTTACGCGTGAAGGTGGCCTTCGAGCCTAAGTCCTCCGCCATGTACCAGGGTCCACCCTAATAAATCGTGTGTAGTCAATCATAGCATCTTGCATGATCACTCGCATGCTCTGTATCCTTTATTCCGGCCTCGACAGCCCATCATCTCGGCAATTAATCAAATGTGTTCCCTCCTCGTGGGGGATGTAATTAACGCCATAGCCTTTATGGTATGGCGGACTGCTGGTCCCGACCGAACCTCACATTCGCCCGACATGGGTCAGAATGAGCGCATCATAAAATTGTCACTCATGTGACTGGCACGCCCGCGTCGTCAATCAGTCAGTTAATTATCGGTTAGTTAATTGGTTGATCGATACGTGAAATAAGACATGTATATATGTACATAACAACATATATCTAGTTCATTGACACAACAACATGATTCAGCGTGAAACCAGTGCAGCGTTTGCGAAGAAATGGGTTAAAATGCTTGAAACGGCACCCTGAAACGTAGGTAAATGGCTTAAAACGGCACCAGAAACCGTAGGTAAATGAAGGGGGTTAAACCGACGCGGCCTGATTGGGGCGCGCCGGGAAGGGCGAGCCGTTTTAAGGCGCGCCGTTTAAGGCATGCCATGTATGAACGGAGCCGATTTAGCCCAATCTCTCGGAAACACAGATTTTATTGGTTTATTTATGGATTTATTAAAATATTTTGGAAGATTTTTACAAGTTGATTGAGTAGATTATTCGTCGGATCGGTCCCAAACCATCCAAAAGTTAAGTCGCGGAATCGCGCAAGGTTCATACTCGAGCGCGGCGATCATTCCGAGTTTGGACTCGTTCAAGCCGGAATTTCGGCAGCATCTCCACGTCCCGAAGGATTCATCGGGGAGAAGCGGGGAGTACTCACGTAGTGGAGCAAACCCCTAAGGGCCGGGTGGCACAACGGAGGCCGGTAAACCCGAACAGAAAGGGAGACCCCGAGGCATAGCCTGCTATGGGCACCGAATCCGTGGGCGACAGTGAGTGACAGAGGCGGCTCAATATGGGAGCGAAGACCCCGAGGGCTAGCCTGCGAGGGGCACGCAACCTGAGTCACCACCACACTCGAATAGGGACGACCGAGACTGGAGGGAAACCCCGACGGCTGGCCAACGAGGGGCACGCGACCCACGGCCATCACAAAGCCTATTAAGGACTGTGGATTCGTAGTGTTGGGATTAACCCATTTTTTTGTATACTCACTGGCCTTCGAAATCCATTATTGGCAAGTGGACTCGTCGAGCCGAGAAGTCAGGATGAAAGATCAGGGGAATGTTCCCCCTCCCCGGATCATCGAACCACACTGATGAAATAGCAGAACAGTGCGGTGAGAACACTCGCATATCTAGCAGGCCAAAGATAATGCCTCGAGATGCGCATACATACATGTATGTGAGTATTCACAAATCAAAGCAACATTCATCAGTCGATGCTTAAAAAGAGAGAAAAAAAATGATAACGGGAATGTGGGGACGACCTTATCTCCCTCTGTTCATGGTCGAGAATAGAGGGGGTATTAAGAAGACAGCCCAGACAGGTCGAAGGACCACGCGTATAGACACACCTCACACGGTGAAAACCCTTTATATTCGATCAGAAAAGAAACCCCCGGGGAGGGGAATTAATGTGGCCCCTGCCGTAGTGGGGCATGTAAGCATCGAGGGAGACGAAATGGGAGTAAAATCGTTCAGACAGAGAAACGCAACGCACGGTGCTTCGTATTCATCCTCTGCGGCGCCGGCATCGCTGCAGGGCGCTATTTCACCGGCTACAAGGAAAGGGGAAAAGTGACCGGGAAAGGGGGGAAATCCAGAGGAAGAGGGAGGCAACATTCACTCACGATATGAACAACAGAAAAGGAAAGTGTGCAGAAGATCATTCCGGCACCGGCGTTGTCAGTCGGCCACCGCTTTCATTAATATAAGAGACTAGTTACAGATGAAGAGAAAGAGTAGAGATGCTGGTGAGACAGGGGAAGTCGGGCTGGTATCCTCGCCCCTTCCCCTCGCTCACTTACATTGTATTAGAAGAAAATGAAGATGAAACAAAGGGGGTTCACCGAGAGAAAACACGAGAAACCCACCTAGGTAGATAAAAGACAAAATGCTCTCCTTCTCCGATTCCGGGAGGCTCGAGTGGAGCAGAGCGGCGGCCGCTGAGAGGCTCAGACGGAGACTTCTTCGGATAGCAAAGAAACCCTCGACTCCTCTCCCTGGACCTCTCTTCTCTCTTTCTAATTCTCTTTTTTTTTCTTTTGATTCCGCCTCTTTCTTCTCCCCTCTCTCTTCGGATCCCCCCGCTTTTCTCTGGCCGAAGGCAGGACATATATAGAGCCTTTTGTTAGTCCGCCGCCCCGGGGAGGGGGGCGCGCCGGATTTGGTGGTGCCGGGAAGAGGTCCCGATTGGCTTTTGCGCGCCAGTTCGACGGCGCCGTATTAGGGGGCGCCGTTTTAATTTGCTTGTTCGGCACGGCTAGGCCGGTGGGTCTGGGGATGATTTCGGAAGCTCCCGTTGACTGTTCCTTCCGCGCTGGCCTTTGAAAAACCTTGACGTCGTGTCGAGGAAGCTCTCGATATGACGAACGGCCTTGATCAGACCTCCGCGTGTGTCTGGCCCGATCATACGGGCATCCTGTTGACACGACCTTCGGCACTGTGATTTGTGCTTCTGGTCGAGACGGACTCATGCTCGGGGCTTCTTTACGGGACGGTGTTGCATCCCGGATGATTCTGCCTTGAATGGCTATCGATCGGCCACTAATGGGCCCATTATGACGAGAGCCAAACCCATGTCGGGTGATCGGGACCCTCTGCTGACAGAACCCTCGGCCCCTTGTTATGGATGGGCGGGGACGCTTTTCCTCCTTAGGAGAGCCATTGGGTAGAACGTCGTCCTTGGTCGGGCGACGGGTGTGGGGTAGTGACATGACGAGGTCGATGCCGGATCATTGGGCAGGCTTGATCGCTCCGCCGGTTGGTTGCGGGTTCACTTCGACTCTCCTGAGGTAAAGTCCCCGGTGCTCATTTCAAGGCGACTTGAGGCTCCGTCAGCTTGAAGGGTCTTTGATAAGGTGATCTTCATTGGCTTTTGTGCTTCAGTGGACCGTATCATTCATCTTTACGGCTCGGTCGCCAAAGGATTATATTTTGAGTGCCAACAAATGCCCCCCAGACGTAGGCGGTGCAAGTGAGGCAGGAATGTGGCAAGGCCTACGGATGAGCTTCGTTTGGCTGACAGAAGCTCGAACGGCACTTAATTCCGGCTTCGGATGTTAATCCGACGCCGCAAGAAGCTTGAAAGGCACCATTTAAAACGGCGCGCCCTCGAGCTTCGAAGGTTAAAATGGCGCCGATGTAGGTGGCGCGCCCTGAGCTTTGGGGGTTGAGACGGCGCGGCCTCCACGGCGCGCCAATTACTTAAAACGGCGCGCCCCGGGGCGCGCCGTTTTAACAGGGGTGGAGCCCCCTATATATTGTTTTCTTCTTCGTTTTTTCTTCATAGTTCTTCATTTGCAAATATTCTTTCTCTCACCTCCCTTTCTCCTCTTCCCGCGGCGCCGAGTGGCTCAGGGTTCGGGCGATTTCGCCCTGTGAGCGGGTGAGTTGAGTGTTATTTTGTTCGGGTTCTGAACCCATTCTTCGGGCCCCGGGAGGCTCCTTGTAGGACTTGTCCTCGGAGCTAGATCCCTCGGGTGTCCCATTTGGCCTTGGCTTAATGGCTATGGCTACTTTTAGGGGCTGCTCCCTTTGTGGACGGCTTCCACTTCTCAGCAAAACAATCCCCCGAGCTGGGGAGATGCTGCCGAAATTTTGTCAAAATTATTGCTTCGATCAACTGATTTCTGACTTTTGTTTGTTCTTTTCTGGGCATTGTTTTGCAGATAACATGGCCTCCGGCTCTTCTACATCTGCATCCCGGGTCGCCGTGACATGGGGGAATGTCCATTCCCTTGATCGGGGGCCTCGACAGATAGCTGTGGTTGCTGAGTCTTCGGACTCAGAGACCGACACCGTCGACACCGGCCGCTTATTGATTCTTGACGGCAACCACTTCCAGTATGATCGAAGGGATGGCGTCAGACTCGACCATCCTAAGGACAAGCATCTGATCGCGTTCCTTGAGCGCTTCAACCTTGGAGGGAAGTGCGATTTAATCCTCGTCCGTACAGCCGATGGAGCCCTACTGGCGGAGAGAGACAGTTTGGCCGAGTCGGTCACTCAGAGCATGCCTATATATATCCCGGGGGAGCCAGAAAGTGGGGAGCCGTGCTCAGGGTGCAGGAGATATCCCCCGAGGCTGGGATGCTGACGAGAGCGCCGCAGTATACCCCAGCTCGCTGGAATGAAACTGCCGAATGTGTTGACAGGGAGAAGCCCGTATACGGTTTATTCCTCGCCCCGCTTCATTGGGGATACCGAGACGAGCCTTTTCTTTTAGACTGCTTGGCGGTCCAGTTCAAACATCAGATTTCAGTGGGGTGGTTTGGAGAGCTCAAAGCCACCGACGCTCACGCCTTCAGACCGGGGGCAGTTGAATTCAAAGACTTTGTGTTGCGGCAGTACGCCTCCATCCTGGTGCATGCGGGTGTATACCAGAGTGTATATGCTTCACGGTACAGGTACCCGATCTCCCGAGGTCTGTGCTGCGGGATGATCGAAGTCTTCTACTCAGAATACAACACTTTTTACACTGCAGAGGGTGAGACTTCACTGGACCTCTGGAGTCTTTCCCAGCTGAGCGGCTTGCGCATAGACGGGGAGCCGTATGAAGAAGTTTGTTTTCCAGACTGGCTGAAAGACCAGACGGATGGGGAAGGTAGATATTTCACGGGCTTCGCCTACCGTTATCTGATGAAGGCATATCGCACCCTGCTGCGCCTCACGCTTGACTCGCGAGAGGCGCGAAAGCCTGACGAAAAGAGACGCGTGTGGATAGGCACGTGGCTCTAGTATTTCTTCGGTGGGGAGCAGCAGTATGAGGACTTCCCCACGGTGGTTCCGACGGCGGTGGCGCGGAAGAAGAGGGCTCGACGCCAAGCGACATATCCCGCTGTCTCAGGGAGAGGGCGGCAGGTCGGCCCGAATCCCACAGGAGTTGACGCAGTTACACATTGTGCTGCGTATCTGACTTATTGGCTTTGTTCATTTACCCTCCCTCGAGGGGACGAGACAGTAATCAGACCGGAGGCTCTTTACCCTGCCTGCTTAATGGCCTGGGGGACGAAGCTGTCCTGTGCCCTGTGGCTCTATGCCTCATATATAAAATGTTGGGGGATTTGCACAAGTCGCGCATCCCTAGAAATTCGCAGACAGTTGGTCCCATCCACTTTTTTAATGCCTGGGTCTGCACCCTATTTTCTGAAGCAGCTCCCCGGTCGATGCAGTCAGATCGTCCTTTGCCGCGGATGATCGAATTTGCCAGTGCAGAATCGTCCTCACTGGCGGATCAGCTTTTCGCCATTCAGGGGAAGTTGACTACAGTTCCAACAGATTCCCCTGGCGTTCTGCACTTTTGGAGCTTGGCTGCCAGCTCTAGCCCTCTTGTCAACAGGATGCGGCAATGCCGATTATTTGAGACAGAGGAATTTATTCATCAGCTGACTGGGTCGAAAAGCACAAGGCCCATCTTGGAGTCGGAACTGGTTGATTGGGCGCTGTCTATTCGTCCCAGTGTTCTTGTCTTCAGGAAGAGCGGCTTACTGTGGCTGGAGCTGTATTATCCCTTTCGTTTTGGCCGGAATTTTGGGTACGACCAGCAAATTCCTTCTTCTTCAGCCCGATTCAATCTGCCGAATAGACATCGGGCTGGTCAGACGACTACGGATGAAGCCCGTGGGTGGTGGGACTACTTCCATCGTCAGGAGGATGTGTCATTCAGGGTGCCAACCCCGTTCCGTCTGCCCAGAGTGACTCCAGACTTCATCAAGTGGTGGAATGCACGAACGGGCTTCTATCGGAACTTCCAGAAAGACTGCTGGCATAGTGCCGAGCGTCGTTTCCTAGATTCGCAGCCGGAGCCTGTTTTGGATGTTGATCCCTCCTATTTGAAGAAGCTGAAGTCCTGGTCTAACACCGAGGTGATGGCATATATACAAGCCAGGAAAGCTGTGAAGGGTAGGTCATCCAAGGCCGACCCGAAGATGCCAGAGATCCAGAAGAATGACTACGTGAAGACCCTCTGGGGGCTGTGCCGGGTCAGTAGTGACCGGATTGCTCTTCAGACAATCCCCCTTCCGGATTGCACCCAGAACTCGACCGTTTTCATTCCTACCGGACCTTTATCAGGAGGGAAGACAGGCGGGCTGACTTATATTCCAACACCCCCTGGATATTCGCCCTGCTTCATTCTCATGGGCTTTCAATTTCCAGTCCGTTAGAAGCCATCCGAGACCATCCGCTTCTGATATCTTTCAAGTATGTCGATGGCTGGGGATTTGACCACTTGAGCTTATATCATCACTTGTCATCCTGTGGCCATGAAGACTTGGCTCAACTGGCGGAGAAAAGTGAAACAATTGGTGATGTGTGCTGGCTCATCCGCGAGGTGGCTACCCGGGACAAGGCGCCAGCATTGCTTTACTGGCGCTTAGTCCCCGATATATAGGGCTGCCAGGTAATGCTTGTTTTCTTCTTCAGCCCTGAAGCTGCTTCTTCTATATTCAGTGTGCATCTTCTCACTTATGTGCTTTTGCAGCTCACCTTTCTATGGAGGCGACCCGACACTGTAGGGAGGTGATATCTAAGGCGCAGAAGCCTTCATATTTTAATATTCCAGTGCCAGCTCCGACCACGACACCATTACCCCCCGGGGGCTCGCGGAAGCGGACCAGGTCCCAAGTGAGGGAGGCTATCGGTAGAGATAAGAAGGCCAAAAGGGCGGAATCTCGCGCTACTCGGGCACGTCGGAGGAAGGCTGCTGAAGAGGAGTCCACAGTTCCCCTTCCTCGGGTTCTGTCATTCTCCGAATTCGAGGCCGCCTGGACGCAAGGGCCCGAGGGCGAAGGTGACTTCTTATCCTTGCATGGCTTGTTTGTTTATTTCCGCCGCCCTGGTTGATCATCCCTCCTTTCAGTAGCTGCTGGCACTACCTCCGCCGTTGTTGGGTTGAAGGCGGCAACCGGAGCTACTGTTGGGGAGAGAGTGGAGGAAGCCCCCTCGGCCTCGGCTGAGGGTGACTTGCCTTCACCGACACCCCATCGAGACATAGAAGGTAATTCGCAGCATGCCTATAGAGCTTAGCGGCATGTTGTGGTTTCAGTCGGGTCTTGACTGTTTATTGTCTTTCAATTCCAGTCGGTGTTCGGCCCACACTGCTCCCCGAGGTTAGTGCTACGGCAGGGGTTACCATCGGAGAGCAAGGGCTTCCAAGTGACCGGCCCCTGGATATTCCGCCGATGGATGCTCCCGAGACGGAGACCGCTGAGGGGGTTCTGGATAGAGGGCCTAGCGCAGTTCCCGCTCAGGTGCCGGAGGTCCGACAACAAGCAGAAGAATCATCCTCCTCTGAACAAGTTGATTATGGTGGCGGCTCCGGCGATGACGAGGTATTCCCCATGGTCGACACCGAGGCTGAGGACGCCGAGGCTTCTTCAGTTTACGAGAGCGATCTGCCAACGTTTAGCCCTCCGAGGCTATTGGGAGCCGAGTACGGGCCATCGTACCCGACTGCAGGGGAAGGGCCAGAATCTTCAGAGGCCACTTTTGGAGGCCTAAATATAGTGCCGGTTGAGGTAGGAAGTATTCTGATTCCTGCTTGCAGCACTTCTTTTAATTTTCAAGCCAGCTGGCTGATGTACATATATGGAATGCAGGCTGAGGTGGTACCGCCAGCTATAATGATCCGCATACCCCTTCCAGACGTGGATATGGGTCAGTCGGCCTTCCCACCAGTTGTGCGGCCCATTGCCCTGCAGCTTCCACAGACCTATGCTGCTGCAGCGACCTCAAGGGAGACTGGCGTGACGGCCGAAAGTGGCGCACCGACCGGGGTTGCAAGGGCTCAAGCCTTGGTGGCCGGTGCAGAATTATTGCCGTCGCCAAGTGGTCCTCCGGACATAGAAGCAGGAGAAATTATTGCAGACGAGGCCGATATCATTAAAGCTTTGTCGGTCATAGAGGGCTCTCCTCTTTTAGTGGCCAGTGAGACTGCTCAAGAGGAACAAGCGCCTTTCATTGTCGATACGGTTGTTGTAGCCTCACCCCAAAGGGCGGGCAAAGAAGTTGTCACCATGGAGGCCCCTTTAGGTGCTGCAGCTGCAATAGTCGGGCCGGGTGTGGGCGTCGTGCAGACTATGCCGTCGACGTCCCTCGGGGTGGCCGATGACATTTGGGCCGAGGTAGATAGCAGGGTAGACTTTCAGCTCCCCGAGACTTCGCCATTGGGCCAACAATTCTCCGGTGACATGGTATGGCAGTCTCTGGATAATCTCCAGCGGGCCATGTTAGCCTCTCCAGGCCTGACTTATATGCAGCTGAGAAGCTTAATAGATCATCTCTCCTGATCGCTTTTAGCATTCGGCTGCCCAATGGATGATTGGACCCCGCAAGTTGTAATGCTGTTAAAGCACGCCAACAGGCGGGAGTTCCTGAGCCGAGAGGTTTCCGATCAGCTGGCGGCTGTGAAGCTGGAGAGGGCAGATTGCCGCACTGCTGCTTCTTCTTTGAGGGTGACCGTGGAACAGCTGAGAAACGCTACCGGCAATATCTCAGAACGCCAGCTGCTCCTCAGGGCACGGGAGGCGGAGTTGCGTGCTGAGCTTGCCAAGGTCGAAGCCGAACTGCAGGAAGGCAAGCGCCTCGAAACCCAGTCAAGAGAGGAAGCTGATCTAGCCGAAGGACAACTTGCCTCATTGGACGAGAGGTTATCGTGGCTGACAGCTACTGAGGCACGGTTGCAAGAATTGACCCGACACTCCTCACTGGGCCTATTGGAGTTGGCAGATATCTTCCGGCGTCCTTTGCCGTAACCTTGCTTCCTTCTTTTTTTTGCATCCAATCTTGCTCCTTTCTATCTTCGGAGCTTATGTACCCCCGGGGGATGTCCCGGGCCAATGAAATGTGTTCCGCCAATTCTTATTAAATGAAAATATCTCTTTTCATCGTCCCGATCATGACTTCTTTTCTTCCCTTCTTTTATCTCTTCTAGCTGATCACCCCAACCTGGGGATACTTGCCGATGGCGCAGGAGAGCGCTCACGCCTTCAGGGAAGGGGTGAGGTGTTCGCTCCACCGCGACGCAGCCGTTCCCGGAACAGGGCCTTTGCCAAGGTGCAACATAGGTAGCGTAGACAGATGCACCTAGCGAACCTTGCCGCTGGTGATGAGAGGCGTGTTGTAACCATCGACGTGGGTCAAATGTAGACGCAATTATGCTTTGTTGATCAATGAGGGGGGGAGGCCCAGGTTAGAGGGTAGTCGACCGGGCTTGTCGATGGTGGCGAGGGTCAGAAGGATGGACGGTTCTACCGATGATGACAAGAACCGAAAAGGGTAGCGACCAATCTTGCCGGTGGTGACAAGGGTCGAAATGGTAGATGGTCTTGCCGATGGTGACAAAAATCGGAAAGGATAGTGACCGATCTTGCCGATGGTGACAAGGGTCGAAGAGGGTAGACGGTCTTACCGATGGTGACAAAAACTGGATAGGGTAGCGACCGATCTTGCCGATGGTGACAAGGGTCGAAAAGGTAGACGGTCTTGCCGATGGTGACAAAAACCGGATAGGGTAGCGACCGATCTTGCCGATGGTGACAAGGGTCGAAAAGGTAGACGGTCTTGCCGATGATGACAAAAACCGGGTAAGGATAGCGACCGATCTTGCCGATGGTGACAAGGGTCGAAAAGGTAGACGGTCTTGCCGATGATGACAAAAACCGGGTAAGGATAGCGACCGATCTTGCCGATGGTGACAAGGGTCGAAGAGGTAGATGGTCTGGCCGATGATGACAAAAACCGGGTAAGGATAGCGACCGATCTTGCCGATGGTGACAAGGGTCGAAAAGGGTAGACGGTCTTGCCGATGATGACAAAAACCGGGTAAGGGTAGCGACCGATCTTGCCGATGGTGACAAGGGTCGAAAAGGTAGACGGTCTTGCCGATGATGACAAAAACCGGGTAAGGGTAGCGACCGATCTTGCCGATGGTGACAAGGGTCGAAAAGGTAGACGGTCTTCCCGATGATGACAAAAACTGGGTAAGGGTAGCGACCGATCTTGTCGATGGTGACAAGGGTCGAAGAGGTAGACGGTCTTGCTGATGATGACTAAAACCGGGTAAGGATAGCGACCGATCTTGCCAATGGTGACAAGGGTCGAAAAGGTAGATGGTCTTGCCGATGATGACAAAAACCGGGTAAGGGTAGCGACCGATCTTGTCGATGGTGACAAGGGTCGAAAAGGTAGACGATCTTGCGGATGATGACAAAAACTGGGTAAGGGTAGCGACCGATTTTGTCGATGATGACAAGGGTCGAAAAGGCAGACGGTCTTGCCGATGATGACAAAAATCGGGTTAGGGTAGCGACCGATCTTGCCGATGGTGACAAGGGTCGAAAAGGTAGACGGTCTTGCCGATAATGACAAAAACTGGGTAAGGATAGCGACCTATCTTGCCGATGGTGACAAGGGTCGAAAAGGTAGACGGTCTTGCCGATGATGACAAAAACCGGGTAAGGGTAGCGACCGATCTTGCCGATGGTGACAAGGGTCGAAAAGGTAGACGATCTTCCCGATGATGACAAAAACCGGGTAAGGGTGGCGACCGATCTTGCCGATGGTGACAAGGGTCTAAAAGGTAGATGGTCTTGCCGATGATGACAAAAACCGGGTAAGGGTAGCGACCGATCTTGCCGATGGTGACAAGGGTCGAAAAGGTAGACGGTCTTGCCGATGATGACAAAAACCGATTAAGGGTAGTGACCGATCTTGCCGATGGTGACAAGGGTCGAAAAGGCAGAAGCACAGAAAACCTCTGCTGGAGGACAGTTTTGGAGGCCACTTTTGGAGGCCTAAATATAGTGCCAGTTGAGGTAGGAAGTATTCTGATTCCCGCTTGCAGCACTTCTTTTAATTTTCAAGCCAGATGGCTGATGTACATATATGGAATGCAGGCTGAGGTGGTACCGCCAGCTATAATAATCCGCATACCCCTTCCAGACGTGGATATGGGTCAGTCGCCCTTCCCGCCAGTTGTGCGGCCCATTGCCCTGCTGCAGCGACCTCAAGGGAGCCTGGCGTGACGGCCGAAGGTGGCGCTCCGACCGGGGTTGCAAGGGCTCAAGCCTTGGTGGCACCCCGATGGGACCAGTGTCACCTTTCATCTCTTTGCCGAGATATTCGGGCTTCGAAGCCCTCTCAAAGGCTACTGATTATTTCCCTATTTGTCTTTGCAGGCAGATCAATGACGATCAACGGGATAACTGGCGTCGACTTCGATCATTCGATCATTGCTAAACACGCGCAAGGGTACCTGGCGATACCCATGGAATTCGGCAGCTTCCCTGGCACTGTGGGCTTCCCCAACTTTTTGGGGTTAGCCTTTGTCGATATCCTAAAGATCGAAGCCCCAGTGCCTGCCAAGGAAGTCGCAGAAAAAATGGAGCCTCTGAAGGTTCCTTGCTGCGAAGACTTGCCTGAAAGTCCGGCCCCGGCCGCTAGCTATTTGGGGCACCACGTCATACGTGGGACCCACCCCAATGTCGTCAACAAACACCCTGGAGGACGCCAGCGTCGCCAGGCCCGCAAGAATGCTGTTGTAATCATCGGAACCCTATCTCAGTCCGGGAAATCTATGCTAGTTGGAGGCATGCGCGTCTTCCTCGACGGACGCACGGCCCGGGTGACCCCAGACCGAGTCATCCCCAACATTCCTGTCCACAATACCTATCAAGCTCTCGCTGGAAGGAGGGAAGAAAGAGAAGAAACCGGCCCCTATGGCCAAGGAAGCTCGGCACTCAGGCCGAAGAAGTTCAAACAGGTGTGGGTTCCCAAGCGGACCCAACCTGCCCACCATCTAACACCCATCCGCCGCCGTCCTATGAACGACGAGGCGAAGGTGAGAAGAGAAAGGGGCTTGCCCCCGAAGAAAGAAGAAGAGGTGGTTACGGATCCTCCGCGCCGCAGAAGTTTTCGGGCTGCTGCCCGCCAAGCCAACGTCCCAGTCACGGGACGAAGATTCCAACATCCGGCCGATAGAGCTCGGCTGGCCTATATCCCGCCTGCTGGAGGTCGACAACTATCCCCCATACTCTATCAAGAGCGGGGTCAGGAGGAGGTAACATGTCTGATCAGGAACTACTTTCGAGGGCTGGGCAACCCCTCGCTGGGTCAGCAGCGACTATTGCAGACAGTCGCCACTGAGGAAGATTACCGCCCATCAATGGCAGATGAAGAGGATATGGAAGATAGAATGATGGTGTCGTCAGTCGACGATAATGGATACAACGACGGTTTCGAGATCGAAGCCGATGAAGCCTTCCCCGAGCGGGAAGAAAAAAGAAGAGTTTCTCTGTTCGAGAGGCTGACCTTTCCGCAACAAGCCAGACGGAGGGTCCATCGACAGAGAAGAAGGATGCAGGTCTTTACTTGCAACATGGTTGGTATATCCAGCCGATATGGGGAGCTTCCTGAAGACCCCCAAGAACTGGCTCAATTGGCTGTACGGCCCGGGCCAACTACCCGCAGAACAGAAGCGGCAAGAGAGCTTCTGATGATCATGAGAGGGAAACAACCCCAAGTCTATCCCCGCTGGGATGATAAGGCCCTCGTCTTGACCGCTAATGTGGTGACGACGAAAGAAGAGGATGACGTCCTCCTCGACATCCTACCTGAGGGTACGTCCGGGGAAACGACAGAGGGTATCCCCACCACTATAGATCCATCAGTTCTGATGCTGCTGCAAAAATATCAACGGGAGATAGACTCTCTGAAGAAACAGCTGATGGAAAAGACTGAGCATTCATCGGCTTCTAAACCACCCGAAGTCCAGGGTGAATCATCCCGGGGAGCGGTTCGTCGTGACGACCCTCCACCGCTCTATACGCTGTCCCAGCCGTCAGAGCCAAGCATGGCGACAGCACAACAGCGGCCGCCACAGCCTCAGCCGCTGCTACCTCCGGTGCTCCCCCAGGTGCATCCGACACCCCCGCTGCTGCGTCCTCCACAGGCGACCACCCTGGTCACCCCATACCTTCAGCCAGTGCACTTCTATCCGGAGCCAGTCGACCCCACGGTCGTGAACCGGATGATGGTGGAAAGGATGATCGAGCTGAAGCTCGCAGAGAAAAGTGAAGGCGACTACGTCGCATTCGATGCCTATCGGGTGCCCTACCCGCAACACCATGCGGCTAAACTACTTCCCCCAGGGGTCAACAAGCCGCCCAAATTCGACAAATTCAACGGGAAGGGGTCCCCTAAAGAGCATATTGCATATTTTATGACCGTTATGTGTGATCTGGCCACGACGAGTCATATTTGCTGAAGTTCTTCGGGTCCTCGCTGACGGGGCTCGCATTTGAATGGTACTCTAGCCTCTCGGCCGGGTCAATCAGTGATTGGTCGGATATGCAGAGAAAATTCAGAGAAAGATTCCATGTCACAGAGAGGGAGGTCACAGTGGCCGAACTCTACTCAACAAAACAAAGGGCAGATGAGACAGCCCTTGATTACATCAAGAGGTGGAGGAACCTCGGAATGAGGTGCAAGCGGCCCCCGCATCAGGAGGACGTTGTGCAAATATGCAAACAAAATCTCAGGAGGGAGGTCCTGGAAAAGATGATTGGTATGGAAATACGGTCGTTCGACCGGCTGAATAATGTGGTGGCCGAGGTGGAGGCTTTTCTAGCCAAGCCTGTCCCGGCGTCAACTACCAGCACAGCCCAGAAAGGCAAGGCCGCGGAACGGCGCCCCACACCTAAAGAAGTGAATGCGCTTGATATCAAGGCGTTCGAACAACAGAAGGAGAAAGGCAAGAAAGCGGCTCCCCCGCAACCTGCAAAAGCTCTAGATGATAAAGAAGGTCCTTCGCTGGGGGATAAAATGAAGAAAGCCTATTCCTTTCCAAAAGACAAGACCCGAGTCCTATTCGACTGGGTAACAGAATACATCATGGTCACTTTGCCTGAGCCAAGGAGGCCGGAGGACCTGAAAAGAAAAGACAGTCCAAGATTCTGCCCCTACCACCAGATGTTGGGACATTCAATCGAAGACTATTATGTTTTCAAAGACGTCATCGAAGGGATGGTGAAGAAGAATGAGATAGAGCTGGGAGAATACAAAGTAGACCCTCCTCAGTCACATGCAGCCCCTTTTAGGAAGGTAGCAGTCAACATGATCTCCCTCTACCAGGCATTGCCCGAGGAGATCTCTGAAGCAAGCACACGGAGCACCTACGAAATCCATTTCCTGGAGCCCGTAAAAGAACAACAGGGGTGGCAGCAGATCCCTGTAAAGCACAAGAAGAAGAGGGCACCCCGCCCGAAAAAGGGGGCACATATCCGTGGCATTACACCCCGGCCTGCTCCGTCAGTGGTAGCACCCGTATGGGTCACTCCACCTACAGCCATCAGAATACATACACCTAACAGGAGGAGACAGACTCCGCTGCCAGTAATCAAGGAAACCAATCCTGGGATCCTTCGACTATAGCACCTGATTGAAGGGCTAGAAGAAAATGTGCAGCCCGAATTGAAACCTCTGCTGGTACGGGACCACGTCCCGTGGCAAGAACTGGAACAACTCTCACTCAAACAGGTGGAGGAAGCTGAAGCAGCATCCCCTGAAGAGGGAAGCCTGTTCTGGGGGCAGGCACCCGCAGAAACCAAAAAGAAGAGAAAGCAAAAGAAGAAGAAAAGAAAGGCCGCTGGGGCCAATAAAACATAGGTTGTCTCCTGCAATACCCTGTCAGCACTCTTCAACCTACCCGGAGAAGAGGAAGAAGAAGAAATTTGCTTCACACCCCATGCTGGGGGAGGCAAAGCAGAGGCCGCAACTGCTGCGCATGCCACTCGGTCGGGCCGAAAATGGGGGCGCCAGCCACCACCCAATCACAACATCATGTTCAGAGGGGAGCAACCCTACAAGACACCTCCGCCAGAGGTTAAGGGAGTCCAAATCCCTCCTCCGTCGGGCCTATACAACAAAAGTGGGGGCAAGGCAGTCCCTTCATTCCTTGAATTTATGAAGATTTCAAAAGGGAAGCAGCCCTGCCAAGATGCTAACCCTACATCCGGGGCCATTCACCCGCAGCCAGCGTAATCTACTGAGGATGCGAATGCAGATGGAGCTTGCCCTACGGCAACTAATAAAGAAGACCCGACAGTCGTTGCCAGTCAAGAGGGTGCCGGGTCCGAGGAAGAGGAAGCAGGTCCGTCTGGACCCACAAATCAAAACCTCCCCAAGCCCAGATGGGCTGAAGAGATGAAGCTCTCCAATGTCTGGGCTGGGAGTCGAATAATGAAGTTGCTCAAAAAGCTCCCGATTTACGATCTGGGAAATTCTCTCTTTGAGTGAAGAAACTCGACAGGCGATCATCACTGCTCTGCAGACGCCTGCTCATTTTGAAGCCTGCATAGCTGAGGCTATACCAGAAGCCAGTATGACCTTCTCTCCAGAAGACATGCTACTGCCTACTGCCAGCCACAACAGGCCGCTATATATGAAAGGGCACCTAAATGGAAGAGAACTGAACCGGATCTTGGTTGATCTTGGTGCCGCAGTCAACATCCTGCCATATAGGATATACGAGAGGTACCACTTTAAAGTGCATCTCAAGAAAGTCGGGGATATGCGTATCGCTGGCTTCAACCAAAAATGTGAGGTTTCAATGGGAGTGGCAGAGTTCACACTGACCCTGGCAGATTTCACTACAACGGTGCAGTTTCATGTCATTGACTCTCGCACCTCTCACAAAGCACTGCTCGGCCGCCCATGGCTGCATGAAAATATGGTGGTGCCCTCCACGCTCCACCAATGCATCAAATACAGCCTCCAGGGGAAGGAGGAGAGGATATTTGCTGATATCCACCCATTCGAGGTGTTTGAATGTCACTTGGCAGACGCCAACCTATATACAGGGCATTCCCGGAAGGTTTCTGAAGCTGAGGCCCCCATACGGGCCTCGAAGAATAAATCGGGTGACGGTTGGTATCCACCGCCGCCGCGCGGATATGTCAAGCCAAAGGTGGTCTCCCACATCACATCTGGAGATGTCGGCAGGGTAACACCCCCAGCATTATACCCCAAAGCTAAGGAAGTGCAGGTCAATCGACAGCACAACCGCATCGGAGTCCTGGCCGGCCTCACCAAGCTAGTCCCCGGCCTCAATGATCCCACTGTCGAACCTTTCAAAGCTTGGGAGGTGACACAGGAAGATGGGCCCCGCAGCTTGTTCTATACAGCTGAGGAGCATCCCACTCGGGAAGATACAGACTGCAGTCTCCCCGAAGATCTAGTCAACCCGCGGGTTCCTGTTCAAGGCCTGGCATTTACAACTGATCGAATGGTCAGGATGTTTCAGAACCAACACATCCCTCCCGATCAGTCTCAAAAACGCAAGGAAGCTTTCCAGAAGATGTGGCATCCTGCAAATCTGGATAAGGAAATGAGACATGTCTCTCAACATCCAGGGCTGGGCTTCACCCTGGAAGAATATTATTACAGTGGGCGGTACGAGGTGGATACTATCTCCGCCTTCTATCCTACTGAAGATAGCCCTCTGGGAGCAACCTTTGATGAGTATCCGGCGGAAGCCGAATATCTTGAACTGGCTCAGTCCGGAAATCAAGAAGTGGAAACCTTGGCCCCTTGCCGATGCTGGGAGCAGGTTCACCCTGAAGAAGCGGCCCTTCAAGCCGAATTTGATACGGCTAGCAGCAGCGAAGCCGAAGACAGTCAAGAAGCAGGAGTCTCTCCCTCCATAGAGGTCATACTAATGACAACTTCGAAACCCTTTCTGCCAGTCAGGGAGGCCTTGGTCAACTCCAATCAAGGGGAGCCAGCTACCAGGGAAGAAAAAGCCACTTCTGCGGAAGATACAAATGTCCCAGAAGGCGAAACTTCCTCAACTTCTGCTGCAAAATCAACATGCTGTCCGAGCCTAGCAGTAAACAGTTACCAGCCAGTCATGGCTGCAATCTCATCTGCAAACACCAAGGCTGCTCTCTCATCCTTGGAAGCTGCGACGGCAATGGATTTGCTAATAGAACAATCCACCCAGCCGCTAGCACAAGAAATCAAGAAACCTCAAGAAGCTCTGGTGGGGTCTGACGAGGAAGTCGAAGTACTCGACCCTCAAGATGGTATTCCAGACTTCGTTGACCTCCAACCGACACCTCCGGAGATAGAAGACGGAGGCCAGGCCACAGTCGATGAACTAATAGAAGTCAACTTGGGAAATGAGGAGGACCTTAGGCCCACCTTCCTCAGCGCCCAACTGTCCCCAGAAGAATGGGAGTTGTACATCCAGCTGCTGCTAGAGTACCGGGATTGCTTCGCCTGGACTTACAAAGAGATGCCAGGTCTAAGCCCCGTTGTCTCACAACATGAGCTAACAATCAGCCCTGAGGCCGTGCCAGTGAAGCAACCACCGCGACGCATGAGGCCAGAGCTCATCACCCAAATTTGTGCTGAAGTCGACAAGCTCATTGACGTGGGATTTGTTGAAGAAAACTAGTACACTACATGGCTGGCGAATATCGTCCCCGTGAAGAAGAAGAATGGACAGATCCAGATATGTGTCGACTTCTGAGATCTAAATAAAGCCTGCCCCAAAGATGACTTCCCGGTGCCAATAACCGAGGTCATGATTGATGCTACAACTGGCCATGAAGCCCTGTCATTCATGGATGGGTCTTCCGGTTACAATCAGATTTGGATCGTGGAGCCTGACCGAGTCCATACTGCTTTCCGAACTCCTAAAGGCATTTATCATTACAAGAGAATGCCGTTCGGACTGAAAAATGCTGGCGCAACCTATCAACGCGCAATGACCAAAATCTTTGATGAACTGCTCTACCACAAGGTCGAGTGCTACATAGATGACCTGGTGGTCAAAACCAGAAGAAAAGAAGATCATCTGCAAGACCTCCGGATTGTTTTTCAGAGGCTGAGGCAGCATGAGCTAAAAATGAACCCTATGAAATGTGCGTTCGGAGTGTCGAGCGGAAAATTCTTGGGCTTCATCGTCCGATATCGGGGAATCGAGATAGACCCCGCAAAGATCAAGGCGATTAAGGGGTTACCTCCGCCAAGGAACATCTCTGAGCTGAGATCACTACAGGGCCGTTTGGCTTATATCCGGCATTTCATTTCCAATTTGTCAGGGCGGTGCCAGCCTTTTCACAAGTTGATGATGAAAGATGTCCCCTTTTATTGGGATGAAGATTGCCAGGCAGCCTTCGATAAGCTAAAAGACTACCTGAAAACTCCTCCAGTGTTGGGCGCACCGGTGAAAGGATGACCATTGATACTGTATATACCAGCTACACATAATTCTCTCGGGGCAATGCTAGCCCAGAATAATGAAGAAGGGAAAGAACAAGCCCTCTATTATCTCAGTCGGAGACTGGTCAGAACTGAAGAGAAATATACTTATATTGAGAAGATCTGTCTGGCGCTGGTCTTCGCAGTTAAAAAGCTTCGACACTATATGTTGTCGCATGAAATCAGCTTGGTATCCAAATAGGATCCCCTGAAGTACATTATGTCTCAACCGGCACTCAGAGGCCACCTGGGCAAATGGGCGGTAATCCTTATGGAGTTTGATATCTCCTACGTGTCGCGCAAGGCCGTCAAGGGCCAAGCTATTGCAGACTTCTTCGCTGGGCACCCCGTGCCCGGGGATTGCCCGCTGGAGCAGGAGCTTCCTGAATATGAAACTTTAGAAGCCGTGCAAGTACAGCCCTCCTTATGGCAACTATACTTTGATGGCGCTTCCAGAATTGACACCTCTGCCACCGGGTCAGCCGGGTCAGAGTAGGAGCAGGCATAGTCCTGAAATCCCCAGAAGGAGAAGTGGTTCATACATCTGTTCCATAAACAAGCAATGCACAAACAATGAAGCAGAATATGAAGCCCTGATAATCGGGTTGCAAATTGCTCTGTCCATGGGAATTCAGATGCTGGAAGCATTCGGAGACTCCATGCTAGTTATAAAACAGCTGGAAGGAGAGTTCGGTGTGCGAAAGCAAGAGCTCCTCCCCTATCACCAATTGGCAACTCGCCTGATGTCAAGATTTTACTTAATCAGCATCAAGCACACCAATCGAGGCCGGAATGCTCAGGCAGACGCCCTCGCTAAGCTGGCCAGTTCATTGGCGGTCTCGCCAGACACAAGCCTGAATATAACAGTGATCAACCGCCGATAGGTCCCCAGCGTGACAGAGGTCCTGACCGATGAACAAGAGATGGAAGTATCAGTCATCGAAGGGGTTCAGCAGCCCGATTGGCGAGAGCATCTCCTACGCTGGTTTCAACACCAACAACTTCCAAAAGAAAAGGAACAGAGAATGAAGCTCCTGAGGATCTAGGATTCTTACGAGATGAGAAGTGGGACCTTGTTCCGAATTATGGCAGATGCCCGAAGGAAAGTCCTACTCCGTTGCTTGTCTTCAGCAGAAGCAGGACAGGTGATGCAGGAGGTCCATGCAGGATCAGCTGGAGCACACCAGGCTGGCCCGAAGATGAAAATTGAGATAAAGAAACTGGGTTACTATTGGCCCACTATATTTGACGATTGCTGCAGGTTTGTCAAGGCTTGTCAGAAGTGTCAAGAACATGCTAATGTGGCAAGGAGACCTCCAGTGCCATTGCATCCCACCCTACCAAGCTGGCCGTTTGCTCAGTGGGGCACGGACGTAGTAGGGCCGCTACCAGCATCTTCATCAGGGTGCCGATATATCTTAGCAGCTACAGACTACTTCTCCAGATGGGCAGAAGCAGTAGCACTAAGAGATGTGACGGGAGAGCTAGTTGCAAGATTCTTCCGGCAAAATGTAATATTCCGGTTCGGGATCCCCAGCCGAATCATCTCTGATAATGGCAGCCATTTTAGAAATCAGAAGATTTATCGGCTGGCTGACAAATACAAAATCGACTGGAGGACATCCTCCCCCTACAACCCTCAAGCTAACGGACTTGCAGAAGCCTTTAACAAGACTCTATGCACATTGCTGGCAAAGACTGTCAAGTCTAATAAAAAAGATTGGGAAGAAAGGATGTACGAAGCACTTTGGGCCTATCGTACTGTCTACAAGACCCCAACCGGCTGTTCACCGTTCTCCCTCGTCTACGGGTCAGAAGCTGTGGTGCCGATTGAACTTGAAGTTCCTTCATTACGAGTTGCCATCCAGCACGGACTAATCGGTGGTGAGCAGACCAATGCAGAAAGGAGATTGGAAGAGCTCGTTGAGCTCGAAGGAAAGCGCCTCCGGGCGCAACAGAACATCCAACTCTACCAAGCTCGCATGGCCCGTGCTTTTGACAAGCTGGTCAAGGGTCGAGAATTCAAGAAAGGAGACCTGGTAATGGTCAAAAGAAGAGAAGTAATGGCCTCTAACCCCAAAGGGAAGCTGGTCGAAAACTGGGTCAGGCCATATATCGTCCGCCGAGTATATGAAGGAGGCGCCTATGTCCTGGTAGACCACAAAGGGGTTATCCAGTTCTCTCCCCTCAACGGAAAGCATATTAAGCTATATCATGCAGCGCAGCCAGCATTCCCCGAGTGATCGGTCGGAATACATTTCCCTGGTTTAGTGGCACTCCGCCCTAACTGAGCTATATTTTTCTTGGTTTAGGGGCACTCCGCCCTAACCGAGCTACCCTTCTCCTTGGTTTAGTGGCACTCCGCCCTAGCCGAGCTACATTTTCCTTGGTTTAGTGGCACTCCGCCCTAACCGAGATACCTTCTCCCTGGTTTAGTGGCACTCCACCCTAACCGAGCTACCTTTTCCTTGGTTTAGTGGCACTCCGCCCTAACCGAGATACCTTCTCCCTGGTTTAGTGGCACTCTGCCCTAACCGAGCTACATTTTCCTTGGTTTAGTGGCACTCCGCCCTAACCGAGCTACATTTTCCTTGGTTTAGTGGCACTCCGCCCTAACCGAGCTACCTTTCCCTTTGTTTAGTGGCACTCCGCCCTAACCGAGCTACCTTCTCCTTGGTTTAGTGGCACTCCGCCCTAACCGAGCTACATTTCCCTTGGTTTAGTGGCACTCCGCCCTAACCGAGCTACCTTTTTCTTGGTTTAGTGGCACTCCGCCCTAACCGAGCTACCTTTTCCTTGGTTTAGTGGCACTTCGCCCTAACCGAGCTACATTTTCTTTGGTTTAGTGGCACTCCGCCCTAACCGAGCTACCGTTTTCTTGGTTAATGGCACCTTGCCTTAGCCGAGCTACCCTTCCTCGGTTAGTAGCATTCTGCCCTGACCAAGCTCCCGAAAGAATACACCACGCTGTTGCCATTATCGGCCTTACGCCCGAATCGGCGAGAGATCACTCCTTTGCGTTAGCATTAAGCCCTTGCTAACGAATGAACTGTTCTGCCTGGCGCATGGTCTGATGCTCCGGTCGACAGCCATCTACTGTCAACCAAGAGTCGAACGTCTCACTTCGACCTGCCACCCTACACAAAAACAAAAAAAAGAAAAAAAGAAATGGGGTTAAAAATAGAGATACCCCGCCCGACTTGCTCCTATGCCAGGACAAGTGCAAAAATGGCCGTAACCCAGCTGTGGCGAAAACCCGGAAGGGCGTCACAGGCAAAATCGGGTACCCCGCCACGTGAAAACCCGAAAGGGAGCGTGGGCAAAAGCAAGAGGGGGCTGGCTTCGGCGAAAACCCGAAAGGGCGCTTGAGTCAGTAAAATGGTAATTTCTAAATGCCTCTCCTATTCTCCACCCAATGAAACTCCGAAAGGGACAATCATCAAAGTCCCACCGGGAATCCATTAACAAACCCTTTTCGACCCTCGTCATCATCGGTGAGATCGGTCGATCTCTACCCTCAACTCGGACCTTACGTCCTTGTTGATAATCTCATCCTTGTTGCGGCAATAACCCGTGCCGACGAACAAACCCTTTTCGACCCTCGTCAACATCGGCGAGATCGTTCGATCCCTACCCCTAAACTTGGAGCTTCCGTCCTTGCTAATAAACCCACCTTTATTTTGGTAGTAACCTATGCAGATTAATAAACCCACTTTCGATCCTCATCATCGTCGGAGAGATCGGTCGATCTTTACCCTTGACACGGATCTTACATCCTTGTTAATAGACCATGTCCTTTGCTTCGACGTCTAACCAGTGTCGACGAATCGAAATAGGATTCGATCCTTGTCATCATTGACAAGGCCAGTCAATATTTTCGCGGTCCAGTTTTTCCGCATCCCGAATCAAAAAAAAAGAAAGAAGGAAAAATGGGGTTAAAAATAGAGATACCCCGCCAGACTTGCTCCTATGATCAGGACAAGTGCAAAAATGGCTATAACCCAGCTGTGGCGAAAACCCGAAAGGGCGTCGCAGGCAAAATCAGGTACCCCGCCGCGTGAAAACCCGAAAGGGCGCGCGGGCAAAAGCAAGAGGGGGCTGGCCTGGGTGAAAACCCGAAAGGGCGCTTAGGTCAGTAATGTGAATAAAAATGAATGATGAATAGTGATGAACCATCCTCCATCCAGAAGGCCATTTCCAAGGTCGAGGCGGAGTCTTCATCCGATATCCCACTTACATACATCTACCCTTACCCGGTTTTTGTCATCATCGGCAAGACCGTCTACCTTTTCGACCCTTGTCACCATCGGCAAGATCGGTCGCTACCCTTACCCAGTTTTTATCATCATCGGCAAGACCCTCTACCTCTTCGACCCTTGTCACCATCGGCAAGATCGGTCGCTACCCTTACCCAGTTTTTGTCATCATCGGGAAGACCGTCTACCTTTTCGACCCTTGTCACCATCGGCAAGATCGGTCGCTACCCTTATCCAGTTTTTGTCATCATCGGCAAGACCGTCTACCCTTTCGACCCTTGTCACCATCGGCAAGATCGGTCGCTATCCTTACCCGGTTTTTGTCATCATCGGCAAGACCGTCTACCTTTTCGACCCTTGTCACCATCGGCAAGATCGGTCGCTATCCTTACCTGATTTTTATCATCATCGGCAAGACCGTCTACCTTTTCGACCCTTGTCACCATCGGCAAGATCGGTCGCTACCCTTACCCGGTTTTTGTCATCATCGGCAAGACCGTCTACCTTTTTGACCCTTGTCACCATCGGCAAGCTCGGTCGCTATCCTTACCCGATTTTTGTCATCATCGGCAAGACCATCTACCTCTTCGACCCTTGTCACCATCGGCAAGATCGGTCGCTATCCTTACCTGGTTTTTGTCATCATCGGCAAGACCGTCTACCTTTTCGACCCTTGTCACCATCGGTAAGATCGGTCGCTATCCTTACCCGGTTTTTGTCATCATCGGCAAGACCGTCTACCTTTTCGACCCTTGTCACCATCGGCAAGATCGGTCGCTACCCTTACCCGGTTTTTGTCATCATCGGCAAGACCGTCTACCTCTTCGACCCTTGTCACCATCGGCAAGATCGGTCGCTATCCTTACCCGGTTTTTGTCATCATCGGCAAGATCGTCTACCTTTTCGACCCTTGTCACCATCGAAAGATCGGTCGCTACCCTCCCCAGTTTTTGTCACCATCGACAAGACCGTCTACCTTTTCGACCCTTGTCACCATCGGCAAGATCGGTCGCTACCCTATCCGATTTTTGTCACCATCGGTAAGACCGTCTACCCTCTTCGACCCTTGTCACCATCGGCAAGATTGGTCGCTACCCTATCCGATTTTTGTCACCGTCGGTAAGACCATCTACCCTCTTCGACCCTTGTCACCATCGGCAAGATCGGTCGCTATCCTTTCCGGTTTTTGTCACCATCGGTAAGACCGTCTACCATTTCGACCCTTGTCACCACCAGCAAGATTGGTCGCTACCCTTTTCGGTTCTTGTCATCATCGGTAGAACCGTCCATCCTTCTGACGCTCGCCACCATCGACAAGCCCGGTCGACTACCCTCTAACATGGGCCTCCCGCCCTCATTGATCAACAAAGCATAATTGCGTCAACATTTGACCCACGTCGATGGTTACAACACGCCTCTCATCACCAGCGGCAAGGTTCGCTAGGTGCATCTGTCTACGCTACCTATGTCCCACCTTGGCAAAGGCCCTGTTCCGGGAACGGCTGCGTCGCGGTGGAGCGAACACCTCACCCCTTCCCTGAAGGCGTGAGCGCTCTCCTGCGCCATCGGCAAGTATCCCCAGGTTCGGGTGATCAGCCAGAAGAGATAAAAGAAGGGAAGAAAAGAAGTCATGATCGAGACGACGAAAAGAGATATTTTCATTTAATAAGAATTGGCGGAACACATTTCTTTGGCCCGGGACATCCCTCGGGGGTGCATAAGCTCCGAAGATAAAAAGGAGCAAGATTGGATGCAAAAAAAGAAGGAAGCAAGGTTACGGCAAAGGACGCCGGAAGATATCTGCCAACTCCAAGAGGCCCAGTGAGGAGTGTCGGGTCAATTCTTACAACCGTGCCATAGTAGCTGTCAGCCGCGATAACCTCTCATCCAATGAGGCAAGTTGTCCTTCGGCCAGATCAGCTTCCTCTCTTGACTGGGTTTCGAGGCGCTTGCCTTCCTGCAATTAGGCTTCGACCTCGGCAAGCTCAGCACGCAACTCCGCCTCCCGTGCCCTGAGGAGGAGCCGGCGTTCTGAGATATTGCCGGCAGCGTTTCTCAGCTGTTCCACGGCCACCCTCAAAGAAGAAGCAGCAGTGCGGCAATCTGCCCTCTCCAGCTTCACAGCCACCAGCAGATCGGAAACCTCTCGGCTCAGGAACTCCCGCCTGTTGGCGTGCTTTAACAGCATTACAACTCGCGGGGTCCAATCATCCATTGGGCAGCCGAATGCTAAAAGCGATCGGGAGAGATGATCTATCAAGCTTCTCAGCTGCATATAAGTCAGGCCCGGAGAGGCTAACATGGCCCGCTGGAGATTATCCAGAGACTGCCATACCATGTCACCGGAGAATTGTAGGCCCAATGGCGAAGTCTCAGGGGGCTGAAAGTCTACCCTGCTATCTACCTCGGCCCAAAAGTCATCGGCCACCCCGAGGGACGTCGACGGCATAGTCTGCACGACGCCCACACCCGGCCCGACTATTGGAGCTGCAGCAGCTAAAGGGGCCTCCATGGTGACAACTTCTTTGCCCGCCCTTTGGGGTGAGGCTACAACAGCCGTATCAGCAATGAAAGGCGCTTGTTCCTCTTGAGCAATCTCACTGGCCACTAAAAGAGGAGAGCCCTCTATGACCGACAAAGCTTTAATGATATCGGCCTCGTCTGCAATAATTTCTCCTACTTCTATGTCCTGAGGACCACTTGGCGACGACAATAATTCTGCGCCGGCCACCAAGGCTTGAGCCCTTGCAACCCCAGTCGGAGCGCCACCTTCGGCCGTCACGCCAGGCTCCCTTGAGGTCGCTGCAACAGCATAGGTCCGTGGAAGCCGCAGGGCAATGGGCCGCACAACTGGTGGGGAGGCCGACTAACCCATATCCACGTCTGGAAGGGGTATGCGGATCATTATAGCTGGCGGTACCACCTCAGCCTGCATTCCATATATGTACATCAGCCAGCTGGCTTGAAAATTATAAGAAGTGCTGCAAGCGGGAATCAGAATACTTCCTGCCTCAACCGGCACTATATTTAGGCCTCCAAATGTGGCCTCTGAAGATTCTGGGCCTTCCCCTGCAGTCGGGTACGATGGCCCGTACTCGGCTCCCAATAGCCTCGGAGGGCTAAACGTTGGCAGATCACTCTCGTAAGCTGAAGAAGCCCCGGCGTCCTCAGCCTCGGTGTCGACCATGGGGAATCCCTCGTCATCGCCGGAGCCGCCACCATAATCAACTTGTTCAGAGGAGGATGATTCTTCTGCTTGTTCTCGGACCTCCGGCACCTGAGCGGGAACCGCGCTAGGCCCTCTATCCAGAACCCCCTCAGCGGTCTCCGTCTCGGGAGCATTCATCGGCGGAATGTCTAGGGGCCGGTCCCTCGGAAGCCCTTGCTCTCCGATGGCAACCCCTGCCGTAGCACTGACCTCGGGGAGCAGTGTGGGCCGAACACCGACTGGAATTGAAAGACAATAAATAGTCAAGGCCCGACTGAAACCACAACATGCCGCTAAGCTCTATAGGCATGCTGCAAATTACCTTCTATGTCTCGATGGGGTGTCGGTGAGGACTAAGCTGAAGAAGAAAATAAGCATTACCTGGCAGCCCTGTATATCGGGGACTAAGCGGCCAGTAAAGCAATGCTGGCGCCTTGTCCCGGGTAGCCGCCTCGCGGATGAGCCAGCACACATCACCAATTGTTTCACTTTTCTCCACCAGTTGAGCCAATTGAGCCAAGTCTTCATGGCCACAGGATGACAAGTGATGATATAAGCTCAAGTGGTTGAATCCCCAGCCATCGACATACTTGAAAGATATCAGAAGCAGATGGTCTCGGATGGCTTCTAACGGACTGGAAATTGAAAGCCCATGAGAATGAAGTAGGGCAAATATCCAGGGGGTGTTGGAATATAAGTCAGCCCGCCTGTCTTCCCTCCTGATAAAGGTCCGGTAGATATGAAAACGGTCGAGTTCTGGGCGCCAGCTCGACACAGTAGGAAGAGGCTCTTCCACCGGAAGGGGGATTGTCTGAAGAGCAATCCGGTCACTGCTGACCCGGCACAGCCCCCAGAGGGTCTTCACGTAGTCATCCTTCTAGATCTTTGGCATCTTCGGGTCGGCCTTGGATGACCTACCCTTCACGGCTTTCCTGGCCTCTATATATGCCATCACCTCGGTGTTAGACCAGGACTTCAACTTCTTCAAATAAGAGGGATCAACATCCAAAACGGGCTCCCCCTGCGAATCTAGGAAACGACGCTCGACACTATGCCAGCAGTCTTTCCGGAAGTTCCGATAGAAGCCCGTTCGCGCATTCCACCACTTGATGAAGTCTGGAGTCACTCGGGGCAGACGGGCCGGGGTTGGCACCCTGAATGACACGTCCTCCCGATGATGGAAGTAGTCCCACCACCCACGGGCTTCATCCGTAGTCGTCTAACCAGCCCGATGTCTATTCGGCAGATTGAATCGGGCTGAAGAAGAAGGAATTTGCTTGTCGTACCCAAAATTCCGGCCAAAACGAAAGGGATAATACGGCTCCAGCCACAGTAAGCCTCTCTGCCTGAAGATAAGAACACTGGGACGAATAGACAGCGCCCAATCAACCAGTTCCGACTCCAAGATGGGCCTTGTGCTCTTCGACCCAGTCAGCTGATGAATAAATTTCTCTGTCTCAAATAATCGGCATTGCCGCATCCTGTTGACAAGAGGGCTAGAGCTGGCAGCCAAGCTCCAAAAGTGCAGAACGCCAGGGGAATCTGTTGGAACTGTAGTCAACTTCCCCCGAATGGCGAAAAGCTGATCCGCCAGTGAGGACGATTAGGCACTGGCAAATTCGATCATCCGCGGCAAAGGATGATCTGACTGCATCAACTTGGGAGCTGCTTCAGGAAATAGGGTGCAGACCCAGGCATTAAAAAAGTGGATGGGACCAACTGTCCATGAATTTCTGGGGATGCGCGACTTGTGCAAATCCCCCAACATTTTATATATGAGGCACAGAGCCACAGGGCACAGGGACAGCTTCGTCCCCCAGGCCATTAAGCAGGCAGGGTAAATAGCCTCCGGTCTGATTACTGTCTCGTCCCCTTGAGGGAGGGCAAACGAACAAAGCCAATAAGTCAGATACGTAGCACAATGTGTAACTGCGTCAACTCCTGTGGGATTCGGGCCAACCTGCCGCCCTCTCCCTGAGACAGCGGGATATGTCGCTTGGCATCGAGCCCTCTTCTTTCTCGCCACCGCCGTCGGAACCACCATGGGGAAGTCCTCGTACTGCTGCTCCCCACTAAAGAAATACTGGAGCCACGTGCCCATCCGCACGCGTCTCTTTTCGCCTGGCTTCCACGCCTCTCGCGAGTCAAGTGTCAGGCGCAGCAGGGTGCGATATGCCTTCATCAGATAACGGTAGGCGAAGCCCGTGAAATATCTACCTTCCCCATCTGTCTGGTCTTTCAGCCAGTCTGGAAAACAAACTTCTTCATATGGCTCCCCGTCTATGCGCAAGCCGCTCAGCTGGGAAAGACTCCAGAGGTCCAGTGAAGTCTCACCCTCTGCAGTGTAAAAAGTGTTGTATTCTGGGCAGAAGACTTCGATCATCCCGCAGCACAGACCTCGGGAGATCGGGTACATGTACCGTGAAGCATATACACTCTGGTATACACCCGCATGCACCAGGATGGGGGCGTACTGCCGCAACACAAAGTCTGTGAATTCAACTGCCCCCGGTCTGAAGGCGTGAGCGTCGGTGGCTTTGAGCTCTCCAAACCACCCCACTGAAATATGATGTTTGAATCGGACCGCCAAGCAGTCTAAAAGAAAAGGCTCGTCTCGGTATCCCCAATGAAGCGGGGTGAGGAATAAACCGTATACGGGCTTCTCCCTGTCAACACGTCCGGCAGTTTCATTCCAGCGAGCTGGGGTATACTGCGGCGCTCTCATCAGCATCCCAGCCTCGGGGGATAACTCCTGCACCCCGAGCAAGGCTCCCCACTTTCTGGGCTCCCCCGGGATATATATAGGCATGTCATGAGTGACTGACTCGGCCAAACTGTCTCTCTCCGCCAGTAGGGCTCCCTCGGCTCGACGGACGAGGATTAAATCGCTTCCCTCCAAGGTTGAAGCGCTCAAGGAACGCCATCAGATGCTTGTCCTTAGGCTGGTAGACATTGACGCCATCCCTTCGATCATACTGGAAGTGGTTGCCGTCCAGAATCAATAAGCGGTCGGTGTCGACGGTGTCGGTCTCTGAGTCCGAAGACTCAGCAACCACAGCTATCTGTCAAGGCCCCCGATCAAGGGAGTGGACATTCCCCCATGTCACGGCGACCCGGGATGCAGAGGAAGAAGAGCCGGAGGCCATGTTATCTGCAAAACAACGCCCAGAAAAGAACAAACAAAAGTCAGGAATCAGTTGATCGAAGCAATATTTCTGACAAAATTTCCGCAGCATCTCCCCAGCTCGGGGGATTGCCAAAAGAAAAGTGGAAGCCGTTCACAAAGGGAGCAGCCCCTAAAAGTAGCCATAGCCATTAAGCCAAGGCCAAATGGGACACCCGAGGGATCTAGCTCCGAGGACAAGTCCTACAAGGAGCCTCCCGGGGCCCGAAGAATGGGTTCAGAACCCGAACAAAATAACACTCAATCACCCGCTCACAGGGCGAAATCGCCCGAACCCTGAGCCACTCGGCGCCGCGGGAAGAGGAGAAAGGGAGGTGAGAGAAAGAAGATTTGCAAATGTAGAACTATGAAGAAAAAACGAAGAAGAAAACAATATATAGGGGGCTCCACCCCTGTTAAAACGGCGCGCCCCGGGGCGTGCCGTTTTAAGTAATTGGCGCACCGTGGAGGCCGCGCCGTTTCAACCCCCAAAGCTCAGGGCGCGCCGGCTACATCGGCGCTGTTTTAACCTTCGAAGCTCGAGGGCGCGCCGTTTTAAATGGTGCCTTTCAAGCTTCTTGCGGCGCCGGATTAACATCCGAAGCCAGAATTAAGTGCCGTTCGAGCTTCTGTTAGCCAAACGAAGCTCATCCGTAGGCCTTCCCACATTCCTGCCTCACTTGCACCGCCTACGTCTGGGGGGCATTTATTGGCACTCAAAATATAATCCTTTGACGAACGAGCCGTAAAGACGAATGATACGGCCCACTGAAGCACAGAAGCCGATGAAGATCACCTTATCAAAGACCCTTCAAGCTGACGGAGCCCCAAGTCGCCTTGAAATGAGCACCGAGGACTTTACCTCAGGAGAGTCGAAGTGAACCCGCAACCAACCGGCGGAGCGATCAAGCCTGCCCAATGATCCGGCATCGACCTCGTCATGTCGCTACCCCACACCCGTCGCCCGACCTAGGACGACGTTCTACCCAATGGCTCTCCTAAGGAGGAAAAGCGTCCCCGCCCGTCAATAACAAGGGGCCGAGGGTTCTGTCAGCAGAGGGTCCCGATCACCCGACATGGGTTCGGCTCCTCATCATAATGGGCCCATTAGTGGCCGATCGATAGCCATTCAAGGCAGAATCATCCGGGATGCAACACCGTCCCGTAAAGAAGCCCTGAGCACGAGTCCGTCTCGACCAGAAGCACAAATCACAGTGCCGAAGGCCCTGTCAACAGGATGCCCGTATGATCGGGCCAGACACACGCGGAGGTCTGATCAAGGCCGTTCGTCATATCGAGAGCTTCCTCGACACCACATCAAGGTTTTTCAAAGGCCAGCGCGGAAGGAACACTCAACGGGAGCTTCCGGAATCATCCCCGGACCCACCGGCCTAGCCGTGCCGAACAAGCAAATTAAAACGGCGCCCCCTAATACGGCGCCGTCGAACCGGCGCGCAAAAGCCAATCGGGACCTCTTCCCGGCGCCACCAAATCCGGCACGCCCCCCTCCCCGGGGCGCCGGACTAACAAAAGGCTCTATATATGTCCTGCCTTCGTCCAGAGAAAAGCGGGGGGATCCGAAGAGAGAGAGGAGAAGAAAGAGGCGGAATCAAAAGAAAAAAAAAGAGAATTAGAAAGAGAGAAGAGAGGTCCAGGGAGAGGAGTCGAGGGTTTCTTTGCTGTCCGAAGAAGTCTCCGTCTGAGCCTCTCGGCGGCCACCGCTCTGCTCCACTCGAGCCTCCCGGAATCGGAGAAGGAGAGCATTTTTGTCTTTTCTCTACCAAGGTGGGTTTCCCGTGTTTTCTCTCGGTGAACCCCCTTTGTTTCATCTTCATTTTCTTCTAATACAATGCAAGTGAGCAAGGGGAAGGGACGAGGATACCAGCCCGACTTCCCCTGCCTCACCAGCATCTCTACTCTTTCTCTTCATCTGTAACTAGTCTCTTATATTAACGAAAGTGGTGGCCGAGCGATAACGCCGGTGCCGGAATGATCTTCTGCGCACTTTCCTTTTCTGTTGTTCATGTCGTGAGTGAATGTTGCCTCCCTCTTCCTCTGGATTTCCCCCCTTTCTCGGTCACTTTTCCCCTTTCCTTGTAGCCGGTTAAACGGCGCCCTGCAACGATGCCGGCGCCACGGAGGATGAAAACGAAGCACCGTGCGTTGCATTTCTCTGTCTGAACGATTTTATTCCCATTTCGTCTCCCTCGACGCTTACATGCCCCACTACGGCAGGGGCCACATTAATTCCCCTCCCCGGGGGTTTCTTTTCTGATCAAATATAAAGGGTTTTCCCCGTGTGAGGTGTGTCTATACGCGTGGTCCTTCGACCTGTATGGGCTGTCCTCTTAATACCCCCTCAGTTCTCGACCATGAACAGAGGGAGATAAGGCCGTCCCCACATTCCCGTTATCATTTTTTTTTCTCTTTTTAAGCATCGACTGATGAATGTTGCTTTGATTTGTGAATACTCACATACATGTATGTATGCGCATCTCCAGGCATTATCTTTGGCCTGCTAGTTATGCGAGTGTTCTCACCGCACTGTTCTGCTGTTTCATCAGTGTGGTTCGATTATCTGAGGAGGGGGAACATTCCCCTGATCTTTCATCCTGACTTCTCGGCTCGACGAGTCCACTTGCCAATAATGGATTTCCGAAGGCCAGTGAGTATACAAAAAATGGGTTAATCCCAACACTACGAATGCACAGTCCTTAATAGGCTTTGTGGTGGCCGTGGGTCGCGTGCCCCTCGTAGGCCAGCCCTCGGGGTTTCCCTCCCGTCTTGGTCGTCCCTATTCGAGTGTGGTGGTGACTCAGGTTGCCTGCCCCTAGCAGGCTAGCCCTCGGGGTCTTCGCTCCCATATTGAGCCGCCTCTGTCACTCACTGTCGCCCACGGATTCGGTGCCCCTAGCAGGCTATGCCTCGGGGTCTCCCTTTCCGTTCGGGTTTGCCGGCCGCCGTTGTGCCACCCGGCCCTTAGGGGTTTGCTCCACTACATGAGTACTGCCCGCTTCTCCCCGATGAATCCTCCGGGATGGGGAGATGCTGCCGAAATTTCGGCTTGAACGAGTCCAAACTCAGAATGATCGCCGCGCTCGAGTATGAACCTCGCGCGATTCCGCGACTTAACTTTTGGATGGTTTGGGACCGATCCGACGAATAATCTACTCAATCAACTTGTAAAAATCTTCCAAAACATTTTAAAAATCCATAAACAAACCAATAAAATCTGGGTTTCCGAGAGATTGGGCTAAATCGGCGCTGTACATACATGGCACACCTTAAACGGCGCGCCTTAAAACGGCACGCCCTTCCCGACGCGCCCCAATCACGGCGCGCCCTTCCCGGCGCGCCCCAATCAGGCCGCGCCGGTTTAACCCCCTTCATTTACCTACGGTTTCTGGCGCCGTTTTAAGCCATTTACCTACGTTTCAGGGCACCGTTTCAAGCATTTTAACCCATTTCTTCGCAAACGCTGCACCGGTTTCACGCCGAATCATGTTGTTGTGTCAATGAACTAGATAAATTAGCTTGTTCAAGCTTGAATTGATATGTCTATAATTTTTGCCATATCACGAAATAAAACAATAAGATGGTCGGATAAAACCCATCGCAAACAGTCTGGGAGACCGAGATATATGCGGAAATTTCGTGTATATATGTACATATATACATGTCTTATTTCACGTATCGATCAACCAATTAACTAACCGGTAATTAACTGACTGATTGACGACGCGGGCGTGCCAGTCACATGAGTGACAATTTTATGATGCGCTCATTCTGACCCGTGTCGGGCAAAAGTGAGGTTCAGTCGGGACCAGCAGTCCGCCATACCATAAAGGCTATGGCGTTAATTACATCCCCCACGAGGAGGGAACACCTGTGATTAATTGCCGGGATGAAGGGCTATCGAGGCCGGAATAAAGGATACAGAGCATGCGAGTGATCATACGAGATGCTATGATTGACTACACACGATTTATTAGGGTGGACCCTGGTACATGGCGGAGGACTTAGGCTCGAAGGCCACCTTCACGCGTAACAAGGCCTCCAATCAGGCGTAACTTGACCTTCTGGCAATGTCATTTGATATACCAAGGGTGCACCCGCTTGAGCATGCCTTAATGCGACATGAATGCTTGGCCTGAGGCATGATGGCAAAAATTCAAGACATATCAATTCAAGCTTGAACAAGCTAATTTATCTAGTTCATTGACAAAACAACATGATTCAGCGTGAAACCGGTGCAGCGTTTGCGAGGAAATGGGTTAAAATGCTTGAAACGGCGCCCTGAAACGTAGGTAAATGGCTTAAAACGGCGCCAGAAACCGTAGGTAAATGAAGGGGGTTAAACCGACGCGGCCTGATTGGGGCGCGCCGGGAAGGGCGAGCCGTTTTAAGGCGCGCCGTTTAAGGCATGCCATGTATGAACGGAGCCGATTTAGCCCAATCTCTCGAAAACCCAGATTTTATTGGTTTATTTATGGATTTATTAAAATATTTTGGAAGATTTTTACAAGTTGATTGAGTAGATTATTCGTCGGATCAGTCCAAAACCATCCAAAAGTTAAGTCACGGAATCGCGCGAGGTTCATACTCGAGCACGGCGATCATTCCGAGTTTGGACTCGTTCAAGCCGAAATTTCGGCAGCATCTCCCCGTCCCGAAGGATTCATCGGGGAGAAGCGGGGAGTACTCACGTAGTGGAGCAAACCCCTAAGGGCTGGGTGGCACAACGGCGGCCGGCAAACCCGAACGGAAAGGGAGACCCCGAGGCATAGCCTGCTATGGGCACCGAATCCGTGGGCGACAGTGAGTGATAGAGGCGGCTCAATATGGGAGCGAAGACCCCGAGGGCTAGCCTGCGAGGGGCACGCAACCTGAGTCACCACCACACTCGAATAGGGACGACCGAGATGGGAGGGAAACCCCGAGGGCTGGCCAACGAGGGGCACGCGACCCACGGCCATCACAATGCCTATTAAGGACTGTGGATTCGTAGTGTTGGGATTAACCCATTTTTTTGTATACTCACTGGCCTTCGGAAATCCATTATTGGCAAGTGGACTCGTCGAGCCGAGAAGTCAGGATGAAAGATCAGGGGAATGTTCCCCCTCCCCGGATCATCGAACCACACTGATGAAATAGCAGAACAGTGCGGTGAGAACACTCGCATATCTAGCAGGCCAAAGATAATGCCTGGAGATGCGCATACATACATGTATGTGAGTATTCACAAATCAAAGCAACATTCATCAGTCGATGCTTAAAAAGAGAGAAAAAAAATGATAACGGGAATGTGGGGACGGCCTTATCTCCCTCTGTTCATGGTCGAGAACAGAGGGGGTATTAAGAGGACAGCCCAGACAGGTCGAAGGACCACGCGTATAGAGACACCTCACACGGTGAAAACCCTTTATATTCGATCAGAAAAGAAACCCCCGAGGAGGGGAATTAATGTGGCCCCTGCCGTAGTGGGGCATGTAAGCGTCGAGGGAGACGAAATGTGAATAAAATCATTCAGAGAGAGAAACGCAACGCCTGGTGCTTCGTATTCATCCTTCGCGGCGCCGGCATCGCTGCAGGGCGCCGTTTCACCGGCTACAAGGAAAGGGGAAAAGTGACCGGGAAAGGGGGGAACTCCAGAGGAAGAGGGAGGCAACATTCACTCACGATATGAACAACGGAAAAGGAAAGTGCGCAGAAGATCATTCCGGCACCGGCGTTGTCGCTCGGCCACCGCTTTCATTAATATAAGAGACTAGTTACAGATGAAGAGAAAGAGTAGAGATGCTGGTGAGGCAGGGGAAGTCGGGCTGGTATTGATGTGACACGACCTTGGACTTAAGCAAGCAAGCACATTCGCAATCTAAATGGGCCAAATTGGGCCGCCGCTCTCTCGTCGGTCACCCAAGCCCGGGGTAACTTGGCAATGCCAAGGTGAGGTTGAGGGGTTGGGCCCTTGCTGGTAGAGGGCCAGCAAGGCCAAGACTTGATTCCCAAAGGATGTGGAAGCCCAAGACAATGGGGCCGACCAAGTGCCAGAGGCACCGGTTTCTCTCTTTTCCCACGGTGATCACTTATAGCACAAGAGCTTAAGGATCGGGCTCTCATTCACGGCCAGCGGAGTTTATGAACTAATATTGAAAGAACAAGCACAAATTAGAGCAAAGTTTGGAGCACTTACTCGACCGGTTTGAAGAAACCGGTCCCGCTCGGAGACGAGGGCGAGCGGGGAAGCGTGGGTTCCCCACACGCCGCGCCGGGGTAGCTTGACCTGTTTAAGCTATTACAACACTACACCCCATGCAAGGGGGGGATCGTGGTGAAGGGAAGATGATAGTTACAATCAAAACTACCTCCACGCAGGGAGGGGCCTTCAGCCGGCCAAGCGGGGTGGGGAAAACTAGGGCTAAAATGATGATGAAGTGAATATGCTGAATCTGCCTTCTCTCGGCAATTGTGGACAGACAGTAGGTACTGTGGCTGCAGAACGTGATCAAAAATTTTGCCGAGGGTGAGACCAGTGGGAAAATCTTTGTTACGAGAACTGGAGTGCCTCTGAAGTTTTTCGAATTCTTCTGGGGTCGCTGCTGGCCTGGGCAGGAGCTCGAACAGGGACGCTGATTCTCGGACTGACAGCAACTGGTTACTAACAGCAGGAAGAAGAGGTTGCCTCGGCCGCTCCCGAACTCCGAATCAGGTGCCGCCAGAGCCGCTGGAACCGTGGACGAGTCTTCTTTGCAACAGAACTGACGGGGAAGCCGAAAGATGCCAGAGAAGATCAGGGGACCCAGAACAGTGAGTGGGGGTCGGTGCAGACTGTGGAAAGCAGAGTCGCATGCCTGAGGAAGAAAATTCGTAACTTCTGCTGCTGGATGCCGAACGGAGTTTTGCTTCTTCGTTCTGAAAGTAGACAGGGAGAGGAAGAACTTTTCAGAAGAGTTCGTGGCCTGATTTGTCCGGGGATTGTCGTGGTGAAGCTTTCTCTCCGGATCAGGATCTCTGCAGAGCTAGCTCCTGGTTTCCAACAGCAAGTTGCAGAGGATGCCCCGGCAGCTCCCGACCTCGGAATCAAGCGCCGTCAGAGTCGTTGGAATCGTGGACGAGTCCTCTTCACAGAAAAACTGATGGGGAAGCCAACCGATGTTGGAGAAGACTAGGGGATGCAGAACAATGGCGACGGGTCGGTGCAGACTATGAGTAGCAGATCTGCGTAGCTGAGGGAGAAAAATGAGAAATCTGGATCACGAATGCCGAATGAAGTTCTGTTCCTTGTTTCTGGAAGTAGACTGGGCGATGAAGAACTTTGAAGAAGAACTCGTGGACTGATTCCTTCAGGGTTCGTCGTGGCAGAGCTTTTAATCTGGCTCAGGTCCTCAGCCGAGACAGAACTGCAAAGTTGTGGGATAATGGACCTCCTGGACGGCTCAGAGATCAGAAGAAGATGAAACCACTTCTGTTGCGAAGGAGACTGGTAGACGCTTCCGATGATGGCTCTTGGGTCTTCAAACTCGTCCGGAAGAAGTCGTGGTGGCTGCTGTAATTTGCTGGTTCATCTGTAACCTCTGGACAGCAAACTACAACTTCGAAGTAGCTTCCAATCACCAAGAAAGAAGAAGGGGAAGGGGGTAGATGAGTGTGGAAGTGACCCCTGGTTGTAAGGGGGTCTTGGAGGGGGTGTTCTAAGGTGTGGGAGGTGGAGAATAAGGTCTGGAAGAGGGTCCAATAGATGGTGGTAGTGGGGGCTGCGAATTTGGTTGGAATGGAGAGAGGGAAAGGATATTCGAAAATAGGTTTAAGGGTGGGGTTAATTTTTTGTCTTGGGAATGGGGGGGTTGTGTTGGGGAAGGGAAGGGGTGCTTGGGGTAGTGGGAAGGGTGCTTGGGAAAGTGGGAGGGGTAGTTGGGGGTTGGATGGTGAGGAGAGGATTGGTGGAGAGGGTCTTGGGAAGGGGTGGAGTATTGATGAGGGTTGTGGGGAATGGGAAGAGGCTTAAATGGGGTAGGTGGGGAGTGGAGGAGGTTGGGAAGGGAGGAGAGAGAAGAAAATTCGAATTTGGGTGTTGAGGAGAGAGAAAGTGGAGTGAAAAAAGAGATATTAAGAGAGGGATGGGTGGAGAATCTCTCCCCTAGGGTTTCTCACCCAAAAAATAGAATCTCTCCACTAGATAAGAAGTGTAAACTCTCAAAATGGCAAATTTTTTCATTCATTGATTCATTAAGTTGAAATGGGGGGGGATGGGGTCCTTATATATAGGAAACCCACATTTCTACAAAAGTCCCTGACAATTGACTCAATGACAAATAACCGAGTGGGTAGGGGAGAGCCCTTGGGCCAAGCCCAATGAATTGGGCCCAATAGCTAACTAGACAACCTAATGACACTCAAACTTAGGGAAATGAACACAAGACCTAGGAACATGACTCAAATAAAATGGAAAATATATCAAATGACTCAAATAAAAATTACATAGGACTCAAAATTAAATGACTAGACCATGCCGGATGCAACCGGGGCGAGGAGACGAGCTGTGAACGTGGGCATGGGAGGTGATGTCCCCATCATACTCCCGGGGTGCGGAGAACTCGACTCCGTCGAGTAAGTGTCCTTCCCTCCTTGGAGGATGTAGAAAGTGGTGCTGCCCTCAAGTCTTCTGAACGAGACTGATCCATCCACTTGCCGAGATAGCGCTCGTATACATTGCTCCTGGTGGTAGTGACCTATTCATCCAATATTCGTTCAATGCGCTCACGCTGGGCTCTCTTGGCTGGTGGACTCTCCTCACGGGTGGGTGCTCTCTCAACGGAGGGAATAGGCTCAATATCTTCACTAGGTACCACCGTGGGTCCCTTGTATGGCACTAGGTCGGTGACATTGAATGTGGGACTTACCCCATATTCCTCGGGGAGATCTAACTCATAGGCATTTGCACCAATGCGCCTCAGGACCTAGAAGGGACCAGCCCCACGTGGCCTCAATTTGGAGATGGATCCCGGGGAGAGCCTCTCCGTCCTTACCATCATAAAGTCACCCTCATGGAATTCTTGGTGACGGAAAAGGGAGTCAGCCTGCCTCTTATAGATCTCATTTTCCTTGCTTATGTGCTTGCAAAGGCTTTCATGCAATTTTGTGAATGTTGACATTCTAGGGGTGATGGGTGGACCTGGGCAACCAAAAGTAGACCAATCATGCTTTGGGGAGGACCGGGGCATCCATAGGTGATCCGGTCATGCATGGGGGTGACAAATGCTGGGGGACCCGGACATCCATGAATACTCCTATCATGCCTACAACTCATGATGAGTGAAGGTGGACCACTACATCCGAATTTGGACCACTCATGCTTTCTACTTGACATGTGGGTGATGTGAATGAATGGACCCAACATAATGTTCATGCCAATTGGTGTAGTAAACCTAGACACATGCATGCTTTTCCCAAAGGTGACTTCCATGTGTATAGGTGTGGGACAACCCTTGAACTCCCATTGGAAAGGATCGAATGGATCTAAGAAGGTGGTCATCATGGGGTGGGGCACAACCTTATTACCTAGGGATATGTGGCCCAAGGTCATGGCTCCCAAGGTGTAACCCGAGTCATGGATGAGGTGGGTTTGGCCCAATATGGTGGGTGAGGGTAGGAAAGGGTGGGTGGTTGGTAAGATGGTTGGGTCATATGAGTCCCTTGACTCCCATTGGAATGGATCATATGGATCATAAAATGGGTCACCTAGGGGGAGGAACTCCATGTCCTCAAGATCCTTAAAAGGTGCTAAATCATCCTTCTCCATGATAGTTGGGCCAATGTTCTTGACAAGTGGGTCGGCCATGAGTGGAGGGCTTGGCTTTCTACCCGAGATAAGAAGCTCTAAATCGAGGAGAAGGTTGGGCTCATCGGGTGTAGGGAGGAATAGAAGGAGGTCGCTAGTGTAGCAACCAATGGTGCAAACCGAGGTGATAGACCCTATGCATAGGTGTAGGAGGCTAAGGCTCCTAGGTTGTTCGACGATAGGGGTCATCATGCTAGTCATCTCTAATTGCCATGCTATGCCCTTGAGAAGGTCCTCTAAGGTCTCCACTTGATAGGATGCTTGGATTGTGGTGTGATAGGAGAAGAAGGGCACTATGGGAAGGTCTCGTTCTATGGGAGGGAAAACATGGGCCGGGGTCTCTCGAATTGGGCTCTCCTTTAGCCAACTAACAATGGGTTCTCCTAAGATGAGCTCCGCCTCAACTAGAGAGGGTGGTGTAAGGTAAAGACCATCGTGTGAGGTTCCTTCTTCAGCTTGGACTTGGGTTTCCTCCAAAGTGGGTGGTGGGTTTAGAGTGCTCACAACTATTGGATTGGGTATGAGTTCTGCTACCAAGGAGGTGAGAGAGTCTTTTGGGGTGATGAGGGTTTGTGTGTGGTGTTCCCAGGGTAGAGGGTAAAGGGAAACTTGGATTGGGATTGGTAGAATGTGGTTTGGGAGTGGAAGTAGTGGAGGTCTAGGTTGGGGTAGGATGGGGTTTAGAAGTGGAAGGTGGGTTGGGCGACAGGATTTGGGTTGGGTGGAGGTGGCCGTCATGGTTCTAGGTGGAGGGATGGACACGGGGTCTACTTGGGTTTGAATGGTGAGAATAGGGTGAGTGGTGGTCCCTTTTGGGGAAACCGGGTCGGTTAGGGGTCTCTTCCCCTTGGGATCGGCTGGTTGTGGAGGGGTGGTAGTGGGGGCCAATTGAGTTTGGATAGATAGGTTTGCGGAAGGAGGTTTTGGTTGGAGTGTGGGGATCCTCATGGGATTTGGTGGAGAGGTGGTTGTTTGGTTTATTTGGGTCTTAAGGGAGAGGACTTGGTCGCGAAGTGTTGTTATGATGGTTGAGAGATGAATTGTTGGGAGTGGTGGGGGTGGAGACCAATGGTCGGTCTCAAGTTGGCCGGGTGGGGGTGGAGGAGTGGTAGTGCTCCTCGGGTTAGGGGTGCTTGAGTAGGAGGGGTGGAAATGTTTGGGGATGTAGATCTTTCTAAGTTCTACCTTCATCTCTTCTCATGAGTGAATAGGTTCTTGTCTTCTAACCCTCTTTAAGCCCTCTATGTGTTCCCACTTACTCTTGGCTTGACCCCGAAGTCGTCCCTTGGCCTTTCAGACTCTCGCGCATCCATATACCTAAATCTTTTCAAAGTACTTTTCTATGGTAGCGTCCCACCTAAGATAGTCACTAGAATGCGATCCGTCAAAGGTAATATCCCTATCTAGGATGAAGTCCATGGGTGGTGAGTAGGCTAAGTAGGTAGCCATGATGATCGGGGGAATCAATGCAAGGGTCGGATTGATGATGACTCCAATGCAAGCATGCCCTAGGACTTGACTTGATAGAGACAAGTCAATGACTTGCACTGATACCAATTGATGTGACACAACCTTGGACTTAAGCAAGCAAGCACATTCGTAATCTAAATGGGCCAATTTGGGCCGCCGCTCTCTCGTCGCTCACCCAAGCCCGGGGTAACTTGGCAATACCAAGGTGAGGTTGAGGGGTTGGGCCCTTGCTGGTAGAGGGCCAGCAAGGCCAATACTTGATTCCCAATGGATGTGGAAGCCCAAGACAATGGGGCCGACCAAGTGCCAAAGGCACCGGTTTCTCTCTTTTCCCACGGTGATCACTTATAGCACAAGAGCTTAAGGATCGGGCTCTCATTCACGGCCAGCGGAGTTTATGAACTAATATTGAAAGAACAAGCACAAATTAGAGCAAAGTTTGGAGCACTTACTCGACCGGTTTGAAGAAACCGGTCCCGCTCGGAGACGAGGGCGAGCAGGGAAGCGTGGGTTCCCCACACGCCGCGCCGGGGTAGCTTGACCTGTTTAAGCTATTACAGCACTACACCCCATGCAAGGGGGGGATCGTGGGGAAGGGAAGATGATAGTTACAATCAAAAATACCTCCACGCAGGGAGGGGCCTTCAGCCGGCCAAGCGGGGTGGGGAAAACTAGGGCTAAAACGATGATGAAGTGAATATGCTGAATCTACCTTCTCTCGGCAATTGTGGACAGACAGTCGGTACTGTGGCTGCAGAACGTGATCAGGAATTTTTCCGAGGGCGAGACCAGTGGGAAAATCTTTGTTACTGGAACTGGAGTGCCTCTGAATTTTTCCGAATTCTTCTGGGGTCGCTGCTGGCCTGGGCAGGAGCTCGAACAGGGACGCTGATTCTCGGACTGACAGCAACTGGTTACTAACAGCAGGAAGAAGAGGTTGCCTCGGCCGCTCCCAAACTCCGAATCAGGTGCCGCTAGAGCCGCTAGAACCGTGGACGAGTCTTCTTTACAACAGAACTGATGGGGAAGCCGAAAGATGCCGGCGAAGATCAGGGGACCCAGAACAGTGAGTGGGGGTCGGTGCAGACTGTGGGAAGTAGAGTCGCACGCCTAAGGAAGAAAATTCGTAACTTCTGCTTCCGGATGCCGAATGGAGTTATGCTTCTTGGTTCTGAAAGTAGACAAGGAGAGGAAGAACTTTACAGAAGAAGTCGTGGCCTGATTCATCCGGGGATTGTCGTGGTGAAGCTTTCTCTCCGGATCAGGATCTCTGCAGAGCTAGCTCATGGTTTCCAATAGCAAGTTGCAGAGGATGCCCCGGTAGCTCCTGACCTCGGAATCAAGCGCTGTCAGAGTCGTTGGAATCATGGACGAGTCCTCTTCGCAGAAAAACTGATGTGGAAGCCAACCGATCTTGGATAAGACTAGGGATGCAGAACAATGGTGACTGGTCGGTGTAGACTATGAGTAGCAGATCTGCATAGCTGAGGGAGAAAAATGAGAACTTTGGATCACGAATGCCGAATGAAGTTCTGTTTCTTGTTTCTAGAAGTAGACTGGGCGATGAAAAACTTTGAAGAAGAACTCGTGGACTGATTCCTTCGGGGTTCATCGTGGCAGAGCTTTTAATCTGGCTCAGGTCCTCAGCCGAGACAGAACTGCGCAGTTGTGGAGAATGGACCTCTTGGACGGCTCGAAGATCGGAAGAAGATGAAACCACTTCTGTTCCGAAGGAGACTGGTAGACGCTTCCGACAATGGCTCTTGAGTCTTCAAACTCATCCGGAGGAAGTCGTGGTGGCCGCTGAAAGTTGCTGGTTCATCTGCAACCTCTGGACAGCAAACTGCAACTTCGAAGTAGCTTCCAATGACCAAGAAAGAAGAAGGGGAAGGGGGTAGATGAGTGTGGGAGTGACCCCTGGTTGTAAGGGGGTCTTGGAGGGGGTGTTCTAAGGTGTGGGAGGTGGAGAATAAGGTCTGGAAGAGGGTCCAATAGATGGTGGTAGTGGGGGCTGCGAATTTGGTTGGAATGGAGAGAGGGAAAGGATATTCGAAAATAGGTTTAAGGGTGGGGTTAATTTTTTGTCTTGGGAATGGGGGGGTTGTGTTGGGGAAGGGAAGGGGTGCTTGGGGTAGTGGGAATGGTGCTTGGGAAAGTGGGAGGGGTAGTTGGGGGTTGGATGGTGAGGAGAGGATTGGTGGAGAGGGTCTTGGGAAGGGGTGGAGTATTGATGAGGGTTGTGGGGAATGGGAAGAGGCTTAAATGGGGTAGGTGGGGAGTGGAGGTGGTTGGGAAGGGAGGAGAGAGAAGAAAATTCGAATTTGGGTGTAGAGGAGAGAGAAAGTGGAGTGAAAAAAGAGAGATTAAGAGAGTGATGGGTGGGGAATCTCTCCCGTAGGGTTTCTCACCCAAAAAATGGAATCTCTCCACTAGATAAGAAGTGTAAACTCTCAAAATGGCAAGTTTTTTCATTCATTGATTCATTAAGTTGAAATGGGGGGGAATGGGGTCCTATATATAGGAAACCCACATTTCTACAAAAGTCCCTGACAATTGACTCAATGACAAATAACCGAGGGGGTAGGTGAGAGCCCTTGGGCCAAGCCCAATGAATTGGGCCCAATAGCTAACTAGACAACCTAATGACACTCAAACTTAGGGAAATGAACACAAGACCTAGGAACATGACTCAAATAAAAGGGAAAATACATCAAATGACTCAAATAAAAATTACATAGGACTCAAAATTAAATGACTAGACCATGCCGGATGCAACCGGGGCGAGGAGACGAGCTGTGAACGCGGGCATGGGAGGTGATGTCCCCATCAGGTATCCTCGCCCCTTCCCCTCGCTCACTTACATTGTATTAGAAGAAAACGAAGATGAAACAAAGGCGGTTCACCGAGAGAAAACACGGGAAACCCACCTAGGTAGATAAAAGACAAAATGCTCTCCTTCTCCGATTCCGGGAGGCTCGAGTGGAGCAGAGCGGCGGCCGCCGAGAGGCTCAGACGGAGACTTCTTCGGACAGCAAAGAAACCCTCAACTCCTCTCCCTGGACCTCTCTTCTCTCTTTCTAATTCTCTTTTTTTTTTCTTTTGATTCCGCCTCTTTCTTCTCCTCTCTCTCTTCGGATCCCACCTTTTCTCTGGCCGAAGGCAGGACATATATAGAGCCTTTTGTTAGTCCGGCACCCCGGGGAGGGGGGCGCGCCGGATTTGGTGGCGCCGGGAAGAGGTCCCGATTGGCTTTTGCGCGCCGGTTCGACGGCGCTGTATTAGGGGGCGCCGTTTTAATTTGCTTGTTCGGCACGGCTAGGCCGGTGGGTCCTGGGATGATTCCGGAAGCTCCCGTTGACTGTTCCTTCCGCGCTGGCCTTTGAAAAACCTTGATGTGGTGTCGAGGAAGCTCTCGATATGATGAACGGCCTTGATCAGACCTACGCGTGTGTCTGGCCCGATCATATGGGCATCCTGTTGACACGACCTTCGGCACTGTGATTTGTGCTTCTGGTCGAGACGGACTCGTGCTCGGGGCTTCTTTATGGGACGGTGTTGCATCCCGGATGATTCTGCCTTGAATGGCTATCGATCGGCCACTAATGGGCCCATTATGACGAGGAGTCGAACCCATGTCGGGTGATCGGGACCCTCTGCTGACAGAACCCTCGGCCCCTTGTAAAGGACGGGCGGGGACGCTTTTCCTCCTTAGGAGAGCCATTGGGTAGAACGTCGTCCTTGGTCGAGCGACGGGTGTGGGGTAGCGACATGATGAGGTCGATGCCGGATCATTGGGCAGGCTTGATCGCTCCACCGGTTGGTTGTGGGTTCACTTCAACTTTCCTGAGGTAAAGTCTCCGGTGCTCATTTCAAGGCGACTTGGGGCTCCGTCAGCTTGAAGGGTCTTTGATAAGGTGATCTTCATCGGCTTCTGTGCTTCAGTGGGCCGTATCATTCGTCTTTAAGGCTCGGTCGCCAAAGGATTCTATTTTGAGTGCCAACAAATGCCCCCCAGACGTAGGCGGTGCAAGTGAGGCAGGAATGTGGCAAGGCCTACGGATGAGCTTCGTTTGGCTGACAGAAGCTCGAACGGCACTTAGTTCCGGCTTCGGATGTTAATCCGGCGCCGCAAGAAGCTTGAAAGGCACCATTTAAAACGGCGCGCCCTCGAGCTTCGAAGGTTAAAACGGCGCCGATGTAGCCGGCGCGCCCTGAGCTTTGGGGGTTGAGACGGCGCAGCCTCCACGGCGCGCCAATTACTTAAAATGGCGCCCCCCGGGGCGCGCCGTTTTAACAGGGGTGGAGCCCCCTATATATTGTTTTCTTCTTCATTTTTTCTTCATAGTTCTTCATTTGCAAATCTTCTTTCTCTCACCTCCGTTTCTCCTCTTCCCGCGGCGCCGAGCGGCTCAGGGTTCGGGCGATTTCGCCCTGTGAGCGGGTGAGTTGAGTGTTATTCTGTTCGGGTTCTGAACCCATTCTTCGGGCCCCGGGAGGCTCCTTGTAGGACTTGTCCTCGGAGCTAGATCCCTCGGGTGTCCCATTTGGACTTGGCTTAATGGCCATGGCTACTTTTAGGGGCTGCTCCCTTTGTGGACGGCTTCCACTCCTCTTTTGGCAATCCCCCGAGCTGGGGAGATGCTGCCGAAATTTTGTCAGAAATATTGCTTCGATTAACTGATTTCTGACTTTTGTTTGTTCTTTTCTGGGCGTTGTTTTGCAGATGACATGGCCTCCGGGAAGTGTGACATGGTGGAATGTCCATTCCCTTGATCGGGGGCCTCGACAGATAGCTGTGGTTGCTGAGTCTTCAGACTCAGAGACCGACACCGTCGACACCGGCTGCTTATTGATTCTTGATGGCAACCACTTCCAGTATGATCGAAGGGATGGTGTCAGACTCGACCATCCTAAGGACAAGCATCTGATGGCATTCCTTGAGCGCTTCAACCTTGGAGGGAAGCGCGATTTAATCCTCGTCCGTCGAGCCGAGGGAGCCCTATTGGCGGAGAGAGATAGTTTGGCCGAGTCAGTCACTCAGGGCATGCCTATATATATCCCGGGGGAGCCCAGAAAGTGGGGAGCCATGCCCGGGGTGCAGGAGTTATCCCCCGAGGCTGGGATGCTGACGAGAGCGCCGCAGTATACCCCAGCTCGCTGGAATGAAACTGCCGGACGTGTTGACAGGGAGAAGCCCGTATACGGTTTATTCCTCGCCCCGCTTCATTGGGGATACCGAGACGAGCCTTTTCTTTTAGACTGCTTGGCGGTCCGGTTCAAACATCAGATTTCAGTGGGGTGGTTTGGAGAGCTCAAAGCCACCGACGCTCACGCCTTCAGACCGGGGGCAGTTGAATTCACAGACTTTGTGTTGCGGCAGTACGCCCCCATCCTGGTGCATGCGGGTGTATACCAGAGAGTATATGCTTCACGGTACAGGTACCCGATCTCCCGAGGTCTGTGCTGCGGGATGATCAAAGTCTTCTGCCCAGAATACAACACTTTTTACACTGCAAAGGGTGAGACTTCACTGGACCTCTGGAGTCTTTCGCAGCTGAGCGGCTTGCCCATAGACGGGGAGCCGTATGAAGAAGTTTGTTTTCCAGACTGGCTGAAAGACCAGACGGATGGGGAAGGTAGATATTTCACGGGCTTCGCCTACCGTTATCTGATGAAGGCATATCGCACCCTGCTGCGCCTCACGCTTGACTCGCGAGAGGCGCGGAAGCCTGGCGAAAAGAGACGCGTGCGGATGGGCACGTGGCTCCAGTATTTCTTCGGTGGGGCGCAGCAGTACGAGGACTTCCCCACGGTGGTTCCGACGGCGGTGGCGAGGAAGAAGAGGGCTCGATGCCAAGAGACATATCCCGCTGTCTCAGGGAGAGGGCGGCAGGTCGGCCCGAATCCCACAGGAGTTGACGCAGTTACACATAGTGCTGCGTATCTGACTTATTGGCTTTGTTCGTTTGCCCTCCCTCAAGGGGACGAGACAGTAATCAGACCGGAGGCTATTTACCCTGCCTGCTTAATGGCCTGGGGGACGAAGCTGTCCCTGTGCCCTGTGGCTCGGTGCCTCATATATAAAATGTTGGGGGATTTGCACAAGTTGCGCATCCCCAGAAATTCATGGACAGTTGGTCCCATCCACTTTTTTAATGCCTGGGTCTGCACCCTATTTCCTGAAGCAGCTCCCCGGTCGATGCAGTCAGATCGTCCTTTGCTGCGGATGATCGAATTTGCCAGTGCCGAACCGTCCTCACTGGCGGATCAACTTTTCGCCATTCAGGGGAAGTTGACTACAGTTCCAACAGATTCCCCTGACGTTCTGCACTTTTGGAGCTTGGCTGCCAGCTCTAGCCCTCTTGTCAACAGGATGCGCCAATGCCGATTATTTGAGACAGAGGAATTTACTCATCAGCTGACTGGGTCGAAGAGCACAAGGTCCATCTTGGAGTCGGAACTGGTTGATTGGGCGCTGTCTATTCGTCCCAGTGTTCTTGTCTTCAGGAAGAGCGACTTACTGTGGCTGGAGCCGTATTATCCCTTTCGTTTTGGCCAGAATTTTGGTACGACCAGCAAATTCCTTCTTCTTCAGCCCGATTCAATCTGCCGAATAGACATCAGGCTGGTCAGACGACTACAGATGACGCCCGTGGGTGGTGGGACTACTTCCATCATCGGGAGGACGTGTCATTCAGGGTGCCAACCCCGGCCCATCTGCCCCGAGTGACTCCAGACTTCATCAAGTGGTGGAATGCGCGAACGGGCTTCTATCGGAACTTCCGGAAAGACTGCTGGCATAGTGCCGAGCGTCGTTTCCTAGATTCGCAGCGGGAGCCTGTTTTGGATGTTGATCCCTCCGATTTGAAGAAGCTGAAGTCCTGGTCTAACACCGAGGTAATGACATATATAGAGGCCAGGAAAGCCGTGAAGGGTAGGTCATCCAAGGCCGACCCGAAGATGCCAGAGATCCAGAAGGATGACTACGTGAAGACCCTCTGGGGCTGTGCCGGGTCAGCAGTGACCAGATTGCTCTTCAGACAATCCCCCTTCCGGTGGAAGAGCCTCTTCCTACTGTGGCGAGCTGGCGCCCAGAACTCGACCGTTTTCACCCCTACCGGACCTTTATCAGGAGGGAAGACAGGCGGGCTGACTTATATTCCAACACCCCCTGGATATTCACCCTGCTTCATTCTCATGGGCTTTCAATTTCCAGTCCGTTAGAAGCCATCCGAGACCATCCGCTTCTGATATCTTTCAAGTATGTCGATGGCTGGGGATTCGACCACTTGAGCTTATATCATCACTTGTCATCCTGTGTCCATGAAGACTTGGCTCAACTGGCGGAGAAAAGTGAAACAATTGGTGATGTGTGCTGGCTCATCCGCGAGGCGGCTACCCGGGACAAGGCGCCAGCATTGCTTTACTGGCCGCTTAGTCCCCGATATACAGGGCTGCCAGGTAATGCTTGTTTTCTTCTTCAGCCCTGAAGTTGCTTCTTCTATATTCAGTGTGCATCTTCTCACTTATGTGCTCTTGCAGCTCACCTTTCTATGGAGGCGACCCGACACTGTAGGGAGTTGATATCTAAGGCGCAGAAGCCTTCATATTTTAATATTCCAGAGCCAGCTCCGACCACGACACCATTACCCCCCGGGGGCTCGCGGAAGCGGACCAGGTCCCAAGTGAGGGAGGCTATCGGTAGAGCTAAGAAGGCCAAAAGGGCGGAATCTCGCGCTACTCGGGCACATCGGAGGAAGGCTGCTGAAGAGGAGTCCACAGTTCCCCTTCCTCGGGTTCCGTCATTCTTCGAATTCGAGGCCGCCTGGACGCAAGGGCCCGAGGGCAAAGGTGACTTCTTATCCTTGCATGGCTTTTTTGTTTATTTCCGCCGCCCTGGTTGATCACCCTTCCTTTTAGTAGCTGCTGGCACTACCTCCACCGTTGTTGGGTTGAAGGTGGCAACGGAGCTGCTGTTGGGGAGAGAGAGGAGGAAGCCCCCTCGGCCTCGGCTGACGATGACTTGCCTTCACCGACACCCCATCGAGACATAGAATGTAATTTGCAGCATGCCTATAGAGCTTAGCGGCATGTTGTGGTTTCAGTCGGGTCTTGACTGTTTATTGTCTTTCAATTCCAGTCGGTGTTCAGCCCACACTACATGGCTGGCGAATATCGTCCCCGTGAAGAAGAAGAATGGACAGATCTGGATATGTGTCAACTTCCGAGATCTAAATAAAGCCTGCCCCAAAGATGACATACCGGTGCCAATAACCGAGGTCATGATTGATGCTACAACCGGCCATGAAGCCCTGTCATTCATGGATGGGTCTTCCGGTTACAATCAGATTTGGATCGCGGAGCCTGACCGAGTCCATACTGCTTTCTGAACTCCTAAAGGCATTTATCATTACAAGAGAATGCCGTTCGGACTGAAAAATGCTGGCGTAACCTATCAGCGCGCAATGACCAAAATCTTTGATGAACTGCTCTACCACAAGGTCGAGTGCTACATAGATGACCTGGTGGTCAAAACCAGAAGAAAAGAAGATCATCTGCAAGACCTCTGGATTATTTTTCAGAGGATGAGGCAGCATGAGCTAAAAATGAACCCTATGAAATGTGCGTTCGGAGTGTCGAGCGGAAAATTCTTGGGCTTCATCGTCCGATATCGGGGAATCGAGATAGACCCCGCAAAGATCAAGGCGATTAAGGGGTTACCTCCGCCAAGGAACATCTCCGAGCTGAGATCACTACAGGGCCGTTTGGCTTATATCCGGCGTTTCATTTCCAATTTGTCAGGGCGGTGCCAGCCTTTTCACAAGTTGATGATGAAAGATGTCCCCTTTTATTGGGATGAAGATTGCCAGGAAGCCTTCGACAAGCTAAAAGACTACCTGAAAACTCCTCCAATGTTGGGCGCACCGGTGAAAGGATGACCATTGATACTGTATATAGCAGCTACACATAATTCTCTGGGGGCAATGCTAGCCCAGAATAATGAAGAAGGGAAAGAACAAGCCCTCTATTACCTCAGTCGGAGACTGGTCAGAACTAAAGAGAAATATACTTATATTGAGAAGATCTGTCTGGCGCTGGTCTTCGCAGTTAAAAAGCTCCGACACTATATGTTGTCGCATGAAATCAGCTTGGTATCCAAAGAGGATCCCCTGAAGTACATTATGTCTCAACCGGCACTCAGAGGCCGCCTGGGCAAATGGGCGGTAATCCTTATGGAGTTTGATATCTCCTACGTGCCGCGCAAGGCCGTCAAGGGCCAAGCTATTGCAGACTTCTTCGCTGAGCACCCAGTGCCTGGGGATTGCCCGTTGGAGCCGGAGCTTCCTGAAGATGAAACTTTAGAAGCCGTGCAAGTACAGCCCTCCTTATGGCAACTATACTTTGATGGCGCTTCCAGAATTGACACCTCTGCCACCGGGTCAGCCAGCGTCAGAGCAGGAGCAGGCATAGTCCTGAAATCCCCAGAAGGAGAAGTGGTGCATACATCCTGTTCCATAAACAAGCAATGCACAAACAATGAAGCAGAATATGAAGCCCTGATAATCGGGTTGCAAATTGCTCTGTCCATGGGAATTCAGATGCTGGAAGCATTCGGAGACTCCATGCTAGTTATAAAACAGCTGGAAGGAGAGTTCGGTGTGCGAAAGCAAGAGCTCCTCCCCTATCACCAGTTGGCAACTCGCCTGATGTCAAGATTTTACTTCATCAGCATCAAGCACATCAATCGAGGCCGGAATGCTCAGGCAGACGCCCTCGCTAAGCTGGCCAGTTCATTGGCGGTCCCGCCAGACACAAGCCTGAATATAACAGCGATCAACCGCCGACAGGTCCCCAGCGTGACAGAGGTCCTGACCGATGAACAAGAGATGGAAGTAGCAGTCATCGAAGGGGTTCAGCAGCCCGATTGGCGAGAGCATCTCCTACGCTGGTTTCAACACCAACAACTTCCAAAAGAAAAGGAACAAAGAATGAAGCTCCTGAGGATCAAGGATTCTTACGAGATGAGAAGCGGGACCTTGTTCCGAATTATGGCAGATGCCCGAAGGAAAGTCCTACTCCGTTGCTTGTCTTCAGCAGAAGCAGGATAGGTGATGCAGGACGTCCTTGCAGGATCAACTGGAGCACACCAGGCTGGCCCGAAGATTAAAATTGAGATAAAGAAACTGGGTTACCACTATATTTGACGATTGCTGCAGTTTTGCCAAGGCTTGTCAGAAGTGTCAAGAACATGCTAATGTGGCAAGGAGACCTCTAGCGCCATTGCATCCCACCCTACCAAGCTGGCCGTTTGCTCAGTGGGGCACGGATGTAGTAGGGCAGCTACCAGCATCTTCATCAGGGTGCCGATATATCTTAGCAGCTACAGACTACTTCATCAGGGTGCCGATATATCTTAGCAGCTACAGACTACTTCTCCAGATGGGCGGAAGCAGTAGCACTAAGAGATGTGACGGGAGAGCTAGTTGCAAGATTCTTCCGGCAAAATGTAATATTCCAGTTCGGGATCCCCAGCCGAATCATCTCTGATAATGGCAGCCATTTTAGAAATCAGAAGATTTATCGGCTGGCCGACAAATACAAAATCGACTGGAGGACATCCTCCCCCTACAACCCTCAAGCTAACGGACTTGCAGAAGCCTTTAACAAGACTCTATGCACATTGCTGGCAAACACTGTCAAGTCTAATAAAAAAGATTGGGAAGAAAGGATGTACGAAGCACTTTGGGCCTATCGTACTGTCTACAAGACCCCAACCGGCTGTTCACCGTTCTCCCTCGTCTACGGGTCAGAAGATGTGGTGTCGATTGAACTTGAAGTTCCTTCATTACGAGTTGCAAACCAGCACGGACTAATCGGTGGTGAGCAGACCAATGCAGAAAGGAGATTGGAAGAGGGAGACCTGGTAATGGCCCGTGCTTTTGACAAGCTAGTCAAGGGTCGAGAATTCAAGAAAGGAGACCTGGTAATGGTCAAAAGAAGAGAAGTAATGGCCTCTAACCCCAAAGGGAAGCTGGTCGAAAACTAGGTCGGGCCATATATCGTCCGCCGAGTATATGAAGGAGGCGCCTACGTCCTGGTAGACCACAAAGGGGTTATCCAGTTCTCTCCCCTCAACGGAAAGCATATTAAGCTGTATCATGCAGCGCAGACAGCATTCCCCGAGTGATCGGTCGGAATACATTTTTCTGGTTTAGTGGCACTCCGCCCTAACCGAGCTATATTTTTCTTGGTTTAGTGGCACTCCGCCCTAACCGCGCTACCCTTCTCCTTGGTTTAGTGGCACTCCGCCCTAGCCGAGCTACATTTTCCTTAGTTTAGTGGCACTCCGCCCTAACCGAGCTACCTTTTCCTTGGTTTGGTGGCACTCTGCCCTAACCGAGCTATATTTTCCCTGGTTTAGTGGCACTCTGCCCTAACCCAGCTACATTTCCCTTGGTTTAGTGGCACTCTGCCCTAACCGAGCTACCTTTTCCTTTGTTTAGTGGCACTCCACCCTAACCGAGCTACCTTTTCCTTGGTTTGGTGGCACTCGCCTTAACCGAGCTACATTTCCCTTGGTTTAGTGGCACTCCGCCCTAACCGAGCTACATTTCCCTTGGTTTAGTGGCACTCCGCCCTAACCGAGCTACCTTTTTCTTGGTGTAGTGGCACTCCGCCCTAACCAAGCTACATTTTCCTTGGTTTAGTGGCACTCCGCCCTAACCGAGCTACATTTCCCTTGGTTTAGTGGCACTCCGCCCTAACCGAGCTACCTTTTCCTTGGTTTAGTGGCACTCCGCCCTAACCGAGCTACCTTCTCCCTGGTTTAGTGGAACTCCGCCCTAACCAAGCTACATTTTCCTTGGTTTAGTGGCACTCCGCCCTAACCGAGTTACATTTTCCTTGGTTTAGTGGCACTCTGCCCTAACCGAGCTACCTTTTCCTTGGTTTAGTGGCACTCCGCCCTAACCAAGCTACATTTTCCTTAGTTTAGTGGCACTCTGCCCTAACCGAGCTACCTTTTTCTTTGTTAATGGCACCTTGCCTTAGCCGAGCTACCCTTCCTCGGTTAGTAGCATTCTGCCCTGACCAAGCTCCCGAAAGAATACACCACGCTGTTGCCATTACCGGCCTTACGCCCGAATCGACGAGAGATCACTCCTTTGCGTTAGCATTCAGCCCTTGCTAACGAATGAACTATTCTGCCCGGCGCAAGGTCTGATGCTCCGGCCGACAGCCATCTACTGTCAACCAAGGGTCGAACGTCGCACTTCGACCTGCCACCCTACACAAATACAAGAAAAAGAAAAGAAATGGGGCTAAAAATAGAGATACCCCGCCCGACTTGCTCCTATGCCAGGACAAGTGCAAAAATGGCCGTAACCCAGCTGTGGCGAAAACCCGGAAGGGTGTCACAGGCAAAATCGGGTACCCCGCCACGTGAAAACCCGAAAGGGAGCGTGGGCAAAAGCAAGAGGGGGCTGGCTTCGACGAAAACCCGAAAGGGCGCTTGAGTCAGTAAAATGGTAATTTCCAAATGCCTCTCCTATTCTCCACCCAATGAAACTCCAAAAGGGACAATCATCAAAGTCCCACCGGGAATCCATTAACAAACCCTTTTTTACCCTCGTCATCATCGGCGAGATCGGTCGATCTCTACCCTCAACTCGGACCTTACGTCCCTGTTGACAATCTCATCCTTGTTGCGGCAATAACCCGTGCCAACGAGCAAACCCTTTTCGACCCTCGTCATCATCGGCGAGATCGTTCGATCCCTACCCCTAAACTTGGACCTTCCGTCCTTGCTAATAAACCCACCTTTGTTTCGGTAGTAACCTATGCAGATTAATAAACCCACTTTCGATCCTCGTCATCGTCGGCGAGATCGGTCGATCTTTACCCTTGACACGGATCTTACATCCTTGTTAATAGACCATGTCCTTTGCTTCGACGTCTAACCAGTGTCGACGAATCGAAACAGGATTCGATCCTTGTCATCATTGACAAGGACAGTCAATATTTTCGCGGTCCAGTTTTTCAGCATCCCGAATCAAAAAAAAGAAAGAAGGAAAAATGGGGTTAAAAATAGAGATACCCCGCCAGACTTGCTCCTATGATCAGGACAAGTGCAAAAATGGCTATAACCCAGCTGTGGCGAAAACCCGAAAGGGCGTCGCAGGCAAAATCGGGTACCCCGCCGCGTGAAAACCCGAAAGGGCGCGCGGGCAAAAGCAAGAGGGGGCTGGCCTGGGTGAAAACCTGAAAGGGCGCTTAGGTCAGTAATGTGAATAAAAATGAATGATGAATAGTGATGAACCATCCTCCATCCAGAAGGCCATTTACAAGGTCGAGGCAGAGTCTTCATCCGATATCCCACTTACATATATCTATCCTTACCCAGTTTTTGTCACCATCGGCAAGATCGTCTACCTCTTCGACCCATGTCACCATCGGCAAGATCGGTCGCTATCCTTTCTGGTTTTTGTCATCATCGGCAAGACCGTCTATCTTTTCGACCCTTGTCACCATCGGCAAGATCGGTCGCTATCCTTACCCGGTTTTTGTCATCATCGGCAAGACCGTCTACCTCTTCGACCCTTGTCACCATCGGCAAGATCGGTCGCTATCCTTACCCAGTTTTTGTCATCATCGGTAAGACCGTCTACCTTTTCGACCCTTGTCACCATCGGCAAGATCGGTCGCTACCCTTACCCGATTTTTGTCATCATCGGTAAGACCGTCTACCTTTTCGACCCTTGTCACCATCGGTAAGATCGGTCGCTACCCTATCCGGTTTTTGTCATCATCGGCTAGACCGTCTACCTCTTCGACCCTTGTCACCATCGGCAAGATCGGTCGCTACCCTATCCGGTTATTGTCATCATCGGCAAGACCGTCTACCTCTTCGACCCTTGTCACCATCGGCAAGATCGGTCGCTATCCTTACCCAGTTTTTGTCATCATCGGCATGACCGTCTACCTTTTCGACCCTTGTCACCATCGGCAAGATCGGTCGCTATCCTTACCCGGTTTTTGTCATCATCGGCAAGACCGTCTACCTTTTCGACCCTTGTCACCATCGACAAGATCGGTCGCTACCCTTACCCGGTTTTTGTCATCATCGGCAAGACCGTCTACCTCTTCGACCCTTGTCACCATCGGCAAGATCGGTCGCTATCCTTACCCAATTTTTGTCATCATCGGCAAGACAGTCTACCTTTTCGACCCTTGTCACCATCGGTAAGATCGGTCGCTACCCTACCCAGTTTTTGTCACCATCGGCATGACCGTCTACCTTTTCGACCCTTGTCACCATCGGTAAGATCGGTCGCTACCCTATCCGGTTTTTGTCACCATCGGTAAGATCGTCTACCCTCTTCGACCCTTGTCACCATCGGCAAGATCGGTCGCTATCCTTTTCGATTTTTGTCACCATCGGTAAGACCTGTCTACCATTTCGACCCTTGTCACCACCGGCAAGATTGGTCATTACCCTTTTCGATTCTTGTCATCATCGGTAGAACCGTCCATCCTTCTGACCCTCGCCACCATCGACAAGCCCGGTCGACTATCCTCTAACCTGGGCCTCCCGCCCTCATTGATCAACAAAGCATAATTGCGTCTACATTTGACCCACGTCGATGGTTACAACACACCTCTCATCACCAGCGGCAAGGTTCGCTAGGTGCATCTATCTACCCTACCTATGTCCCACCTTGGCATAGGCCCTGTTCCAGGAACGGTTGCGTCGCGGTGGAGCGAACACCTCACCCCTTCCCTGAAAGCGTGAGCGCTCTCCTGCGCCATCGGCAAGTATCCCCAGGTTCGGGTGATCAGCCAGAAGAGATAAAAGAAGGGAAGAAAAGAAGTCATGATCGAGACGACGAAAAGAGATATTTTCATTTAATAAGAATTGGCGGAACACATTTCTTTGGCCCGAGACATCCCCCGGGGGTACATAAGCTCCGAAGATAGAAAGGAGCAAGATTGGATGCAAAAAAAAGAAGGAAGCAAGGTTAGGGCAAAGGACGCCGGAAGATATCTTCCAACTCCAAGAGGCCCAGTGAGGAGTGTCGGGTCAATACTTGCAACCGTGCCTCAGGAGCTGTCAGCCGCGATAACCTCTCGTCTAATGAGGCAAGTTGTCCTTCGGCCAGATCAGCTTCCTCTCTTGACTGGGTTTCGAGGCGCTTGCCTTCCTGCAGTTCGGCTTCGACCTCGGCAAGCTCAGCACGCAACTCCGCCTCCCGTGCCCTGAGGAGCAGCTGGCATTCTGAGATATTGCCGGCAGCGTTTCTCAGCTGTTCCACGGTCACCCTCAAAGAAGAAGCAGCAGTGCGGCAATCTGCCCTCTCCAGCTTCACAGCCGCCAGCTAATTGGAAACCTCTCGGCTCAGGAACTCCCGCCTGTTGGCGTGCTTTAACAGCATTACAACTCGCGGGGTCCAATCATCCATTAGCTTCTCAGCTGCATATAAGTCAGGCCCGGAGAGGCTAACATGGCCCACTGGAGATTATCCAGAGACTGCCATACCATGTCACCGGAGAATTGTAGGCCCAATGGCGAAGTCTCGGGGAGCTGAAAGTCTACCCTGCTATCTACCTCGGCCCAAATGTCATCGGCCACCCCGAGGGACGTCGACGGCATAGTCTGCACGACGCCCACACCCGGCCCGACTATTGCAGCTGTAGCAGCTAAAGGGGCCTCCATGGTGACAACTTCTTTACCCGCCCTTTGGGGTGAGGCTACAACAGCCGTATCGGCAATGAAAGGCGCTTGTTCCTCTTAAGCAGTCTCACTGGCCACTAAAAGAGGAGAGCCCTCTATGACCGATAAAGCTTTAATGATATTGGCCTCGTCTGCAATAATTTCTCCTGCTTCTATGTCCGGAGGACCACTTGGCGACGGTAATAATTCTGCGCCGGCCACCAAGGCTTGAGCCCTTGCAACCCCGGTCGGAGCGCCACCATCGGCCGTCACGCTAGGCTCCCTTGAGGTCGCTGCAGCAGCATAGGTCCATGGAAGCCGCAGGGCAATGGGCCGCACAACTGGTGGGAAGGCCGACTGACCCATATCCACGTCTGGAAGGGGTATGCGGATCATTATAGCTGGCGGTACCACCTCAGCCTGCATTCCATATATGTACATCAGCCAGCTGGCTTGAAAATTAAAAGAAGTGCTGCAAGCGGGAATCAGAATACTTCCTACCTCAACCGGCACTATATTTAGGCCTCCAAAAGTGGCCTCTGAAGATTCTGGCCCTTCCCCTGCAGTCGGGTACGATGGCCCGTACTTGGCTCCCAATAGCCTTGGAGGGCTAAACGTTGGCAGATCGCTCTCGTAAGCTGAAGAAGCCCCGGCGTCCTCAGCCTCGATGTCGACCATGGGGAATCCCTCGTCATCGCCGGAGCCACCACCATAATCAACTTGTTCAGAGGAGGATGATTCTTCTGCTTGTTCTCGGACCTCCGGCACCTGAGCGGGAACCGCGCTAGGCCCTCTATCCAGAACCCCCTCAGCGGTCTCCGTCTCGGGAGCATCCATCGGCGGAATATCCAGGGGCCGGTCCCTTGGAAGCCCTTGCTCTCCGATGGCAACCCCTGCCGTAGCACTGACCTCGGGGAGCAGTGTGGGCCGAACACCGACTGGAATTGAAAGACAATAAACAGTCAAGACCCGACTGAAACCACAACATGCCGCTAAGCTCTATAGGCATGCTGCAAATTACCTTCTATGTCTCGATGGGGTGTCGGTGAAGGCAAGTCACCCTCAGCCGAGGCTGAGGGGGCTTCCTCCTCTCTCTCCCCAACAGCAGCTCCGGTTGCCGCCTTCAACCCAACAACGGCGGAGGTAGTGCCAGCAGCTACTGAAAGGAAGGATGATCAACTAGGGCGGCGGAAATAAACAAACAAGCCATGCAAGGATAAGAAGTCACCTTTGCCCTCGGGCCCTTGCGTCCAGGCGGCCTCGAATTCGGAGAATGACGGAACCCGAGGAAGGGGAACTGTGGACTCCTCTTCAGCAGCCTTCCTCCGACGTGCCCGAGTAGCGCGAGATTCCGCCCTTTTGGCCTTCTTAGCTCTACTGATAGCCTCCCTTACTTGGGACCTGGTCCGCTTCCGCGAGCCCCCGGGGGGTAATGGTGTCGTGGTCGGAGCTAGCTCTGGAATATTAAAATATGAAGGCTTCTGCGCCTTAGATATCAACTCCCTACAGTGTCGGGTCGCCTCCATAGAAAGGTGAGCTGTAAAAGCACATAAGTGAGAAGATGCACACTGAATATAGAAGAAGCAGCTTCAGGGCTGAAGAAGAAAACAAGCATTACCTGGCAGCCCTGTATATCGGGGACTAAGCGGCCAGTAAAGCAATGCTGGCGCCTTGTCCCGGGTAGCCGCCTCGCGGATGAGCCAGCACACATCACCAATTGTTTCACTTTTCTCCGCCAGTTGAGCCAAGTCTTCATGGCCACAGGATGACAAGTGATGATATACGCTCAAGTGGTCGAATCCCCAGCCATCGACATACTTGAAAGATATCAGAAGCGGATGGTCTCGGATGGCTTCTAACGGACTGGAAATTGAAAGCCCATGAGAATGAAGCAGGGCGAATATCCAGGGGGTGTTGGAATATAAGTCAGCCCGCCTGTCTTCCCTCCTGATAAAGGTCCGGTAGGGATGAAAACGGTCGAGTTCTGGGCGCCAGCTCGCCACAGTAGGAAGAGGCTCTTCCACCGGAAGGGGGATTGTCTGAAGAGCAATCCGATCACTGCTGACCCGGCACAGCCCCCAGAAGGTCTTCACGTAGTCATCCTTCTGGATCTCTGGCATCTTCGGGTCGGCCTTGGATGACCTACCCTTCACAACTTTCCTGGCCTCTATATATGCCATCACCTCGGTGTTAGACCAGGACTTCAACTTCTTCAAATAGGAAGGATCGACATCCAAAACAAGCTCCCGCTGCGAATCGAGGAAACGACGCTCGGCACTATGCCAGCAGTCTTTCCGGAAGTTCCGATAGATGCCCGTTCGCCTATTCCACCACTTGATGAAGTCTGGAGTCACTCGGGGTAGACGGGCCGGGGTTGGCACCCTGAATGACACGTCCTCCCGACGATGGAAGTAGTCCCACCACCCACGGGCTTCATCCGTAGTCGTCTGACCAGCCCAATGTCTATTCGGCAGATTGAATCGGGCTGAAGAAGAAGGAATTTGCTGGTCGTACCCAAAATTCCGGCCAAAACGAAAGGGATAATACGGCTCCAGCCACAGTAAGCCGCTCTTCTTCAAGACAAGAACACTGGGACGAATAGATAGCGCCCAATCAACCAGTTCCGACTCCAAGATGGGCCTTGTGCTCTTCGACCCAGTCAGCTGATGAATAAATTCCTCTGTCTCAAATAATCGGCATTGCCGCATCCTGTTGACAAGAGGGCTAGAGCTGGCAGCCAAGCTCCAAAAGTGCAGAACGCCAGGGGAATCTGTTGGAACTGTAGTCAACTTCCCCCGAATGGCGAAAAGTTGATCCGCCAGTGAGGACGGTTCGGCACTGGCAAATTCGATCATCCGCGGTAAAGGATGATCTGACTGCATCGACCGGGGAGCTGCTTCAGGAAATAGGGTGCAGACCCAGGCATTAAAAAAGTGGATCGGACCAACTATCTGCGAATTTCTGGGGATGCGCGACTTGTGCAAATCCCCCAACATTTTATATATGAGGCACAGAGCCACAGGGCACAGGGACAGCTTCGTCCCCCAGGCCATTAAGCAGGCAGGGTAAATAGCCTCCGGTCTAATTACTGTCTCGTCCCCTTGAGGGAGGGCAAACGAACAAAGCCAATAAGTCAAATACGCAGCACAATATGTAACTGCGTCAACTCCTGTGGGATTCGGGCCGACCTGCCGCCCTCTCCCTGAGACAGCGGGATATGTCGCTTGGCGTCGAGGCCTCTTCTTCCGCGCCACCACCGTCGGAACCACCGTGGGGAAGTCCTCGTACTGCTGCTCCCCACCGAAGAAATACTGGAGCCACGTGCCCATCCACACGCGTCTCTTTTCGCCAGGCTTCCGCGCCTCTCGCGAGTCAAGCGTCAGGCGCAGTAGGGTGCGATATGCCTTCATCAGATAACGGTAGGCGAAGCCCGTGAAATATCTACCTTCCCCATCCGTCTGGTCTTTCAGCCAGTCTGGAAAACAAACTTCTTCATAGGGCTCCCCGTCTATGGGCAAGCCGCTCAGCTGGGAAAGACTCCAGAGGTCCAGTGAAGTCTCACCCTCTGTAGTGTAAAAAGTGTTGTATTCTGGGCAAAAGACTTCGATCATCCCGTAGCACAGACCTCGGGAGATCGGGTACACGTACCGTGAAGCATATACACTCTGGTATACACCCGCATGCACCAGGATGGGGGCGTACTGCCGCAACACAAAGTCTGTGAATTCAACTGCCCCCGGTCTGAAGGCGTGAGCGTCGGTGGCTTTGAGCTCTCCAAACCACCCCACTGAAATCTGATGTTTGAACCGGACCGCCAAGCAGTCTAAAAGAAAAGGCTCGTCTCGGTATCCCCAATGAAGCGGGGCGAGGAATAAACCGTATACGGGCTTCTCCTTGTCAACACATCCGGCAGTTTCACTCCAGTGAGCTGGGGTATACTGCGGCGCTCTCGTCAGCATCCCAGCCACGGGGGATAACTCCTGCACCCCGAGCACGGCTCCCCACTTTCTGGGCTCCCCCGGGATATATATAGCCATGCCCTGAGTGACTGACTCGGCCAAACGGTCACTCTCCGCCAGTAGGGCTCCCTCGGCTCGACGGACGAGGATTAAATCGCGCTTCCCTCCAAGGTTGAAGCGCTCAAGGAACGCCATCAGATGCTTGTCCTTAGGATGGTCGAGTCTGACGCCATCCCTTCGATCATACTGGAAGTGGTTGCCGTCAAGAATCAATAAGCAGCCGGTGTCGACGGTGTCGGTCTCTGAGTGCGAAGACTCAGCAACCACAGCTATCTGTCGAGGCCCCCGATCAAGGGAATGGACATTCCCCCATGTCACGGCGACCCGGGATGCAGAGGAAGAAGAGCCGGAGGCCATGTTATCTGCAAAACAACGCCCAGAAAAGAACAAACAAAAGTCAGAAATCAGTTGATCGAAGCAATATTTCTGACAAAATTTCGGCAGCATCTCCCCAGCTCGGGGGATTGCCAAAAGAGGAGTGGAAGTCGTCCACAAAGGGAGCAGCCCCTAAAAGTAGCCATGGCCATTAAGCCAAGGCCAAATGGGACACCCGAGGGATCTAGCTCCGAGGACAAGTCCTACAAGGAGCCTCCCGGGGCCCGAAGAATGGGTTCAGAACCCGAACAGAATAACACTCAACTCACCCGCTCACAGGGCGAAATCACCCGAACCCTGAGCCACTCGGCGCCGCGGGAAGAGGAGAAAGGGAGGTGAGAGAAAGAAGATTTGCAAATGAAGAACTATGAAGAAAAAATGAAGAAGAAAATAATATATAGGGGGCTCCACCCCTGTTAAAATGGCACGCCCCGGGGCGCGCCGTTTTAAGTAATTGGCGCGCCGTGGTGGCCGCGCCGTCTCAACCCCCAAAGCTCAGGGCGCGCCGGCTACATCGGTGTCGTTTTAACCTCCGAAGCTCGAGGGCGCGCCATTTTAAATGGTGCCTTTCAAGCTTCTTGCGGCGTCGGATTAACATCCAAAGCCGGAATTAAGTGCCGTTCGAGCTTCTGTCAGCCAAACGAAGCTCATCCGTAGGCCTTGCCACATTCCTGCCTCACTTGCACCGCCTACGTCTGGGGGGCATTTGTTGGCACTCAAAATATAATCCTTTGGCGACCGAGGCGTAAAGACGAATGATACGGCCCACTGAAGCACAGAAGCCGATGAAGATCACCTTATCAAAGACCCTTCAAGCTGACGGAGCCCCAAGTCACCTTGAAATGAGCACCGGGGACTTTACCTCAGGAGAGTCGAAGTGAACCCGCAATCAACCGGCAGAGCGATCAAGCCTGCCCAATGATCCGACATCGACCTCGTCATGTCGCTACCCCACACCCGTCGCCCGACCAAGGACGACGTTCTACCCAATGGCTCTCCTAAGGAGGAAAAGCGTCCCCGCCCGTCCATAACAAGGGGACGAGGGTTCTGTCAGCAGAGGGTCCCGATCACCCGACATGGGTTCGGCTCCTCGTCATAATGGGTCCATTAGTGGCCGATCGATAGCCATTCATGGCAGAATCATCCGGGATGCAACACCGTCCCGTAAAGAAGCCCCGAGCACGAGTCCGTCTCGACCAGAAGCACAAATCACAGTGCCGAAGGCCGTGTCAACAGGATGCCCGTATGATCGGGCCAGACACACGCGGAGGTCTGATCAAGGCCGTTCGTCATATCGAGAGCTTCCTCGACACCACGTCAAAGTTTTTCAAAGGCCAGCGCGGAAGGAACAGTCAACGGGAGCTTCCGAAATCATCCCCGGACCCACCGGCCTAGCCATGCCGAACAAGCAAATTAAAACGGCGCCCCCTAATACGGCGCCGTCGAACCGGCGCGCAAAAGCCAATCGGGACCTCTTCCCGGTGCCACCAAATCCGGCGCGCCCCCCTCCCCGAGGCGCCGGGCTAACAAAAGGCTCTATATATGTCCTGCCTTCGGCCAGAGAAAAGGGGGGATCCGAAGAGAGAGAGGAGAAGAAAGAGGCGGAATCAAAAGAAAAAAAAAGAGAATTAGAAAGAGAGAAGAGAGGTCCAGGGAGAGGAGTTGAGGGTTTCTTTGCTGTCCGAAGAAGTCTCCGTCTGAGCCTCTCGACGGCCGCCGCTCTGCTCCACTCGAGCCTCCCAGAATCGGAGAAGGAGAGCATTTTGTCTTTTATCTACCTAGGTGGGTTTCCCGTGTTTTCTCTCGGTGAACCCCCTTTGTTTCATCTTCGTTTTCTTCTAATACAATGTAAGTGAGCGAGGGGAAGGGGCGAGGATACCAGCCCGACTTCCCCTACCTCACCAGCATCTCTACTCTTTCTCTTCATCTGTAACTAGTCTCTTATATTAATGAAAGTGGTGGCCGAGCGACAACGCCAGTGCCGGAATGATCTTCTGCGCACTTTCCTTTTCCGTTGTTCATATCGTGAGTGAATGTTGCCTCCCTCTTCCTCTGGATTTCCCCCCTTTCCCGGTCACTTTTCCCCTTTCCTTGTAGCCGGTGAAACGGCACCCTGCAGCGATGCCGGCGCCGCGGAGGATGAATACGAAGCACCGTGCGTTGCGTTTCTCTGTCTGAACGATTTTATTCCCATTTCGTCTCCCTCGACGCTTACATGCCCCACTATGGCAGGGGCCACATTAATTCCCCTCCCCGGGGGTTTCTTTTCTGATCGAATATAAAGGGTTTTCACCGTGTGAGGTGTGTCTATACGCGTGGTCCTTCGACCTGTCTGGGCTGTCCTCTTAATACCCCCTCTGTTCTCGACCATGAACAGAGGGAGATAAGGCCGTCCCCACATTCCCGTTATCATTTTTTTCTCTCTTTTTAAGCATCGACTGATGAATGTTGCTTTGATTTGTGAATACTCACATACATGTATGTATGCGCATCTCCAGGCATTATCTTTGGCCTGCTAGTTATGCGAGTGTTCTCACCGCACTGTTCTACTGTTTCATCAGTGTGGTTTGATGATCCGGGGAGGGGGAACATTCCCCTGATCTTTCATCCTGACTTCTCGGCTCGACAAGTCCACTTGCTAATAATGGATTTCCGAAGGCCAGTGAGTATACAAAAAATGGGTTAATCCCAACACTACGAATCCACAGTCCTTAATAGGCTTTGTGGTGGCCGTGGGTCGCGTGCCCCTCGTAGGCCAGCCCTCGGGGTTTCCCTCCCGTCTCAGTCGTCCCTATTCGAGTGTGTTGGTGACTCAGGTTGCGTGCCCCTCACAGGCTAGCCCTCGGGGTCTTCGCTCCCATATTGAGCTGCCTCTGTCACTCACTGTCGCCCATGGATTCAGTGCCCCTAGCAGGCTATGCCTCGGGGTCTCCCTTTCCGTTCGGGTTTGCCGGCAGCCGTTGTGCCACCCGGCCCTTAGGGGTTTGCTCCACTACGTGAGTACTCCCCGCTTCTCCCCGATGAATCCTCCGGGACGGGGAGATGCTGCCGAAATTCCGGCTTGAACGAGTCCAAACTCGGAATGATCGTCGCACTCGAGTATGAACCTCGCGCGATTCCGCGACTTAACTTTTGGATGGTTTGGGACCGATCCGATGAATAATCTACTCAATCAACTTGTAAAAATCTTCCAAAACATTTTAATAAATCCATAAATAAACCAATAAAATCTGCGTTTCCGAGAGATTGGGCTAAATCGGCGCCGTTCATACATGGCACGCCTTAAAACGGCGCGCCCTTCCCGGCGTGCCCCAATCACGACGCTCCCTTCCCGGCGCGCCCCAATCAGGCCGCGCCGGTTTAACCCCCTTCATTTACCTACAGTTTCTGGCGCCGTTTTAAGCCATTTACCTACGTTTCAAGGCGCCGTTTCAAGCATTTTAACCCATTTCTTCGCAAACGCTGCACCGGTTTCACGCCGAATCATGTCGTTGTGTCAATGAACTAGATAAATTAGCTTGTTCAAGCTTGAATTGATATGTCTAGAATTTTTGCCATCATGCCTCAGGCCAAGCATTCATGTCGCATCAAGGCATGCTCAAGCGGGTGCACCCTTGGTATATCAAATGACATTGCCAGAAGGTCAGGTTACGCCTGATTGGAGGCTTTGTTACGCGTGAAGGTGGCCTTCGAGCCTAAGTCCTCCGCCATGTACCAGGGTCCACCCTAATAAACCGTGTGTAGTCAATCATAGCATCTTGCATGATCACTCACATGCTCTGCATCCCCTACTCCGGCCTCGATAGCCCATCATCTCGGCAATTAATCAAAGGTGTTCCCTCCTCGTGGGGGATGTAATTAACGTCATAACCTTTATGGTATGGCGGACTGCTGGTCCCGACCGAACCTCACATTCGCCCGACACGGGTCAGAATGAGCGCATCATAAAATTGTCACTCATGTGACTGGCACGCCCGCGTCGTCAATCAGTCAGTTAATTACCGATTAGTTAATTGGTTGATCGATACGTGAAATAAGACATGTATATATGTACATATATACATATATACATATATACATGAAATAAAACAATAAGATGGTCGGATAAAACCCATCGCAAACAGTCTGGCACGATGTTTATTTTTAACACCATTTTTATTGCTCGGTCCCCAAAGGATTATATTTTGATCTCGCTAGTTGGAGGCATGCGCGTCTTCCTCGACGGACGCACGGCCCGGGTGACCCTAGACCGAGTCATCCCCAACATTCCTGTCCACAATACCTATCAAGCTCTCGCTGGAAGGAGGGCAGAAAGAGAAGAAACCGGCCCCTATGGCCAAGGAAGCTCGGCACTCAGGCCGAAGAAGTTCAAACAGGTGTGGGTTCCCAAGCGGACCCGACCTGCCCACCATCTAACACCCATCCGCCGCCGTCCTATGAACTACGAGGTGGAGGTGAGAAGAGAAAGGGGCTTGCCCCCGAGGAAAGAAGAAGAGGTGGTTGCGGATCCTCCGCACCGTAGAAGTTTCCGGGCTGCAGCCCGCCAAGCCAACGTTCCAGTCACGGGACGAAGATTCCAACATCCGGCCGACAGAGCTCGGCTGGCCTATATCCCTCCTGCTGGAGGTCGACAACTATCCCCCGTACTCTATCAAGAGCGGGGTCAGGAGAAGGTAACCTGTCTGATCAGGAACTACTTTCGAGGGCTGGGCAACCCCTCGCTGGGTCAGCAGCGACTAATGCAGACAGTCGCCACTGAGGAAGATTACCGCCCATCAGCGGCGGATGAAGAGGATATGGAAGATAGAATGATGGTGTCGTCAGTCGACGACAATGGATACAACGACGGTTTCGAGATCGAAGCCGATGAAGACTTCCCCGAGCGGGAAGAAAAAAGAAGAGTTTCTGTGTTCGAGAGGTTGACCTTTCCGCAACAAGCCAGGTGGAGGGTCCATCGATAGAGAAGAAGGATGCAGGTCTTTACTTGCAACATGGCTGGTATATCCAGCCGATATGGGGAGCTTCCTGAAGACCCCCAAAGAACTGGCTCAATTGGCCGTACGGCCCGGGCCAACTACCCGCAGAATAGAAGCAGCAAGAGAGCTTCTGATGATCATGAGAGGGAAACAACCCCAGGTCTATCCCCGCTGGGATGATAAGGCCCCCGTCTTGACCGCTAATGTGGTGATGACGGAAGAAGAAGACAACGTCCTCCTCGACATCCTGCCTGAGGGTACGTCCGGGGAAACGACAGAGGGTATCCCCACCACTATAGATCCATCAGTTCTGATGCTGTTGCAAAAATATCAACGGGAGATAGACTCTCTGAAGAAACAGCTGATGGAAAAGACTGAGCATTCATCGGCTTCTAAACCACCCGAAGTCCAGGGTGAATCATCCCGAGGAGCGGTTCGTCGTGACGACCCTCCACCGCTCCATACACTGTCCCAGCCGTCAGAGCCAAGCATGGCGACAGCACAACAGCGGCCACCATAGCCTCAGCCGCTGCAACCTCCGGTGCTCCCCCAGGTGCGTCCGACACCCCCGCTGCGGCGTCCTCCACAGGCGACCACCCTGGTCACCCCATACCTTCAGCCAGCGCACTTCTATCCGGAGCCAGTCGACCCCACGGTCGTGAACCGGATGATGGTGGAAAGGATGATCGAGCTGAAGCTCGCAGAGAAAAGTGAAGGCGACTACGTCGCATTCGATGCCTATCGGGTGCCCTACCCGCAACACCATGCGGCTAAACGACTTCCCCCAGGGGTCAACAAGCCGCCCAAATTCGATAAATTCAACGGGAAGGGGTCCCCTAAAGAGCATATTGCATATTATATGACCGTTATGGGTGATCTGGCCACCGACGAGTCATATCTACTGAAGTTCTTCGGGTCCTCGCTGACGGGGCTCGCATTTGAATGGTACTCTAGCCTCTCGGCCGGGTCAATTAGTGATTGGTCGGATATGCAGAGAAAATTCAAAGAAAGATTCCATGTCACAAAGAGGGAGGTCACAGTGGCCGAACTCTACTCAACAAAATAAAGGGCAGATGAGATAGCCCTTGATTACATCAATCTTAGCGCAGCAAGAGTGATATAGAAAGGGGGGGGTGAATAGATCACTCCCAATTTGTAAAAACTTAGGCGGAAAATAAATTCTACTGCTTACGCCCCTCCTTAACCCGCACACAGAGAAATGCAAATACAGTCACCAAGCAAGGCAGTATAAGTAAATGAGAATGAAGAACTGATCACATGGAAGCAAAGAGACAAGCAGATGGAGAGCGCAGATAATAACAGCAAACCACAGAGGAGGCACTCGGTTTTTTAGGTGGTTCGATTGCAGTCCGCAATCTACATCCACCCCTCACTCCAACTAGAATGAGGGTTCCACTAGACAATGCTAGACCACTGCAGACTCAGTCTGCGAACAACATGCTGCCACACAGCTTGAACAACCAAGGGAAACAAATCCCTCAACCAAGCTCTACTACCCACAGAACTTGATACCTATTCCAGCTACCAGCTAGAACAGAACCGGAGACACCTCTCCCTTCCTCCACACACCGGAGGGAACCTGCTAATGACAACCTGTCACTAGCAACACCAGAGATCACCGATCTCTCTTCCTCTGCAACCCAGAGGGAAACCGGAGTAATACTCCCTTTCTCCACACACCGGAGGGGAACCAATTCGAATCAGAAGGATGAACAAAATGAAAAGAAAACAAAATAGGAACAAAGACCAACGAAGAAGCAATCGGTTCAGAAACCAATACAAATGTAGCTTCAAAGGAAGCAATTCATCAAACCACAGACACGGCTCTCTCTCTCTCGAACATACTTCTCTCGGATCTGGACACTATGGAACTCTTTGCTCTTTTTCCCTTTCTGGATCGTGCAGCCTCACACATATGCCTTCTGCTTTTTCTTTTCACGATCAAGCTTCTACTGAAGGACGAAGCTCCATATTTATAGCAAATATTGGGCGTGTGGCTGCCAGGTTCCCGCCTATGAACTTTTTGCCAGATCATTTGAATTTCGACCACATGGCAGCATCCTGACTAGGTTGCCATCCACGTGTCATGTTCCTGGTGTCTTGGATCTCGTGCCAGGTGCCAACCTCGGATCACGTGCCCAATCATCAGCCTGAATCGCCTGCAGACAGAGACAGATGGAATGTATATACTTAGTTAGTTCAGGCTATTAACACGAGTGTATATACTTCAGAAAACATCAACTGAGTAAGTGTGTACAACGTGAGAGAGTGTATAGACTTAATGAATAAAGCGCATGTGAAGGCAGTGTATAGACTTAATGAATAAGCGCATGAACTAGCCTTGCCAATGAGTAGACTTTACATTGCTCAGCCACTGTGCAGACTTCACGAAGCCTAACCAGTGTACAGACTTGTAACGAGTGTGCTGTGAGCACTGAAGACTCAAGTTATCACAACAGAATGTATAGAGTTGTGGTCGGACAACCCAATGTGTAGACTTGAAGCAAGAGGCCAGTGTTTAGACTTTGAGGAAGAGATGTACTGTTCGCAATGTACAGACTTGATAGTGTAAGACTCTTAATAAGATGGTGAACAGTGTATTGACTTGATGCTCAACGGTGATGTATAGACTTCGACAAGCTTGAGCCAGTGTATAGACTATGCCAGAGTGAGACGATGCATGAGACGCTCGACTGTACAGACTTGCAAAGTTCTGAATGAGACGATCATCTGTAGGACCGATGTACAGACTCTGAATGTAAAGGCAGAATGTATAGACTTGAATCACTTGAAGCGATGTACAGACTTGGTGAAGCTCAAGCAGTGTATGGACTTGTGAAGGCTTCAGCGTTGTACAGACATGGAAGAACCACTGTGAATGTATAGACTTGATGAACTACTGTGGATGTATGGACTTGAGCGAATGAAGCCGATGTACAGACTTGCCTAAGACGCAGCATGAGACGCTGGCTGAGACGGACGCTGTACAGACTTTGAAGAGCAGTTCAATGTATAGACTTGAAGCCCCTGAGCTAAGGTATAGACTTCACGCTGTACAGACTTTGAGTTTTGATCATTTGAGCAGAATGCAATGTACACACTTAGCGATGTATAGACATGGCCAGGAAAGCGTAGGGAAATGTATGAGTGTATAGACTTGGCCAAGCGTAGGAAAAGATGTGGAGTGTACACACTTGGTAAAACAAGGTTCAGTGTATAGACTTGGAGAAGCGGAACCGATGTACAGACTTTGAAGGATTTGAACGGGAGAGTGTATGGACTTGGTTCCTGTAGCAGTGTACAGAGTTGAAGGTATGAAGGCTATGTATATACTTGGTGAACACTGCAATAGTAATCGGATGTATAGAGTTGAAGTTTAGACAAACTAGTGTATAGACATGAAGCTTGACAATCCAGTGTATAGAGTTGAAGCTTGGAAGGATGTATAGAGTTGAGCTGTACTGACTTTGGCAATGTGCAGACTTAACTGGTCGGGCAGTGTACAGACTTAGAATATAAAGACCAGTGTATAGACTTCAGTTAGAAGATTCCCGATGTACAGACTAGAAGAAGATATGCCAATGTACAGACTTAATAGATCAAGCTGGTGTATAGACTTTGGTACCCAAGCTATCAATGTTCTGATGCGTCGACCCACCCTTGCTGATGAGTCAACCCACTACTGTCCATATTAACCAAACAGTGTAGATAGATGAAATAATGAAACAGCATATGAACTGTACTCACTTAGGTGATGAACCAGCATAAATCTAGAGATAGAAGATTGATTTATAGTCTGAGACATCATCAAAACCATAGGGATGCAACAATCTCCCCCTTTTTGATGATGACAACACTATGAATCAACCAATATCTAGGTTCAACAAGAGATTAATATCAGCTGCAACAAACAGATTAAATTTAAGGCGTGCTCATGCAGATGAATTATACATTCCCTACAACACACTCTCATCTCCCCCACAACTCATAACCATATCTTCCCCGAAGCAACATGACTCCCCCAAAGCTCAAGACAAATCCAAGACTCACTAATATTGCCGAACTCCTCTCCCCCTTTGACATCAGCAAAAAGAAATACAGAATGTATGACAGTGCTGGAAACATGAAGAGTATGGGCAGTAACTTCTAATCTCAAGAGAAGATTCTTTATACTCCAGTACACAAGAGAGAAGTAGAATGATAGACAAGTTTATCAGCACACATAGTGGATGATTTAGAGCAGGAGTTAACAAGTATGGCCAGATATAGCTGATCATTCAACTATCCCACAAGACAGCAAGAGACGAAATTAGAGAGGTGTTCTCAAGGTATTGAGGACAAGCAATCCATTAGTTGCATAACAACAAGGAATTTTTTGTTGGAGATGATTTTCAAGAAGATCAATGAGTAAGTTGGTAGTTCACTCCTTTGACATTAGAGAGACACCTTGATTAGAGGCCTGAATCTCCAGTTACTCAGAGTGAGTACCTCATTACTTCTCTCTTTTTTTTTAAGGAACAGAGTTAGTAACTGTGACTTTTGACATGAGGAAACACCTTGATTAGAGGCCAGAGTCCCCAGTTACTCACCAGCAAGCCACCATTGCTCTGTCATGTCTTTTCATTCATTTTAAACATTTGACACCTCATGACATGGGAGAAATATTCATTTCATTGATGAAGCTCCCAGTTTCTCAGTGATCAAAACAGAACATGTTTGTTCAGTTAAGCCCTTGAGTTAAAGAGATAGAATGATTGAAAACAATACTAGAAAGACTATTTCTTGAATTGAGTCTTGAAGTCTAGATTTCAAGCTGATTGGGTCAGATATCAAGACATACAGGTTTTTGGCCTGAACCAGAATCAATGACAATGTAGGAAGATATACTTTATGTAATTAGTCCAGATCTCTGAAGGAGTACCAAAGGAAAGATTCTAACTGGAGATTAGAGTCACTGACTTATAGACTTAAGAGATAAGTGACACTCTACTGTCTGAGAGAACCACACTAGATCAGTCATGCAAGACCAGCAAAGTTACACATCTGGACAGCCCTTTTGAATCTGTCAAAGAACTTCTCTTCTCACATTACAACTCAGCTCCCCCTAAGACATAGCATTCCTCAATAAAACAATCTAGCATAATCTCAAAGCTTCCCCTTACTCAAGGCATTCCTGAAAGCTAACCAGTAAGCATTCTGAACTCCCCCTTTAAACCAGCATGAAAGAAGGCTAAACATCAGACAAACACAACTCCCCCTCACAACAAGAACAGGCTTTATAATTAAGACAATTTGTATAAGCCTAATTCTCTTCTTAATGTGGTGAATTTTTCATTATCCAGAGGTTTTGTGAATATGTCAGCAATCTGATTATCTGTGCCTACATGAATCTATTCAAAATTATTCTTAGACACCTCATCTCTTATAAAATGGTGTCTTATCTCTATGTGTTTGGTTCGTGAATGCAAAACAGGATTTTTAGCAATATTGATGGCACTAGTATTATCACAGTAAATTGGTGTGCACCCCAGGTCTACTTGGTAGTCCTGAAGCTGGTGTTTAATCCATATTACTTGTGTTCCACAACTCCCTGCAGCCACATATTCAGCTTCTGCAGTGGAGAGGGCCACAGAATGTTGTTTCTTGGAGCCCCAAGACACTAAACACCCACCCAAAAATTCACAATGGCACTAGTGCTTTTCCTGTCTAGTTTACAGCCTGCATAATCAGCATCTGTGTATGCTACTAAGTTAAGTGTGTGAGATGCAGGAAACCATAAACCAAGAGAATGAGTAGCTGACAAATATCTGAAGATTCTTTTAACTGCAGCTAAGTGTAATTCAGTAGGTCTAGACTGATACCTTGCACACATTCCTACACTGAATTGTATATCTGGTCTAGAGGCTGTCAAGTAAAGAAGTGATCCAATCATACCTCGATAGAGTTTGGCATTTACTTCTTTACCTGTCTCATCTGCATCCAATGAGGTATTGGTGCCCATGGGTGTTGTAATGTGCTTTAAGTTTTCCATACCAAACCTTTTGAACAATTCCATTGTGTATTTGGTTTGGTTGATGAAGCACCCATCATCTAGCTGTTGTACCTGCAATCCAAGAAAGTATTTTAGTTCACCAACCAAGCTCATTTCGAATTCAGCAGACATCATGGTAGAAAATTCATCACATAGTTCATGCTTAGTTGATCCAAATACAATGTCATCTACGTATACCTGAACTATGATGAGATCTCTGTTTATGCCCTTGGTGAATAACGTTTGATCAACTTTACCTCTTTTGTAGCCCTTGCTGATCAGAAATTCAGACAATCTTTCATACCATGCTCTTGGAGCCTGCTTTAGACCATACAAGGCTTTGTTTAACCTGAAAACTTGGTTAGGTTGAGGAGAGTATTGAAATCCAGGAGGTTGTTCAACAAAAACTTCTTCTTTAATGACTCCATTTAAAAAGGCACTTTTAACATCCATTTGTTGGAGTTTTATATTCTTTGAGCAAGCAAAGGCAAGCAACAATCTTATAGCTTCCATCCTAGCAACAGGTGCATAGGATTCATCAAAGTCTACACCGAATTCCTGACAGTAGCCTTTGGCTACTAATCTGGCCTTATTCCTTGAGATAATTCCATCTTCATTCATCTTATTTTTGAACACCCACTTGGTTCCTATGATATTAATACCATCTGGTCTTGGGACAAGCTCCCAGACATTATTCCTTTCAAACTGACCTAATTCCTCACACATAGCATTGACCCAAGCTTGATCAGCCAAGGCCTCTTCTACTATTTTGGGTTCAATTTGTGAGACTAAAGCAATTAAGTCATCATTATTCACATTGCTAAAATGAGACCTAGTCCGAAGAGGATCTTCAGGATTGCCTATGAGTTTATCTAATGGATGGTCTTTAAGAAATCTAATATTTGTTGAAGACTCACCTGTTTCTCTTGGCCCTTCCTGATTGGGGGAATTTGTTTCTCCACTCGACTGAGTCTTCTCTTCTTCCTGTTGGTCTTCTAGAAAATTCCCACCATAATTGGAATCCCTGTCAAGATTTTTAACATTAGAAACATCTTTCTTTTCACTAAAAAGGATGTGTGGAGACTCTTCCACTTTCTGATCTGATATGTTAAATACCCTATATGCCCTTGACACTTCAGAGTAACCCAAGAATATTCCAGGTGTGCTTTTGGCTTCAAACTTGTCTAAATCTTTCTTATCATTGTTATGAATAAAATATTTTGCTCCAAAAATTCTGAAATGAAACAAGTTTGGTTTCTTACCTTTTAGAAGCTCATAGGGTGTTTTCTTGTGAATGGGTCTTACCATGGCCCTGTTGATTATGTAAGTTTCTGTATTGGCCGCTTCTGCCCAAAACCTTCTAGGTAATTTATTTTCAATCAACATGGTTCGGGCCATCTCCACCACAGTTCTATTTGTTCTCTCCACAATCCCATTCTGTTCAGGTGTCCTGGGAGAAGAAAACCTGTGAGTTAGTCCTTCTTTTTCACAAAGATCAGTAAACATGGAGTTTTCAAACTCACCTCCATGGTCAGATTGAATAGAACAGACCTTGTACTTCCCTTCTTGTTTGACCTTATTGAAAAACAGATTAAACTTTTGAAATGCATCACTCTTATTTGCTAAGAAAAATATCCATGAATATCTAGAGAAGTCATCTATGATGACATAGCCAAACCTGTTTCCATTAAGACTCTGAGTTCTAGTGGGACCGAAAAGGTCCATATGAAGAAGTTCCATTGGTCTAGAAGACAATGGCTCAGATCTTAATTTAAAGGAATTTCTGGTCTGTTTGCCTAGAGCACAGGCATCACATGCTTTTGATATTGAGTTGAATTTAATTCTAGGCATGCCTCTAACTAAATCATGCTTGACCAATTTATTTAAAGTTGTAAAGCTAGCATGACCTAGACGTCTATGCCATTCAAAAGTATCATTTTCAGAGTTGACAGATAAGCAAATAGTAGATTCAGATTTCTCATCTAAGTCTATAATGTAGACATTATTAATCCTGTTGGCTACAAATTTAACCACATCAGAATTTGTTTCAAGGATTTTGTATGAACTATCATCAAATACAACCCTGTGACCCCTGTCACATAACTGACTAATGCTAATCAGGTTGTGTTGAAGCCCTTCCACAAGTAAGACTTTTTCAATGGAGTTTGTGGAAGACTTACCTACTGTACCAACTCTAATTATTTTACCTTTGTTCTTTCCTCCAAACTTGACCAGACCCCCTGGCTTCATCTCTATCCTGCTAAACTTGGATCGGTCTCCTGTCATATGCCTGGAGCAGCCACTATCGAGGTACCACTTGTTGTCTTCAGCTGCCAGGCCGACCTACACAAATACATCAAGCAGAGTGATTTGGAACCCAAGATGAGTTGGGTCCAAGGACATTGTTCAAATCTCTGATCAAGTGTTTAGGTATCCAGATTTGCTTCAGCATGGTTTTCTCTGGCACCTTCCTTTCTGGTTTATTAAAGTTGAATCCAGCTGGACTGAAGAAGTGAGTTCTATTCCATTCATTAGTCTTCCTATTCCTAGGAAATTTCCTGTAAGCTTGTTGATTAACATATTTTTGACCATGAAAGTTATTTCTCCAGTAGGTCCTGTTTGGACCCATCTGATTGTTGTAATTCCAGCTCTTATTCGGATTCACTTTCTTGGTCCATCTACCATTTGTGTTCTGGTGAGTGGGCTTAGTGTTATTCTTCATAAAATTCATTCCCATCTTAAATGGTTGTCCAGTACTGGTTTTTGTATTTTCTTTAGGACTTTGAATTTCCTTAGAGCTGTTTGAGCTGGATGGTGTGTCCAGCTTCTCTTTTCCCTTCTCTGGGAAGAAGGTGATGGTCTTGAATTGCAAGGGTCTCTTGTTGGTTGGGTCATAGCCTAGACTCTCCTTATTGAAATTGACCCTAGTCCCTAGTATAGCATCTAAACTAGTCTTTCCTTGGACAAACTTTTCTAAGACTTTCTGTTTGTCTTCTAGCTCCTTTTGAAGGGACTCAGAATTTTTTAGGAGTTCAGCATTTACTTTCTTCACAGCTTCATATTTCTCTGAGTTCACTCTAATTTCATTCATGCTTTCTTCAATTTTAGTTTTGAATTCATTGAGCTGTTTTTGACTTTCTTGAGTTTCTCCCTTGAGCTTATCATTTTCTTTCCTTAGTGAGGTCATTTCTTCTAGTTGTTCATTTAGCTTCTCATTTTCCTCACAGACCAGAGTTTGTTCTTCAACATTTGTGTTAAATTTTCTTTTCAGAACTATGTGCTCTTTACTAAGAGAATTAAATTTATCTAACAATTCACCATAAGCATCCTCCCAGTCATCAATTGAGAAATTTTCAAAAACATTTATTACCTCCTCTTCACTGTTTGCCATAAGGCAAATTCCATCTTCATATTCTTCTGAGGAAGCATCTTCGGGGTCTTCTTCTTCCTCGCTCCATGTGCAGACCATCGCCTGTGGATTCTTCTTCTTCTGCACCTTTATGTTTTTCTTCTGAAGATAGGGACCCTTCTTCTGGAGGTCTGGGCATTCACCTTTCATATGTCCCTGTTTGTTACAATTAAAACAAGTCAGTCTCTTAGGATTTCTATCCCTGTAACTAGTAAATTCAGCACTCTTGTTGAAAGAGTGTGGCTTCTTCTTCCTAAAGGTCTTTCCCTTTTTCTTCAAAAATTTTCTGAACTGTCTAGTGAGCATTGCCTGCTCCTCCTGGTCGAGATTTGACAAACCTTCAAGCTCGGACTCGGACTCGGGGCTACCGCTGTTGCTACCCTTGTTGCGGGAAGTTCTTAGAGCCACATTTTTACCCTTCCTCTCACTTCCTTCTCCACCTCCTTGGAAATTCATCTCATAGGTCATAAGGGATCCTATGAGTTCATTCACAGTCAAGATAGTCAGATCTTTTGACTCCTCAATCACAATGGCTTTAGTGTGCCATGCCGGGGATAAAGATCTAAGGATTTTCCTGACTATATCTACCTCAGCAAGATCCTTCCCTAGCCCTTTAAGAGTATTTATGATCAAAGACAACCTGGCATACATTTCAGTTATATTCTCATCTGCATTCATCTTAAACACTTCATACTTAGAAGTGTAGAGGTTTACCTTCGAGGCTTTCACTTGAGCTGTACCTTCATAGATCAATTGCAGCTCATCCCACATTCACTTGGCAGTCTTGTAGGCAGATATACGGGCATACTCCTCAGGATGAACATCACATTGGATGATATTCAACGCCGTCCAGTTGAGTGAAGAGAGCTTGACATGGTCATCTGTCCAAGCGTCCTCGTTTGGTGGCAGATCATATGGCCCCACCGTAATTACTCTCCACAGTTTATGGCTCTGAGCCCTGATAAACACTTCCATCTTGTTCTTCCAAAACAGATAGTTACTACCATCAAAATACGGAGGGCGACTAATGGATTGACCTTCGGCCATGAAGGTTCTAGGACCACTAGCATTTCCTTGACCGTTCGTCCACATGGCGTAAACCTGCTCTGATACCAATTGTTAGCGCAGCAAGAGTGATATAGAAGGGGGGGATGAATAGATCACTCCCAATTTGTAAAAACTTAGGCGGAAAATAAATTCTACTGCTTACGCCCCTCCTTAACCCGCACACAGAGAAATGCAAATACAGTCACCAAGCAAGGCAGTATAAGTAAATGAGAATGAAGAACTGATCACATGGAAGCAAAGAGACAAGCAGATGGAGAGCGCAGATAATAACAACAAACAACAGAGGAGGCACTCATTTTTTTAGGTGGTTCGATTGCAGTCCGCAATCTACATCCACCCCTCACTCCAACTAGAATGAGGATTCCACTAGACAATGCTAGACCACTGCAGACTCAGTCTGCGAACAACATGCTGCCACACAGCTTGAACAACCAAGGGAAACAAATCCCTCAACCAAGCTCTGCTACCCATAGAACTTGATACATGTTCCAGCTTCCAGCTAGAACAGAACCGGAGACACCTCTCCCTTCCTCCACACACCGGAGGGAACCTGCTAATGATAACCTGTCACTAGCAACACCAGAGATCACCGATCTCTCTTCCTCTGCAACCCAGAGGGAAACTGGAGTAATACTCCCTTCCTCCACACACCAGAGGGGAACCAATTCGAATCAGAAGGATGAACAAAATAAAAAGAAAACAAAATAGGAACAAAGACCAACGAAGAAGCAGTCGGTTCAGAAACCAATACAAATGTAGCTTCAAAGGAAGCAATTCATCAAACCACAAACACTGCTCTCTCTCTCTCGAACATACTTCTCTCGGATCTGGACACTATGGAACTCTTTGCTCTTTTTCCCTTTCTGGATCGTGCAGCCTCACACATATGCCTTCTGCCTTTTCTTTTCACGATCAAGCTTCTACTGAAGGACGAAGCTCCATATTTATAGCAGATATTGGGCGTGTGGCTGCCAGGTTCCCACCCATGAACTTTTTGTCAGATCATTTGAATTTCGACCACATCGAAGCATCCTGACTAGGTTGCCATCCACGTGACATGTTCCTGGTGTCTTAGATCTCGTGCCAGGTGCCAACCTCGGATCACGTGCCCAATCATCAGCCTGAATCGCCTGCAGACAGAGACAGATGGAATGTATATACTTAGTTAGTTCAGGCTATTAACACGAGTGTATATACTTCAGAAAACATCAACTGAGTAAGTGTGTACAACATGAGAGAGTGTATAGACTTAATGAATAAAGCGCATGTGAAGGCAGTGTATAGACTTAATGAATAAGCGCATGAACTAGCCTTGCCAATGAGTAGACTTTACATTGCTCAGCCGCTGTGTAGACTTCACGAAGCCTAACCAGTGTACAGACTTGTAACGAGTGTGCTGTGAGCACTGAAGACTCAAGTTATAACAACAGAATGTATAGAGTTGTGGTCGGACAACCCAATGTGTAGACTTGAAGCAAGAGGCCAGTGTTCAGACTTTTAGGAAGAGATGTACTGTTCGCAACGTACAGACTTGATAGTGTAAGACTCTTAATAAGACGGTGAACAGTGTATTGACTTGATGCTCAACGGTGATGTATAGACTTCGACAAGCTTGAGCCAGTGTATAGACTATGCCAGAGTGAGACGATGCATGAGACGCTCAGCTGTACAGACTTGCAAAGTTCTGAATGAGACGATCGACTGTAGGACCGATGTACAGACTCTGAATGTAAAGGCAGGCTGTATAGACTTGAATCGCTTGAAGCGATGTACAGACTTGGTGAAGCTCAAGCAGTGTATGGACTTGTGAAGGCTTCAGCGTTGTACAGACATGGAAGAACCACTGTGAATGTATAGACTTGATGAACCATTGTGGATGTATGGACTTGAGCAAATGAAGCCGATGTACAGACTTGCCTAAGACGTAGCATGAGACGCTGGCTGAGACGGACGCTGTACAGACTTTGAAGAGCAGTTCAATGTATAGACTTGATGATGTGACACGACCCCTTGGACCTGAAATTTGCAAGCAATCAACAAGTTGGCAGCATCACACTAGCGGACTCACTCGCGTCACGCACACCCGGGTCCGTAGGTGGACCGGCGATAGTGGTGAGGGTCCGAGGATGGACCTCACCTTTCTGGAGGTTTGACTAGCTTGGGCTGTACCCCTAAGGGTCCGGGATTCCCCAATTCCATGGGCGGCCAGCACGCCAAGGGCGTGGGATGTAGTGGTTCTCTCTCAACTCGCTCCGCGGTGGCACTCAAATTGATGATGATTTGAGATCGGGCGCTCACTCACCGACCGACGGCACTAAGAAGCAATACTAAACAAGCAAAGTAATTCCAGTAGAGTAGGGCAACCCGAGGCTCACCTGATCGGTGTGAAGACACCGATCCTGGTCGGAGACGAGGGCGAGCGGGGAAGTGTGGATTCCCCGCACACTGCGCCGATGAAGCTTGACCTGTTTAAAGATTACAATCACTACACCTCACACAGGAGGGTGGACTTGGGGTGGGGATTTCAAAGTACAAGTCAAACACTACCTCCGCACTGGGAGAGGCGTTAAGCCAGCCAGGCGGGGAGGGGAGATAAGCTCGCTCGCGCCGACGGAGCACCCGGCCGGATCTGCCCGGGTCGGGGACAGCAAGATAGGGGGTCGATGTAGTCGCCGCTGTGAGCTCTCCCGGACTCAGAACTTGATGAGACTTGCGCCAAAATGTCATTGACGTACCCAGGTACGATTGTAATTTTTTTGTGGGTGGTCCCGAAGTCGTCGCTGGCGGGAACGGGCTCTGGAACAGGTCCTCTGCGTGCAGAAGCAGACTATTCCCAGAGGCAGCAGCGGATGGACGAAGTCACCACGGCAGCTCCCAATGTCCAAATGAGGCGAGACCAAGTCGAGGACGTCCGTGGATGAGTCTTCTTCGAGCAGCAACCAAGAACAGCACCAGAGGATGTCGGGGCGGTGAGGAGGAGTCCGTTGAGTGAGGCACTGTCGGGGTAGGACCTAAATGGACTGTCTGCGCGCCCAAGGGAGAAAAAATGGAAAAGGCACTTCCTGATACCGAAAGGGACGCCGCTTGTTGGTGGTGGTGGAAGACTTGTGGTTGCAGCTCTCGGCCAAGTGGTGCCTCCAGAAGTTGAAGTATGTGGCCGTGGGTGAGGTTCGAATAGAGGGGCAGAATCTGGGATAGGCAGCTTCTGATCTCACGCAGCAGGTTACAGAGAGTGCCTCGACCACTTCTGGACTCCGAATCATGAACCGCCAGATTTTATGGAACCGGGGACGAGCCCTCTACGCAGAAAAGCTGACGGGGAAGCTGTCTGATGTCGGAGAGGACGGGGAGACTCAGAAGAGCGGAGGCAGGTCGTTGCAGACTGTGGGAGGCAGACCCGCACAGCCGAGGGAGAAAAATGAGAACTTTGGCCTCCAGATGCCGAACACGGTTCTGCTTCTTGATTCTGATAGAGGACTGGAGGAGGAAGAACGTTTTAGAAGGGCTCATAGTCTGAATCTTCCACCGTTTGTCGTGGTGCAGCTTCTAACGGGTTCAGGTACTCTGCAGAGGGAGCCCAGTGCAGTCGGGGAAGAATGGTTCTCCCGGACAGCCCCAAACTCAGAACGGGATGGGATCACCTCACCTGCAAAGCTGATTGGACGACCTTTCCAGAATGGTATGGTACGCCTTCAGACGTCGCCGTATGAATTCGTGAACGCTTCTGCAAGTCGGACTCTTTCTGCTACACTCGGACTGAGAGCTGTAATTTGAAGAAGATGGGGGAAAATGGGGTTTATGGAGGGGAAGTGAGGTGGATGGGTATGGGGATGACCCTTGGCTATGATGGGGTCTGGGAGGGGGTGTTCCAAGAAGTGGGAGAGGCAGAAAGGGGGCTGGGAGGTGGTCTAGCAAGTGGAGGAAGGGGGAGCTGCGAATTTGGGTTGGGAATGAGAGAGGGAGGAGAGATCTCTCCTTTGGTTTGGATGTGTGGTTAATGGAGGGTTTAATTCTGGTCTAGGGAATGGGAAGGGGTGTCTTGGGGATGTGAATGGGTGCTTGGGAGATGGGATTCTCCCTTGGGAAAATGAAAGGTTGTATGGGGAAGGGGAAAGGTTGCTTGGGAGGAGGGAGAGGTGCCTAGGAGAAGGGGATTCCACCTAGGGGTTGGAGGGGGATTAAATGAGAGGTATGGGGAAGGGGGAGGGGTATTGATTAGAGGTGAATAGGGAGGAGAGAGAGTGAATTTCAAAATTTGGAGAGAGGAGGAGAGAGAATGGGGTTCGCCCCCTTTAGAGAGAGAGAGAGAGAAATAGAGCTAGAGAGAGAGGGAGAGAGATGCACAAATGCTTTGGCAAACTTTTATCAATACTTCATTAGCTTACAAATGAGGGATTGGGGTCCTATTTATAGGAACCCCATAATTTAACTTAAGTCCCTAACTTTTGGACTTCTAAGACTAAACCAAGGGGAAGGGGGTGCCCCTGGGCCTAGCCCATATAATTGGGCCCAATAACACACATAATGACTTAAGACTTAGGTAAATAGCTACCTGACCTAGGTATTGGACTCAAATAAAAGGAAAAGGACATGATAAGAAAATAAAAATTACATCATATGACTCGAAATAAAGTGGTGAACAAGATGTAGCATAGGTGGCGAGCATCGGGATCCTCGATCATATGAAAGTGCCGGTGATGTCCTCATCACTTGAAGCCCCTGAGCTAAGGTATAGACTTCACGCTGTACAGACTTTGAGCTTTGATCGTTTGAGCAGAATGCAATGTACACACTTAGCGATGTATAGACTTGGCCAGGAAAGCGTAGGGAAATGTATGAGTGTATAGACTTGGCCAAGCGTATGAAAAGATGTGGAGTGTACACACTTGGTAAAACAAGGTTCAGTGTATAGACTTGGAGAAGCGGAACTGATGTACAGACTTTGAAGGATTGAACGGGAGAGTGTATGGACTTGGTTCCTGTAGCAGTGTACAGAGTTGAAGGTATGAAGGCTATGTATAGACTTGGTGAACACTGCAATAGTAATCGGATGTATAGAGTTGAAGTTTAGACAAACCAGTGTATAGACATGAAGCTTGACAATCCAGTGTATAGAGTTGAAGCTTGAAAGGATGTATAGAGTTGAGCTGTACTGACTTTGGCAATGTGCAGACTTAACTGGTCGGGCAATGTACAGACTTATAATATTAAGACCAGTGTATAGACTTCAGTTAGAAGGTACCCGATGTACAGACTAGAAGAAGATATGCCAATGTATAGACTTAATAGATCAAGCTGGTGTATAGACTTTGGTACCCAAGCTATCAATGTTCTGATGCGTCGACCCACCCTTGTTGATGAGTCGACCCACTACTGTCCATATTAACCAAACAGTGTAGATAGATGAAATAATGAAACAACATATGAACTGTACTCACTTAGGTGATGAACCAGCATAAATCTAGAGATAGAAGATTGATTTATAGTCTGAGACATCATCAAAACCATAGGGATGCAACAATCAAGAGGTGGAGGAACCTCGGAATGAGGTGCAAGCGGCCCCCGCATCAGGAGGACGCTGTGCAAATATGCAAACAAAATCTCAGGAGGGAGGTCCTGGAAAAGATGATTCGTATGGAAATACGGTCGTTCGACTGGCTGAATAATGTGGTGGCCGAGGTGGAGGATTTTCTAGCCAAGCCTGTCCCGGCGTCAACTGCCAGCACAGCCCAGAAAGGCAAGGCTGCGGAACGGCGCCCCACACCTAAAGAAGCGAATGCGCTTGATATCAAGGCGTTCGAACAACAGAAGGAGAAAGGCAAGAAAGCGGCTCCCCCGCAACCTGCAAAAGCTCTAGATGATAAAGAAGGTCCTTCGCTGGGGGACAAAATGAGGAAAGCCTATTCCTTTCCAAAAGACAAGACCCGAGTCCTGTTCGACTGGGTAACAGAATACAGCAGGGTCACTTTGCCTGAGCCAAGGAGGCCGGAGACCTGAAAAGAAAAGACAGTCCAAGATTCTGCCCCTCCCACCAGATGTTGGGACATCCAATCGAAGACTGTTATGTTTTCAAAGACGTCATCGAAGGGATGGTGAAGAAGAATGAGATAGAGCTGGGAGAATACAAAGTAGACCCTCCTCAGCCACATGCAGCCCCTTTCAGGAAGGCAGCAGTCAACATGATCTCCCTCTACCAGGCATTGCCCGAGGAGATCTCTGAAGCAAGCACACGGAGCACCTACGAAATCCATTTCCTGGAGCCCGTAAAAGAACAGCAGGGGTGGTAGCAGATCCCTGTAAAGCACAAGAAGAAGAGGGCACCCCGCCCGGAAAAGGGGGCACATATCCGTGGCATTACACCCCGGCCTGCTCCGTCAGTGGTAGCACCCGTATGGGTCACTCCACCTACAGCCATCAGAATACATACACCTAACAGGAGGAGACAGACTCCGCTGCCAGTAATCAAGGAAACCAATCCTGGAGTCCTTCGACTGCAGCACCTGATTGAAGGGCTAGATGAATATGTACAGCCCGAATTGAAACCTCTGCTGGTACGGGACCAGGTCCCATGGTAAGAGCTGGAGCGACTCTCACTCAAACAGGTGGAGGAAGCCGAAATAGCACCCCCTGAAGAGGGCAGCCTGTTCTGGGGGCAGGCACCCGCAGAAACCAAAAAGAAGAGAAAGCAAAGAAGAAGAAAAGAAAGGCCGATGGGGCCAATAAAGCACAGGTTGTCTCCTGCAATACCCTGTCAGCACTCTTCAACCTACCCGGAGAAGAGGAAGAAGAAGAAATTTGCTTCACACCCCATGCTGGGGGAGGCAAAGCCGAGGCCGCAACTGCTGCGCATGCCACTCGGTCGGGCCGAAAATGGGGGCGCCAGCCACCACCCAATCACAACATCATGTTCAGAGGGGAGCAACCCTACAAGACACCTCCGCCGGAGGTTAAGGGAGTCCAAATCCCTCCTCCGTCGGGCCTATACAACAAAAGTGGGGGCAAGGCAGTCCCTTCATTCCTTGAATTTATGAAGATGTCAAAAGGGAAGCAGCCCTGCCAAGATGCTAACCCTACATCCGGGGCCATTCACCCGCAGCTAGTGCAATCTACTGAGGATGCGAATGCAGATGGAGCTTGCCCAACAGCAGCTAATAAAGAAGACCCGACAGCCAGTGCCAGCCAAGAGGGTGCCGAGTCCGAGGAAGATGAAGCAGGTCCGTCTGGACCCACAAATTAAAACCTCCCCAAGCCCAGATGGGCTGAAGAGATGAAGCTCTCCAATGTCCGGGCTGGGAGCCGAATAATGAAGTTGCTCAAGAAGCTCCCCGCTCGATTTATGATCTGGGAAATTCTCTCTTTGAGTGAAGAAACTCGATAGGCGATCATCACTGCTCTGCAGACGCCTGCTCATTTTGAAGCCTGCATAGCTGAGGCTATACCAGAGGCCAGTATGACCTTCTCTCCAGAAGACATGCTACTACCTACTGCCAGCCACAATAGGCCGCTATATATGAAAGGGCACCTGAATGGGAGAGAACTGAACCGGATCCTGGTCGATCCTGGTGCAGCAGTCAACATCCTACCATACAGAATATACGAGAGGTACCACTTTAATGTGCATCTCGAGAAAGTCGGGGATATGCGTATCGCTGGCTTCAACCAAAAATGTGAAGTATCTATGGGAGTGGCAGAGTTCACGCTGACCCTGGCAGATTTCACTACAACGGTGCAGTTTCATGTCATTGACTCTCGCACCTCCTACAAAGCACTGCTCGGCCGCGCATGGCTGCATGAAAATATGGTGGTGCCCTCCACGCTCCACCAATGCATCAAATACAGCCTCTAGGGGAAGGAGGAGAGGATATTTGCTGATATCCACCCATTCGAGGTGTTTGAATGTCACTTGGCAGACGCCAACCTATATACAGGGCCTTCCCGGAAGGTTTCTGAAGCTGAGGCCCCCATACGGGCCTCGAAGAATAAATCGGGTGACGGTTGGTATCCACCACCGCCGCGCGGATATGTCAAGCCAAAGGTGGTCTCCCACATCACAGCTTCTGGAGATGTCGGCAGGGTAACACCCCCAGCATTATACCCCAAAGCTAAGGAAGTGCAGGTCAATCGACAGCACAACCGCATCGGAGTCCCGGCCGGCCTCACCAAGCCAGTCCCCGGCCTCAACGACCCCACTGTCGAACCTTTCAAAGCTTGGGAGGTGACACAGGAAGATGGGCCCAGCAGCTTGTTCTATACAGCAGAGGAGCATCCCACTCGGGAAGACACAGACTGCAGCCTCCCTGAAGATCTAGCCAACCCGCGGGTTCCTATTCAAGGCCTGGCATTTACAACTGATCGAACGGCCAGGATGTTTCAGAAGCAATACATTCCTCCTGATCAGTCTCAAAAGCGCAAAGAAGCTTTCCAGAAGATGTGGCATCCTGCAAATCTGGATAAGGAAATGAGACGTGTCTCTCAACATCCATGGTTGGGCTTCACCCTGGAAGAATATTATTACAGTGGGCGGTACGAGGTGGATACTATCTCTGCCTTCTTCCCTACTGAAGATAGCCCTCTGGGAGCAAACTTTGATGAGTATCCGGCGGAAGCTGAATATCTTGAACTGGCTCGGTCCGAAAATCAAGAAGTAGAAACCTCGGCCCCTTGCCGATGCGGGGAGCAAGTTCACCCTGAAGAAGCGGCCCTTCAAGCCGAATTTGATACGGCTAGCAGCAGCGAAGCCGAAGACAGTCAAGAAGCAGGAGTCTCTCCCTCCATAGAGGTCATACTAATGACAACTTCGACACCCTTTCTGCCAGTCAGGGAGGCCTTGGTCAACTCCAATCAAGGGGAGCCAGCTACCAGGGAAGAAAAATCCACTTCTGCGGAAGATACAAATGTCCCAGAAGGTGAAACTTCCTCAACTTCTGCTGCAAAATCAGCATGCTGTCCGAGTCTGGCAGTAAACAGTTACCAGCCCGTCATGGCTACAATCTCATCTGCAAACACCAAGGCTGCTCTCTCATCCTTGGAAGCTACGACGGCAATGGATTTGCTAATAGAACAATCCACTCAGCCGCTGGCACAAGAAATCAAGAAACCTCAGGAATCTCTGGCGGTGTCTGACGAGGAAGTCCAAGTGCTCGACCCTCAAGATGGCATTCCAGACTTCGTTGACCTCCAACCGGCACCTCCGGAGATAGAAGACGGAGGCAAAGCCACAGTCGATGAACTAATAGAATTCAACCTGGGAAATGAGAAGGACCCTAGGCCTACCTTCCTCAGCACCCAACTATCCCCAGAAGAACGGGAGCTGTACATTCAGCTACTGCTAGAATACCGGGATTGCTTCGCCTGGACTTACAAAGAGATGCCAAGTCTAAACCACGCTGTCTCGCAACATGAGTTGGCAATTAGCCCTGACGCCGAGCCGGTAAAGCAACCACCGCGGCGCATGAGGCCAGAGCTCATCACCCAAATTTGTGCTGAAGTCGACAAGCTCATTGACGTGGGATTTGTTGAAGAAAATCAGTACACCACGTGGCTGGCAAATATCATCCCCGTGAAAAAGAAGAATGGACAGATCCAGATATGTGTCGACTTCTGGGATCTAAATAAAGCCTGCCCCAAAGATGACTTCCCGGTGCCGATAACCGAGGTCATGATTGATGCTACAACCGGCCATGAGGCCCTATCATTCATGGATGGGTCTTTCGGCTACAATCAGATTTGGATTGCGGAGCATGACCAAGTCCATACTGCGTTCCGAACTCCTAAAGGTATTTATCATTACAAGAGAATGCCGTTCGGACTAAAGAATGCTGGCGCAACCTATCAGCGCGCAATGACCAAAATCTTTGATGAACTGCTCTACCACAAGGTCGAGTGCTACATAGATGACCTGGTGGTCAAAACCAGAAGAAAAGAAGATCATCTGCAAGACCTCCGGATTGTTTTTTCAGAGGCTGAGGCAGCATGAGCTAAAAATGAACCCTATGAAATGTGCGTTCGGAGTGTCGAGCGGAAAATTCTTGGGCTTCATCGTCCGATATCGGGGAATCGAGATAGACCCCGCAAAGATCAAGGCGATTCAGGGGTTACCTCCGCCAAGGAACATCTCTGAGCTGAGATCACTACAGGGCCGTTTGGCTTATATCCGGCATTTCATTTCCAATTTTTCAGGGCGATGCCAACCTTTTCACAAGTTGATGATGAAAGATGTCCCCTTTTATTGGGATGAAGATTGCCAGGCAGCCTTCGACAAGCTAAAAGACTACCTAAAAACTTCTCCAGTGTTGGGCGCACCGGTGAAAGGACGACCATTGATACTGTATATAGCAGCTACACATAATTCTCTGGGGGCAATGCTTTCCCAGAATAATGAAGAAGGGAAGGAACAAGCCCTCTATTACCTCAGTCGGAGACTGGTCAGAACTGAAGAGAAATATACTTATATTGAGAAGATCTGTCTGGCGCTGGTCTTCGCAGTTAAAAAGCTCTGACACTATATGTTGTCGCATGAAATCAGCTTGGTATCCAAAGAGGATCCCCTGAAGTACATTATGTCTCAACCGGCACTCAAAGGCCGCCTAGGCAAATGGGCGGTAATCCTTATGGAGTTTGATATCTCCTACGTGCCGCGCAAGGCCATCAAGGGCCAAGCTATTGCAGACTTCTTCGCTGAGCACCCAGTGCCTGGGGATTGCCCGTTGGAGCCGGAGCTTCCTGAAGATGAAACCCTAGAGGCCGTGCAAGTACATCCCTCCTTATGGCAACTATACTTTGATGGTGCTTCCAGAATTGACACCTCTGCCACCGGGTCAGCCAGGGTCAGAGCAGGAGCAGGCATAGTCCTGAAATCCCCAGAAGGAGAAGTGGTGCATACATCATGTTCCATAAACAAGCAATGCACAAACAATGAAGCGGAATATGAAGCCCTGATAATCGGGTTGCAAATTGCTCTGTCCATGGGAATTCAGATGCTGGAAGCATTCGGAGACTCCATGCAAGTTATAAAATAGCTAGAAGGAGAGTTCGATGTACGAAAGCAAGAGCTCCTCTCCTATCACCAGTTGGCAACTCGCCTGATGTCAAAATTTTACTTCATCAGCATTAAGCACATCAATCGAGGCCGGAATGCTCAGGCAGATGCCCTCGCTAAGCTGGCCAGTTCATTGGCGGTCCCGCCAGACACAAGCCTGAATATAACAGTGATCAACGGCCGACAGGTCCCCAGCGTGACAGAGGTCCTGACCGACGAACAAGAGATGAAAGTAGCAGTCATCAAAGGGGTTCAGCAGCTCGATTGGTGAGAGAATCTCCTACGCTGGTTTCAGCACCAACAACTTCCAAAAGAAAAGGAACAGAGAATGAAGCTCCTGAGGGTCAAGGATTCTTACGAGATGAGAAGCGGGACCTTGTTCCGAATTATGGCAGATGCCCGAAGGAAAGTCCTACTCCGTTGCTTGTCTTCAGCAGAAGCAGGACAGGTGATGCAGGAGGTCCATGCAGGATCAGCTGGAGCACACCAGGCTGGCCCGAAGATGAAAATTGAGATAAAGAAACTGGGTTACTATTGGCCCACTATATTTGACGATTGCTGCAGGTTTGCCAAGGCTTGTCAAAAGTGTCAAGAACATGCTAATGTGGAAAGGAGACCTCCAGTGCCATTGCATCCCACCCTACCAAGCTGGCCGTTTGCTCAGTGGGGCACGGACGTAGTAGGGCCGCTACCAGCATCTTCATCAGGGTGCCGATATATCTTAGCAGCTGCAGACTACTTCTCCAGATGGGCGGAAGCAGTAGCACTAAGAGATGTAACGGGAGAGCTAGTTGCAAGATTCTTCCGGCAAAATGTAATATTCCAGTTCGAGATCCCCAGTCGAATCATCTCTGATAATGGCAGCCATTTTAGAAATCAGAAGATTTATCGGCTGGCCGACAAATACAAAATCCACTGTAGGACATCCTCCCCCTACAACCCTCAAGCTAACGGACTTGCAGAAGCCTTTAACAAGACTCTATGCACATTGCTGGCAAAGACTGTCAAGTCTAATAAAAAAGATTGGGAAGAAAGGATGTACGAAGCACTTTGGGCCTATCGTACTGTCTACAAGACCCCAACCGGCTGTTCACCGTTCTCCCTCGTCTACGGGTCAGAAGCTGTGGTGCCGATTGAACTTGAAGTTCCTTCATTACGAGTTGCCATCCAGCACGGACTAATCGGTGGTGAGCAGACCAATGCAGAAAGGAGATTGGAAGAGCTTGTTGAGCTCGAAGGAAAGCGCCTCCGGGCGTAACAGAACATCCAACTCTACCAAGCTCGCATGGCCTGTGCTTTTGACAAGCTGGTCAAGGGTCGAGAATTCAAGAAAGGAGACCTGGTAATGGTCAAAAGAAGAGAAGTAATGGTCTCTAACCCCAAAGGGAAGCTGGTCGAAAACTGGGTCGGGCCATATATCGTCCGCCGTGTATATGAAGGAGGCGCCTACGTCCTGGTAGACCACAAAGGGGTTATCCAGTTCTCCCCCCTCAACGGAAAGTATATTAAGCTGTATCATGCAGCGCAGCCAGCATTCCCCGAGTGATCGGTCGGAATACATTTTCCTGGTTTAGTGGCACTCCGCCCTAACCGAGCTACATTTTTCTTGGTTTAGTGGCACTCCGCCCTAACTGAGCTACCCTTCTCCTTGGTTTAGTGGCACTCCGCCCTAGCCGAGCTACATTTTCCTTGGTTTAGTGGCACTCCGCCCTAACCGAGATACCTTCTCCCTGGTTTAGTGGCACTCCGCCCTAACCGAGCTACCTTTTCCTTGGTTTAGTGGCACTCCGCCCTTACCGAGATACTTCTCCCTGGTTTAGTGGCACTCCGCCCTAACCAAGCTACATTTTCCTTGGTTTAGTGGCACTCCGCCCTAACCGAGCTACATTTTCCTTGGTTTAGTGGCACTCCGCCCTAACCGAGCTACATTTCCCTTGGTTTAGTGGCACTCCGCCCTAACCGAGCTACCTTCTCCTTGGTTTAGTGGCACTCCGCCCTAACTGAGCTACATTCCCTTGGTTTAGTGGCACTCCGCCCTAACCGGGCTACCTTTTTCTTGGTTTAGTGGCACTCCGCCCTAACCGAGCTACCTTTTCCTTGGTTTAGTGGCACTCCGCCCTAACCGAGCTACATTTTCCTTGGTTTAGTGGCACTCCGCCCTAACCGAGCTACCTTTTTCTTGGTTAATGGCACCTTGCCTTAGTCGAGCTACCCTTCCTCGGTTAGTAGCATTCTGCCCTGACCAAGCTCCCAAAAGAATACGCCATGCTGTTGCCATTACCGGCCTTACGCCCTAATCGGCGAGAGATCACTCCTTTGCGTTAGCATTCAGCCCTTGCTAACGAATGAACTGTTCTGCCCGGCGCAAGGTCTGATGCTCCGGCCGACAGCCATCTACTGTCAACCAAGGGTCGAACGTCGCACTTTGACCTGCCACCCTACATAAATACAAAAAAAAAGAAAAGAAATGGGGTTAAAAATAGAGATACCCCGCCCGACTTGCTCCTATGCCAGGACAAGTGCAAAAATGGCCGTAACCCAGCTGTGGCGAAAACCCGGAAGGGCGTCACAGGCAAAATCGGGTACCCCGCCACGTGAAAACCCGAAAGGGAGCGTGGGCAAAAGTAAGAGGGGGCTGGCTTCGGTGAAAACCCGAAAGGGCGCTTGAGTCAGCAAAATGGTAATTTCCAAATGCCTCTCCTATTCTCCACCCAATGAAACTCCGAAAGGGACAATCATCAAAGTCCCACCGGGAATCCATTAACAAACCCTTTTCGACCCTCGTCATCATCGGCGAGATTGGTCGATCTCTACCCTCAACTCGGACCTTACGTCCCTGTTGACAATCTCATCCTTGTTGCGGCAATAACCCGTGCCGACGAACAAACCCTTTTCGACCCTCGTCATCATCGGCGAGATCGTTCGATCCCTACCCCTAAACTTGGACCTTCCGTCCTTGCTAATAAACCCACCTTTGTTTCGGTAGTAACCTATGCAGATTAATAAACCCACTTTCGATCCTCGTCATCGTCGGCGAGATCGGTCGATCTTTACCCTTGACACGGATCTTACATCCTTGTTAATAGACCATGTCCTTTGCTTCGACGTCTAACCAGTGTCGACGAATCGAAACAGGATTCGATCCTTGTCATCATTGACAAGGCCAGTCAATATTTTCGCGGTCCAGTTTTTCCGCATCCCGAATCAAAAAAAAAAGAAAGAAGGAAAAATGGGGTTAAAAATAGAGATACCCCGCCAGACTTGTTCCTATGATCAGGACAAGTGCAAAAATGGCTATAACCCAGCTGTGGCGAAAACCCGAAAGGGCGTCGCTGGCAAAATCGGGTACCCCGCCGTGTGAAAACACGAAAGGGCGCGCGGGCAAAAGCAAGAGGGGGCTGGCCTAGGTGAAAACCCGAAAGGGCGCTTAGGTCAGTAATGTGAATAAAAATGAATGATGAATAGTGATGAACCATCCTCCGTCCAGAAGGCCATTTACAAGGTCGAGGCGGAGTCTTCATCCGATATCCCACTTACATACATCTATCCTTACCCAGTTTTTGTCACCATCGGCAAGATCGTCTACCTTTTCGACCCTTGTCACCATCAGCAAGATCGGTCGCTACCCTTACCCAATTTTTGTCATCATCGGCAAGACCGTCTACCTTTTCGACCCTTGTCACCATCGGCAAGATCGGTCGCTATCCTTACCCAGTTTTTGTCATCATCGGCAAGACCGTCTACCTTTTCGACCCTTGTCACCATCGGCAAGATCGGTCGCTACCCTACCCGATTTTTGTCACCATCAGCAAGACCGTCTACCTTTTCGACCCTTGTCACCATCGGCAAGATCGGTCGCTACCCTATCCGGTTTTTGTCACCATCGGTAAGACCGTCTACCCTCTTCGACCCTTGTCACCATTGGCAAGATCGGTCGCTATCCTTTCCGGTTTTTGTCACCATCGGCAAGACCGTCTACCATTTCGACCCTTGTCACCACCGGCAAGATTGGTCGCTACCCTTTTCGGTTCTTGTCATCATCGGTAGAACCGTCCATCCTTCTGACCCTCGCCACCATCGACAAGCCCAGTCGACTACCCTCTAACCTGGGCCTCCCGCCCTCATTGATCAACAAAGCATAATTGCGTCTACATTTGACCCACGTCGATGGTTACAACACGCCTCTCATCACCAGCGGCAAGGTTCGCTAGGTGCATCTGTCTACGCTACCTATGTCCCACCTTGGCAAAGGCCCTGTTCCGGGAACGGCTGCGTCGCGGTAGAGCGAACACCTCACCCCTTCCCTGAAGGCGTGAGCGCTCTCCTGCGCCATCGGCAAGTATCCCCAGGTTCGGGTAATCAGCCAGAAGAGATAAAAGAAGGGAAGAAAAGAAGTCATGATCGAGACGACGAAAAGAGATATTTTCATTTAATAAGAATTGGCGGAACACATTTCTTTGGCCCGGGACATGCCCCGGGGGTACATAAGCTCCGAAGATAGAAAGGAGCAAGATTGGATGCAAAAAAAAGAAGGAAGCAAGGTTACGGCAAAGGACGCCGGAAGATATCTGCCAACTCCAAGAGGCCCAGTGAGGAGTGTCGGGTCAATTCTTGCAACCGTGCCTCAGTAGCTGTCAGCCGCGATAACCTCTCGTCCAATGAGGCAAGTTGTCCTTCGGCCAGATCAGCTTCCTCTCTTGACTGGGTTTCGAGGCGCTTGCCTTCCTACAGTTCGGCTTCGACCTCGGCAAGCTCAGCATGCAACTCCGCCTCCCGTGCCCTGAGGAGCAGCTGGCGTTCTGAGATATTGCCGACAGCGTTTCTCAGCTGTTCCACGGTCACCCTCAAAGAAGAAGCAGCAGTGCGGCAATCTGCCCTCCCCAGCTTCACACCCGCCAGCTGATCGAAAACCTCTCGGCTCAGGAACTCCCGCCTGTTGGCGTGCTTTAACAGCATTACAACTCGCGGGGTCCAATCATCCATTGGGCAGCCGAATGCTAAAAGCGATCGGGAGAGATGATCTATCAAGCTTCTCAGCTGCATATAAGTCAGGCCCGGAGAGGCTAACATGGCCCGCTGGAGATTATCCAGAGACTGCCATACCATGTCACCGGAGAATTGTAGGCCCAATGGCGAAGTCTCGGGGAGCTGAAAGTCTACCCTGCTATCTACCTCGGCCCAAATGTCATCGGCCACCCCGAGGGACGTCGACGGCATAGTCTACACGACGCCCACACCCGGCCCGACTATTACAGCTGCAGCAGCTAAAGGGGCCTCCATGGTGACAACTTCTTTGCCCGCCCTTTGGGGTGAGGCTACAACAGCCGTATCGGCAATGAAAGGCGCTTGTTCCTCTTGAGCAGTCTCACTGGACACTAAAAGAGGAGAGCCCTCTATGACCGACAAAGCTTTAATGATATCGGCCTCGTCTGAAATAATTTCTCCTGCTTGTATGTCCGGAGGACCACTTGGCGACGGCAATAATTCTGCGCCGGCCACCAAGGCTTGAGCCCTTGCAACCCCGGTCGGAGCGCCACCTTCGGCCGTCACGCCAGGCTCCCTTGAGGTCGCTGCAGCAGCATAGGTCCGTGGAAGCCGCAGGGCAATGGGCCGCACAACTGGTGGGAAGGTCGACTGACCCATATCCATGTCTGGAAGGGGTATGCGGATCATTATAGCTGGCGGTACCACCTCAGCCTGCATTCCATATATGTACATCAGCCAGCTGGCTTGAAAATTAAAAGAAGTGCTGCAAGCGGGAATCAGAATACTTCCTACCTCAACCGGCACTATATTTAGGCCTCCAAAAGTGGCCTCTGAAGATTCTGGCCCTTCACCTGCAGTCGGGTACGATGGCCCGTGCTCGGCTCCCAATAGCCTCGGAGGGCTATACGTTGGCAGATCGCTCTCGTAAGCTGAAGAAGCCCCGGTGTCCTCAGCCTCGGTGTCGACTATGGGGAATCCCTCGTCATCGCCGGAGCCGCCACCATAATCAACTTGTTCATAGGAGGATGATCTTCTGCTTGTTCTCAAACCTCCGGCACCTGAGCGGGAACCGCGCTAGGCCCTCTATCCAGAACCCCCTCAGCGGTCTCCGTCTCGGGAGCATCCATCGGCATAATATCCAGGGGCCGTGATGAGGACATCAAGAGCTTATGGGTTGTATTGTATGTATTGGTTTGTATAGGTGTGTAGTATAGGTTGTATTGGCTTGAAAGTGTGTAATTTTTGATTTCTTTCATTTGGGCTCTCTTTGTAAGGCTTAATTAAGCCATTGGGCCACATTTCTAGGAAGAGTCCATTACTAGGTATCATGATTTAGGTCCACTTAAGGGTGCTACTTCATATTGGGTCATTTGGTTTTAAATGGGTCATTAAGGCACTTAAGGCCCAAATTGGGTTCCACTCTCCCATGGGCCATCTAAGTGGGAATGGCCCATGACTAGCATGATATATTGGGTGGTTCTTGGCCCATGAATGGCCCTTGGCCCATGAAGGGGGCGCCCCCTCTTTTGGCCTTATTAGGCTTGGTTGGTGTGTATTAGGTGGAGTTTGAATGGAATTAGTCTAAGGTTGAATGGAGATGGTCAAGTTAGATTAAAAAATTGTATTTGGTGTGTTATTCACACTTCATCTCAGCCATTCAATCCCCAACCCTTGATCCAAGGGTCCACATTAGATTTGATTGGAGTCATATATAATGTTGTATTTTCATGAGAAATTCAATGAAAAATCAGAATTTTTGCGAATGTCTTGAAGCTTGGTGCGCCCCTCTCTCCTCCCTTGCTGTTCTTCCTTCCCCAACCCCAGATCTAGAGTGGATTCTATCTCCTTCCTCCCCTCTCAACCTCCGGTGATCGTCTGTGCCGCCGTCGCCGCCGTTCGAGCCGCCTTCAAGCCGCCACGGGATCGTCTTCGATTTTCTGTCCTGCTGGACAGAGGTGCAGTTCGTGAATTCCTGAAGCCAGCCACGAGTTCAGATCGATTTGAAATTTTGAGGGTTGGTTCCTATCTACAAAAAAATCCAGGTTCAAAAGCCACCGTTTCATATTTTTACCATTTCGTTCAACTCTCAATCTCAGATCTGTTCTGTCACTGTCTACAGTGATAGTAGCCCGGAGTTTCATGTCTTAGGTCCACTTTTTGATTTATTTTAGTTCACCCAATTTTACTGGAGATTACAACCATCCACCCCTTCATCCAAAATTTTTCTCAATTTTTTGTTCGTCCATTTCATATTTTCTAAAAATCGTTCTCAGTCCCAGCTACAGTTCTGTCCCCCCTGATCCCAGATCCGACCTTCGTCCACTAAACAAATCACAGAAAATTATAGATACATCCAAACGGGTCCAAACCAATTTTTCTGTCTTCCCAGCTCCAATTCCAACAACGTTTCTGAAGAACACAACCCCTGATTCGAACTTCTCCCTCACGGTCAAACGCAATCCACAGGGAAGTTCTCTGCTGACCTGTGATTTCAGGAACTGTACAATATAAGATTCAAAATTCCATAAGTCAAGAGCCGAGCAGATCCAGGCCAGATCTTTAAAACTAGGTTGAAGAACTTCAAGCTAGCTTTCCAATGGCGCCAGTCTCGTGTCGATCCGACGTCGGGGCTGATCGCAGCGTCCATTCTCGCCGAAGCGCGCGCTGCAAAACAGCAACCACCAGTCCGTGGACAGCAAACCCGACGGGTGCCGATCGGAACCGCCCGACCCCCGGGCGACGTTCCGATGTGCCGCCAGCCCAGGGAACACTTCCCTAAGTGTCCACACTACAGCGGCGCCACCGGGTCCCACACGGCCCCTCCAGACAGCACGTGGGCCCCACAGTCGTGATCACGCGTGTAGCCGAATCAACACACGAAGCTGCCCGTCATCCCGAATTTGGCCCTCCCGGGCCCATTGTGTCGCCCTTTACCTCCCTGCGTGGAGTGGGCACATTTCCATTGCTGTAATATTCGTGTATTAACTGTCCCGGGAGCACGAGTTCGGCCAGGGCCCGTCGTCCCCACGCCGAGCGCGTGGAGGTATCGCATTCGCTCCCTTACTTGGCATTTTACTTAATTTTCATATATACTTGCTTATGCCACTGCTAGAGAGCATGATAGGGTAATTAACTCGCTTTCTATTTATATCACCGCTGCTGCGAGAGAGAGCGTTACCGTCCCGTGACCCGATCCGGGCACAAGTGAGAGTCGACCACCCTAGCTCACAGCCGATTTCTCAGTCGCGCACATCCGATGCTTCCCTCGTTAAGGGGCAGTCACGAGCTTGTCGTGTCCGTGGTCTCGTCCCGCATCAGCCGGTCCCTTGGAAGCCCTTGCTCTCCGATGGTAACCCCTGCCGTAGCACTGACCTCGGGGAGCAGTGTGGGCCGAACACCGACTGGAATTGAAAGACAATAAATAGTCAAGACCAGACTGAAACCACAACATGCCGCTAAGCTCTATAGGCATGCTGCAAATTACCTTCTATGTCTCGATGGGGTGTCGGTGAAGGTAAGTCACCCTCAGCCGAGGCCGAGGGGGCTTCCTCCTCTCTCTCCCCAACAGCAGCTCTGGTTGCCGCCTTCAACCCAACAACGGCAGAGGTAGTGCCAGCAGCTACTGAAAGGAAGGATGATCAACCAGGGCGGCGGAAATAAACAAACAAGCCATGCAAGGATAAGAAGTCACCTTCGCCCTCGGGCCCTTGCGTCCAGGCGGCCTCGAATTCGGAGAATGACGGAACCCGAGGAAGGGGAACTGTGGACTCCTCTTCAGCAGCCTTCCTCCGACATGCCCGAGTACCGCGAGATTCCACCCTTTTGGCCTTCTTAGCTCTACCGATAGCCTCCCTCACTTGGGACCTGGTCCGCTTCCGCGAGCCCCCGGGGGGTAATGGTGTCGTGGTCGGAGCTGGCTCTGGAATATTAAAATATGAAGGCTTCTGCGCCTTAGATATCAACTCCCTACAGTGTCGGGTCGCCTCCATAGAAAGGTGAGCTGCAAAAGCACATAAGTGAGAAGATGCACACTGAATATAGAAGAAGCAGCTTCAGGGCTGAAGAAGAAAACAAGCATTACCTGGCAGCCCTGTATGTCGGGGACTAAGCGGCCAGTAAAGCAATGCTGGCGCCTTGTCCCGGGTAGCCGCCTCACGGATGAGCCAGCACATATCACCAATTGTTTCACTTTTCTCCGCCAGTTGAGCCAAGTCTTCATGGCCACAGGATGACAAGTGATGATATAAGCTCAAGTTGTCAAATCCCCAGCCATCGACATACTTGAAAGATATCAGAACTGGATGGTCTCGGATGGCTTCTAACGGACTGGAAATTGAAAGCCCATGAGAATGAAGCAGGGCAAATATCCAGGGGGTGTTGGAATATAAGTCAGCCCGCCTGTCTTCCCTCCTGATAAAGGTCCGGTAGGGATGAAAATGGTCGAGTTCTGGGCGCCAGCTCGACACAGTAGGAAGAGGCTCTTCCACCGGAAGGGGGATTATTTGAAGAGCAATCCGATCACTGCTGACCCGGCACAGCCCCCAGAGGGTCTTCACGTAGTCATCCTTCTGGATCTCTGGCATCTTCGGGTCGGCCTTGGATGACCTACCCTTCACAGCTTTCCTGTCGGCGGTTGATCACTGTTATATTCAGGCTTGTGTCTGGCGGGACCGCCAATGAACTGGCCAGCTTAGCGAGGGCGTCTGCCTGACCATTCCGACCTCGATTGATGTGCTTGATGCTGATGAAGTAAAATCTTGACATCAGGCGAGTTGCCAACTGGTGATAGGGGAGGAGCTCTTGCTTTCGCACACCGAACTCTCCTTCCAGCTATTTTATAACTAGCATGGAGTCTCCGAATGCTTCCAGCATCTGAATTCCCATGGACAGAGCAATTTGCAACCCGATTATCACGGCTTCATATTCTGCTTCATTGTTTGTGCATTGCTTGTTTATGGAACAGGATGTATGCACCACTTCTCCTTCTGGAGATTTTAGGACTATGCCTGCTCCTGCTCTGACCCTGGCTGACCCGGTGGCAGAGGTGTCAATTCTGGAAGCGCCATCAAAGTATAGTTGCCATAAGGAGGGCTGTACCTGCACGGCTTCTAAAGTTTCATCTTCAGGAAGCTCCAGCTCCAACGGGCAATCCCCGGGCACTGGGTGCTCAGCGAAGAAGTCTGCAATAGCTTGGCCCTTGACGGCCTTGCGCGGCACGTAGGAGATATCAAACTCCATAAGGATTACCGCCCATTTACCCAGGCGGCCTCTGAGTGCCGGTTGAGACATAATGTACTTCAGGGAATCCTCTTTGGATACCAAGCTGATTTCATGCGACAACATATAGTGTCGGAGATTTTTAACTGCGAAGACCAGCGCCAGACAGATCTTCTCAATATAAGTATATTTCTCTTCAGTTCTGACCAGTCTCCGACTGAGGTAATAGAGAGCTTGTTCTTTCCCTTCTTCATTATTCTGGGCTAGCATTGCCCCCCGAGAATTATGTGTAGCTACTATATACAGTATCAATGGTCATCCTTTCACCGGTGCGCCCAACACTGGAGGAGTTTTCAGGTAGTCTTTTAGCTTGTCGAAGGCTGCCTGGCAATCTTCATCCCAATAAAAGGGGACATCTTTCATCATCAACTTGTGAAAAGGTTGGCATCGCCCTGAAAAATTGGAAATGAAATGCCGGATATAAGCCAAACGGCCCTGTAGTGATCTCAGCTCGGAGATGTTCCTTGGCGGAGGTAACCCCTGAATCGCCTTGATCTTTGCGGGGTCTATCTCGATTCCCCGATATCGGACGATGAAGCCCAAGAATTTTCCGCTAGACACTCCGAACGCACATTTCATAGGGTTCATTTTTAGCTCATGCTGCCTCAGCCTCTAAAAAACAATCCGGAGGTCTTGCAGATGATCTTCTTTTCTTCTGGTTTTGACCACCAGGTCATCTATGTAGCACTCGACCTTGCGGTAGAGCAGTTCATCAAAGATTTTGGTCATTGCGCGCTGATAGGTTACGCCAGCATTCTTTAGTCCTAACGGCATTCTCTTGTAATGATAAATGCCTTTAGGAGTTCGGAACGCAGTATGGACTTGGTCATGCTCCGCAATCCAAATCTGATTGTAGCCGAAAGACCCGTCCATGAATGATAGGGCCTCATGGCCGGTTGTAGCATCAATCATGACCTCGGTTATCGGCACCGGGAAGTCATCTTTGGGGCAGGCTTTATTTAGATCCCGGAAGTCGACACATATCCGGATCTATCCATTCTTCTTCTTCACGGGGATGATATTTGCCAGCCACGTGGTGTACTAATTTTCTTCAACAAATCCCACGTCAATGAGCTTGTCGACTTCAGCACAAATTTGGGTGATGAGCTCTGGTCTCATGCGCCGCGGTGGTTGCTTTACCGGCTCGGCGTCAGGGCTAATTGCCAACTCATGTTGCGAGACAGCGTGGTTTAGACTTGGCATCTCTTTGTAAGTCCAGGTGAAGCAATCCCGGTACTCTAGCAGCAGCTGGATGTACAACTCCCGTTCTTCTGGGGACAGTTTGGCACTGAGGAAGGTGGGCCTAGGGTCCTCCTCATTTCCCAAGTTGACTTCTATTAGTTCATCGACTGTGGCTTGGCCTCCGTCTTCTATCTCCGGAGGTGCCAGTTGGAGGTCAACGAAGTCTGGAATGCCATCTTGAGGGTCGAGCACTTCGACTTCCTCGTCAGACACCACCAGAGCTTCTTGAGGTTTCTTGATTTCTTGTGCTAGCGGCTGGGTGGATTGTTCTATTAGCAAATCCATTGCCATCGCAGCTTCCAAGGATGAGAGAGCAGCCTTGGTGTTTGTAGATGAGATTGCAGCCATGATGGGCTGGTAACTGTTTACTGCTAGGCTCGGACAGCATGCTGATTTTGCAGCAAAAGTTGAGGAAGTTTCGCCTTCTGGGACATTTGTATCTTCCGCAGAAGTGGCTTTTTCTTCCCTGGTAGCTGGCTCCCCTTGATTGGAGTTGACCAAGGCCTCCCTGACTGGCAGAAAGGGTGTCGAAGTTGTCATTAGTATGACCTCTATGGAGGGAGAGACTCCTGCTTCTTGACTGTCTTCGGCTTCGCTGCTGCTAGCCGTATCAAATTCGGCTTGAAGGGCCGCTTCTTCAGGGTGAACCTGCTCCCAACATCGGCAAGGGGCTGAGGTTTCCACTTCTTGATTTCCGGACTGAGCCAGTTCAAGATATTTGGCTTCCGCCAGATACTCATCAAAGGTTGCTCCCAGAGGGCTATCTTCAGTAGGATAGAAGGCGGAGATAGTATATGTTAGCGCAGCAAGAGTGATATAGAAGGGGGGGATGAATAGATCACTCTCAATTTGTAAAAACTTAGGCGGAAAATAAATTCTACTGCTTACGCCCCTCCTTAGTCCGCACACAGAGAAATGCAAATGCAGACACCAAGCAAGGCAGTATAAGTAAATGAGAATAAAGAACCGATTACATGGAAGCAAAGAGACAAGCAGATGGAGAGCGCAGATACTAACAGCAAACCACAGAGGAGGCACTCGGTTTTTAGGTGGTTCGATTGCAGTCCGCAATCTACATCCACCCCTCACCCCAACTAGAATGAGGATTCCACTAGACAATGCTAGATCACAGCAGACTCAGTCTGTGATCAACATGCTGCCACACAGCTTGAACAACCAAGGGAAACAAATCCCTCAACCAAGCTCTGCTACCCACAGAGCTTGAAGCCTGTTCCAGCTACCAGCTAGAACACCACCGGAGAAACCTCTCCCTTCCTCCACACACCAGAGGGAACCTGCTAATGACAATCTGTCACTAGCAACACCAGAGATCACCGATCTCTCTTCCTCTGCAACCCAGAGGGAAACTGGAGTAATACTCCCTTCATCCACACACCGGAGGGGAACCAATTCAAATCAGAAGGATGAACAAAATGAAGAGAAAACAAAATAGGAACAAAGACAAATGAAGAAGCAGTCGGTTCAGAAACCAGTACAAATGTAGCTTCAAAAGAAGCAATTCATCAAACCACAGACACTGCTCTCTCTCTCGAACATACTCCTCTCGGATCTGGACAATTTGGGACTCTCTGCTCTTTCTTCTTTCTGGATCGTGCAGCCTCACACAGAAATGCCTTCTGCCTTTTTTTCTTTTCACGATCTTGCTTCTACTGAAGGACGAAGCTCCATATTTATAGCAGATATTGGGCGTGTGGCTGCCAGGTTCCCGCCCATGAACTTTTTGCCATATCATTTGAATTTCGACCACATGGCAGCATCCTGACTAGGTTGCCATCCACGTGTCATGTTCCCGGTGTCTTGGATCACGTGCCAGGTACCAACCTCGGATCACGTGCCCAATCATCAGCCTGAATCACCTGCAGACAGAGACAGATGGAATGTATATACTTAGTCAGTTCAGGCTATTTAGACGAGTGTATATACTTCAGACACATCAACTGAGTAAGTGTGTACAACGTGAGAGAGTGTATAGACTTAATGAATAAAGCTCATGTGAAGGCAGTGTATAGACTTATGAACAAGCGCATGAATGGCAGTGTATAGACATCATGAGCAAGCGCATGAATGGCAGTGTATAGACATAATGAGCAAGCGCATGAATGGCAGTGTATAGACTTAATGAATAAAGCGCATGAATGGCAGTGTATAGACTTAATGAATAAAGCGCATGAATGGCAGTGTATAGACATGTGATGAACAATGCATGAACTAGCCTTGCCATTGTGTAGACTTTACATTGCTCAGCCACTGTGTAGACTTCACGAAGCCTAACTAGTGTACAGACTTTGTAACGTGTGTGCTATGAGCACTGAAGGCTCAAGTTATAACAACAGAATGTATAGAGTTGTGGTCGGACAACCCAATGTGTAGACTTGAAATAAGAGGCCAGTGTTCAGACTTTGAGGAAGAGATGCATTGTTCGCAATGTACATACTTGATAGTGTAAGACTCTTAATAAGACGGTGAACATTGTATTGACTTGATGCCCAACGGTGATGTACAGACTTTGACAAGCTTGAGCCAGTGTATAGACTGTGCCAGAGTGAGACGATGCATGAGACGCTCGGCTATACAGACTTGCAAAGTTCTGAATGAGACGATCGGCTGTAGTACCGATGTACAGACTCTGAATGTAAAGGCAGGCTGTATAGACTTGAATCGCTTGAAGCGATGTATAGACTTGATGAAGCTCAAGCAGTGTATGGACTTGTGAAGGCTTCAGCGTTGTACAGACATGGAAGAACCACTGTGAATGTATAGACTTGATGAACCACTGTGGATGTATGGACTTGAGCGAATGAAGCCGATGTACAGACTTGCCTAAGACGCAGCATGAGACGCTGGCTGAGACGGACGCTGTACAGACTTTGAAGAGCAGTTCAATGTATAGACTTGAAGCCCCTGAGCTAAGGTATAGACTTCACGCTGTACAGACTTTGAGGTTTGATCGTTTGAGCAGAATGCAATGTACACAGTTAGCGATGTATAGACTTGGCCAGGAAAGCGTAGGGAAATGTATGAGTGTATAGACTTGGTAAAACAAGGTTCAGTGTATAGACTTGGAGAAGCGAAACCGATGTACAGAGTTTGAAGGATTTGAACGGGAGAGTGTATGGACTTGGTTTCTGTAGTAGTGTATGGAGTTGGAGGTATGAAGGCGATGTATGGACTTGGTGAACACTGCAATAGTAATCGGATGTATAGAGTTGAAGTTTAGACAAACCAGTGTATAGACATGAAGCTTGACAATCCAGTGTATAGAGTTGAAGCTTGGAAGGATGTATAGAGTTGAGCTGTACTGACTTTGGCAATGTGCAGACTTAACTGGTCGGGCAGTGTACAGACTTAGAATATAAAGACCAGTGTATAGACTTCAGTTAGAAGATGCCCGATGTACAGACTAGAAGAAGATATGCCAATGTACAGACTTAATAGATCAAGCTGGTGTATAGACTTTGGTACCCAAGCTATCAATGCTCTGATGCGTCGACCCACCCTTGCTGATGAGTCGGCCCACTACTGTCCATATTAACCAAACAGTGTAGATAGATGATATAATGAAACAGCATATGAACTGAACTCACTTAGGTGATGAACCAGCATAAATCTAGAGATAGAAGATTGATTTATAGTGTGAGACATCATCAAAACCATAGGGATGCAACAATCTCCCCCTTTTTGATGATGACAACACTATGAATCAAGCAATATCAAGGTTCAACAAGAGATTTATATCAGCTGCAACAAACATATTAAATTCAAGGCATGCTCATGCAGATGAATTATACATTCCCTACAACACACTCTCATCTCCCCCACAATTCATAACCATATCTTCCCCGAAGCAACATGACTCCCCCAAAGCTCAAGACAAATCCAAGACTCACTGATATTGCAGAACTTCTCTCCCCCTTTGACATCAGCAAAAAAGAAATACAGAATGTATGACAGTTCTGGAAACATGAAGAAAAAGGGCAGTAACTTCTTAGTGCAGACAGTCACTAGTAGGTCTTAAGAGAATAAGTGAGTTTCTAATCTCAAGAGAAGATTCTTTAAACTCCAGAACACAATAGAGAAGTAGAATGATAGACAAGTTTATCAGCATACATAGTGGATGATTTAGAGCAGGAGTTAACAAGTATTGCCAGATATAGCTGATCATTCAACTATCCCACAAGACAGCAAGAGACGAAATCAGAGAGGTGTTCTCAAGGTATTGAGGACAAGCAATCCATTAGTTGCATAACAACAAGGAATTTTTGTTGGAGATGATTTTCAAGAAGATCAATGAGTAAGTTGGTAGTTCACTCCTTTGACATTAGAGAGACACCTTGATTAGAGGGCTGAATCCCCAGTTACTCAGAGTGATTACCTCATTACTTCCTTTTTTTTTATTAAGGAACAGATTTAGTAACTGTGGCTTTTGACATGAGGAAACACCTTGATTAGAGGCCAGAGTCCCCAGTTACTCACCAGCAAGCCACCATTGCTCTGTCATGTCTTTTCATTCATTTTAAGCATTTGACACCTCATGACATGGGAGAAATATTCATTTCATTGATGAAGCTCCCAGTTTCTCAGTGATCAAAACAGAACATTTTTGTTCAGTTAAGCCCTTGAGTTAAAGAGATAGAATGATTGAAAACAATACCAGAAGGACTATTTCTTGAATTGAGTCTTGAAGTCTAGATTTCAAGCTGATTGGGTCAGATATCAAGACATACAGGTTTTTGGCCTGAACCAGAATCAATGACAATGTAGGAAGATATACTTTATGCAATTAGTCCAGATCTCTGAAGGAGTACCAAAGGAAAGATTCTAACTGGATATTAGAGTCACTGACTTATAGACTTAAGAGATAAGTGACACTCTACTGTCTGAGAGAACCACACTAGATCAGTCATGCAAGACCAGCAAAGTTACACATCTGGATAGCCCTTTTGAATCTATCAAAGAACTTCCCTTCTCACATTACAACTCAGCTCCCCCTAAGACATAGCATTCCTCAATAAAACAGTCTAGCATAATCTCAAAGCTTCCCCTTACTCAAAGCATTCCTGAAAGCTAACCAGTAAGCATTCTGAACTCCCCCTTTAAACCAGCATGAAAGAAGGCTAAACATCAGACAAACACAACTCTCCCTCACAACAAGAACAGGCTTTATAATTAAGACAATTTGTATAAGCCTAATTCTCTTCTCAATGTGGTGAATTTTTCATTATCCAGAGGTTTTGTGAATATGTCAGCAATCTGATTATCTGTGCCTACAAGAATCAGTTCAAAATTATTCTTAGACACCTCATCTCTTATAAAATGATGTCTTATCTCTATGTGTTTGGTTCGTGAATGCAAAATAGGATTTTTAGCAATATTGATGGCACTAGTATTATCACAGTAAATTGGTGTGCACCCCAGGTCTACTTGGTAGTCCTGAAGCTGGTGTTTAATCCATATTACTTGTGTTCCACAACTCCCTGCAGCCACATATTCAGCTTCTGCAGTGGAGAGGGCCACAGAATGTTGTTTCTTGGAGCCCCAAGACACTAAACACCCACCCAAAAACTCACAATGGCCACTAGTGCTTTTTCTGTATAGTTTTCAGCCTACATAATCAGCATCTATGTATGCTACTAAGTTAAGTGTGTGAGATGCAGGAAACCATAAACCAAGAGAATGAGTAGCTGACAAATATCTGAAGATTCTTTTAACTGCAGCTAAGTGTAATTCAGTAGGTCTAGACTGATACCTTGCACACATTCCTACACTGAATTGTATATCTGGTCTAGAGGCTGTCAAGTAAAGAAGTGATCCAATCATACCTCGGTAAAGTTTGGCATTTACTTCTTTACCTGTCTCATCTGCATCCAATGAGGTATTGGTGCCCATGGGTGTTGTAATGTGCTTTAAGTTTTCCATACCAAACCTCTTGAACAGTTCCATTGTGTATTTGGTTTGGTTGATGAAGCACCCATCCTCTAGCTGCTGTACCTGCAATCCAAGGAAGTATTTTAGTTCGCCAACCAAGCTCATTTTGAATTCAGCAGACATCATGGTAGAAAATTCATCACATAGTTCATGCTTAGTTGATCCAAATACAATGTCATCTACATATACCTGAACTATGATGAGATCTCTGTTTGTGCCCTTGGTGAATAAATTTTGATCAACTTTACCTCTTTTGTAGCCCTTGCTGATCAGAAATTCAGACAATCTTTCATACCATGCTCTTGGAGCCTGCTTTAGACCATACAAGGCTTTATTTAACCTGAAAACTTGGTTAGGTTGAGGAGAGTATTGAAATCCAGGAGGTTGTTCAACAAAAACTTCTTCTTTAATGACTCCATTTAAAAAGGCACTTTTAACATCCATTTGTTGGAGTTTTATATTCTTTGAGCAAGCAAAGGCAAGCAACAATCTTATAGCTTCCATCCTAGCAACAGGTGCATAGGATTCATCAAAGTCTACACCGAATTCCTAATAGTAGCCTTTGGCTACTAATCTGACCTTATTCCTCGAGATGATTCCATCTTCATTCATCTTATTTTTGAACACCCACTTGGTTCCTATGATATTAATACCATCTGGTCTTGGGATAAGCTCCCAGACATTATTCCTTTCAAATTGACCTAATTCCTCACCCATAGCATTGACCCAAGCTTGATCAGCTAAGGCCTCTTCTACTATTTTGGGTTCAATTTGTGAGACTAAAGCAATTAAGTCGTCATTATTCACATTTCTAAAGTGAGACCTAGTCCGAAGAGGATCTTCAGGATTTCCTATGACTTTATCTAATGGATGGTCTTTTAGAAATCTAATATTTGTTGAAGACTCACCTGTTTCTCTTGGCCCTTCCTGATTGGGGAAATTTGTTTCTCCACTCGGCTGAGTCTTCTCTTCTTCTTGTTGGTCTTCTAGAAAATCCCCACCATGATTGGAATTCCTGTCAAGATTTTCAACATTAGAAACATCTTTCTTTTCACTAAAAAAGGATGTGTGGAGACTCTTCCACTTTCTGATCTGATATGTTAAATACCCTATATGCCCTTGACACTTCAGAGTAACCCAAGAATATTCCAGGTGTGCTTTTGGCTTCAAACTTGTCTAAATCTTTCTTATCATTATTATAAATAAAATATTTTGCTCCAAAAATTCTGAAATGAAACAAGTTTGGTTTCTTACCTTTTAGAAGCTCATAGGATGTTTTCTTGTGAATGGGTCTTACCATGGCTCTATTGATTATGTAAGTTGCTGTATTGGCCGCTTCTGCCCAAAACCTTCTAGGTAATTTACTTTCAATCAACATGGTTCGGGCCATCTCCACCACAGTTCTATTTCTTCTCTCCACAATCCCATTCTGTTCAGGTGTCCTGGGAGAAGAAAACCTGTGAGTTAGTCCTTCTTTTTCACAGAGATCAGTAAACATGGAGTTTTCAAACTCACCTCCATGGTCAGATTGAATAGAACAGACCTTGTACTTCCCTTCTTGTTTGACCTTATTGAAAAACAGATTAAACTTTTGAAATGTATCACTCTTATTTGCTAAGAAAAGTATCGATGAATATCTAGAGAAGTCATCTATGATGACATAGCCAAACATGTTTCCATTAAGACTCTGAGTTCTAGTGGGACCGATAAGGTCCATATGAAGAAGTTCCATTGGTCTAGAAGACAATGGCTCAGATCTTAATTTAAAGGAATTTCTGGTCTGTTTGCCTAGAGCATAGGCATCACATGCTTTTGATATTCAATTGAATTTAATTCTAGGCATGCCTCTAACTAAATCATGCTTGACCAATTTATTTAAAGTTGTAAAGCTAGCATGACCTAGACGTCTATGCCATTCAAAAGCATCATTTTCAGAGTTGGCAGATAAGCAAATAGTAGAATCAGATTTCTCATCTAAGTCTACAATGTAGACATTATTAATCCTGTTGGCTACAAATTTAACCACATCAGAATTTGTTTCAAGGATTTTGCATGAACTATCATCAAATACAACCCTGTGACCCCTGTCACATAACTGACTAATACTAATCAGGTTGTGTTGAAGCCCTTCCACAAGTAAGACTTTTTCAATGGAGTTTGTGGAAGACTTACCTACTGTACGAACTCCAATTATTTTACCTTTGTTCTTTCCTCCAAACTTGACCAGACCCCCTGGCTTCATCTCTATCTTGCTAAACTTGGATCGGTCTCCTGTCATATGCCTAGAGCAGCCACTGTCGAGGTACCACTTGTTGTCTTCAGCTGCCAGGCCGACCTACACAAATACATCAAGTAGAGTGATTTGGAACCCAAGATGAGTTGGGTCCAAGGACATTGTTCAAATCTCCGATCAAGTGTTTAGGTATCCAGATTTGCTTCAGCATGATTTTCTCTGGCACCTTCCTTTCTGGTTTATTAAAGTTGAATCCAGCTGGACTAGAGAAGTGAGTTCTATTCCATTCATTAGTCTTCCTATTCCTAGGAAATTTCCTATAAGCTTGTTGATTAACATATTTTTGACCATGAAAGTTATTTCTCCAGTAGGTCCTGTTTGGACCCATCTGATTGTTGTAATTCCAGCTCTTATTCTGATTCACTTTCTTGGTCCATCTACCATTTGTGTTCTGGTGAGTGGGCTTAGTGTTATTCTTCATAAAATTCATTCCCATCTTAAATGGTTGTCCAGTTCTGGTTTTTGTGTTTTCTTTAGGACTTTGAATTTCCTTAGAGCTGTTTGAGCTGGATGGTGTGTCCAGCTTCTCTTTTCCCTTCTCTGGGCAAAAGGTGATGGTCTTGAATTGCAAGGGTCTCTTGTTGGTTGGGTCATAGCCTAGACCCTCCTTATTGAAATTGACCCTAGTCCCTAGTATAGCATCTAAACTAGTCTTTCCTTGGACAAACTTTTCTAAGACTTTCTGTTTGTCTTACAGCTCCTTTTGAAGGGACTCAGAATTTTTTAGGAGTTCAGTATTTACTTTCTTTACAGCTTCATATTTCTCTGAATTCACTCTAATTTCATTCATGCTTTCTTCAATTTTAGTTTTGAATTCATTGAGCTGTTTTTGACTTTCTTGAATTTCTCCCTTGAGCTTATCATTTTCTTTCCTTAGTGAGGTCATTTCTTCTAGTTGTTCTTTTAGCTTCTCATTTTCCTCACAGACCAGAGTTTGTTCTTCAACATTTGTGTTAAATTTTCTTTTCAGAACTCTGTGCTCTTTACTAAGAGAATTAAATTTATCTAACAATTCACCATAAGCATCCTCCCAGTCATCAATTGAGAAATTTTCAAAAACATTTATTACCTCCTCTTCACTGTTTGCCATAAGGCAAATTCCATCTTCATATTCTTCTGAGGAAGCGTCTTCGGGGTCTTCTTCTTCCTCGCTCCATGTGCAGACCATCGCCTGTGGCTTCTTCTTCTTCTGCACCTTTATATTTTTCTTCTGAAGATAGGGACCCTTCTTCTGGAGGTCTGGACATTCGCCTTTCATATGTCCCTGTTTGTTACAATTAAAACAAGTCAGTCTCTTAGGATTTCTATCCCTATAACTAGTAAATTCAGCACTCTTGTTGAAAGAGTGTGGCTTCTTCTTCCTAAAGGTCTTTCCCTTTTTCTTCAAAAATTTTCTGAACTGTCTAGTGAGCATTGCCTGCTCCTCCTGGTCGAGATTTGACAAACCTTCAAGCTCGGACTCGGATTCGGGGCTACTGCTGCTGCTCCCGCTGTTGCTACCCTTGTTGCGAGAAGCTCTTAGAGCTACATTCTTACCCTTCCTCTCACTTCCTTCTCCACCTCCTTGGAAATTCATCTCATAGGTCATAAGGGATCCTATGAGTTCATTCACAGTCAAGATAGTCAGATCTTTTGACTCCTCAATCACAATGGCCTTAGTGTGCCATGCCGGGGATAAAGATCTAAGGATTTTCCTGACTATATCTGCCTCAGCAAGATCCTTCCCTAGCCCTTTAAGTGTGTTTGTGATCAAAGATAATCTGGCACACATTTCAGTTATATTCTCATCTACATTCATCTTAAACATTTCATACTTAGAAGTGTAGAGGTTTACCGTCGAGGCTTTCACTTGAGCTGTACCTTCATAGATCAATTGCAGCTCATCCCACATTCGCTTGGCAGTCTTGTAGGCAGATATACGGGCATACTCCTCTGGATGAACAGCACACTGGATGATGTTCAGCGCCGTCCAGTTGAGTGAACAGAGCTTGACATGGTCATCTGTCCAAGCGTCCTCGTTTGGTGGCAGATCATATGGCCCCACCGTAATTACTCTCCACAGTTTATGGCTTTGAGCCCTGATGAACACTTCCATCCTGTTCTTCCAAAACAGATAGCTACTACCATCAAAATACGGAGGGCGACTAATGGATTGACCTTCGGCCATGAAGGTTCTAGGACCACTAGCATTTCCGTGACCGTTCGTCCACATGGCGTAAACCTGCTCTGATACCAATTGTTAGCGCAGCAAGAGTGATATAGAAGAGGGGGATGAATAGATCACTCTCAATTTGTAAAAACTTAGGCGAAAAATAAATTCTACTGCTTACGCCCCTCCTTAGTCCGCACACAGAGAAATGCAAATGCAGACACCAAGCAAGGCAGTATAAGTAAATGAGAATAAAGAACCGATCACATGGAAGCAAAGAGACAAGCAGATGGAGAGCGCAGATGCTAACAGTAAACGACAGAGGAGGCACTCGGTTTTTAGGTGGTTCGATTGCAGTCCGCAATCTACATCCACCCCTCACCCCAACTAGAATGAGGATTCCACTAGACAATGCTAGATCACAGCAGACTCAGTCTGCGATCAGCATGCTGCCACACAGCTTGAACAACCAAGGGAAACAAATCCCTCAACCAAGCTCTGCTACCCACAGAGCTTGAAGCCTGTTCCAGCTACCAGCTAGAACACCACCGGAGAAACCTCTCCCTTCCTCCACACACCGGAGGGAACCTGCTAATGACAATCTGTCACTAGCAACAGCAGAGATCACCGATCTCTCTTCCTCTGCAACCCATAGGGAAACTGGAGTAATACTCCCTTCCTCCACACACCGGAGGGGAACCAATTCAAATCAGAAGGATGAACAAAATGAAGAGAAAACAAAATAGGAACAAAGACAAACGAAGAAGCAGTCAGTTCAGAAACCAGTACAAATGTAGCTTCAAAAGAAGCAATTCATCAAACCACAGACACTGCTCTCTCTCTCGAACATACTCCTCTCGGATCTGGACAATTTGGGACTCTCTGCTCTTTCTTCTTTCTGGATCGTGCAGCCTCACACAGAAATGCCTTCTGCCTTTTTTTCTTTTCACGATCTTGCTTCTACTGAAGGACGAAGCTCCATATTTATAGCAGATATTGGGCGTGTGGCTGCCAGGTTCCCGCCCATGAACTTTTTGCCAGATCATTTGAATTTCGACCACATGGCAGCATCCTGACTAGGTTGCCATCTACGTGTCATGTTCCTGGTGTCTTGGATCACGTGCCAGGTACCAACCTCGGATCACGTGCCCAATCATCAGCCTGAATCGCCTGCAGATAGAGACAGATAGAATGTATATACTTAGTCAGTTCAGGCTATTTAGACGAGTGTATATACTTCAGACACATCAACTGAGTAAGTGTGTACAACGTGAGAGAGTGTATAGACTTAATGAATAAAGCTCATGTGAAGGCAGTGTATAGACTTATGAACAAGCGCATGAATGGCAGTGTATAGACATAATGAGCAAGCGCATGAAGGGCAGTGTATAGACTTAATGAATAAAGCACATGAATGGCAGTGTATAGACTTAATGAATAAAGCGCATGAATGGCAGTGTATAGACATGTGATGAACAATGCATGAACTAGCCTTGCCATTGTGTAGACTTTACATTGCTCAGCCACTGTGTAGACTTCACGAAGCCTACCCAGTGTACAGACTTTGTAACGTGTGTGCTGTGAGCACTGAAGGCTCAAGTTATAACAACAGAATGTATAGAGTTGTGGTCGGACAACCCAATGTGTAGACTTGAAACAAGAGGCCAGTGTTCAGACTTTGAGGAAGAGCTGCACTGTTCGCAATGTACAGACTTGATAGTGTAAGACTCTTAATAAGATGGTGAACATTGTATTGACTTGATGCCCAACGGTGATGTACAGACTTTGACAAGCTTGAGCCAGTGTATAGACTGTGCCAGAGTGAGACGATGCATGAGACGCTCGGCTGTACAGACTTGCAAAGTTCTGAATGAGACGATCGGCTGTAGGACCGATGTACAGACTCTGAATGTAAAGGCAGGCTGTATAGACTTGAATCGCTTGAAGCGATGTACAGACTTGATGAAGCTCAAGCAGTGTATAGACTTGTGAAGGCTTTAGCGTTGTACAGACATGGAAGAACCACTGTGAATGTATAGACTTGATAAACCACTATGGATGTATGGACTTGAGCGAATGAAGCCGATGTACAGACTTGCCTAAGACGCAGCATGAGACGCTGGCTGAGACGGACGTTGTACAGACTTTGAAGAGCAGTTCAATGTATAGACTTGAAGCCCCTGAGCTAAGGTATAGACTTCACGCTATACAGACTTTGTGTAACGCCCGGTGATTTTTGGAACAGGAATAAAAATATACATAATGATATACCTACTCTTATAAGTATATAATGTTAATTAAAAATTTATTCAAATAAATAAATGGTCAAGCGATATTCCTATATGGTTACTCAGATCGAACATGCCTCTGATACCTAGGACAAAGACTAATAAAAGTTAAACAAACTATGAGGAATAAAATCCCTATATACATACAAATTATTAATAGGTATTTGAGGGTTAGAAAGTAACAAATATGTTTATGAATATATAATGCAATATAAATAAATATAATACAACGTAAATAATCAAGGCCAGACTCGGTACACGACCCCCTGACATCCTGAGAAATCTCACAAAAAGAACTCATGAACCCTACCATTGTATTATCATAATTTTAAGAATAACATGTTATTTTTAAGTAAGGCATTTAATGCATAATACCATTTTATTTGAATTGAGAATCATTAAATCTTGAAGAAAACATCAATTAGTATTTTATTAATAATTTAAAAAAATTAATATTCACATTTATTACATTATACTTTTATTAGAAGGAAGAAATATAGCAACCCTGATAAAATATTAATAAAAATAAAGATTTTAAATAAATCAAATAAATAGATAAATAAAACAAAATGAAATAACGCCTCTGATAAAGGCGCTATTTAAATTAGACACGCCCGTAAACAAGGCGTGATTCAAGAAAGGACGCCCTCACCACATGGCGTCAAATTCCACACCAAATAGGGCAAGTAAGATAAACGCCCCTTTCATGGGCGTGTTTTAAACAAGAAACGCCTCTCCACTGGGCGTGTCTTTAAGAAACGCCCTATGACAAGGCGTCAATTTCATTTCCACTTCCGTTCGACCCAGGAACTTATCCAGGGAAGGATTATGCTAATCTAGTAAGTGTCTACTAGAGTAAGGACTCTATATTGGAAGCATTACTTCCAATCAAACTCTAACCCTAATAGGACCCTCAAAAATTCTATAAATACCCTAAATCTTCGAACCCTAAATCTATTTTGATCGAAGCTGCTGCTGCATACAAACATGTTAAGTTCTTCTTCCTTTCCTTGCTTTCGATCAACACATGAGGAGGTTTTAACCATCCTTCATCGTCGTTGCTATAGGTGGCTGCTTCTAGTGTTTGAAGATAAAGGGTCTTCATCATCATCGTCTTCATCACCATCGTTGTCGAAGAACAGGTAAAGTTCTTCTTTTTCCCTTGCCTTCAGGTTACGTAGGTAAAGAAGATTGATATCTTCTCTTCCTTTACAGGTAGCTGTGGCAATATCTTCCTGAAGAACGAAGGTTCTTCATCCACGAAGGTTCCAAACAGAGTATCAGTATTATCAAACCTTTCACGAGTCCTTCATCCAGATCAACTATAAGGTAGGTTTTCTCAAGGCACTGTAGCCCAAACAAGTTAATTCAATGATTATACATCATCACATGCATGAATATAAGTTTTAATATAGCTTCTACGCGTTTTCTGGAATATTTTTGAAAGAGACGCCCCTGTCAAGGGCGCTATTTTACAAGACACGACCCTGACCAGGTCGTCAATTCCTGAATTCGACGCCCTGTACAAAGGCGTTAATTCCATGAAATTACATGCAATTAATAATTGTTCACGTTTAAAATTTAATAGCTATGAAATCTTGAAACTAATGTAATGCATGAGTATACCGTGAAATCCTACTATTTTTCTTGTCATGACTATATATCTTGTCTCCTGAAATTTATTATCCTGAAATTTATAAAAATTCTTGAAAAGCATGAATTCACGACCTGAACAAAGTCGTTTCTTGTGAAACCCACGCCACGATCGAGGGCGTGAATTTGAAAATAACGCCCCCGTTCAGGGCGTGTCTTTGATAAATCCCAGAATATGTATATCCTGCAAAAAAAATAGGATTAAAGAATGGACGACCATTGTGCATGTCGTCACATTGAAATAAAACGCCCCTGTAAAGGGCGTGTTTTTGATAAAACACAGAATTATGGAAATTTCTGCAAAATTGGAAATGCATGTAAACGCCCTTATTTAAGGCGTTATTTACTTAAGTAGTGACTTAATCAAAGTCGTTATTTTCTGTAAAAATATTTTTACCTGTTACTGCTAACCGAGGGTTTGCATTATATTTATATATATGTATATGGGCACTATATCTCCACTCCGTGAGTATAGTCCCACGTTTTCATGTTGTTCTATCGATCACCCTCAACTCTCATTGACATACAAGCTCTCCATTGGACATTCCGTTCCTTTGGACTAGCGAGTTAGTCATAGAGACCTCCGTAAGACTCCTCGTACCTTGGATTCCCTCAAGGTCGACTGAGCTGGTTGTACCCTAAAAACCCATTACACAATCCTTACCATGTCACTCTAATGAAACATGGTATACCGGCCCTCATGTTATACTATATGTATGATATGAGAACTATCTTAAGGAATGGGGGAAAACATGCCATCAATGAGATGTTATTGTAGACCCCAATTCTATATCAATTTTGTTATGATGATTCTTGTGGACCTCATGTTATTAACATGCTGTTCTTGTAGATCACAATTCTATATAAAGGAGTGACCATCTACATATGGGCACTTATTTGTCATGGTACCCGGTTAGGGAACCAATTCCACCCAGCTTATCGACATGTCATGATTTATATGCTTTGCGTGGATTTTATCGCCAGTATGTCCTTACTCAAGGGTCTTGCCCTTGAATTTCATGAAAATCTTATCTTATCATCCTAATTAAAGCTTGTTCTTGGAACTCCTTATTGGCTATAAACTATCGTGGATGTCTAGATCTATCGTGAATGCTGTGCATATAGGGCCCGATCTGGTCCTGGGAGGAGCGCCCGAAAGTACTAGTGCCCATGGAAGTTTTAATGATAACGGTGTCTAGCATTGCACCGGAGTACTCTTTATCTTGATCTTTGGCATTCCACGATCTCTCTTTTCTTGCGTGCGTGACTTGACTTGCGTGACTTTACTAGCGTGGCCCGACACGGGCAATGTACTTGCGTGAAATAGCCAATAATCTATAAAGTCTCTCATGAAAGTTTCTTGAATGTTTTGCACGATGTGTTATTCTCTTGATTAGTTACTTGTTCAGTTATTTCTACATGCATAGCCTTATTGCATTTACATGTGAGAAATTGTAATTACTTAAACCCATTGCTAGTTCTTGAGATATAATTTCCTACTGAGCGTTCGCTCACTCCGTTTTATTCCAACATTTTCAGGTAAGCAGGTAGCTAGCAAGACCGAGACCCACACGGGCGGGACAAGTGTGCAAGCGAGCTGTGGAAACTAGTGAACCCGAGTCTTTTATCTTTCTTGAGTCTAGATAGTGTTGTCTAGCTAAGTCAGCTTGGCATCTCTTATTCAGTTATCTTGTCTAAGTCTGTTAGTATGTCGTTATCTTCTTTTCCATTATGTTGAAGTCTCCAAGATGGACAACAAGTTCTTGTAAGAGATTCATATTAGAAATAAAATTTCTATTGTTGTTCAAAATTATCTTGGTCTTATGCGATTGCTCTTGATCATTCACGACTGTTTAACTGCCACGTTCCGCTGCTATCGACCCGGGGCGTGACAGAGGTGGTATCAGAGCTTCGGCTTTCATATCCTCCAGGTTAAGTATCCTTGTCTGTCATATCAGAGCTTCGGCTTTCATATCCTCAGGTTAAGTATCCTTGTCTGTCATATCAGAGCTTCGGCTTTCATATCCTCCAGGTTAAGTATCCTTGTCTGTCATATCAGAGCCTCGGCTTTCTTATCCTCCAGTTATTGGGTTCCAATGACAGGTTAATTAAGCATCCTTGTCAGTCATATCAGAGCTTCGGCTTTCATATCCTCCAGTCCTTAGGTTGTTGAAACCAGGTTATAGGTTGAGTATCCTTGTCAGTCGTCCTATAGGAATTCCGTGAGAGATGGGTAGAACTTGGGGTTAAAGTTATAAAAGAAAGATAAAGTATTTACATTTCATTAACACTAAATCTTGAGTCAATAAATTATCCCTCCACTCATCCTTGCAGGAACCTAGATAAAATGGAAGCCTCTAAGCCGAGCCTTGTTCATGAAATGATCTTGGTGGATGTCCAAGTTTACGCGAGCCTTGTCAGGAGAGTTCAAGAACTAGAGAAAGTAGTGGAAGAAAAAGAAAGAGTTAAAGGGAAACATCAAACAGACAACTCCAAAGAGTTCACCGTTACCAAGAAAAGAATAAATGAGGAAGATATTTCACAAAGGTGTGAGAAATGCCAGAAATGTAAGAAGTGTAATAAGAGAAAAACTCAGGCGGATCAATCGCAAGATAAGTGTAAATCTTGTGGAAGATATGGTCACAAATCGAAGGAGTGTTGGTGGAGTTCGGGAGCATGTCTGCGTTGCGGGAAGTTAGATCACAAGATAGCGGAATGCCCCAAGAAGCCTCCAAAAGGAGTTCAAGATTTAACCAAACTTGCCAAAGGGAAAGATGTGGAAGGTATCCCTCAACCGTAATCCTAAATTAGCCCTTTTTCATTCTGAAGATTTCTTCTGCTCGTAATAAGTTATAGCTAGTTCTCTATTAGGAATGGAAGTTGATGTGAATTTGGGGACCAAATTCTCTTAAGTAGGGGAGGGTGTAACGCCCGGTGATTTTTGGAACAGGAATAAAAATATACATAATGATATACCTACTCTTATAAGTATATAATATTAATTAAAAATTTATTCAAATAAATAAATGGTCAAGCGATATTCCTATATGGTTACTCAGATCGAACCTGCCTCTGATACCTAGGACAAAGACTAATAAAAGTTAACCAAATTATGAGGAATAAAATCCTATATACATACAAATTATTAATAGGTATATGAGGGTTAGAAAGTAACAAATATATTTATGAATATATAATGCAATATAAATAAATATAATACAACGTAAATAATCAAGGCCAGACTCGGTACACGACCCCCTGACATCCTGAGAAATCTCACAAAAAGAACTCATGAACCCTACCATTGTATTATCATAATTTTAAGAATAACATGTTATTTTTAAGTAAGGCATTTAATGCATAATACCATTTTATTTGAATTGAGAATCATTAAATCTTGAAGAAAACATCAATTAGTATTTTATTAATAATTTAAAAAAATTAATATTCACATTTATTACATTATACTTTTATTAGAAGGAAGAAATATAGCAACCCTGATAAAATATTAATAAAAATAAAGATTTTAAATAAATCAAATAAATAGATAAATAAAACAAAATGAAATAACGTCTCTGATAAAGGCGCTATTTAAATTAGACACTCCCTTAAACAAGGCGTGATTCAAGAAAGGACGCCCTTACCACATGGCGTCAAATTCCACACCAAATAGGGCAAGTAAGATAAACGCCCCTTTCATGGGCGTGTTTTAAACAAGAAACGCCTCTCCACTGGGCGTGTCTTTAAGAAACGCCATATGACAAGGCGTCAATTTCATTCCACTTCCGTTCGACCCAGGAACTTATCCAGGGAAGGATTATGCTAATCTAGTAAGTGTCTACTAGAGTAAGGACTCTATATTGGAAGCATTACTTCCAATCAAACTCTAACCCTAATAGGACCCTTAAAAATTCTATAAATACCCTAAATCTTCGAACCCTAAATCTATTTTGATCGAAGCTGCTGCTGCATACAAACAGGTTAAGTTCTTCTTCCTTTCCTTGCTTTCGATCAACACATGAGGAGGTTTTAACCATCCTTCATCGTCGTTGCTATAGGTGGCCGCTTCTAGTGTTTGAAGACAAAGGGTCTTCATCATCATCATCTTCATCACCATCGTTGCCGAAGAACAGGTAAAGTTCTTCTTTTTCCCTTGCCTTCAGGTTACGTAGGCAAAGAAGATTGATATCTTCTCTTCCTTTACAGGTAGCTGTGGCAATATCTTCCTGAAGAACGAAGGTTCTTCATCCACGAAGGTTCCAAACAGAGTATCAGTATTATCAAACCTTTCACGAGTCCTTCATCCAGATCAACTATAAGGTAGGTTTTCTCAAGGCACTGTAGCCCAAACAAGTTAATTCAATGATTATACATCATCACATGCATGAATATAAGTTTTAATATAGCTTCTACGCATTTTCTGGAATATTTTTGAAAGAGACGCCCCTGTCAAGGGCGCTATTTTACAAGACATGACCCTGACCAGGTCGTCAATTCCTGAATTCGATGCCCTGTACAAAGGCGTTAATTCCATGAAATTACATGCAATTAATAATTGTTCACGTTTAAAATTTAATAGCTATGAAATCTTGAAACTAATGTAATGCATGAGTATACCGTGAAATCCTACTATTTTTCTTGTCATGACTATATATCTTGTCTCCTGAAATTTATTATCCTGAAATTTATAAAAATTCTTGAAAAGCATGAATTCACGACCTGAACAAAGTCGTTTCTTGTGAAACCCACGCCACCATCGAGGGCGTGAATTTGAAAATAACGCCCCCGTTCAGGGCGTGTCTTTGATAAATCCCAGAATATGTATATCCTGCAAAAAAAATAGGATTAAAGAATGGACGACCATTGTGCATGTCGTCACATTGAAATAAAACGCCCCTGTAAAGGGCGTGTTTTTGATAAAACACAGAATTATGGAAATTTCTGCAAAATTGGAAATGCATGTAAACGCCCTTATTTAAGGCGTTATTTACTTAAGTAGTGACTTAATCAAAGTCGTTATTTTCTGTAAAAATGTTTTTACATGTTACTGCTAACCGAGGGTTTGCATTATATTTATATATATGTATATCGGCACTATATCTCCACTCCGTGAGTATAGTCCCACGTTTTCATGTTGTTCTATCGATCACCCTCAACTCTCATTGACATACAAGCTCTCCATTGGACATTCCGTTCCTTTGGACTAGCGAGTTAGTCATAGAGACCTCCGTAAGACTCCTCGTACCTTGGATTCCCTCAAGGTCGACTGAGCTGGTTGTACCCTAAAAACCCATTACACAATCCTTACCATGTCACTCTAATGAAACATGGTATACCGGCCCTCATGTTATACTATATGTATGATATGAGAACTATCTTAAGGAATGGGGGAAAACATGCCATCAATGAGATGTTATTGTAGACCCCAATTCTATATCAATTTTGTTATGATGATTCTTGTGGATCTCATGTTATTAACATGCTATTCTTGTAGATCACAATTCTATATAAAGGAGTGACCATCTACATATGGGCACTTATTTGTCATGGTACCCGGTTAGGGAACCAATTCCACCCAGCTTATCGACATGTCATGATTTATATGCTTTGCGTGGATTTTATCGCCAGTATGTCCTTACTCAAGGGTCTTGCCCTTGAATTCCATGAAAATCTTATCTTATCATCCTAATTAAAGCTTGTTCTTGGAACTCCTTATTGACTATAAACTATCGTGGATGTCTAGATCTATCGTGAATGCTGTGCATATAGGGCCCGATCTGGTCCTGGGAGGAGCGCCCGAAAGTACTAGTGCCCATGGGAGTTTTAATGATAACGGTGTCTAGCATTGCACCGGAGTACTCTTTATCTTGATCTTTGGCATTCCACGATCTCTCTTTTCTTGCGTGCGTGACTTGACTTGCGTGACTTTACTAGCGTGGCCCGACACGGGCAATGTACTTGCGTGAAATAGCCAATAATCTATAAAGTCTCTCATGAAAGTTTCTTGAATGTTTTGCACGATGTGTTATTCTACATGCATAGCCTTATTGCATTTACATGTGAGAAATTGTAATTACTTAAACCCATTGCTAGTTCTTGAGATATAATTTCCTACTGAGCGTTCGCTCACTCCGTTTTATTCCAACATTTTCAGGTAAGCAGGTAGCTAGCAAGACCGAGACCCACACGGGCGGGACAAGTGTGCAAGCGAGCTGTGGAAACTAGTGAACCCGAGTCTTTTATCTTTCTTGAGTCTAGATAGTGTTGTCTAGCTAAGTCAGCTTGGCGTCTCTTATTCAGTTATCTTGTCTAAGTCTGTTAGTATGTCGTTATCTTCTTTTCCATTATGTTGAAGTCTCCAAGATGGACAACAAGTTCTTGTAAGAGATTCATATTAGAAATAAAATTTCTATTGTTGTTCAAAATTATCTTGGTCTTATGCGATTGCTCTTGATCATTCACGACTGTTTAACTGCCACGTTCTGAGCAAACGACACGTTCCGCTGCTATCGGCCCGGGGCGTGACACTTTGAGCTTTGATCGTTTGAGCAGAATGCAATGTACACACTTAGCAATGTATAGACTTGGCCAGGAAAGCGTAGGGAAATGTATGAGTGTATAGACTTGGTAAAACAAGGTTCAGTGTATAGACTTGGAGAAGCGAAACCGATGTACAGAGTTTGAAGGATTTGAACGGGAGAGTGTATGGACTTGGTTTCTGTAGCAGTGTATGGAGTTGGAGGTATGAAGGCGATGTATGGACTTGGTGAACACTGCAATAGTAATCGGATGTATAGAGTTGAAGTTTAGACAAACCAGTGTATAGACATGAAGCTTGACAATCCAGTGTATAGAGTTGAAGCTTGGAAGGATGTATAGAGTTGAGCTGTACTGACTTTGGCAATGTGCAGACTTAACTGGTCGGGCAGTGTACAGACTTAGAATATAAAGACCAGTGTATAGACTTCAGTTAGAAGATGCCCGATGTACAGACTAGAAGAAGATATGCCAATGTACAGACTTAATAGATCAAGCTGGTGTATAGACTTTGGTACCCAAGCTATCAATGCTCTGATGCGTCGACCCACCCTTGCTGATGAGTCGACCCACTACTGTCCATATTAACCAAACAGTGTAGATAGATGATATAATGAAACAGCATATGAACTGAACTCACTTAGGTGATGAACCAGCATAAATCTAGAGATAGAAGATTTATTTATAGTGTGAGACATCATCAAAACCATAGGGATGCAACAGTATCCACCTCGTACCGCCCACTGTAATAATATTCTTCCAGGGTGAAGCCCAACCCTGGATGTTGAGAGACACGTCTCATTTCCTTATCCAGATTTGCAGGATGCCACATCTTCTGGAAAGCTTCCTTACGTTTTTGAGACTGATCGGGAGGGATGTGTTGGTTCTGAAACATCCTGGCCAATCGATCAGTTGTAAATGCCAGGCCTTGAACAGGAACCCGTGGGTTGACTAGATCTTCGGGGAGACTGCAGTATGTATCTTCCCGAGTGGGATGCTCCTCAGCTGTATAGAACAAGCTGCGGGGCCCATCTTCCTGTGTCACCTCCCAAGCTTTGAAAGGTTCGACAGTGGGATCATTGAGGCCGGGGACTGGCTTGGTGAGTCCGGCCGGGACTCCGATGCGGTTGTGATGTCGATTGAACTGCACTTCTTTAGCTTTGGGGTATAATGCTGGGGGTGTTACCCTGCCGACATCTCCAGAAGCTGTGATGTGGGAGACCACCTTTGGCTTGACATATCCGCGCGGCGGCGGTGGATACCAACCGTCACCCGATTTATTCTTCGAGGCCCGTATGGGGGCCTCAGCTTCAGAAACCTTCCGGGAAGGCCCTGTATATAGGTTGGCGTCTGCCAAGTGACATTCAAACACCTCGAATGGGTGGATATCAGCAAATATCCTCTCCTCCTTCCCCTGGAGGCTGTATTTGATGCATTGGTAGAGCATGGAGGGCACCACCATATTTTCATGCAGCCATGGGTGGCCGAGCAGTGCTTTGTAAGAGGTGCGAGAGTCAATGACATGAAACTGCACCGTTGTAGTGAAATCTACCAGGGTCAGTGTGAACTCTGCCACTCCCATTGAAACCTCACATTTTTGGTTGAAGCCAGCGATACGCATATCCCCGACTTTCTCGAGATGCACTTTAAAGTGGTACCTCTCGTATATCCTATATGGCAGGATGTTGACTGCGGCACCAGGATCGACCAGGATCCGGTTCAGTTCTCTTCCATTTAGGTGCCCTTTAAAATATAGCGGCAGGTTGTGGCTGGCAGTAGGCAGTAGCATGTCTTCTGGAGAGAAGGTCATACTGGCTTCTGGTATAGCCTCAGCTATGCAGGCTTCAAAATGAGCAGGCGTCTGTAGAGCAGTGATGATCGCCTGTCGAGTTTCTTCACTCAAAGAGAGAATTTCCCAGATCGTAAATCGAGCGGGGAGCTTTTTGAGCAACTTCATTATTCGGCTCCCAGCCCGGACATTGGAGAGCTTCATCTCTTCATCCCATCTGGGCTTGGGGAGGTTTTGATTTGTGGGTCCAGACGGACCTGCTTCCTCTTCCTCGGACCCGGCACCCTCTTGACTGGCACCGGCTGTCGGGTCTTCTTTATTAGTTACCGTAGGGCAAGCTCCATCTGCATTCGCATCCTCAGTAGATTGCACTGGCTGCGGGTGAATGGCCCTGGATGTAGGGTTAGCATCTTGGCAGGACTGCTTCCCTTTTGACATCTTCATAAATTCAAGGAATGAAGGGACTGCCTTGCCCCCACTTTTGTTGTATAGGCCCGACGGAGGAGGGATTTGGACTCCCTTAACCTCCAGCGGAGGTGTCTTGTAGGGTTGCTCCCCTCTGAACATGATGTTGTGATTGGGTGGTGGCTGGCGCCCCCATTTTCGGCCCGACCGAGTGGCATGCGCAGCAGTTGCGGCCTCGGCTTTGCCTCCCCCAGCATGGGGTGTGAAGCAAATTCCTTCTTCTTCCTCTTCTCCGGGTAGGTTGAAGAGTGCTGACAGGGTATTGCAGGAGACAACCTGTGTTTTATTGGCCCCAGCGGCCTTTCTTTTCTTCTTCTTTTGCTTTCTCTTCTTTTTGGTTTCTGCGGGTGCCTGCCCCCAGAGCAGGCTGCCCTCTTCAGGGGATGCTGCTTCAGCTTCCTCCACCTGTTTGAGTGAGAGTTGTTCCAGTTCTTGCCACGGGACGTGGTCCCGTACCAGCAGAGGTTTCAATTCGGGCTGTACATATTCATCTAGCCCTTCAATCAGGTGCTGTAGTCGAAGGATCCCAGGATTGGTTTCCTTGATTACTGGCAGCGGAGTCTGTCTCCTCCTGTTAGGTGTATGTATTCTGATGGCTGTAGGTGGAGTGACCCATACGGGTGCTACCACTGACGGAGCAGGCCGGGGTGTAATGCCACGGATATGTGCCCCCTTTTCTGGGCAGGGTGCCCTCTTCTTCTTGTGCTTTACAGGGATCTGTTGCCACCCCTGCTGTTCTTTTACGGGCTCCAGGAAATGGATTTTGTAGGTGCTCCGTGTGCTTGCTTCAGAGATCTCCTCGGGCAATGCCTAGTAGAGGGAGATCATGTTGACTGCTGCCTTCCTGAAAGGGGCTGCATGTGGCTGAGGAGGGTCTACTTTGTATTCTCCCAGCTCTATCTCATTCTTCTTCACCATCCCTTCGATGACGTCTTTGAAAACATAATAGTCTTCGATTGGATGTCCCAACATCTGGTGGTAGGGGTAGAATCTTGGACTGTCTTTTCTTTTCAAGTCCTCCGGCCTCCTTGGCTCAGGCAAAGTGACCATGCTGTATTCTGTTACCCAGTCGAACAGGACTCGGGTCTTGTCTTTTGGAAAGGAATAGGCTTTCCTCATTTTGTCCCCCAGCGAAGGACCTTCTTTATCATCTAGAGCTTTTGCAGGTTGCGGGGGAGCCGCTTTCTTGCCTTTCTCCTTCTGTTGTTCGAACGCCTTGATATCAAGCGCATTCGCTTCTTTAGGTGTGGGGCGCCGTTCCGCAGCCTTGCCTTTCTGGGCTGTGCTGGCAGTTGACGCCGGGACAGGCTTGGCTAGAAAAGCCTCCACCTCGGCCACCACATTATTCAGCCGGTCGAACGACCGTATTTCCATACCAATCATCTTTTCCAGAACCTCCCTCTTGAGATTTTGTTTGCATATTTGCACAGCGTCCTCCTGATGCGGGGGCCGCTTGCACCTCATTCCGAGGTTCCTCCACCTCTTGATGTAATCAAGGGCTGTCTCATCTGCCCTTTGTTTTGTTGAGTAGAGTTCGGCCACTGTGACCTCCCTCTCTGTGACATGGAATCTTTCTCTGAATTTTCTCTGCATATCCGACCAATCACTGATTGACCCGGCCGAGAGGCTAGAGTACCATTCAAATGTGAGCCCCGTCAGCGAGGACCCGAAGAACTTCAGCAGATATGACTCGTCGGTGGCCAGATCACTCATAACGGTCATATAATATGCAATATGCTCTTTAGGGGACCCCTTCCCGTTGAATTTGTCGAATTTGGGCGGCTTGTTGACCCCTGGGGGAAGTCGTTTAGCCGCATGGTGTTGCGGGTAGGGCACCCGATAGGCATCGAATGCGACGTAGTCGCCTTCACTTTTCTCTGCGAGCTTCAGCTCGATCATCCTTTCCACCATCATCCAGTTTACGACCGTGGGGTCGACTGGCTCCGGATAGAAGTGCGCTGGCTGAAGGTATGGGGTGACCAGGGTGGTCGCCTGTGGAGGACGCCGCAGCGGGGGTGTCGGATGCACCTGGGGGAGCACCGGAGGTAGCAGCGGCTGAGGCTGTGGCGGCCGCTGTTGTGCTGTCGCCATGCTTGGCTCTGACGGCTGGGACAGTGTATAGAGCGGTGGAGGGTCGTCACGAAGAACCGCTCCTCTGGATGATTCACCCTGGACTTCGGGTGGTTTAGAAGCCGATGAATGCTCAGTCTTTTCCATCAGCTGTTTCTTCAGAGAGTCTATCTCCCGTTGATATTTTTGCAGCAGCATCAGAACTGATGGATCTATAGTGGTGGGGATACCCTCTGTCATTTCCCCGGACGTACCCTCAGGCAGGATGTCGAGGAGGATGTCATCTTCTTCTTCCGTCATCACCACATTAGCGGTCAAGACGGGGGCCTTATCATCCCAGCGGGGATAGACCTGGGGTTGTTTCCCTCTCATGATCATCAGAAGCTCTCTTGCTGCTTCTATTCTGCGGGTAGCTGGCCCGGGCCGTACGGCCAATTGAGCCAGTTCTTGGGGGTCTTCAGGAAGCTCCCCATATCGGCTGGATATACCAGCCATGTTGCAAGTAAAGAACTGCATCCTTCTTCTCTGTCGATGGACCCTCCGTCTAGCTTGTTGCGGAAAGGTCAGCCTCTCGAACACAGAAACTCTTCTTTTTTCTTCCCGCTCGGGGAAGGCTTCATCGGCTTCGATCTCGAAACCATCGTTGTATCCATTATCGTCGACTGACGACACCATCATTCTATCTTCCATATCCTCTTCATCCGCCGCTGATGGGCGGTAATCTTCCTCAGTGGCGACTGTCTGCATTAGTCCCTGCTGACCCAGCGAGGGGTTGCCCAGCCCTCGAAAGTAGTTCCTGATCAGACAGGTTACCTCCTCCTGACCCCGCTCTTGATAGAGTACGGGGGATAGTTGTCGACCTCCAGTAGGAGGGATATAGGCCAGCCGAGCTCTGTCGGCCGGATGTTGGAATCTTCATCCCGTGACTGGGACGTTGGCTTGGCGGGCAGCAGCCCGGAAACTTCTGCGGCGCGGAGGATCCGCAACCACCTCTTCTTCTTTCCTCGGGGGAAAGCCCCTTTCTCTTCTCACCTCCGCCTCGTCGTTCATAGGACGGCGGCGGATGGCTGTTAGATGGTGGGCAGGTCGGGTCCGCTTGGGAACCCACACCTATTTGAACTTCTTCGGCCTGAGTGTCGAGCTTCCTTGGCCATAGGGGCCGGTTTCTTCTCTTTCTGCCCTCCTTCCAGCGAGAGCTTGATAGGTATTGTGGACAGGAATGTTGGGGAAGACTCGGTCTGGGGTCACCCGGGCCGTGCGTCCGTCGAGAAGACGCGCATGCCTCCAACTAGCATAGATTTCCCGGACTGAGATAGGGTTCCGGTGATTACAGCAGCATTCTTGCGGGCCTGGCGACGCTGGCGTCCTCCAGGGTGTTTGTTGATGACATTGGGGTGGGTCCCACGTATGACGTGGTGCACCAGACAGCTAGCGGCCGGGGTCGGACTTTCAGACAAGTCTTTGCAGCAGGGAACCTCCAGGGGCTCCATTTTCTCTACAGCTTCCTTGACAGGTTCTGGGGCTTCGACCTCCAGCATATCTACAAAGGCTAACCCCAAAAAGTTGGGGAAGCCCACAGCGGCAGGGAAGCTGCCTGAATTCCATGGGTACCGCCAGGTACCCTTGCGCGTGTCCAGCGACTATCGACAGATCGAAGTCAACGCCAGTTATCCCGTTGATCGCCATTGATCCGCCTGCACAGACAAACGAAGCAATAATCAGTAGCCTTTGAGAGGGCTTCGAAGCCCGAATATCCCGGCAAAGAGATGAAAGGTGACACTGGTCCCACCGGGCGTGCCAGACTGTTTGCGATGGGTTTTATCCGACCATCTTATTGTTTTATTTCGTGTATATATGTATATATGTACATATATACATGTCTTATTTCACGTATCGATCAACCAATTAACTAACCGGTAATTAACTGACTGATTGACCACGCGGGCGTGCCAGTCACATGAGTGATAATTTTATGATGCGCTCATTCTGACCCGTGTCGGGCGAATGTGAGGTTCGGTCGGGACCAGCAGTCCGTTATACCATAAAGGCTATGGCGTTAATTACATCCCCCACGAGGAGGGAACAACTTTGATTAATTGTCGAGATGAAGGGCTGTCGAGGCCGGAATAAAGGATACAGAGCATGCGAGTGATCATACGAGATGCTGTGATTGACTACACACGATTTATTTGCGTGGGCCTCGGTACATGGCGGAGGACTTAGGCCCGAAGACCACCTTCACGCGTAACAAGACCTCTGATCAGGCATAGCCCGACCTTCCGGCAATGTCATTTGATATACCGAGGAGGCGCACACTCAAGCATGCATTGACGCGACCTGAATGCCTGGACTAAGGCATAACGACAAAAACTCAAGACATATCAATTCAAGCTCGAACAAGCTAATTTATTCTGTTCACTGATCAAAGAGTTTACTTCATTTTTTTTATGGTTGACACCAGAAATCATCCCGGGAGCGGGGAAGAGACTGGAACGACACAACGACATGATTCGGCATGAAACCGGTGCAACGCTTGCGAAGACAGGGGTTAAAATGCTTGAAACGGCGCCCTGAAACATAGGTAAATGGCTTAAAACGGCGCCAGAAACCGTAGGTGAATGAAGGGGGTTAAACCGACGCGGCCTGATTAGGGCGCGCCGGGAAGGGCGCGCCGTTTTAAGGCGCGCCGTTTAAGGCGTGCCATGTATGAACGGCGCCGATTTAGCCCAATCTCACGGAAACCCAGATTTTATTGGCTTATTTATGGATTTATTAAAATGTTTTGGAAGATTTTTACAAGTTGATTGAGTAGATTATTCGTCGGATTGGTCCCAAACCATCCAAAAGTTAAGTCGTGGAATCGCGCGAGGTTCATACTCAAGCGCGGCGATCATTCCGAGTTTGGACTCGTTCAAGCCGAATTTCGGCAGCATCTCCCCGTCCCGGAGGATTCATCGGGGAGAAGCGGGGAGTACTCACGTAGTGGAGCAAACCCCTAAGGGCCGGGTGGCACAACGGCGGCCGGCAAACCCGAACGGACAGGGAGACCCCGAGGCATAGCCTGCTAGGGGCACCGAATCCGTGGGCGACAGTGAGTGACAAAGACCGCTCAATATGGGAGTGAAGACCCCGAGGGCTAGCCTACGAGGGGCACGCAACCTGAGTCACCACCACACTCGAATAGGGACGACCGAGACAGGAGGGAAACCCCGAGGGCTGGCCTACGAGGGGCACGCGACCCACGGCCACCACAAAGCCTATTAAGGACTGTGCATTCGTAGTGTTGGGATTAACCCATTTTTTTGTATACTCACTGGCCTTCAGAAATCCATTATTGGCAAGTGGACTCGTCGAGCCGAGAAGTCAGGATGAAAGATCAGGGGAATGTTCCCCCTCCCCGGATCATCGAACCACACTGATGAAACAGCAGAACAGTGCGGTGAGAACACTCGCATAACTAGCAGGCCAAAGATAATGCCTGGAGATGCGCATACATACATGTATGTGAGTATTCACAAATCAAAGCAACATTCATCAGTCGATGCTTAAAAAGAGAGAAAAAAAATGATAACGGGAATGTGGGGACGGCCTTATCTCCCTCTGTTCATGGTCGAGAACAGAGGGGGTATTAAGAGGACAGCCCAGACAGATCGAAGGACCACACGTATAGACACACCTCACACGGTGAAAACCCTTTATATTCGATCAGAAAAGAAACCCCCGGGGAAGGGAATTAATGTGGCCCCTGCCATAGTGGGGCATGTAAGCGTCGAGGGAGACGAAATGGGAATAAAATCGTTCAGACAGAGAAACGCAACGCACGGTGCTTCGTATTCATCCTCCGCGGCGCCGGCATCGCTGTAGGGCGCCGTTTCACCGGCTACAAGGAAAGGGGAAAAGTGACCGGGAAAGGGGGGAAATCCAGAGGAAGAGGGAGGCAACATTCACTCACGATATGAACAACAGAAAAGGAAAGTGCGCAGAAGATCATTCCGGCACCAGCGTTGTCGCTCGGCCACCGCTTTTATTAATATAAGAGACTAGTTACAGATGAAGAGAAAGAGTAGAGATGCTGGTGAGGCAGGGGAAGTCGGGCTGGTATCCTCGCCCCTTCCCCTCGCTCACTTACATTGTATTAGAAGAAAATGAAGATGAAACAAAGGGGGTTCACCGAGAGAAAACACGGGAAACCCACCTAGGTAGATAAAAGACAAAATGCTCTCCTTCTCCGATTCTGGGAGGCTCGAGTGGAGCAGAGCGGCGGCCGCCGAGAGGCTCAGATGAAGACTTCTTCGGACAGCAAAGAAACCCTCGACTCCTCTCCCTAGACCTCTCTTCTCTCTTTCTAATTCTCTTTTTTTTTCTTTTGATTCCGCCTCTTTCTTCTCCTCTCTCTCTTCGGATCCCCCCTTTTCTCTGGCCGAAGGCAGGACATATATAGGACCTTTTGTTAGTCCGGCGCCCCGGGGAGGGGGGCGCGCCGGATTTGGTGGCGCCGAGAAGAGGTCCCGATTGGCTTTCGCGCGCCGGTTCGACGGCGCCGTATTAGGGGGCGCCGTTTTAATTTGCTTGTTCGGCACGACTAGGCCGGTGGGTCCGGGGATGATTCCGAAGCTCCCGTTGACTGTTCCTTCCGCGCTGGCCTTTGAAAAACCTTGACGTGGTGTCGAGGAAGCTCTCGATATGACGAACGGCCTTGATCAGACCTCCGCGTGTGTCTGGCCCGATCATACGGGCATCCTGTTGACACGGCCTTCGGCACTGTGATTTGTGCTTCTGGTCGAGACGGACTCGTGCTCGGGGCTTCTTTACGGGACGGTGTTGCATCCCGGATGATTCTGCCTTGAATGGCTATCGATCGGCCACTAATGGGCCCATTATGACGAGGAGCCGAACCCATGTCGGGTGATCGGGACCCTCTGCTGACAGAACCCTCGGCCCCTTGTTATGGACGGGCGGGGACGCTTTTCCTCCTTAGGAGAGCCATTGGGTAGAACGTCGTCCTTGGTCGGGTGACGGGTGTGGAGTAGCGACATGACGAGGTCGATGCCGGATCATTGGGCAGGCTTGATCGCTCCCCCGGTTGGTTGCTGGTTCACTTCGACTCTCCTGAGGTAAAGTCCCCGGTGCTCATTTCAAGGCGACTTGGGGCTCCGTCAGCTTGAAGGGTCTTTGATAAGGTGATCTTCATCGGCTTCTGTGCTTCAGTGGGCCGTATCATTCGTCTTTACGGCTCGGTCGCCAAACGATTATATTTTGAGTGCCAATAATGCAATGGGTTTCCGAGAGATTGGGCTACAATCTCATCTGCAAACACCAAGGCTGCTCTCTCATCCTTGGAAGCTGCGACGGCAATGGATTTGCTAATAGAACAATCCACTCAGCCGCTGGCACAAGAAATCAAGAAACCTCAGGAAGCTCTGGCGGTGTCTGACGAGGAAGTCAAAGTGCTCGACCCTCAAGATGGCATTCCAGACTTCGTTGACCTCCAACCGGCACCTCCAGAGATAGAAGACGGAGGCCAAGCCACAGTCGATGAACTAATAGAAGTCAACCTGGGAAATGAGAAGGACCCTAGGCCTACCTTCCTCAGCACCCAACTATCCCCAGAAGAACGGGAGCTGTACATTCAGCTACTGCTAGAATACCGGGATTGCTTCGCCTGGACTTACAAAGAGATGCCAGGTCTAAACCCCGTTGTCTCGCAACATGAGTTGGCAATTAGCCCTGACGCCGAGCCGGTAAAGCAACCACCGCGGCGCATGAGGCCAGAGCTCATCACCCAAATTTGTGCTGAAGTCGACAAGCTCATTGACGTGGGATTTGTTGAAGAAAATCAGTACACCACGTGGCTGGCAAATATCGCCCCCGTGAAAAAGAAGAATGGACAGATCCGGATATGTGTCGACTTCCGGGATCTAAATAAAGCCTGCCCCAAAGATGACTTCCCGGTGCCAATAATCGAGGTTATGATTGATGCTACAACCGGCCATGAGGCCCTTTCATTCATGGACGGGTCTTCCGGCTACAATCAGATTTGGATTGCGGAGCATGATCGAGTCCATACTGCTTTCCGAACTCCTAACGGCATTTATCATTACAAGAGAATGCCGTTCGGACTAAAGAATGCTGGCACAACCTATCAGCGCGTAATGACCAAAATCTTTGATGAACTGCTCTACCGCAAGGTCGAGTGCTACATAGATGACCTGGTGGTCAAAACCAGAAGAAAAGAAGATCATCTGCAAGACCTCCGGATTGTTTTTCAGAGGCTAAGGCAGCATGAGCTAAAAATGAACCCTATGAAATGTGCGTTCGGAGTGTCGAGCGGAAAATTCTTGGGCTTCATCGTCCGATATCGGGGAATCGAGATAGACCCCGCAAAGATCAAGGCGATTTAGGGGTTACCTCCACCAAGGAACATCTCCGAGCTGAGATCACTACAGGGCCGTTTGGCTTATATCCGGCGTTTCATTTCCAATTTGTCAGGGCGATGCCAGCCTTTTCACAAGTTGATGATGAAAGATGTCCCCTTTTATTGGGATGAAGATTGCCAGGCAGCCTTCAACAAGCTAAAAGACTACCTGAAAACTCCTCCAGTGTTGGGCGCACCGGTGAAAGGACGACCATTGATACTGTATATAGCAGCTACACATAATTCTCTGGGGGCAATGCTAGCCCAGAATAATGAAGAAGGGAAAGAACAAGCCCTCTATTACCTCAGTCGGAGACTGGTCAGAACTGAAGAGAAATATACTTATATTGAGAAGATCTGTCTGGCGCTGGTCTTCGCAGTTAAAAAGCTCCAACACTATATGTTGTCGCATGAAATCAGCTTGGTATCCAAAGAGGATCCCCTGAAGTACATTATGTCTCAACCGGCACTCAAAGGCCGCCTGGGCAAATGGGCGGTAATCCTTATGGAGTTTGATATCTCCTACGTGCCGCACAAGGCCGTCAAGGGCCAAGCTATTGCAGACTTCTTCGCTGAGCACCCAGTGCCCAGGGATTGCCCGTTGGAGCCGGAGCTTCCTGAAGATGAAACCCTAGAGGCCGTGCAAGTACAGCCCTCCTTATGGCAACTATACTTTGATGGCGCTTCCAGAATTGACACCTCTGCCACCGGGTCAGCTAGGGTCAGAGCAGGAGCAGGCATAGTCCTGAAATCCCCAGAAGGAGAAGTGGTGCATACATCCTGTTCCATAAACAAGCAATGCACAAACAATGAAGCGGAATATGAAGCCCTGATAATCAGTTTGCAAATTGCTCTATCCATGGGAATTCAGATGCTGGAAGCATTCGGAGACTCCATGCTAGTTATAAAATAGCTAGAAGGAGAGTTCGATGTACGAAAGCAAGAGCTCCTCTCCTATCACCAGTTGGCAACTCGCCTGATGTCAAAATTTTACTTCATCGGCATTAAGCACATCAATCGAGGCCGGAATGCTCAGGCAGACGCCCTGGCTAAGCTGGCCAGTTCATTGGCGGTCCCGCCAGACATATGCCTGAATATAACAGTGATCAACCGCCGACAGGTCCCCAGCGTGACAGAGGTCCTGACCGACGAACAAGAGATGGAAGTAGCAGTCATCAAAGGGGTTCAGCAGCTCGATTGGTGAGAGCATCTCCTACGCTGGTTTCAGCACCAACAACTTCCAAAAGAAAAGGAACAGAGAATGAAGCTCCTGAGGGTCAAGGATTCTTACGAGATGAGAAGCGGGACCTTGTTCCGAATTATGGCAGATGCCCGAAGGAAAGTCCTACTCCGTTGCTTGTCTTCAGCAGAAGCAGGACAGGTGATGCAGGAGGTCCATGCAGGATCAGCTGGAGCACACCAGGCTGGCCCGAAGATGAAAATTGAGATAAAGAAACTGGGTTACTATTGGCCCACTATATTTGACGATTGCTGCAGGTTTGCCAAGGCTTGTCAGAAGTGTCAAGAACATGCTAATGTGGCAAGAAGACCTCCAGTGCCATTGCATCCCACCCTACCAAGCTGGCCGTTTGCTCAGTGGGGCACGGACGTAGTAGGGCCGCTACCAGCATCTTCATCAGGGTGCCGATATATCTTAGCAGCTGCAGACTACTTCTCCAGATGGGCGGAAGCAGTAGCACTAAGAGATGTGACGGGAGAGCTAGTTGCATGATTCTTCCAGCAAAATGTAATATTCCGGTTCGGGATCCCCAGCCGAATCATCTCTGATAATGGCAGCCATTTTTGAAATCAGAAGATTTATCGGCTGGCCGACAAATACAAAATGGACTGGAGGACATCCTCCCCCTACAACCCTCAAGCTAATGGACTTGCAGAAGCCTTTAACAAGACTCTATGCACATTGATGGCAAAGACTGTCAAGTCTAATAAAAAAGATTGGGAAGAAAGGATGTACGAAGCACTTTGGGCCTATCGTACTGTCTACAAGACCCCAACCGGCTGTTCACCGTTCTCCCTCGTCTACGGGTCAGAAGCTGTGGTGCCGATTGAACTTGAAGTTCCTTCATTATGAGTTGCCATCCAGCATGGACTAATCGGTGGTGAGCAGACCAATGCAGAAAGGAGATTGGAAGAGCTCGTTGAGCTCGAAGGAAAGCTTGGGGTGATCTTCAAGGCGACTTGGGGCTCCGTCAGCTTGAAGGGTCTTTGATAAGGTGATCTTCATCGGCTTCTGTGCTTCAGTGGGCCGTATCATTCGTCTTTACGGCTCGGTCGCCAAAGGATTATATTTTGAGTGCCAACAAATGCCCCCCAGACGTAGGCGGTGCAAGTGAGGCAAGAATGTGGCAAGGCCTACGGATGAGCTTCGTTTGGCTGACAGAAGCTCGAACGGCACTTAATTCCGGCTTCGGATGTTAATCCGGCGCCGCAAGAAGCTTGAAAGGCACCATTTAAAACGGCACGCCCTCGAGCTTCGAAGGTTAAAACGGCGCCGATGTAGCCGGCGTGCCCTGAGCTTTGGGGGTTGAGACGGCGCGGCCTCCACGGCGCGCCAATTACTTAAAATGGCGCGCCCTGGGGCGCGCCGTTTTAACAGGGGTGGAGCCCCCTATATATTGTTTTCTTCTTCATTTTTTCTTCATAGTTCTTCATTTGCAAATCTTCTTTCTCTCACCTCCCTTTCTCCTCTTCCCGCGGCGCCGAGTGGCTCAGGGTTCGGGCGATTTCGCCCTATGAGCGGGTGAGTTGAGTGTTATTCTGTTCGGGTTCTGAACCCATTCTTCGGGTCCCGGGAGGCTCCTTGTAGGACTTGTCCTCGGAGCTAGATCCCTCGGGTGTCCCATTTGGCCTTGGCTTAATGGCTATGGCTACTTTTAGGGGCTGCTCCCTTTGTGGACGGCTTCCACTTCTCTTTTGGCAATCCCCCGAGCTGGGGAGATGCTGCCGAAATTTTGTCAGAAATATTGCTTCGATCAACTGATTTCTGACTTTTGTTTGTTCTTTTCTGGGCGTTGTTTTGCAGATAACATGGCCTCCGGCTCTTCTTCCTCTGCATCCCGGGTCGCCGTGACATGGGGGAATGTCCATTCCCTTGATCGGGGGCCTCGACAGATAGCTGTGGTTGCTGAGTCTTCGGACTCAGAGACCGACACCGTCGACACCGGCTGCTTATTGATTCTTGACGGCAACCACTTCCAGTATGATCGAAGGGATGGCGTCAATGTCGACCATCCTAAGGACAAGCATCTGATGGCGTTCCTTGAGCGCTTCAACCTTGGAGGGAAGCGTGATTTAATCCTCGTCCGTCGAGCCGAGGGAGCCCTACTGGCGGAGAGAGACAGTTTGGCCGAGTCAGTCACTCAGGGCATGCCTATATATATCCCGGGGGAGCCCAGAAAGTGGGGAGCCGTGCTCGGGGTGCAGGAGTTATCCCCCGAGGCTGGGATGCTGACGAGAGCGCCGCAGTATACCCCAGCTCGCTGGAATGAAACTGCCGGATGTGTTGACAGGGAGAAGCCCGTATACGATTTATTCCTCGCCCCGCTTCATTGGGGATACCGCGACGAGCCTTTTCTTTTAGACTGCTTGGCGGTCCGGTTCAAACATCAGATTTCAGTGGGGTGGTTTGGAGAGCTCAAAGCCACCGACGCTCATGCCTTCAGACCGGGGGCAGTTGAATTCACAGACTTTGTGTTGCGGCAGTACGCCCCCATCCTGGTGCATGCGGGTGTATACCAGAGTGTATATGCTTCACGGTACAGGAACCCGATCTCCCGAGGTCTGTGATGCGGGATGATCGAAGTCTTCTGCCCAGAATACAACACTTTTTACACTGCAGAGGGTGAGACTTCACTGGACCTCTGGAGTCTTTCCCAGCTGAGCGGCTTGCCCATAGACGGGGAGCCGTATGAAGAAGTTTGTTTTCCAGACTGGCTGAAAGACCAGACGGATGAAGAAGGTAGATATTTCACGGGCTTCGCCTACCGTTATCTGATGAAGGCATATCGCACCCTGCTGCACCTGACGCTTGACTCGCGAGAGGCGCGGAAGCCTGGCGAAAAGAGACGCGTGCGGATGGGCACGTGGCTCCAGTATTTCTTCGGTGGGGAGCAGCAGTACGAGGACTTCCCCACGGTGGTTCCGACGGCGGTGGCGAGGAAGAAGAGGGCTCGACGCCAAGCGACATATCCCGCTGTCTCAGGGAGAGGGCGGCAGGTCGGCCCGAATCCCACAGGAGTTGATGCAGTTACACATTGTGCTGCGTATCTGACTTATTGGCTTTGTTCGTTTGCCCTCCCTCAAGGGGACGAGACAGTAATCAGACCGGAGGCTATTTACCCTGCCTGCTTAATGGCCTGGGGGACGAAGCTGTCCCTGTGCCCTGTGGCTCTGTGCCTCATATATAAAATGTTGGGGGATTTACAAAAGTTGCGCATCCCCAGAAATTCACGGACAGTTGGTCCCATCCAATTTTTAATGCCTGGGTCTGCACCCTATTTCCTGAAGCAGCTCCCCGGTCGATGCAGTCAGATCATCCTTTGCCGCGGATGATCGAATTTGCCAGTGCCGAACCGTCCTCACTGGCGGATCAACTTTTCGCCATTCGGGGGAAGTTGACTACAGTTCCAACAGATTCCCCTGGCGTTCTGCACTTTTGGAGCTTGGCTGCCAGCTCTAGCCCTCTTGTCAACAGGATGCGGCAATGCCGATTATTTGAGACAGAGGAATTTATTCATCAGCTGACTGGGTCGAAGAGCACAAGGCCCATCTTGGAGTCGGAACTGGTTGATTGGGCGCTGTCTATTCGTCCCAGTGTTCTTGTCTTCTGGAAGAGCGGCTTACTGTGGCTGGAGCCGTATTATCCCTTTCGTTTTGGCCGGAATTTTGGGTACGGCCAGCAAATTCCTTCTTCTTCAGCCTGATTCAATCTGTCGAATAGACATCGGGCTGGTCAGACGACTACGGATGAAGCCTGTGGGTGGTGGGACTACTTCCATCGTCGGGAGGACGTGTCATTCAAGGTGCCAACCCCGGCCCGTCTGCCCCGAGTGACTCCAGACTTCATCAAGTGGTGGAATGCGCGAACGGGCTTCTATCGGAACTTCCGGAAAGACTACTGGCATAGTGCCGAGTGTCGTTTCCTAGATTCGCAGCGGGAGCCTGTTTTGGATGTTGATCCCTCCTATTTGAAGAAGCTGAAGTCCTGGTCTAACACCGAGGTGATGGCATATATAGAGGCTAGGAAAGCCGTGAAGGGTAGGTCATCCAAGGCCGACCCGAAGATGCCAGAGATCCAGAAGGATGACTACGTGACGACCTTCTGGGGGCTGTGCCGGGTCAGCAGTGATCGAGAACAAGCAGAAGAATCATCCTCCTCTGAACAAGTTGATTATGGTGGCGGCTCCGACGATGATGAGGGATTCCCTATGGTCGACACCGAGGCTGAGGACGCCGGGGCTTCTTCAGCTTACGAGAGCGATCTGCCAACGTTTAGCCCTCCGAGGCTATTGGGAGCCGAGTACGGGCCATCGTACCCGACTGCAGGGGAAGGGCCAGAATCTTCAGAGGCCACTTTTGGAGGCCTAAATATAGTGCCGGTTGAGGTAGGAAGTATTCTGATTCCCGCTTGCAGCACTTCTTTTAATTTTCAAGCCAGCTGGCTGATGTACATATATGGAATGCAGGCTGAGGTGGTACCGCCATCTATAATGATCCGCATACCCCTTCCAGACGTGGATATGGGTCAGTCGGCCTTCCCACCAGTTGTGCGGCCCATTGCCCTGTGGCTTCCACGGACCTATGCTGCTGCAGCGACCTCAAGGGAGCGTGGCATGACGGCCGAAGGTGGCGCTCCGACCGGGGTTGCAAGGGCTCAAGCCTTGGTGGCCGGCGTAGAATTATTGCCGTCGCCAAGTGGTCCTCCGGACATAGAAGCAGGAGAAATTATTTCAGACGAGGCCGATATCATTAAAGCTTTGTCGGTCATAGAGGGCTCTCCTCTTTTAGTGGCCAGTGAGACTGCTCAAGAGGCACAAGCGCCTTTCATTGCCGATATGGCTGTTGTAGCCTCACCCCAAAGGGCGGGCAAAGAAGTTGTCACCATGGAGGCCCCTTTAGCTGCTGCAGCTGCAATAGTCGGACCGGGTGTGGGCGTCGTGCAGACTATGTCGTCGACGTCCCTCGGGGTGGCCGATGACATTTGGGCTGAGGTAGATAGCAGGGTAGACTTTCAGCTCCCCGAGACTTCGCCATTGGGCCTGCAATTCTCCGGTGACATGGTATGGCAGTCTCTGGATAATCTCCAGCGGGCCATGTTAGCCTCTCCGGGTCTGACTTATATGCAGCTGAGAAGCTTGATAGATCATCTCTCCTGATCGCTTTTAGCATTCGGCTGCCCAATGGATGATTGGACCCCGCGAGTTGTAATGCTGTTAAAGCACGCCAACAGGCGGGAGTTCCTGAGCCGAGAGGTTTCCGATCAGCTGGCGGCTGTGAAGCTGGAGAGGGCAGATTGCCGCACTGCTGCTTCTTCTTTGAGGGTGACCGTGGAACAGCTGAGAAACGCTGCCGGCAATATCTCAGAACGCCAGCTGCTCCTCAGGGCACGGGAGGCGGAGTTGCGTGCTGAGCTTGCCGAGGCCGAGGTCGAAGCCGAACTGCAGGAAGGCAAGTGCCTCGAAACCCAGTCAAGAGAGGAAGCTGATCTGGCCGAAGGACAACTTGCCTCATTGGACGAGAGGTTATCGCGGCTGACAACTACTGAGGCACGGTTGCAAGAATTGACCCGACACTCCTCACTGGGCCTCTTGGAGTTGGCAGATATCTTCCGGCGTCTTTTGCCGTAACCTTGCTTCCTTCTTTTTTTTGCATCCAATCTTGCTTCTTTTTATCTTTGGAGCTTATGTACCCCCGGGGCATGTCCCGGGCCAAAGAAATGTGTTCCGCCAATTCTTATTAAATGAAAATATCTCTTTTCGTCGTCTCTATCACGACTTCTTTTCTTCCCTTCTTTTATCTCTTCTGGCTGATCACCCGAACCTGGGGATACTTGCCGATGACGCAGGAGAGCGCTCACGCCTTCAGGGAAGGGGTGAGGTGTTCGCTCCACCGCGACGCAGCCGTTCCCGGAACAGGGCCTTTGCCAAGTTGGGACATAGGTAGCGTAGACAGATGCACCTAGCGAACCTTGCCGCTGGTGATGAGAGGCGTGTTGTAACCATCGACGTGGGTCAAATGTAGACGCAATTATGCTTTGTTGATCAATGAGGGCGGGAGGCCCAGGTTAGAGGGTAGTCGACCGGGCTTGTCGATGGTGGCGAGGGTCAGAAGGATGGACGGTTCTACCGATGATGACAAGAACCGAAAAGGGTAGCGACCAATCTTACCGGTGGTGACAAGGGTCGAAATGGTAGACGGTCTTGCCGATGGTGTCAAAAACCGGAAAGGATAGCGACCGATCTTGCCGATGGTGACAAGGGTCGAAGAGGGTAGACGGTCTTACCGATGGTGACAAAAATCGGATAGGGTAGCGACCGATCTTGCCGATGGTGACAAGGGTCGAAAAGGTAGACGGTCTTGCCGATGGTGACAAAAATTGGGTAAGGATAGCGACCGATCTTGCCGGTGGTGACAAGGGTCGAAGAGGTAGACGGTCTTGCCGATGATGACAAAAACCGGGTAAGGGTAGCGACCGATCTTGCCGATGGTGACAAGGGTCGAAAAGGTAGACGGTCTTTCCGATGATGACAAAAACCGGATAAGGATAGCGACCGATCTTGCCGATGGTGACAAGGGTCAAAAAGGTAGACGGTCTTACCGATGATGACAAAAACCGGGTAAGGATAGCGACCGATCTTGCCGATGGTGACAAGGGTCGAAATGGTAGACGGTCTTACCGATGATGACAAAAATCGGGTAAGGGTAGCGACCGATCTTGCCGATGGTGATAAGGGTCGAAAAGGTAGATGGTCTTGCCGATGATGATAAAAACTGGGTAAGGGTAGCGATCGATCTTGCCGATGGTGACAAGGGTCGAAGAGGTAGACGGTCTTGCCGATGATGACAAAAATCGGGTAAGGAGAGTGACCGATCTTGCCGATGGTGACAAGGGTCGAAAAGGTAGACGGTCTTGCCGATGATGACAAAAACCGGGTAAGGGTAGCGACCGATCTTACCGATGGTGACAAGGGTCGAAAAGGTAGACGATCTTGCCGATGATGACAAAAACCGAGTAAGGGTAGCGACCGATCTTGCCGATGGTGACAAGGGTTGAAAAGGTAGACGGTCTTGCTGATGATGACAAAAATCGGGTAAGGGTAGCGACCGATCTTGCCGATGGTGACAAGGGTCGAAAAGGTAGACGGTCTTGCCGATGATGACAAAAACCGGGTAAGGATAGCGACCAATCTTGCCGATGGTGACAAGGGTCGAAAAGGTAGATGGTCTTGCCGATGATGACAAAAACTGGGTAAGGGTAGCGACCGATCTTTCCGATGGTGACAAGGGTCGAAAAGGTAGACGGTCTTACCGATGATGACAAAAATCGGGTAAGGGTAGCGACCGATCTTGCCGATGGTGACAAGGGTCGAAAAGGTAGACGGTCTTACCGATGATGACAAAAATCGGGTAAGGGTAGCGGCTGATCTTGCCGATGGTGACAAGGGTCGAAAAGGTAGACGGTCTTGCCGATGATGACAAAAACCGGGTAAGGATAGCGACCGATCTTGCCGATGGTGACAAGGGTCGAAAAGGTAGACGGTCTTACCGATGATGACAAAAACCGGGTAAGGGTAGCGACCGATCTTGCCGATGGTGACAAGGGTCGAAAAGGTAGATGGTCTTGCCGATGATGACAAAAACCGGGTAAGGGTAGCGACCGATCTTGCCGATGGTGACAAGGGTCGAAAAGGTAGATGATCTTGCCGATGGTGACAAAAACCGGGTAAGGATAGATGTATGTAAGTGGGATATCGGATGAAGACTCCGCCTCGACCTTGTAAATGGCCTTCTGGACGGAGGATGGTTCATCACTATTCATCATTCATTTTTATTCACATTATTGACCTAAGCGCCCTTTCGGGTTTTCACCCAGGCCAGCCCCCTCTTGCTTTTGCCCGCGCGCCCTTTCGGGTTTTCACGCGGCGGGGTACCCGATTTTGCCTGCGACGCCCTTTCGGGTTTTCGCCACAGCTGGGTTATAGCCATTTTTGCACTTGTCCTGATCATAGGAGCAAGTCTGGCGGGGTATCTCTATTTTTAACCCCATTTTTATTGGTTTATTTTTAACCCCATTTTTATTGCTCCGATATAAGAGGACAGTTAGGGATATGGTGCTCTTTGCTTCCACAATGCAAACAGGCACCTAGCTTGCGCCAGCACTCCTCCATCTTGTGACCCGGACGGTCACAATAGTTGCACACGCCCTTGAATGGAACAACAGGGCCAGGCTTCTTGTCTTCCTGCCTCGGCATCTTGCCCTTCCACGATCCAGATCCAGTCCATGAACCAGGCCCACTAATAGGCCTCTTCTTGCTATACCCGGGTTTGACATTCCCGGAACCCGTAGGTAGTTCCTTCTTTGCACCTTTTCCACGGATTCTCTCCGTCATCTCAAGAGTATCTTCTAGAACTTGAGATTTCCTCACCATTTCAGAATAAGTGGAGATTTCCATCGGTGCCAACTGATTGATATAATGTAGCTTCAGCCCATTGAGAAAACGCTTCGCCTTCATCTTCTCGGTGGAAATAAGGTGTGTAGCATAACGAGAAAGCCGTGAAAATTGATCCTCATACTCTGCCACGGACAGACCTCGCTGTTTCAGAGCTGCGAACTCCGCCGCTTTCTTCTCTTGTACTCGGTCAGAAAAATACTTACTGTTAAAGAATTCCTCGAACTCTTCCCACGTAACATGCTGATCACCGAGAGTCGCCTTGATAGAATCCCACCAAGTACGTGCATCGCGTTCCAGTTGGAATGTAGACAAAAGGACATGCTCTTGGCTGGTGCATTGCATAACTTCGAAGATTCTTCCCATTTCATCTAGTCAGTGCTCGGCTTCATCGGGATCAGTCGAGCCACCAAATCTAGGCGGATTCATCCCTCGGAAGTTCCGGTATAGATCACCGGTGCCATGATGTGCCGCTCCTGCTTGAGCCACTTGCTGTAAAGCCTGCGTAAGTCCTTGAACTGTACACTACAAGTTCCTCCATTCCACACGTTCAGCTGCCATTACAAAAGCCTACACGAGGAATAGATTACTAAGGTTCAATAAGATAGATAATAACACGATTAAGATACGAACTTAACCCAAGTTTCTACCGAATCTCACCAGGTCGGATTCTTAGACTTTAACAAGGTTAGGGGTTATCATAGGACCCTAAAACTTAGAAAACCTAGAACTTAGGAAAACCTAGGAATGTGAAACCTAGGGCTCTGATACCAACTAAACTGTCACGCCCCGACGCGGAATATCGGGACGTACAGTTAGAAACTAGCTAGAAAGCAAATAAATATTCTAAACTAAACAATTACACAATGCTAAAGAAAGATACAACTCTATTGATCAAGATGATTCCAAATCATTACAATAACCAACACTGCTAATACATGATCAAACATGACTTCCAATCTGAATTCTAATACAATAACTGACTCCAAGAGTAACAAGTGCTAACACAACTCTAAGGAAATAACTAGAGGTAGCCAACCATGCCAACTCGGCATCTACTACAAGTACACTCAAGAGATATCACTCCTGCCCTTCCCCATCGATATGCGCATCGTCACCTGAATAGCCTGGAAAGGGGGGAAACAACAACTATGAGCTGACGCTCAGTAGGAAATAACATGCAAGTTTACGTGATTAACAAGTTAATTACATTTTCATATGCAATGCTAAGAAATGAAATAAATGACGATACAAATAAACAGTGAAATACAAAGATCTTGCAAGGTCAAGAAATATAATGATGACAAGAGATAACAAGATTACAAGTATAAGAATTTACAACAAGAGATAGTAATAAAGAATTGAGAATTGGCCAACAAGCAAGTATTTTAAAAATCATTTCAAGCACGATCAAGTAACAAGAGTAACAAGAGATTTTTCATGTCATAGACGTAACAAGCTAGTCAAGTACTCGGTGCAATGCCTCACCATGTCATTAACATCCCATGGGCTCACTAACTTTTGGGCGCTCTCCCCAGGACCAGACCGGGCCCGGTGCGTTGGCATCAATTTATTGGATACAAGATCCCACGATTGTCTAGACATTCAGTCAAGTTATATGGCCAATTTAATCAGAGGAATTACTGCCACAAGTATGAGATTTAAGGACTAACTTGTCCTTGGATTCACTAAAACAAAAACTCGGTTATACGGTCACTTTGGGCCGCATTACAAGAATTGGACCAAAACTTGGTCCACGGGGTCAAGAAAGAACGGCTGACAGTGTACCGTTCAAGTGTGTAAGCAATCCATTCTACTGGAGTAATAATAACTAAAATAGCAACTTAACAATCAATTTAATCCTAATTACCAAGTTAATATATCAAAGATTATCTATTATCATTTGCATTTAGCCAATTGCCAAAAAGCGGATTCAAGATGATGAGATAAGGAACAAGCTCGTACAGGAATGAAATAGCATGCATTAACAGAAATCTAGTTACACAATTAACCACTAATTATGTGGATTTCTATTTAACCATTGTATACGTTGAAATGAAGATGATAAACGGCATGTTTTTACACTATGTTTGCATGTAGGGACCAATGTTAATTGAAATCAAAGGGGTACATTAATAGGTCATTAGATCCTCAAAAATATAGTTTTCAATTGGGCTAAGTTGAATGAGTCGATCCCCTAATGATCCGGATCGATCCTCGGTTCAAAACCAACATTTTCGGGTCAACCAGCACGTGGGTCGACCCATTGGGTCGACCCCTAGAAATTTCCAAGCATGGGTCGACCCATTGGGTCGACCCCTGGAATTCCAAGAGTCTGCCTGGTGATGGGTCGACCCATTGGGTCGACCCCTGCAGCTGTGGGTCGACCCCATGGGTCGACCCCTGCCAGGCAGAAGCCTTCTGCTTGCTGGGGTGCATGGGTCGACCCATGGGGTCGACCCCTGGGTTCCCAGACGCGAACGGGCTTCCGGAAATCATGAAAAACTCCACGATTTGGGGTCTAAATGGGTTGGGATCTTAACCACATGGTCTAGGGTTCTTAATAGACATACTAGGGTAATAAAACAAGAATTTTGAAACACGAATTTCAACAGAAATCAAATGAATCACAACATATTCTATGATGAACACATGAAGACCTAGTTCTTGACATGCTTCTACTAAATCGTATGGTTCTCTCAATATATACAACGAAATTTGGGGCTTCTTATATCAAAAGAAAGCTAACTTAATGTTGATTCTAACTATGTATGATATGCCATATGTGGATCTAGATATCCAACTCAAAAACAGCCCGAAAATCATGCTTCTACTTGAAGAACATACCATAAATCAAGCCTAAACATGCTCTTACTTCGATCCAAAATTCTCTAAACATGCTCAATGAAATTTAGGGCTTTCTATGCCAAATGAAAGCTAACAAGATGCTGATTACATTCATGTATATTAATTAGAGTTTGGGTGTTAGATCCTGTTGGGTTCGGTGCAAGTATTCAGAGGGGGGTGAATGAATATGTCCTTTAAAAATTCTAATTAGCTCCCTACTAATATGATCCTGCTGGGAATCATTGAACCTAAGCTCCCTACTAATATGATGGAAAGGTACTGCAGGAAGTTACGTATGAAATATTGTTTAGCTAATTCGACCGAGAAAGGTCGTATATGGGTTCTTTGGCAAGATTCTATTGATGTCTCTCTCGTCAACTCATCGGACCAGCATGTCACGGTTTCGGTTACCTTAGCTATGGACTGCACTATTCTTCTTTCTTTTGTGCATGCTAGCTGCTCCTTACCGGATCGTCGCATCTTGTGGGACCATCTAGTTGACTTTGTTGCTACCTGTGACTGTCCGTGGTTGGTCGGAGGGGATTTTAATAGTATCCTTCACCCTGACGAGAAACGTGGGGGGAATCGGGACTTTTCTTTATCCATGTCTGACTTCCAGGCTTGTGTGGCTGTAGCTGGGCTTCAAGATGCAGGGTTCAAAGGAGGGCCATTCACCTGGTATAATGGGCAGCGAGCGAATGGCATTTGGGCCAGACTGGACCGGGTTCTTTTTAATGGGGACTGGTCTTTATCTTGCCCCCCAATTCTCATTCGTCATTTATCTCGGGCATGCAGTGATCATCGTCCGCTTCTTTTGTCTTTGGCGGACCAACTGCCTAGGAGGCCATCGAGGTTTTGTTTCCAACAAATGTGGAAGAGCCATGCCCAATTTCTCTCCGACTCCCGGGCAGCGTGGGCAGCGGCTCCTACATCTTCTTTTCCCTTGGTTGCCATGGCTTTGAAGCTTAAACATATGAAGGAATTTTATAGGTATTGGAACCAAAATACCTTCCATAATATCTTTGCTAATGTGCAGGAGGCTGAAGGTGCTTTTCACCAGTCGCAAGAAGCATTTGACTTACAACCTTCGGATGCGCATCATGCAGCCTTTATTGCTGCTAAAGATAAATTAGACCATGTGCTCACTATGGAGGAAATGTTTTGGCGCCAAAAGCCTAGACTCAAGTGGCTTGCTGAAGGGGATCGTAATACCAAATTCTTCCATGCATATGTGGCTTCACATCGTATCCGCACCACTATCTCCGAGTTGCGTGGGGATGATGGGGTTGTTGTCAACCAACCTGATGCCATTGCCAACATGATGGTCTCGCATTTCTCTGAGGCCTTCTCATCGTCTCCACACTTTATCGACCCAGAAATATTGGCAGCTATTCCTCCCCTGCTGATTGAAGAGGATAACTCTGTTCTGTCTGTGGTGCCCCCCTATGAAGAAATCAAAAATGTGGTCTTTGCCATGTCTTCTGATAGTGCACAAGGCCCGGATGGGTTTACTGGTCATTTCTTTAAGGGTTGCTGGGATTTTATTGATAAGGATGTGGTGGCGGCCGTGCAAGCTTACTTTTGTGGACATCCACTTCCACGGAGCTTCACGTCATCTCTCATTGCTCTCATTCCGAAGGTCGACAACCCGACTTCTTGTTCCCATTTCCGGCTGATTAGCCTATGCAATTTCATGTTCAAGATCATCTCATGAGTTATTAGTGGCCGTCTTGCTTGCATTCTTCCACGTTTGATATCTGAGCAACAAGGAGCCTTTGTGCAAGGTCGTCACATTATTGAAAATATTTCTTTGGCTAAGGAAATGGTTCAACATCTTGGCACTCAGTGCAGAGGCAGGAATGTTATCTTCAAACTTGACATGGCAAAGGCATATGACCGTATGGAGTGGGCCATTATTTTTGCGGTGCTACGAAAATTTGGGTTTGGTCTTCCCATCATCTCTCATATTGAACCGCTGCTCACCAATTCTTGGTTTTCTATCCTTCTCAATGGCCAAGCTCATGGGTTCTTCAAGTCTTCTAGAGGACTCCGCCAAGGTGACCCGCTAGCCCCAGCCCTGTTCATTCTGGCAGAAGAAGCATTAAGCCGCGGCATGTCCGGTTTGTTTGCTCGCAGCCGAGGTGGATACTACCAAACCCTTTCTAGATGCCCTATGGTATCTCACCTCCTATATGCGGATGACACTCTGATATTCTCAAACGGGTCTAAGCGCCATCTGCGGGAATTATTGAAATTTCTCAAGAAATATGAGACTAGCTCAGGTCAACTTATCAACTCTTCGAAGAGCTCCTTTATGGTAGCCCGGGGCGCACCGGATTCTTTTTCTAATCCGATTGCTCAGTTGACGGGCTTCAGGAAGTCCTCCCTCCCATTCACATACTTGGGGATCCCCCTTCATGCTGGACGGCCTAAATCGGTACATTTCTCGTACATTCTCTCCAAAGCTGCGACCAAGCTTCAATCTTGGAAGTCCAACTTTCTGTCTGTGGGAGGTCGTCTAATTCTTATTCGGCATGTTCTTTCGGCGGTGCCCATTTATACACTTTCATGTGCTGCTGTCCCTCCTTCCATCTTCAAAGGTTTTCACAAGCTTCTGGCTAATTTCTTTTGGGGCTCCTATGAAGGGTCTCCTAAGAAGCATTGGAAGTCATGGGAAAAAATTTCTAGGCCAACTGCTTGTGGAGGCCTAGGTGTACTTCATCTCCCTACCATGCAAGTGGCACTCAGGACTAAGTTACTATGGAAAGTGATCACGTCCAACTCCTTGTGGGCTGATTTCTTTAGGGCTAAGCACCTGTGGTCCCACCATTTTTCTACTGCTCCCTTCTCCTTGGCCTTAATGGCAGACAAGAAACTTTGGATGGTGGCAGTAGGATTAATTCACCAGAACCACCGTGTCTTTGCTTCTGTGGACAGCCCCCGTGTATACTTTTGGTTTCACACTTGGGTGGGAGATATTCCCCTCCAGCACTACATTCCACCTGAGGTCTGGTCCAATATACCCAACAAGCTTTGTTCGCTGCTGGCTGCTCTCACAGGACAAGGGTTGGATTGTCTTGCTACTACCCAACAGTTTTGTCCTGAGGGGCTGCTAGCGATGGCCCATGGATCTTCCACATCTTCGGATAGGTGGTTATGGACCCCTTCAGCTGATGGCAACTTCTCTTCACGTTCTGTACGAAGCTTGCTATCCGTAGCCCCATCCTTGCACTGGGATTTGCTATGGCACAGCCACATTCCCATCAAATGGTCGGTTCTATCTTGGAGGGTCATCTGTGAATGCATCCCGGTGGATGAGGCTGTTGCGGCTTGTGGTGTTCCACTATGTTCAAAATGTAACTGCTGCACCCATCCACATGCTGAGTCTACCAGCCATCTTTTCTTCCTTGGCAATATCGCAACAGAGGTGTGGTCTGCGTTTTTCGGTCTTCTTCAGTTCCAATGCCCCACGGCTACTATTCCTAGCTTGGAGATCTTCGGTTATTTGCACAGTCTTTATCTGTCTTCCTTGGCCGGTCACCTTTCTAGGTGTATTTTCTTGGCCACCTTGTGGGAAATTTGGTTAAGCAGGAACAATAATCAGTTTGATGGTCAGCCTATGAATGCTCGGAATATCATTTGTAGGGTGCTGCAGTCCGTCCGGGCTATATCCTCTGCCTTCTCTTTCAAAGGAAGGCCACTCCTATCTCCGCAATGGGTGCTCATCAACTCATGGGGACTCTCTCTAGTGGAGCCGCAGCCTACTCCTCCACGTCCTATTCGATGGTTTCCGCCCCCCTCTGGCCGTCTTAAGCTTAATGTGGATGGGGCTTTCAAGCGTGGTGTTGGTCTTGCAGGGGGTGGGGGTGCTCTTCGAAATTCAGATGGCTGCCTCATTCTTGCTTTTGCAGCAGCATATCCACATGTTACATCCAGCTTGGATGCTGAAGCATTGGCACTTCATGATGGCCTTTCTCTTTGTAGGGAGCATGGGTTCCACACTATATCTATGGAGACGGATTCCCGTGTATTGGCCGACATCATCTCAGGCCGATCTTCTCATCCTTGGCATCTCAGCGTGGTCCTCTACCAATTGGAGGAATTGCTTAGGTCTATGCATGTTTCGATTTCTCATGTATTTAGGGAAGCTAACCAAGTGGCTGACTCGCTTGCTGGGCTTGGTTGCTTCCTTTCTATACCTTCCTCTTGGTCTTCTGGTCGGATTTACCACATGTTGTTAAAGGGACCTATCGTTTGGATAAGATTGGGTGTCCCTCGTTTCATCGATGAGCGTCCTTTTTGTATTTCCCCCTTTTTTGGAATTATATATATGAAAATTTACCTGTCCGTCAGTCGGGGGTGGAGCGCTCCTTCCCTATTTTGTAGGGTTGATCGCTTCCCCTTGTCTTGACCTTCAGGGATTGACCGGAGTTAAAAAAAAATATGTCCTTTAAAAATTCGCCCAATTAAAATCTTATGCTCACTAAAAGTGCTAGTTCACAAACTAAACAAACTTGAAAGCTAATGGGCAGTTGCCGAACTAAACAAACACATAGTGAGATCACTAGAGTGCTAACAAAATATAGTTCAACTAGAATTTCACTCTCTTGACAAATTAAAACACTCTAAGAAAACTAATTAACTCTTCTGCTCAACCAGAAGCCAAACACATAGAGCGCCCCTATGCATTCATCTAGCGGAAGCACAATAGAACAAAATCAAACCACAATGCACAAGGGATTTTTAGGTGGTTCGGTCCAGCAGACCTACATCCACCCCACACTCAAACCAGAGTGTGGATCTCGCTGACTCACAGCTTGAACAGCTGGGCATCACAGCTTGCCATACAACCGCTGAGCAACACAGCTTGCCGTCCGAGGAATCCTCCTCGCCCGCTGAGCAACACAGCCTGTTGTCCAGTGGAATCCACCACTACAAACCGCTGGGGATTACAGCTTACCCGTCCAGAGGCAGCACCTCTGCAAACCGCTGGGCAATACAGCTTGGCCGTCCAGTGGAATCCTCCACTGCAAATGCTGAGCAACACAGCTTGCTCCGCTGACAAACAGCTTGAAGAAATGTATAAAGGAAAATAAAAGATAGAACAAGACAGCAACGGAAAGCTGAAACAATGAAGCACAAATATAGCTCTCGAATGGAGCAGATCTGGCTTGGATTTGATCTAATGCCAGAGAACCCAATCTCTCTCTCTCTCTCTCTCAGCTAGAGCTCTCTATTTCTCTCTTTCTCTTCTTTCTCTTCTTCTTCTGCTCTTCTTTCACTCTATGCACTTCTCTTCTTTTCTCCTCTCTGTCTGGATCGTGGCTCTCTGTATGGACTTCACCTCTTGCCAACTCGATCAGTCTTCATCTGTTGGACGAAGGCTTCCTTTTATAAGCAGTCACAGCAGGAGCAGCACTAGGCGCGTGTGGCTTCCACATTTCCCGCCCAGAACTTTTGGACCACGTGGCAGCATCTAGACTTGCTTCAGAACACGTGTCATCATCTGATTAGGCCTTCCAGCCTCGGATCATGTGCTCTCCTTAAGCTTCACGAGCAGAGCACCTGTCAGACAGAGTATCAGATTATGATCATCAGTTCAAGTGCAAACTCTGTACAGACTTACGAAGGCAGTGCATTATATAGACTTCAGGTGTGAAGACATTGTGAATTCAAATGCAATGTTCAGACTTCATTGTATAGACTTGGAGAACTTGAATCAATGTGCATACTTGGAACGCCTGAAGACCGGTGTCCAGACTTGGAATCAATGAAGCCGTTGGCTGTACAGACTTGACCAAAGCAAAGGCAATCGGATGTACAGACTTTAGAGGATGTAGACTCTGTATAGACTCTGAGGTCCAAAGGCAATGTACAGACTTTGCCTTAGAAACGAATGTATAGACTTTCCCTTCAGAAATGAATGTATAGACTTGAGAGTCTTGAAGCCAATGTACAGACTTTCCACTGACCAATGTATGGACTTTGCAGGCCTAAGACGCTGAATGAGACGGTGGATGTAATAGTGCAATGTCTAGACTTGAAATCCAATGCAGACGACTATACATACTTGAATGAGACGCTGCATGAGACGATGCAGCTACAGTGATGTACAGACTTGTGAAAGACTTGCTGGATGCAACGTGAGACGCAAGTTGAGACGCTGCATGAGACGATGCAGCTACAGTGATGTACAGACTTGTGAAAGACTTGCTGGATGCAACGTAAGATGCAAGTTGAGACGATGCAATGTATAGACTTCATATAAGAAGCCAACGGCTGTACAGACTTAGGCAACCTTCAACTCACTGCGATGTACAGACTCTGAAGAACAGCAGCTAATGCATGGATTTGCTCAGCCTGAGGCACTGTATAGACTTCAGCTCAAAGCCAGTGTATGGACTTGATGAGACACTCATGAGTGTATAGACTTAGAGTGAGGCATGCAGTGTATAGACTTTACGAAATGCATGCTACAGTGCCGATGTGTAGACTTGGCCAATGATCAGACTTGAATGCTAGGCCAGTGTACAGACTTGCACATCATTCAACAGCCAATGTGAAGACTTCCCGATGTATAGACTTTCAAGATGAAAGGCTGTATAGACTTGAACAAAGAAGTAGCGAATGTATGGACTTCCAATGGAAACGACAGTAAAGCGATCAGTGTATAGACTTCAAGGGAAACGACGGTAAAATTACCGATGTATAGACTTGAAGGAAAACGTAGGTAAAACTTCCAATGTACAGACTTCAAAGATGAACAGTTGGATGTACATACGTGGGAGATCACTGATGGCTGTACAGACTTTGCTTCAATGTATAGACTTGGAAGTTCAACGAAGGATGCACAGTGCAATGTATGGACTTTGCATAAGACGATGCATGAGACGCTGAAGTCTGTATAGACTTTGCTCAATGCATAAGACGCTAATTGAGACGGTCCACTGTACAGACTTGGACTTCAACAAGACGCTGCATTGAGACGCAACTTGAGACGCATGGCTGTACAGACTTCGACTTCAATGTATGGACTTGGCAAAGACGCTAAGGAAGACGGACGTTGTGCAGACTTTAGCCAATGCAATGTATAGACTTAATGTGATGCACAAGGACACAGTCCAGTGTACAGACTTCATGAACAATAGAATGTGCAGACTTTGTGAACAATAGACTTTAAACAATGCAGTGTATAGACATGTGAACTGCAAAGAACACTCAGGCAAATTGATAACACACATTCATCAATCACAGACAATCTGATAACATAAATACATCAAAACATCAATAGTTGCCAAATCACTCAAAACAAGGTGTTGCCAATGAATGAAAATAATATGTCAACACCATCAACACAGAGGAGTCACAACAATCTCCCCCTTTTTGATGATGGCAACCCCCTATTAAGTGGAATAGCAATATCCTGTCATATAGATGCATTTTTGATGTAAGGCATGATTTGTTATTCAGATTTTTATGCAAATGCTATGAATGCATGCAACAACACCCTTCTTTGACATGCAACAACACCTCTCTTTGACCATAGCATGATGCATACCCGTCCCTGGATTCAGAATTTAATGCACAAATATTCTCCCCCTTTGCCATCAACAAAGAGGAGGGAAAGGAATACAAGGGAATGAGCAAGAAATCATCTGACTGGCATTCTGAACAGGTAGTTCAGAAATAAGCATTCTAAAGTATAGAGTCTTCAAGCATATGAATTTAGAAACCACTTTCAGATAGAGTTCTGGTTTAAAGACTATAAAAATTTTGAGTTCATGCACTACAATCAATGGATAAGTTGGCTGTGCATGATAAACCAATAAACTAGAATCACATTTGCATGAGAGATTCAGTTTCAAAATATCTTACTTTCATAGACTCATTGGAAAGATGATTAAGAGATACAAAGTTATGTATTGAAAATAAACAAATTGACATCCAAGAAATTTCTTTTGAAGGAACAGCATTTTCTAATATGAGTTCATTTTGGGCATTCAGGTACCATGTGCCTTTTTGCGTAAGGGTATACGTTTATCAGACGCCAATACCCCTAGATACTCAACATAATGCACCATTATGCCTATGATCAGACACAGTAAAACTGATTTACACATTTTTGTGTGAGGGTACACATTTATCAGACGCCAGTTACCCCCAGGTACTCAGTGAAACCAACCTACTGTTTTGATCATTTTATACAGAGATAGCTGATACACCTCATGACATGAGTGTTGTCCACTTCTTTGATGGATCACTCAGTTTCTCGGTGATTTACTAGTCATTGCTCTGCCAATGTTATTTTTCAATTGATTTTCAATGTTTTTCAATATCTTTCTTAACTGTCCTTTATATGTTTCAGAATGACTTGTTTAAGAACAATACACATACTTAGCTTCTCTAAACATGATTTCAGATGAGTTTTCAGATTTCAGATATGATTAGCTTTATCTGACATGAAATAAGAAAAGGGGTTGAGAGGTTTATCAATTTTCAGCTTTCTTATATATATATATATTGTAATCTTTAAACTCCAAAAATTATAAGATTTAAACCATTAGGTCAGTCTTTAAGCAATTCAAATTCTTATACATGAAGAAGTCCATTTTCTATTGCTTAGAAATCAGAACTGACCAACAGATTGCCATAATGTCAGATTTAAGCATTCAGAGTTAAAAGATGAGTGAATTCAAGAAAGTTGAAGTACACTCTGAATTTTAACAATACTCCCCATGTCCATATGCATGCAGCTACAGTACCAAATCAGTCACACCAGCCAAGAGATATATGAAAGATGAGTAGGCTGGTGGAAGAGTCAATCAGCAAGAGAGAGATCAGAAGTGTGAACATCAACACACAATAGCTGAGTCTTGAATTCAGACAGATCAGCTGACAGATAGTATCATGAAGAGAGTTGATCAAATACTAGACAAGAAGTGTTCAAAGCGTGACAAACAAAACACCAATTTTAAAAGCTCCCCCTGTCTAGATGCAATGAAATGCCTTTTTAGGTTTTTCAAACATTTATATGTGCACTTCTCTTCATGTGTACAGTATGCAACAATTCTGATAAGGAGAGCATGATGACCAAGCAACATCAAACAAGCTCCCCCTGACAAAATGCATGATATGCAATGAATCATTTCTTTTCAGATTTTATTTTATTCAAATTTATGATATGCATTTCACTACTCTACATGAAGACTTGACCCTTGGTACTTGGCGAAGAACCTGGTCGCAAGGACCATCTCACACATAGTAAGAACTTCTAGACAGATTTCCCTGCCTTTTAGTAACTTACTATTTGATATACCAGGGTTATGCAAATAATATATGTAGTGCAGAGCAGATTTCACAAATAGTCATGCAAATGATGTATGCAGACATTAGAATCATGCATTGATTATATACACTATATGACCCATACAAACTCAGTGCAATATATGCATTTAACAACAAGCACGCAATGCATTGACACAAAGTCTCTATAATGCATCGACTGCAAACATGATTGTGCAGTGCATCTAGCATCTCATTTATTCAGAGCAAACAGCAGTGTGAGAAGAGCATCAAATATGTTCAGAATTAAATTCAGTAGCTGAGTCTGGAGTGCAGACTGATCAGCTAGACAAGAAGAAGACATCAGAAGTCAAGCAGACAAATCAACAATATCAGATGAAGAAATTTAAACAAAGTTCAGAACTGACCTGATGTGTAGTCATGAGGTTTTCATTCTTGAGTGCCTTGGTTAACCCCCTTTATTCTTCAGCTTCCAAGGCACACCTACAAGATAAAATCAAGTTGATCCTGCAGGAACCCAAGAAGTCTTGGGTCCTGAATTAACCCTCATAGGTGTTCTGAATGGTCTCTTAACAGAATTATCATCATAGCCCATAAACTTATGGCTGGACAAGGAATAACCAAATTGACCAGACTTACCATGATAACTAACAGAATTTAAGTTCCTTTTATGCACCTTATTCTAAGCATTAAATTCATGTGCATGAACATTAAAATTTTTGTTATATGCATGGGCATGAGATTGGTGTAAGTGAACATGATTGGTTCTGTTATTCGCATGGAAATTTTTCTTTTCATAACCAGCCAGCCAACAGTTACCAGCTATGTGGCCTGACTTTCCACAGTTGAAGCATGCAGAGTTTTTCTTTTTATCAATTGAGTTATTTCTAACAGAATCATAGAAAGCAGGTAATTTTACAAATTTAGAATTCAATCTATTTCTCTGAGCATGCCAGCAAATTTCAACCATGTGGCCCAATTTGCCACAATGAAAATATTGAATGTTCTTTTTATGAGATGCATGATTCTTAACATGGAACCGTTTATCATGCATTTTTCTAGCAGAAAGGTCATCATATTTCATTAATCTGCATTCATGCATGATATGACCTTCTTTGTGACAGTAAAAACATTTTATTCTTCTCTTTTGATCATGAGAATGTTTCTTCATTTTAGAATTCCTAGCATGAATTCTATTAGATTTCAAATCATCATTTCTCATGACAAAACAATCAGCAATTTCATGACCAAACTTACCACAGTAAAAGCATTTTACATTCTTGACAGTAGCTTTGTTGGCCTGAAATTTTTCAGCATTCAAGTTCTTAATCTGACTTGTTTTCTTTTTCTGAATTTTCTTTTGTTTTTCCATTTTTTGATTTTCTCTCTGATTAGAAGGCATGTTTGAAGAAGAAGCTGAATTGCTAGCTAAACCAGAGCTACGAATAAAGGTGGTGTATAGCTGGTTCTTCTTAGCTTGCTTAATTTCAGAAATGTTATCAATCTCCTCACATTGATCACTTACTTCATCTTTCGAGGATATTTTCATTTTACCTTTATCCTTAGCAACCTTAGATGAAGTACTATTCAGCTCAGTAATTTTACTTTCCAAAGAGATTATAAGATTTTTTGAATCAACTTTCTCCTTCTCCTGACCAGCCAGTTTTTCTTGTAACAAACCAATTTCTTTTTCCAAATCAGCAGTGTGTATTACAAAACTGGCAGTCTCTTCTTCACTGCAATTGATACATTCTTTCAATACTTTATTTGCAATCTTGTACTTCTCAATTTCTTCTTCCAGTTTCGATTTATTTTCTTCAACCTCAATTTTCTTTTCCAACAATAGTTTGTTTTCCTCTTTCAGGGATTTGATTAATTCCTTTTGCAAATTGCTATCATGATCAAACTCATTTATCATGTCTTCTAAGATAGCACATGCATTGTAAGAATCATCTTCTCTAATGTGCTTATTTCTGAGGTTCTCATTTTCAGATTTCAAGTTTTCATTTTCTGCCTTCAAACGAGTTACTTCAAGATTCATGTCTTTTCTCAATTTTTTATTTTCAGATTTTAATTTTATGGACACTTTGAACAGATTTTCATACATCACTATCAATTCATCAAAAGAAACTCCCTCTAATCCGGAGCTTACCTGAGATGAGGTTTCCTCATCATCACTTCCCCGGTTGGCCATTAAGCATATTGACTTTCCTCCTTCTTTATCATTGTCTTCGGTGTTCCCTTTGAGTTTTGAGAATTTTGGACAGTCAGCCTTCGTGTGGCCAGCCTTCCTGCATTTGTAGCAGACGTTAACGTCAATATTCTTGGCAGGATTAGAATTATACCTTGTTTGCTTTCTGCCTTCACCAAGCTTTCCTTCACTTTTTCTCTGAAATTTCTGAATTCACTGGTCACCCTTTCAATGTCTCCATCAATTTCAGACCGCGAGAGGCTGCTTTTCTCGCTTAATGATCCACTGTGGCTGGATCTGTTTGCTTTGATGGAGCTATCCTTCAGCACGATTGGTTCCATTGCAAACAATCTGAAAGCACAGAAAAACTGAAGCACCTAGACCAAATGAACAAGGCAAGGCACTAAGTCGGAGAAGCAAAACAACGAACACAGAAAACACACTCTGGAATGCACCAAACAGAAATGCAGTAAACCAGATGATCAACGTAAAGCACTAAAACAATAAATCAAAAAGCGATTCCAAAAGACCCGCTCTGAAATGCACCAATAATTAGCAGGATCCTCTGCAGATTGTTAGATCTGTTCAGTCAGAGACCCGCTCTGATACCAAGTGTTGGGTTCGGTGCAAGTATTCAGAGGGGGGGTGAATGAATATGTCCTTTAAAAATTTTCCCAATTAAAATCTTATGCTCACTAAAAGTGCTAGTTCGCAAACTAAACAAACTTGAAAGCTAATGGGCAGTTGCCGAACTAAACAAACACACAGTGAGATCACTAGAGTGCTAACAAAATATAGCTCAACTAGAATTTCGCTCTCTTGACAAATTAAAACACTCTAAGAAAAGTAATTAACTCTTCTGCTCAACCAGAAGCCAAACACATGGAGCGCCCCTATGCATTCATCTAGCGGAAGCACAATAGAAAAAAATCAAACCACAATGCACAAGGGATTTTTAGGTGGTTCGGTCCAGCAGACCTACATCCACCCCACACTCAAACCAGAGTGTGGATTCCGCTGACTCACAGCTTGAACAGCTGGGCATCACAGCTTGCCATACAGCCGCTGAGCAACACAGCTTGCCGTCCGAGGAATCCTCCTCGCCCGCTGAGCAACACAGCTTGCTGTCCAGTGGAATCCACCACTGTAAACCGCTGGGGATTACAGCTTACCCGTCCAGAGCCAGCACCTCTGCAAACCGCTGGGCAATACAGCTTGGCCGTCCAGTGGAATCCTCCACTGCAAATGCTGAGCAACACAGCTTGCTCCGCTGACAAACAGGTTGAAGAAATGTATAAAGGAAAATAAAAGATAGAACAAGACAGCAACCGAAAGCTGAAACAATGAAGCACAAATATAGCTCTCGAATGGAGCAGATCTGGCTTGGATTTGATCCAATGCCAGAGAACCCAATCTCTCTCTCTCTCAGCTAGAGCTCTCTATTTCTCTCTTTCTCCTTTCTCTTCTTTCTCTTCTTCTTCTGCTATTCTTTCACTCTATGCTCTTCTCTTCTTTTCTCCTCTCTGTCTGGATCGTGGCTCTCTGTATGGACTTCACCTCTTGCCAACTCGATCAGTCTTCATCTGTTGGATGAAGGTTTCCTTTTATAAGCAGTCACAGCAGGAGCAGAACTGGGCGCGTGTGGCTTCCACATTTCCCGCCCAGAACTTTTGGACCACGTGGCAGCAACTAGACTTGCTTCAGCACACGTGTCATCATCTGATCAGGCCTTCCAGCCTCGGATCATGTGCTCTCCTTAAGCTTCACGAGCAGAGCACCTGTCAGACAGAGTATCGGATTATGATCATCAGTTCAAGTGTAAACTCTGTACAGACTTACGAAGGCAGTGCATTGTATAGACTTCAGGTGTGAAGACATTGTGAATGCAAATGCAATGTTCAGACTTCATTGTATAGACTTGGAGAACCTGAATCAATGTGCATACTTGGAACGCCTGAAGACCAGTGTCCAGACTTGGAATCAATGAAGCCGTTGGCTGTACAGACTTGACCAAAGCAAAGGCAATCGGATGTACAGACTTTAGAGGATGCAGACTCTGTATAGACTCTGAGGTCCAAAGGCAATGTACAGACTTTGCCTTAGAAACGAATGTATAGACTTGAGAGTCTTGAAGCCAATGTACAGACTTTCCACCGACCAATGTATGGACTTTGCAGGCCTAAGACGCTGAATGAGATGGTGGATGTAACAGTGCAATGTCTAGACTTGAAATCTAATGCAGACGGTTGTACAGACTTGAATGAGACGCTGCATGAGACGATGCAGCTACAGTGATGTATAGACTTGTGAAAGACTTGCTGGATGCAACGTGAGACGCAAGTTGAGACGATGCAATGTATAGACTTCATATAAGAAGCCAACGGTTGTACAGACTTAGGCAACCTTCAACTCACTGCGATGTACAGACTCTGAAGAATAGCAGCCAATGCATAGACTTGCTCAGCCTGAGGCACTGTATAGACTTCAGCTCAAAGCCAGTGTATGGACTTGATGAGACACTCACGAGTGTATAGACTTAGAGTGAGGCATGCAGTGTATAGACTTTACGAAATGCATGCTACAGTGCCGATGTGTAGACTTGGCCAATGATCAGACTTGAATGCTAGGCCAGTGTACAGACTTGCACATCATTCAATAGCCAATGTGAAGACTTCCCGATGTATAGACTTTCAAGATGAAAGGCTGTATAGACTTGAACAAAGAAGCAGCGAATGTATGGACTTCCAATGGAAACGACGGTAAAGCGATCAGTGTATAGACTTCAAGGGAAACGACGGTAAAATTACCGATGTATAGACTTGAAGGAAAACGTAGGTAAAACTTCCAATGTACAGACTTCAAAGATGAACAGTTGGATGTACATACTTGGGAGATCACTGATGGCTGTACAGACTTTGCTTCAATGTATAGACTTGGAAGTTCAACGAAGGATGCACAGTGCAATGTATGGACTTTGCATAAGACGATGCATGAGACGCTGAAGTCTGTATAGACTTTGCTCAATGCATAAGACGCTAATTGAGATGGTCCACTGTACAGACTTGGACTTCAACAAGACGCTGCATTGAGACGTAACTTGAGACGCATGGCTGTACAGACTTCGACTTCAATGTATGGACTTGGCAAAGACGCTAAGGAAGACGGACGTTGTGCAGACTTTAGCCAATGCAATGTATAGACTTAATGTGATGCATAAGGACACAGTCCAGTGTACAGACTTCATGAACAATAGAATGTGCAGACTTTGTGAACAATAGACTTTAAACAATGCAGTGTATAGACATGTGAACTGCAAAGAACACTCAGGCAAATTGATAACACACATTCATCAATCACAGACAATCTGATAACATAAATACATCAAAACATCAATAGTTGCCAAATCACTCAAAACAAGGTGTTGCCAATGAATGAAAATAATATGTCAACACCATCAACACATAGGAGTCACAACAGATCCTACCTCGATCGAAGAGCAATCGAAGAGAGAACTTAAAGCCCTAGACTGAAGAACGAATTGGACAGCACCTTAGAAAACCCGCGATATCTCCGTGGATACCTAATGAAAATTGGGGCTTTTACCACCATTGGAAAGATCTCGTCGAGAGGAACAATTTGATATATTCATAAGCTGATTTTGGTTCAGGAAACCTACCTCAATCGAAGGATTAAAGAGGAGAGGAAGGAGGATGACGGCAGCCGACCCACCTCCACTAAACGACCAAGAACTTCCTAGATCTGAATCCAATGCGAACACCACAGCCACCAAATGAAAGTAGACTCGTAGAGCTTTATTTTGATAGCTCATAGAGCTTCTGGAGACTTCGCAAGTTAGGTGTTGGAAAATGGCGCCGCCAAGGTTGACCACTCCAAAACTCGGCCGCCACCATGTGTTAGGGTTAGGTTTATGTTCGATTGATAGAGGGCTATTGATCCTTAGATCGTGGCCTTTCATTTGCCACTGAAATGAGCTCATTTGGTTGAGTATTAAGCTCTAATTTGGTATTTTAAGATGAGGTTTACTATTGCGTTCACTATTGGGTAGGTTAGTGTGGAAATCAGACTTAATCCACTGATTAGGCCTAGTTAATGATTTTATTAGGCTTAGTCGAAGAAGACAAAATTGTTAAACAAAATGCATTACACAATAATATGATTTTTATGGATTTTTATAAAATAGTTGAAAAGTGACTTATATTATTTATTAAAGAATTAATCTAATTAATTACGAATAAATTCTCATTAATTCAAATAATTCCAAATAATTTCAAATAAATTCAAATAATTCTAATTAAATTTCCAAAATAATTTGGGGTATTACATTACATGTTGTAATAATGTCTAGATCATTTATAATATTTTGTACTTGGACAATTTACATGTTGTAATAATGTCACAACACACTACTCTGGCATTTTAATTCTTTGTACACTTTTAACGATGTCGGTTTAATATGTTCCTCTCATTTCCTTAACTATTTCATAGATATGGGGTGTTCTTGGTCTGACGAACATGGGATACACTTTAACTATATACTCCGTTGACATATTCAACACTCACATAATTTTTTGAAGCAGCCTGGCTCACATGACACTTACAAAGGGGCTTCAGGCTACTACACTGCACATAGCTTAGATGTTTATTTTTGTGTGCACACTTTAGACTTGGTCTTTTATCTGTTATCATAGATGTAGTGTGTTCATATTTGCTCGTATATCTGTACCTAATGTATTTGCTCTATTATCTGTAGTTAACTTATTTGATTTTACATGTTGACTATTATTGTCCCAAACATGATAGGCAATGATGATGGGAAGAACATGTGATGAGGAGTACTGTGGGGGCATCTCATTCCATATCCATGTTTGTACTTCACACATATAGTAGGTTTGGCGGCCTAAGGTCTACCCCTTCTTATGATGGGATTTACTGCAGGTGATATGGAATGTGACCATTTGTACTTCAAGGAATCTAAACGAATGAATGATGTCCATCTGAGCCCAATACCATCACCCATTACAAATCACTATATTCAATGTGCATAATTATGTTCCAGGGTATTGTGAAAATGGATTCAAAACATATGGGTGATGGTAAATATGATCGTATTCAATGTGAATATGGCAATGGGGAATGTCTTATCAAGTTATCTCATAGAAATAGTAATCCACAACGTCCCTATTATTACTGCCCACTTGGGGTATGTTATTCTTACTTAGCAATATATATGCATGTGTGTTTTTGTTATCTATGTCATTTTCTCTTATATACATGCTCACAGCTTGGGAATGATAAGGCATGTCGATTCTTCATGTGGGTGGATGAATTATTAATATGTCCATGTGGCAAAGGCCCATGTAGAAGGCGTACCTTAAATATGAGTAAGAATAAAGGGAAAGTATTTTATGTATGCCTAGAATCTAAGGTATGTGTGTGACCATCATTTTCATTAGCGTTATTGTTTATGCCTTCCTTATCAACTGTACATTATCTTATTTTATCTGTTATGTATGTGCAGGCTGGGAAGTCCACATCGGGTTGTGGGTTCTTCAAGTGGGTGGAAGAAATGTCAATGGTATATATCCTTTATCATATCTTTTGTTAGATTGTGGTGAATGTGAATGTGTTGTGAATGCATGAGTTTCTATGATTTTAAAACAGCCGAGTGTGTGCTGTGATGCCGCATGAGTTTCCTGTATTTTATCACAGTCGAGTGTGTGCTGTGATGTCGCATGAGTTTCTATGATTTTAAAACAGCCGAGTGTGTGCTGTGATGTCGCATGAGTTTCCCGTATTTTATCACAGTCGAGTGTGTGCTGTGATGCCGCATGAGTTTTCCATATTTTATCACAGCCGAGTGTGTGTTGTGAATGCATGAGCTAGTTTCTTTTAATTTAAAATAGCCGAGTGTGTGCTGTGAAGTTTAGAGTGAGCTGTATGTCATATCTCTTTTCACAATTGAAGAGTTGATGTGCCTTTTTAATATGTTCCTCTCATTTCCTTAACTTTTAAGATTATTTTATTGAAATTTAAATTTGGTGGTGCTATTGTCAAACAACATGTGGATACTAGATAACAGTTAAATTTGTATGTCCAGCAAAGAGAGGCATTCTGTATTCTGTGTCTATGCAAGGTTAGAACAGTTGCACGGACCTCATATGCTGGAAAGCAAGAGAGGCATCAACCTTATATCCTGACTAACAAAAGGTGCACCGACCTGAATAGCATGTGCACCGACTTGAAAGTGAATGTGCTTGGACTTGGTTGAAGGTGCTTATCACTTGATAGAGAAATCTAACATATATGCTCAGACTTGGTAGAGCACTCTAGCATATGTGCTCAGACATACAAAGCATGTGCTCAGACATTGATAGAGATATTGCTCAGACTTGTATGCATGCATGTGCTCGGACTTGGCTAACTTGGAGTTCATGTGCTCAGACCTGTGTGTGTGTGTGGGGGGGGGGGGGGGTTAGTGAATACATATTGTGTGTGTGACAGTGGGCAGAGATGTGTGTGTGTGTGTGTTCAGCCGGTGTGTGTGTGTGACAGTGGCCAGAGATGTGTGTGTGTGTGTGTTCAGCCGGTGTGTGTGTGTGTGACAGTGGCCAGAGATGTGTGTATGTGTGGTTGTCATGGTTTAGAATTGAATGTGTGTGGGGGGGGGGGGGGTTTAATGAAGACATAATTATGTGTGTGTGTGTCCAGTGATGATCACAGTCGAGTGCGCATGTGTGTCTGTGCATGCATGTGCTCAGACTTGGCTAACTTGGAGTTCATGTGCTCAGACCTGTGTGGCTAAGGCCTCATGCAGTGCACCAACTATGTGTGCGTATGCTCAGACCTCATAACACACAACTACTATAAGTGCACCGACCCTCGGGAAGGTGCTCCAACTTGCATGTCAAAGGCAGAGATGTGTGCATGTGGTTGTCATGGTTCAGAATTGAATGTGTGTGTGTGGGGGGGGGGGGTTAGTGAATACTGGAGAGGGGGATTTCTGTAGCCCATCTAAGAGCGGCCGAACTAGGTCCATCAGGACCAAACGAGGCCCAGCTCACCTAAGTGACAACCCCGCAGGGCCCACTTAGCCTAAAAAGCCCAATAAGATCATTCGAGATCAAACCCTTCCTCGGCGGCCCTTAGGCTCGAAAGGCCCAAACGTCGGTCAGGTTGGAGGAAGACCCACGCCCGATCTATCCCCTCGCCGGGAATAAGGGTTAGCGCCCAGCGCCCCCTCTGACCCATCCTCATCCGAGCTATGCCTATCGCCCGGACAGGGTTGGCACTCTTCATGCTTGGGTTAACCGACGATTGCTTATCTATGCTGCCGTTGAGAGCCCTTTATGAGCAGGAGTTCACAAGGATAAGGGACCCACGACCCCTCAAGGCTATAAAGATCCCATGATGAGGACATAAAAAGCCCACGTTGAGGACGTAACTCCCGCCTGAAACTTCTCAGCTTATGGGACTCATGAGGCCAGCGCACTATTTAAACCTGGGACTCCCTCCAGCGAAAGGTAAGGGCCAATACATGCCTGAAACTCCCTGAGCAGGAACCACTTCACCACCTTGGTGTAGAGGGATCCCGTGCCTCTCTTTCCTCCCCCCTTCATACCTTCCACCATTACTATATTGACTTAGGCATCGGAGGATTTACCCCAGGGAATCATCCCTGGGCCCCCTGATCTATTTCCCTTCTTTGTAGTTCACTATTCGGTGATCATCCCCCCAGCTCAGGACCAGCGCGAGATCACGCCTCTTCATCTGGCACCGTCTGTGGGAAACGACCAAAGAGCCAGTATGGTGCGAAGAAGTTCAGGGAGGAGGTCCGCCAGCGATAGGGGAAAGGTCATGGTGGTGGTGGGAGAAGGCCCCTCCCAGGCCTCACAAAACCCTCCCTCCAATGCCAACACCCCAGCCGACGGACCAGCCCCTCCTCCCGCGGTAGTAGGGCTACCACCCAACGGGGGCGCTGACGCTTTCCAAGCCCTCAACGTAAAACTGGACATCCTCGTGGAACTCATGAGGACCCAGGCGGCCAGGGAAGGAAGGTCACGCGCCCCTCTGGAGAGCCCTCCCCGCGAGATCACGTCCCAGCACATTGCTGAAGGCCGCTTCACCCTCCAAGGCCGACAGATTATCCGTAACAGGTCAGGAGGACCTTCATAGGCCCCTCCCCTGGAGCAAGAGGCCTCCCGCATGCAGAAAAGGGGAAACCCTGGGGCACGTCGTCCAAGCCCAGAGACCGAAGCCCCCGGGGAGCACCAAGGAAGCCCCCCCAGCCCCATAGCGCAGCGACAGCCGGAGTTATCCCTCCGACTGCGAGAATTCGAGAGGCATTTCGCAGAACAGGAGCACGCCCTACACGCCTTGCAGAATGCCTCTCCGGTGGAGGACGAGGAGAAATCCCCATTCTCCGATTACATCTTGAAGGCAGAGGTATCTCCCAGAACCTCCATCCCGACCTTCAAGTCCTACGACGGCCAAGGCGACCCGGCCGACCACTTCGACAGCTTCGACGCCTTGATGACCCTTCATGGAGCGTCCGACGCCATCAAGTGTCGAGCCTTTGTGACCACCTTGGTCCAAGGTGCCCAGGCATGGTTCCGGGCCCTCGCCCCGGATCCATCCGGGATTTCAAGCAATTCGGGCGAATATTTAAGAGAGTTTCATCGGTAGCGGCCCCCCAAAGTCGGTAGCGGGGCTATTGGCTCTCAAACAGGTGCAAGGGGAGGAACTCCGGGCTTACATTAACCGATTCAAATCAGAAGCCCTGAGAATCCCCCACCTGAATGTAGCCTCGGTCGTAACCGCACTGACCGGCGGCACCCGTGACGAAAATCTCTGCCGCGAACTTGTCCTCCACCCTCCCTCGACCCTTGCCAAGCTAGTGACTCTGGCTTTGCGCCATGCTGAGTGCAAAGAAGTGCTTAGCGCATGCCAAGGCGCAACCGGCTCGGGTCGGGAGGGGGGCAAGAAGCGAGTGCCCGAGCCAAGCTCGGGCGAAGGAAAAAGGCGGAACCGAGACGGGGAACACAACGAACCATCCCGAAAGTACGAGCGGTACACTCCCTTAACCGCTCCAGTGTACGAGATATATGAAGACATCAAAGGCTCGGGCCTTCTCTGCCAACCCGAGCCAATGAGATCGAAAAACCGCAATCTCAGCAAGCATTGCCTTTTCCACAGCGACCACGGGCATCACACCGGCGATTGCCACAAGCTCCAGGATGAGATCGAGCGCCTCGTCCACCAGGGACACCTATCCCGGTTCATGGCTGGGCGTGAGGGAGACCGAGGCGCCCCAGATGAAAGCGACAATGCCCCTCGTGGGGTCCACATCAACGTCATCTCTAGAGGAGCTGCATCAGGAGGAGATAGTGGCCGAGGAAGGAAGCGTCATGCTGAACGGGCGAGCCGAGCCGTCGAGCCTCCCAAGGCCCCGCCAACTGAGTCCCAGGTCATAGTCTTCTCCGACCAAGACCTGGAAGGGCTGACTACCCCGCATGACGACGCCCTAGTCATATCCGCCACAATAAACTATTATAACGTAGACAGGATTCTAGTTGATAATGAGAGTGCCCCTGATGTATTATCTTACAAATGTTTCCTTAAGATGGGGGAGAATCCGTCTAAACTCTGCCCGATCCGAACCCCCCTTTGTGGGTTCAATGGCCAGGCCACTTATCCCGAGGGAGTCCTGATGGGGACATCCCCAGCCACTTCACTTTTTGGGGTACTCTTGTTGCTCGCCATCAGCACATCATCATTTGTGGACGTTAATCTTGAGTCATAGCATGTAATTTTTATTTCATTTGAGTCATGTATGTGTAATCTTTCTTTATTTGAGTCAGTTAATAGGTTAATGGGTCAGTTTGTTAGTCAATTGGGCCCAACTAGTGGGCTAGGCACAAGGGCGCCCCTCCCTTGGAGTTATTGGTCATTTACTTGTTTGTCAAGGTTATTTTGGTCTTAGGAAAAGTATGGAGTCCATAAATAGTCCCTCCCCTCTCTCATTTGTAACAACCCTTTATGATCAATCAAAAAATTGAGTAAACTAGTGTGTTATTGGAGAGGATTCTCCACTTCTCTCTCTCTCTCTCTATTGGGGTGGATTCCCCTTCTCTCTCATTCTCTCTTCTCTCTCTTCTCTCTCTCTACAAGGAGGAGGGCGCCCCCTACTCTCTCTCTTCCCCTCCCAACCACCTCCACCCTCCCACCTACCTCCATTAAATCCTCTACAAGTTCCCACAAGTCATCATTACTTCCCCCTAGTCCCAAGAGACCCTCCACCAATCCACACCCCACCCTCCAACCCCCAACTACCCATTTCCCTTCCCCAAGCATCACTCCACCTTCCCAAGGCACCCCTTCCCATCCCCAAGACCACCATTGATCACCCCACGTTAAGGGAAATTCAAACTCACATTCCCTCCACCCACTTGTGCCCCCCTCACCTTCCCCCTTCTCCATCCAAGCCCAAATTCACAGCTCCTCTCTCACCAACTGCAAACACCCCATTCCAGACCCCATTCTCCCTCTCCCACACCTTGGAACACCCCCTTCTAGACCCCCTCACAGCCAGGGCTCTCCCCACACTCATCCACCCCCACTTCCCCTCCCATATACCCCATTTCCCCCCATCATCTTCAACCTACAGTTTTCAGTTTGCAGGCAGTAGAGGAGTGCCCAGTTGCAGAGGCTGCCACGTCTTTACCTGGAACCTTCAGAGGGCATACCATATATCGTTGGAAGCGTCTCCCAGTCAGCTTTCCAACGGTGGTGATCCCAGCGACTTCCAAGATCGGAGCTGCTCGGAGGAGGCGATCTACTACGACTGCGCAAGACTTCTTAGGCAGAGGACCAGAGCCGGAGTGGAAGCTCGACTGCGACGATCCTATTGGGAATCTGATCGAGAGTTCTTCTTAAAAAATCTTTTACTACGATCCTTCTATCATCTCCAAGAAGCAGAGCCCTGTTTGGCGACCAGACCTAAAAGTTATCAATTTTCTTCTCCGGGTATGCGGTTCTGCTTCCACTCAGTCTGCACCGAACCTCCATCAGTGTTCAGAGCCTACCGGCCAACCCCAATAACAGTTGGCATCCCCGTTGGTCTTGCTTCGAAGAGGACTCATCAACGGTTCCAACGACTCTGGTGGCACCTAATTCTGAGCTCGGGAGCGATCGTGGCACCTTCTTATTCCTGCTGTTGGGAACCTGAAGCTGTCAGAGCCAAGGTTCTGCCACCCTGTTCTAGCCCCTACTCCGACTAGCAGCGGTGCTCAAAGAAATCAAAAACATTCTAGCGTCATCTCCATCCAGCTACGAAGAATCTCCAATTGGTCTCGTCTGGAACAAAATTCGGGGCTGGCCACAGCGTCCAAATACCCGACCGTCTGTCCTGAGACACAGGCAGCAGGCAGAACCGGCTTCGGTGTCTTTCTTTGCTCATAGTTCAAGTTCCCCTCCCCGCTTGGCCGGCTGAAGGCCCCTTCCCTGCGTGGAGGTCATTTGAGTGTTATATTAATTAACCCCCACCCCGAGATCCCCCCTCCTGCGAGAGGTGTAGTTTTGTAAACGTTTGAGCAGGTTGAAGCTTCACCGGCGCGGCGTTCGGGTGCATACCCACGCCCCCCCCGCTCGCCATCATCTCCGGCCGGGATCGGCGTCTTCACGCTGATCAGGTGAGCTTCTGAACACCTTTCATTGCTGAGATTTAATTACTTAGTTTAGTATTGCTTTTAGTTGCTCCGTCGGCGGTGAGAGGGTGTCCGGTCTCAAATTGCCATCAAATTGAGTGACCACCGCGGGGCGAGTTGTGAGAGCGACCACTTAACCCACGCCCTTGGCATACCGTCCGCCTGTAAATTGGGCATCCCTGGCCCATTTGGGGTCCTCCATAAGCTAGCCAACCATTGGAGTATCAAGGTCCCGACTCGGACCCTCTCCGTCATCGCTAAGTCGCCTACGGGCACTAGTGTGTGCTTCGCGATCGTGTTCACTAATGTGAGTCCGCTGCTCAATTTGATTGCTTGCAATATAGGTCCATAGGTGGTCTCACAACAAGTGGTATCAGAGCAAGTTCACAACTTGTCTCTATCAAGTTGGTCCTAGGGCATGTTTATGCATTTAGAGTCCTCGGTTGCATCTCTTTGTCCACTAGCATGGCCACCTCTTACCGACCTTACCAATCGGCCCTCTCCATAAGTCCAAACCACCAAAGGATGCCTACCCCTAACACACATGACCTCCCTGGCCATGTCAACTACCTCGTGAAGGCCTTGACCTATGCCAATGAGCGGCTTGATAACATATCGGGTCGACTCAACCAACTTGGAGAAAATGGGCCCGCCCCAAGGACGGATGATAGAAGGACATGTCCCCCACCTCCCACTTTTGATGGAACTCATCTTAATGACTATTTAGATTGGGAGGCATCAATGGACCATTACTTTGAGAGGAATTCCATGTCCGAGGATAGGAAGGTTCGATGTGCGAAAATGCAACTAACCAAAATGGCTCAAACTCATTGGTTGAAAATTGAAGGCTTAAGGGTAATTAGAAGGGAAGCTCCCCTCACAACATGGGGGGATATCAAGGAACAACTTAGGGCTAGATATATTTTCCCCTCCCATTCCGAACACCGAGTCCCAAAGAGCATTTCAACTCCTTCATTTCCCCTTGGCCAACCCAAGACCCTAATCACGCATTCCCCACCATTTCCCACCTCTCCTACTCCAACCACAACATCTACACCCTACCTACAAGTCCTCACCACAACCATAGCTCCACAAACTCAATTGGGCCCCATGACCACCCCTCCACCTAGGCCCATGACGACCACCACCCCCCAACCCAAATTTCCCCACCAAACCCATATCCCACAAGCCCCCTTGAACCCCACCACTATCCCTCCATCACCCCCAAAGAAAGATGCACCTCCCAAGGCCAACCAACCTAAACCCCCTCACCCAACCCACCTCCCGCTTCCTACACCAATCTTTCCCCAACCTAGGCCTCCACTACTTCCCCTTCATATCCCAACCCAAGTCCACCCTTACCCACCACCCCGAGTGCGTCATGCGCCGGCTTTGACAAAACCATCCACCATAGATCCTCATACCCCATTAGCATTAGAAGTTGTGGCCCACACACACACTCAAGTAGAGAAGGATGTCAATCCGGATCCACCTCCCACCATTGTGGAAATTCAAGAGCCCCCAATCCCACCATTCTTCTCTAGTCCAACTCCTCAAGAGCCACACATCCACACACTTGGCACCCCCACCGTGAATGAGGCCATACTGCAATGGCTCAAATAAGGACTCACCCTTCCTAGCTCACCCCCACCTCTCTCACCTTTGGGATATCCATCCCAAATTGTCCCCCTCCACTCCTACCACACCACAATCCAATCCTACTATGAGGTAGAAGGTTGGGATGATCTCCTCAAAGGTCTAGAGTGGCAATTAGACTTGACTTCTTTGTTGACCCTAGGGGCGGACCGACCCAAGAGCCTTGACCTCATCCATCCATGCATTGGGTCTATCACCTCGGTTTGCACTATTGGTTGCTACACTAGTGACCTCCTTTTCCTTCTCCCCATAGTGGAAGAGCCCATCCCGGTCCACTCCCCTACCATTGTGATTCCTAGAACCTTGACCAACCAACCCACCCCATACACCGGCCCAACCATTTCACTAGAAGAGGGCGACTCACCACCATATGAGGATCTTGAGGACATGGAGTACCCCTATCTAGGTGACCCTTACCATGATCCCTTCGACCCTTTCCTATGGGAACCTAGATCTCCATGTAACCCACTCACCTTATTCACCACCCACCTTACCCTACCCTTACCGCCCATGTTAACCCAAACCCCTCCCTTCCTAGAATCGGGTTACACCAAGGGAGCCTTGACCATAGGCAACATATACATTGGGATTGATGAATTGCCTCACTCCATGATGTCCCCCTTCTTAGATCCCTTTGATCCATACGAGTGGAAGCTCAAGGGCCACCCCACATCCATGCACATGGAAGTCATCTCTAGGATAGAAATGCATGTGCCTGGGCATACCGCACCACTTGACATGATTCATAAGTCAGGTCTATTTATTCATATCACCCACATGTCAAGTAAGAAGCATGAGTGGTCCATATTTGGGTGTAATGGCCCTCCTTCATTCATCATGAGTCTTAAGCATGTTAGGAGTATTCATGGATGTCCGGGTCCTCCGGCACTTATCACACCCACGCATGAGAGGGACACCTATGGATGCCTTGGTCCTCCCAAATCATTCAATGTCCTCATAACATCAATGCACGATAGGTCTATATGTGGTTGCCCTGGACCACCTTTGCACACCACACATTGCCCACTCACACCGCATCATTGTGCATGGCATATAAGCAAGTATCAAGCAACAAGCGGTGAGATTCACAAGAAGCAAGCACAAACTCGTAAGTGCCACTTGGAATTCCAAGTTGGCAACTTGGCGATAATGGCTTTGGGATGGCTCTACCTTAGGGTCACCTCCAAATTGAGGGCACGAGGACTTGGACCTTGCCAAGTTCCGAGTGACTTTGGCAACCCGGCTTATGGGTTGGACTTTCGAATGGGTTTTGGGATTCACCCCACTTCTCACATGGCGGATTCGGCACCCTCTAAGGGCACCGCGGTGGATCCTAGTGAGTGCCTTGAGCTTACACTTATCCTTGCGAGAGACACCCTCGGAGTGCCACCCCAAATTATCCTGAGAGTCTGACGTGAGCACACGGCGGCAATACTAGGCAAGTAAGATCTCATCGCCAGCATGAGAGTGTGTCCGAGCCACTTTGAAAAGCTGAAGCGCCATTCTCCGGCTACGGACGCGGGTTGAGTTCGGAGATCGTGGCACGCTTGGAGCTGCATTTGGTACACTACTTCCCCGGTGGACCCATACTCGACGGGGTCGAGTTTTCCCCACCCCGGGGGTATGATGGGGACATCCCCAGCCACTTCACTTTTTGGGATACTCTTGTTGCTCGCCATCAGCACATCATCATTTGTGGCCGTTAATCTTGAGTCATAGCATGTAATTTTTATTTCATTTGAGTCATGTATGTGTAATCTTTCTTTATTTGAGTCAGTTAATAGGTTAATGGGTCAGTTTGTTAGTCAATTGGGCCCAACTAGTGGGCTAGGCCCAAGGGCGCCCCTCCCTTGGAGTTATTGGTCATTTACTTGTTTGTCAAGGTTATTTTGGTCTTAGAAAAAATATGGAGTCTATAAATAGTCCCTCCCCTCTCTCATTTATAACAACCCTTTATGATCAATCATAAAATTGAGTAAACTAGTGTGTTATTGGAGAGGATTCTCCACTTCTCTCTCTCTCTCTCTATTGGGGTGGATTCCCCTTCTCTCTCATTCTCTCTTCTCTCTCTCTACAAGGAGGAGGGCGCCCCATACTCTCTCTCTTCCCCTCCCAACCACCTCCACCCTCCCACCTACCTCCATTAAATCCTCTACAACTTCCCACAAGCCATCATTACTTCCCCCTAGTCCCAAGAGACCCTCCACCAATCCACACCCCACCCTCCAACCCCCAACTATCCATTTCCCTTCCCCAAGCATCACTCCACCTTCCCAAGGCACCCCTTCCCATCCCCAAGACCACCATTGATCACCCCACATTAAGGGAAATTCAAACTCACATTCCCTCCACCCACTTGTGCCCCCCTCACCTTCCCCCTTCTCCCTCCAAGCCCAAATTCGCAGCTCCTCTCTCTCCAACTGCAAGCACCCCATTCCAGACCCTATTCTCCCTCTCCCACACCTTGGAACACCCCCTCCTAGACCCCCTCACAGCCAGGGCTCTCCCCACACTCATCCACCCCCACTTCCTCTCCCATATACCCCATTTCCCCCCATCATCTTCAACCTACAGTTTTCAGTTCGCAGGCAGCAAAAGGAGTGCCCAATTGCAGAGGCTTCCACCCTCTTCACCTGGAAGCTTCAGAGGGCATACAATATATCGTTGTAAGCGTCTCCCAGTCAGCTTTTTCAACGGTGGTGGTCCCAGCGACTTCCAAGATCGGAGCTGCTCGGAGGAGGCGATCTACTATGACTGCGCAAGACTTCTCAGGCAGAGGACTAGAGCCAGAGTGGAAGCTCGACTGCAATGATCCTGTTGGGAATCTGATCAAGAGTTCTTCTTCAAAATTCTTCTACTACGATCCTTCTATCATCTCCAAGAAGCAGATCCCCGTTTGGCGATCGGACCTGAAAGTTATCAATTTTCTTCCCCGGGTACGCGGTTCTGCTTCCACTCAGTCTGCACCGACCCTCCATCAGTGTTTAGAGTCTACCGGCCGACCCCGACAACAGTTGGCATCCCCGTCAGTCTTGCTTCGAAGAGGACTCGTCAATGGTTTCAACAACTCTGACGGCACCTAATTCTGAGCTCGGGAGCGATCGTGGCACCTTCTTCTTCCTGATGTTGGGAACCTGAAGCTGTCATAGCCAAGATTCTGCCACCCTATTCTAGCCCCTACTCCGACCAGCAGCGTGCTCAAAGAAATCAACAAAATTCTAGTGTCATCCCCATCCAACTACGAAGAATCTCCAATTGGTATCGTTTGCAACAAAATTCGGGGCTGGCCACAGCGTCCAAATACCCGACCGTCTATCCTGAGACACAGGCAGCAGGCAGAACCGGCTTCGGTGTCTTTCTTTGCTCATAGTTCAAGTTCCCCTCCCCGCTTAGCCGGCCGAAGGCCCCTTCCCTGCGTGGAGGTTATTTGAGTGTTATATTAATTAACCCCCACCCCGAGATCCCCCCTCCTGCGAGAGGTGTAGTTTTGTAAATGTTTGAGTAGGTTGAAGCTTCACCGGCGCGGCGTTCGGGTGCATACCCACGCCTCCCCGCTCGCCATCGTCTCCGGCCGGGATCGGCGTCTTCACGCTGATCAGGTGAGCTCCTGAACACCTTTCATTGCTGAGATTTAATATCTTAGTTTAGTATTGCTTTTAGTTGCTCCGTCGGCGGTGAGAGAGTGTCCGGTCTCAAATTGCCATCAATTTGAGTGACCACCGTGGGGCGAGTTGTGAGAGCGACCACTTAACCCACGCCCTTGGCGTACCGGCTGCCCGTGAATTGGGCATCCCTGGCCCATTTGGGGTCCTCCATAAGCTAGCAAACCATTGGAGTATCAAGGTCCCGACTCGGACCCTCTCCGTCATCGCTAAGTCGCCTACGGGCACTAGTGTGTGCTTCGCGATCGTGTTCACTAATGTGAGTCCGCTGCTCAATTTGATTGCTTGCAATATAGGTCCATAGGTGGTTTCACATCAAGTCCTAAGCCTGCTGGTCACTCTCGGCACCCCACCCAAAACCGTTACAGTCATGGTGGACTTCATTGTGATCAAGGGTATGATAGCATACAATGCAATCTTCGGCCGAGGAATCCTTAGCCGAACGAAAGCGGTGCCCTCTACCTATCACCAAAAGATGAAGTTCCCCACTAAAAATGGGGTGGGGGAAGTCCGAGGTAACCAGGCGATGGCCAAAAGGTGCTATAATATCTCAGTTGAAGCCACAAGGCCGGACGGGAAGAACAAGGGCCCCCGAGAAGTCGAGGAGAAACCTGCAACATCCGAGCATGGAGGCAAGTTGCTAACGGTTTTCCTAAACGATGACCCGACCCTAGGTGTAAAGATTGGAGCCGACCTGCCGTCTGAGGTTCAGCAACAATTCAAAGAATTTCTTTCTGTGTACATCCGAGTCTTTGCATGGTCTGACGATCAACTCCCCGGAATACCGGAGGAGACGGTGATGCATAAGCTCAACCTCGACCCGACCGTGAAGCCCGTACAACAACGCAGAAGGAAGCACGCGCCAGAGAAGCAAGTGATCATCAAGGAGCAAGTCACCAAGGGGCAAAAGACTGGTCTTTTTAGACCGGTCCTATACCCGACGTGGTTGGCTAACGTCGTCCTGGTGCCAAAAGCTTCGGGAAAGTGGCGAATGTGCGTGGACTTCACCGACTTGAACAAGGCTACACCAAAGGACTGCTATCCACTACCGAGCATTGACCAATTAGTTGATTCAACCTCGGGCAATGAGATACTCAGTTTCCTGGACGCCTATTCGGGTTACCACCAGATCAGAATGGATCCATAAGACATCGAGAAGACCACCTTCATCACCGACTTCGGCGTATACTGCTACACCCGGATGCCTTTTGGGTTGAAAAACATTGGAGCCATGTACCAGAGGCTGGTCAATCACATGTTCGAAGGACAGCTCGGCCGGAACGTCTAGGCCTATATTGACGACATGCTCGTCAAGACCCCCAAGGCCGAGGACCACTTCGCCGACTTAGCTGAGACCTTCGACACCCTCCTGAGGTACAATATGAAGCTCAATCCCACCAAGTGCGCCTTCGGAGTAAGATCCGAGAAATTCCTGGGTTTCTTAGTCACCCAGCGTGGGATCGAGGCCAACCCCGACAAGGTCCAGGCCATCCTAGACATGCGCCCACCCACCTGCATCAAAGACGTTCAACGCCTTACTGGGCGCATTGCTGCGCTCAGCAGATTCCTGTCTCGTGCGGCCGAACGATGCCTACCCTTCTTCAAACTGTTGAGGGGGCCCAAAATGGCATCTGCTATGTTCGCATGGGACGAGGAATGCCAAAGAGCATTTGCTGAGCTTAAGGAGTTCCTGGCTTCGCCCCCGGTGCTTTCCAAGCCTATCACAGGTGAAGCCTTGCATCTCTATCTCTCGGCAACTCCATCTACAGTTAGCTCGGTCCTGGTCAGAAATGACTCGGGAGTCGAGAGACCAGTCTACTACACCAGCAAGGTGCTCAACGAGGCAGAAAGAAGGTACCCCGCAACCGAGAAACTCGTGCTAGTGTTGGTTACCTCAGCCAAGCACCTCCGACCCTATTTCCAAGGGCACTCCATCACCGTGCTGACCGGCGAACCTTTGAAGAGGATCCTCGCTCACCCGGAAGCCTCGGGATGCCTCGTCAAATGGGCCATCATGCTCGGGGCCTACGATATATCATACCGGCCTCGCTCGGCTATCAGAGGACAGGCGCTCGCTGACTTCATCGCCGAGAGCACTATCCCGACCGAATAAAAATCTCCGTCCGCGCCTTGGCCAACCTGGGAACTGTTCGTCGACGGATCCTCCAACTCGACCGAAGCGGCGTTGGAATCCTCTTGAAGTCCCCCGAAGGAGCAGAGTTACAATACGCCTTGAAGTTTAACTTCCAGGCGTCCAACAACACCTCCGAGTACGAAGCCCTTATCTCAGGAGCCCGCATGGCCCGGTGGCTGGGGGCTGAGCGAGTCAGAATTCACACTGACTCCCAACTAGTCGCTAGCCAGGTCAACAGTGATTACGAAGCTCGAGAAGCACCGATGGTCAAATACCTCCAGTTGGTCAGAGCCGTGGCACAACAGTTCGAGAGTTTTGAGGTAGTCCGAATAGCTCGGGAAGAAAACTCCCGAGCGGACGCCCTCTCTCGGCTGGCCTCCTCTCTTGACCTCGAGGGTACTCGATCGGTCCTTCTCGAAGTGCTAGAGCGATCGAGCATCGATTCGGAGCTCCTGACTGTTGACTCGGCCTCCCCAAGTGACTGGCGCACCCCCTACCTGTCGTGGCTCCAAGACTCTCAAGAGCCTCCCGACCCCCGGGAAGCCCGAAGATTGAAGTATCAAGCTCGGTGATTCGTCATTCTGGACAGCACTCTCTACCGAAGATCCTTCTCCGGTCCTCTCCTAAAGTGCCTCAGTACTGATGAAGCCAACCGAGCGATTCAAGAAGTTCACGAAGGCTTGTGCGGAGCGCATTTAGGAGGAAGGTCGCTCGCCAGGATCTTGCTGCGGCAAGGTTATTGGTGGCCCACTCTGCAATGCGACTGCTCGACCTACGTACAGCACTGTGACCGATGCCAGCAATTTGACCACTTGGCCCATCGGTCGGCAACGGAGCTCGTCACCCTAGCCGAGCCATATCCTTTCACTCGCTGGGGAATCGACATCCTCGGGTCATTCCCTACAGCTCAGGCTCAGAAAAAATTCATCATCGTCCCCATCGACTACTTCACCAAGTGGATCGAGGCCGAAGCTACAGCTAGGATCACCGAGACAGTCATCTGGAGTTTCATCTGGAAGTCGATCATCTGTCGCTACGGCATCCCCCGAGTGATAGTGAGCGATAATGGTCGGCAATTTGATTCTCGTTATTTTCAAGACAGATGTGCCGACCTGAATATTCGTAATCACTTCACCTCGGTCGCTCGCCCTCAGGCTAACGGACTGGTCGAAAATGCCAATAAGACTATCTTAAAAGGCATCAAGACCAGGCTCGGCAAAGCCAAGGGCAGCTGGCTTGAGGAATTGTCGAATGTACTTTGGTCGCACAGGACGACTCCCAGAACAGCAACCGGTGAGAGTCCCTTTCAGCTTGTATACGGCACCGAGGCCGTGATCCCGTTGGAGATTGGCAATCCCTCCCTCCGAGTCATCTGCTTCTCGCCCGAGGCAAACGACCAGAAACTACTCGGAAACCTCGACCTAGCGGATGAACTCCGAGAGATTGCCGACATCCGAGCAACAGAATATCAACGCCACCTCACTCAATACTACAACACCAAAGTCCGAGATAGACACTTCCAACCAGGAGACTTCGTCTTTAGGAAAGTCGAAGCCTCTCGACCACTTGAGGCGGCGGGCAAGCTATCCCCTAACTGGGAAGGCCCCTACCGAGTGGTCGAGACGCTCGGGAAAGGAGCATACCGACTATCTACAATGGAAGGAGAGCCCATCCCTCGGACCTGGAATGTGACTACACTACGCAAGTTCTACTTCTGAACATCGAGCATTGTGTAAGCGACATGAAATAAAACAAAAGTTTCCTTTCCTCTATTCAAACAACTCACTTGTACATCAGAAAGGCCGAAGCCAAGAAAATACATGTCAAAAAAAAAGCAAAAATCCATCTGGCGTCGCCGTATGAGCCCATCGCTCGGCCGACTCGGTTAACCTTCCTGCGTCCAGCCACTAACTCTGCCTCGTGTAGAAACTGGCTCGGATAAAGGGTAGTCGACCCCGTTGGCTCGGGTAACTCGGAACAAAGGTGACAGAGGGATTAGGAATGAGAAGGTTACCTTCCAAGTTTACAGAGATGGAGGAAGGGGAAGAGGGAATACAAATGAAGGCCTCCTCTCTGCCAACTCCTTGGAAGGAAGAGAGTGCAGGCACCCTCCGAAGAGTGAAAGAAATGATGAGAAGGGCAGAAGAGGGAGAAAGAGGTTGCGGAAGAAGAGAGGAGAAGCAGGAAGTGGAGAGGAATCTTGAGAGAGATCCCCTCCAGGGAGCAAATGGAAAGGGACGGGCGGTAGGGATGCCTGATTCCCCCATTCGTCTGCCATCTCGACCCTCCCCGCAAGCGCCGACCGGAGTTGATAAAAGAAGATGACGTGCCTCCACACGTCGAACCCTCTTTAATCCCACCCGCCAGCTGTCGAACCCCCTTTAAACCCGAAGCAGCAAGAACTCTCTGCCCTCCATCATCGGCAGCCTCATCTTCCAGAGCGTCTTCCATGCTTCAAATGTAACAGACACAACGCTATGTGAAGAAAGAATGAGGAAAGACTGTCGGGGAAAACCCTAAGCGGTTGAGAGGAAGGGACGCCCTTCAGACCTTTTATAGGCGAAGGGAGGCTATTTGCCTTAAATGATTCTCCCCTCGAAAACACACCAAAGGGACCTCTCCCTACGAACGGTCACCTCAAACTCCTCGTTTCCGCCCCAGTGGGACACACGAAGCGGCCAAACATTCAAAGCATGAGAGAATGGAAAGACACCCTGTCAAACGCTCGTCCAACCATCATGCGAGATCCATGCAGAAAGTATCAGCACTTTCCAACTACTGTAGATACGCTAAACAAAAATACGGCAATGGCGATACAAAAAAGTTAAGTCTTCATCATAATGCTACTGTCTTACATTTTTTCTTACGCAACAAAGAAAGTTTTCCTTGGAAAAAAGAAAGACATACAAGAAGAGAAAGCAAAGCAGATACATTAGGCCTCTGGCCCACTCTGAAGCTCGGAGGAGGAAGGCTCAGACGGTCTGCCCCCGGCACCCTCGGTGATGGTCGACCTTGGCACCGACTCCACCGGCGTGGGAACTGCCTCGATTGCGCGCCCTCCCGAGGCATCCGGAGTTGGCGTCCCCTCGGACGAAGAGCCCCCCTGATCTTCTTCCTTCGACGCTGAACCATAGGAACCGGAGGACGACAAGTCTGAGTCATAGCATTACCCGGACGGGAAATCGATTGTCTCGGACGCCTGCTCCTCGGCATAAGAGATGGCCCGGTCGTAGCCTTGCTTGAACCCCTTGCGGATGCCTCGGCGAAGTGCTAACTCATAATAAGGGAGGGCAGCTTCCGCCCCGGCCTGAGCATTTGTACTGCTCAAGCACCTCCGCCCCGGCCGATCTCACCCTACCAGCGAGCTCAACCTTCTCCCGCTCCGCCTCGGCTAACCTCCGCTCGGCCTCAACTGCCTGCTTCTCTGCCTCGGCCCGATCATCCTCGGCCTCCCGTCGAAGGCGTTCGGCTTCCTCAGCTCAGTCCACCAGCTCGGCATGCTCGGCAAGCTCGGCCTCCTACCGGCCATCCAGCTCGACGCGAGCAATGCGCTCCTCTTCAAGAAGCCTGCTCTTCCTCTCAAGCGATTCGCGGGCCTTAGCTAGCTGCTCGATCAGTGCCCGGGCCTCCACCTGGCTCGCCCGCGTCAGCTCCCTAACTAAGGAAATCTCCTGCCGAAGCCCATCACGCTCCTCGGCGAGCCGAGCCATCTTCCTGTCAGACCCACTAAGGGTCCAGGCCAGGTTCGCCCGCTCTGACTCTGACCGGGCGTAAGCTTCAGCCAGAGTGGCCCCCATCTGGGCCAGGACCAAGCTACCCTCCATCACCATTTTGAGAGCTACGGGTGGGGAGTATTGCCTGTCTCTCCCCTTCACCTTCGCGGCTATACCGCGACATACCTGGTACAGAGGACCCTAAATGCCCAGCCTCTCTAGGGCCGCCGGAAGAGGGACCTCCCCTCCGAGTGATGTCCCGCCGGTCGGCCCGGATCGAGCCGCTGCTTCATCCGTCCCTCTCACCATGGTTGGTTGGGGCTGTGTCGCCTCTCCTCGCGACCCCCCGACCTCGACCGATTCGGCCCCTACGCCGTCGCCCGGGGCGCCACCTACCTCGATCGACGCTCTAACCTCGATCGCAGCCCTGGAGACGTCCGCCTCGTCCCCGGCTCCCTTGGCTCCTGCCGAAGGGAAAGCCGAGCCAACATCACTACCGACCGCAGAAGCTGCCCTGACCTCCTCGGCCCCCTCTTGCACGGCGGATGGGAGAGCCCGCCCAATTAGGTCGACCCCATCGTGCTCAGCAGAGGGGCGAGCCGAACCAGAGTCGCCTTCAACTGCGGGGATGACCCCGGCCTTCTTGGCCCGCTTCCTGGCCTTCACGGCGTCCCGGATCATGTCCTCCACGGGATCCTTGTGTTTGGACCCCCGTGGCCCAGAAGATTCACCCTGGGCCGCCCCCTTGACCTTATCTCTGGCTCGGGAGCGACCCGCGGGAGCGATCGGCTCTTCGGCAGCCGAATCATCGCCGAGGTCGATCACCGACCGCTCGCCCACAGGCTCCTCCTCCACAGCCGGCCGTCTGGTATCTGCACAGAAGAAAGATATGGTCAGGAAAAGAAAATGGTCTCACCACCCAAAGAAGAAACTGATTTGTGACGTCCGAACCTGTCGGCTGCAGCCGCGCGAGTAGACATCGCTCGATGTTCTCCGGAGTAACCAGCTCCTCCGTGGACTGATGACGCTTCAACAAAATGATCGCATACTCCTCCACGTCCGGAGGAAACTTGTCTTGCCTCGGAGGAATGTTCGGATGAAAATTGGGGATTACGGGACACTTCCAAATCTCCTCCACCGAGAGAATCTCCACCCAGAAGAACTGAGTTTTCCACCCCTTGTGCGAAGAATCCTTCGCAGCCAAGGAGATACAGTTCCTATTCGGCCTCGCCTGGATGAAATCGAAGCCCTTCCCGGCCGAGGGGTGCGCCTTCAACTCGAAAAAATAATGAAAGAGGTCCAAGGAAGGAGGAACATCGCATTGACGGCAGAGGATGCGAAATGCAGAAAGAAGAAGATAAGAGTTGGCTACCAACTGTACGGGCGCCAATCAAAAGAAATTGAGAAGCTTAAGAAGAAAGGGCTCGAAGGGAAGGCGGAACCCACCCTCCCACGAAAGAAGGAAGGTGCAGATGTGGCCCGTACGAGAGTCCAAGCTCGTCTCATACGGGGCAGCCGCGGCGAAGTAAAACTTATGGGGCAGACGAAACTGGTGCTTCAGTCATTTCATCTCCGTCTCCCCCAGTTCATTACAGTTTGGAGCCATCACCCTCGCCGCAGGCTCGTCCTCCCACTCTTCGACCTCCGGACGCTGATCCACCATGGAATCCGGAGAGGAACTTGAAGAAAGACGCTCCCGGGACCCCGTAGACTCAGGAGGAAGAGGAAGTTGTCTGACTGCCTCCGCAGTTATCTCCGTCAACTCTGCGAACGCCGCTGCAAGCCTCTGCTCTTCCGTCGTGTTCTCACGACGCATCAAAGAGCCCCAAAAGCAAGCGCGAAGGAGAGTCAAACCCTAAAGATGGAGGAAGTCTGGAGCGACGACAAGCGCACAACGCTTATATTCCCACGCGGAAGGTGGCGCGTCGTTCCGACCTCCGAGAAAAGGGGGCCCCTTCAGTTCAAATCTGTCAAGATCATCATTATTACGGGCCCAGGTGGCCACGACACGTGGCTTCTTAAACACCGCCAGATCTTCACCCACCCGAGCCACGCTGGTCCAAAACCCTAACGGCTACTCTTCCGAGCTTACCAAAGCTCGGGAGTAGGAGGGGGAAAAGTGGAGAGGGGGATTTCTGTAGCTCATCTAAGAGCGGCCGAACTAGGTCCATCAGTACCAAACGAGGCCCAGCTCACCTAAGTGACAGCCCCACAGGGCCCACTTAGCCTAAAAAGCCCAATAAGATCATTCGAGATCAAACCCTTCCTCGGCGACCCTTAGGCTCAGAAGCCCCGAACGTCGGTCAGGTCGGAGGAAGACCCACGCCCGATCTATCCCCTCGCCGGGAATAAGGGCTAGCGCCCAGCATCCCCTCCGACCCATCCTCATCCGAGCTATACCTATTGCCCGGATAGGGTTGGCACTCTTCATGCTTGGGTTAACCGACGATTGCTTCTCTATGCTGCCGTTGAGAGCCCTTTATGAGCAGGAGTTCACAAGGATAAGGGACCCACGACCCCTCAAGGCTATAAAGATCCCATGATGAGGACGTAAAAAGTCCACGTTGAGAACGTACCTCCCGCCTGAAACTCCTCAGCTTACGGGACTCATGAGGCCAGCGCACTATTTAAACCTGGGACTCCCTCCAGCGAAAGGTAAGGGCCAATACACGCATGAAACTCCCTGAGCAGGAACCACTTCACCACCTTGGTGTAGAGGGATATCGTGCCTCTCTTTCCTCCCCCCTTCATACCTTCCACCATTGCTCTACTGACTTAGACATCGGAGGGTTTGCCCCAGAGAATCATCCCTGGGCCCCCTGATCTGTTTCCCTTCTTTACAGTTCACTATTCGGTGATCATCCCCCCAGCTCAGGACCAGCGCGAGATCACGCCTCTTCAAATACATATTGTGTGTGTGTGACAGTGGGTAGAGATGTGTGTGTGTGTGTGTGTTTGTGTGTATGTGTGTGTGTTCAGCCGTTGTGTGTGTGTGACAGTGGCCAGAGATGTGTGTGTGTGTGTGTATGTGTGTGTGTTCAGCCGTTGTGTGTGTGTGACAGTGGCCAGATGTGTGTGTGTTCAGCCATTGTGTGTGTGTGACAGTGGCCAGAGATGTGTGTGTGTGTCTATGTGTGTGTGTTCAGCCGTTGTGTGTGTGTGACAGTGGCCAGAGATGTGTGTGTGTGTGGTTGTCATGGTTCAGAATTGAATGTGTGGGGGGGGGGGGTTTAATGGAGACATATTATGTGTGTGTGTGTGTGTGTGTGTGTGTGTGTGTGTGTGTGTGTGTCTAGTGGTGATCACAGTCGAGTGTGCGTGTGTGTCTGTGCATGCAATGAAGACAGCCAGGGGGTGTGTGTGTGACAGTGGAGACAGCCCTCGAGGTTTGTGTGTGTGTGCATGTGTTCAGCCTTTGTGTGTGTGTCCAGTGGAGACAGATTATATGTGTGGATGCAGTGGAGACAGCCTTTGTGTGTGTGTGTGTGTGGGTTTAGTGAAGACAGTCAGCCTTTGTGCGTGTGTGTGTGTATGCATGAAGTGAAGACAGCCAGGGTGTGTGTGTTCAGAGTGTGTGTGTGTGTGTGTGTGTGTGTGTGTGTGTGTGTGTGTGTGACAGTGGAGACATCCTTTGTGTTTGTGTGTGTGTGCGTGTGTTCAGCCTTTGTGTGTGTGTTCAGTGTGTGTGATAGTGGAGACAACCCTTGTGTTTGTGTGTGTGTGACAGTGGAGACAGCTCCTTCCCATTATTCAGTGCTCCCATTGTTCAATATTGGTATTAAACTCCTTCCCAATGTCAAACTCTCGTTGGTCTTATCAGGTATACACAAGGCAATAATGATTGGGTGGATGGCCTAACGACAACCCCCAACTAATATGATGGAATATGATCTATGTGATTACATTATGTCATGTTGTTCTGAGCCTCATCTCATTACTCTTATCAAGTCCATATATTTTGCACTCAATGTTTTAATTTGTGATTATATCATACACATTTTTTAGAAAAAGACTTCGAACCAGCGGACAGTAGAAATGTCTAGCATATCTACAGCAGGAGGACAGATTGAAGAACATGCACTCATGGAAGATTTAAGAAAAATAATCGAGATGGAGAAATTTTCAACCGATCGAACTGTGAAGCTATGTGAAACTTTGTTGGCAAAATTTGATCAATTGAAAGTATGTAACAAAAAGTGACATGGGATTTTTTTTAAGGACTATCATTTGTGAGGCCATGTACACATGAAACTCTTTTTTGTAAAACTTTATCTTTTTGTAAAATGCTGCCTTTGTTATCATTTATCCGGCCTTAATTTCTGCTTGCTAAATATTACGGTGGATTGCATGTGTACGTACATTATTTGGGGCACCCGTACTCGTTACTTAGATTACATGTGAATTATTCATCTTTTATGCGCACATAAAATAGTATATAAAGCATAACGTTGTAACCAAAGTAAATAATCCTAATTTGATAGTAGTTACAACATCTGTCACATTTTGAGTGACCAAAATGTCAAGAAACAAATAAAATGAGTAATCAAAATTTAAATTATTTTGACTCGATTTAAGATAGAGCTTCAAGTCTCATTTTAGCAGGGGAGAGGGGGAGATGAAGGGGTAAATAAAATTTAAACGTGACATAAATAGTGTTTACATATCTCACTGAAATCAAAAATATTTGTTCATTATTGGGTCCTTCTCAAAAACAAATAAAAAAGGGGGCATGAAAGAAAGAAAATAAAAAAAGAAAGGGAAAGAATGAAAAGGAAAAGAAGACAAGAAAAATTATAATAGATTTATCGTATTGATGTATGTTGATGATGAATTATAAATAATTAAAATATATTGATTTTAGTTAACAATAATAAATAGTTATTGAAGTGTACTATTATTATTAAGTATCGTTTTGAGAGAGAAAAATTTAATATCATTATTGCTAATTAAATTCAATGTATAAAAATAAGATTGATCAAAAATCTCATTATTACTAACAAATATTTTGAACTATAAAAATTAATTAGAAGTTTTATTATCACTAATCCTAATTAAAGTAGTTTGATTTACATTACTGATGATATGGTATTCATATTAATTTGAACATTAATATTAATCATCGTTACATTACATAAATATGTTACAGTTAAGTTATACTATTTATTTCCCGCTTAATTATGAAAAAAATAATTATTATCATTATTATCATTATTATCATTCTTACTATAAATATTTCTAAAATGAAAAATTTCTTCAATAATATCTTTATTTGTATTATCTATACTATTAATAAAAAATTTATAATAATTTTATTAGTAATAATAAAATTTATCTATTAAAATCTATTTTAAGATCTTTATTAGTCGTAATCATAAATGTAAAGTCTAATTAAGTATGTAATTTCACTAAATAGATTTTATAAAATCTTCTTATCCCATATAAATAAAGAATAACGTCATGTACTTTAACCCGGGATAAGAAGGACAATATGATCATTTTTTAACACATATTCTCATTTGTATCTCTAATTTTTATCAAATAAAGAATATGAATATTTTTATATTTATCTCTTCGCATACTAAACGTACACAAGAATAAGAAGAAGAATAAATTAAATCAAAATGACTTGTACTTGTTCTTTACTTAAGTTATCCTGATATCAAACGTAACTTACGTTATGAAATTAAAAATACTTTAACTCTGGAACAAATTAACTAAGATAAGTTAACCCAGAGATGGCTATAATGAAACTTATTAAAAGCCCGCGCCTGGATCCACGATATCCACGCAACCTCTGCTCCCCCATCGGTCGCCAACAACGTCGGCCGTCTCCTCCACGTGAAGACTCACCTCGCGTGTCAATCCTGACCGTCAAATCTCATACGTACGATCAAGATCTGACAGCCGTCTTTTCAGCTCCACAGCCTCCGTTTCGTATTTGCTACACTCTGCATCCTTCTACTTCCAGACGTCACGCACGAAGTCTCGCAACGACTGAGGCCTAAAAGCCGTTGGATTAGGATCCAGCAGACCATGTCACAGGACGGCTCCAAACGTATGGCCTGCCCAAAACCTGACACGAAAACACGAAGAAATTTTTTTAACGAATTTATTTGAAATTAATTAAAGTACGCCTGGGGAAAAGACCATTGTATCCCCCACCTTTCTAGACTTGTAGCCGTCCTGTTTAGATATCCTCAGGGTTGGGAACAATCGAGTGGCACCCTGAGTAAATCATCTAAAAATATGACTATTTTCGTAACAGGAAAAAGTTGCCATTCCTTTAAACCACGGTTAAGCTTACGGCCGTCCCCACCTTATATAAAGCTCTCTCCATCGTGAAGACGAGGCGGGGAGAGAGGAGAGGGGAGAAAGCTGCGGTGATCGGACGGCCAAGAGAGGTGAGGCTCCGAGATCTGGACGGCTGATGGAAGCGCTCGTGTACTGGGCCGCCGACGACGACGGCTGGCGGTGCCGGAAGCACCCCTCGGCGCAGCCCCCCACCGGCGGCGTCTGCCCGGTCTGCCTCCGTGCCCGGCTCCTCCGCCTCTGCCCGGACTGCGCGGGGGAGAGGCCCTGCGGCTGCAGCTGCCCCTCCACCTCCTCCACCGCCTCCTCCTCCTCTCTCTCCTCCTTCTCCTCGCTCGACGTGCCCAGATCCGGCGCCTCCGGGGCCTACGTGGGGGCCGTCGGCCGGGTGTCGCACCTCATCGACAGCGAGGCCCCTATCCGCCGGTCCAGATCCGCCGCGTTCCGCCTTCTGCGACCGCGGGCGCCGCACGACGCCGTCGGCTGCCCCACGGACGTCCCGCCTCACCCGGAAGTGGGGGTCAAGGGATGGTCGTGGCTCTGGCCGTTCGCCAGGGCGAAGAAGCCGGACGAGGAGGACGCAAAAGACGTCCCACCAGCGGCGGCGGGGGCGGCTGCTACCGCGATGTCGGCGATGTTCTCGAGGTCAAGGTCCGTGGGGGTCGTCCCGGGATGTGGATACTTCCCCGACTCCGGCTCGTTCCAACGCTGCGACGGCGGCGTCCCCGGCAGCGGGGTCGGCGGCCACAGGGACGTGAAGGGGAAGGGGTGGAACCGCTACTTCCCCAGCCCTATGAAGGCATTCCGGCACCGGAAGTCGTCCACGGTCGCGGAGGCGACGTCCCCTCTCTGCAGGGGTTGACAGAGAAAGCTGCCAACCCACCACCACCACCACCACGGGAAACGGTACGAACTGCAGTACAGCTCTCTCAAAGAGAGACCAGATTCCACTCTTCCATGATCCCACCACTTTTTTCCCCCATATCTCAGTTGGATGTATATGTGTTGGCTTTCTTCTCCCGATCTCGCTTGCTAATCCCCGGAAAAACACAGGCACTGCAACCCACCTCCACCACGAATTATATATATATATATATATATATGTATATATATATATATATATATATATATATATATATATATATATATATATATATATGTATATCTGCAAGTCCTGGAGAAAGAAGTGATCAAACAGTGTGTCTTTATCCCCACATTACGCATTCCAGAGGGAATTTTTCCCCATAATTTGTAACCAAGTTTAAAGCTTTGCCCCCCCTTTTTTTTCTTCTTGTTGATCGCTGGTTCTTGGTTGGTTGCTGTTCTTGGTGCGGGAGCGAGGTCGTATGATTGGGCGGAGGAGGTGGCCGTGCGGGCCGCCCCATCGGGGGGGGGGGGGAGTACAGATAGATGATCGAGCGGAGGGAGGGGGGCGTGTCCCTACACGTGGCCGCGTCGTTATCCGGGTAGGCCGCGCCCGCGCCCGCGCGAGGGGGGTGCTGGCGACTGGCGGGACTCGACAGGGACGGGGCCTGGGAGCGGTCGTGCCCAGGAGGCCCCGCCCCGACCCCCCACCTAGGCGGGTCGGGGGAGTATTATGATTGTATCACGGCTTGTTCGCCACCCTCCTCGTGGGGGTTTTGCCTGCGGGTGGGTGTTCGTGGTCTCCTAGTTGGTTCGGAGGGGAGGGACGGGGGCGAGGGGAGCCCCGAGGAGATTCGTACGTATGTACGTACGTACGTACGTATGTATGTAGTGACTGATTTCAATGGATATTCTTTTTTTTCTCCTCTTATAATATTTAGACGAAGAGAGAGGGGGGTTGTCAAATGTCAACATCGCCTCCACCTGGTCTCAAATCAGATTAAGCGGATGGTTCAGTCTGTCCAGCAATTTGCAATTCCAAGTTTGAGCATCAACCAGATGAATTACCATGGAGTAGTAATAATTTTCGTGTGGGGAACCTCCGCTTGAACATATGTTCTCGTACATTTGTCGAATTACAAGTCTCTTTTATATTGCCGGAGGCAGCAGATCTGAATTCCGGAATCGAGGATGCCACTACGCCATCCTGGCATTGAGTGAGTTAGATTCTCGATCATCTTCAGATACATGTTTGGAGGAGGAGGCAGACACAGTTTACGATTTTGGTGGGTTGTGACTTGTACTCTGAGTCAAACTATAACTATTTTCTACCTAAGAAGGGTCAGACCTTGCCCTCTCACTCATCATCTATCTGGCTATGGTAAGTAAGGTGTCATTTGGGCTTGGGTCAACGTCTCAGCTTTGTGGCTGGACTGGCTCATTGTTATGATGATATTTCTTCTTCAAAGGGTACATAATTGGGCTAAAAAAACTTTGACATGTATGGTGACAATTAGGGGTGTTAATGGGTTAGGTCTGGATCGGGGTTAGGTCGGCTCGGTCCAAATTCGACTCATCAATATTAAACTTTGATCTCGAGTTATCTCGGGTTGGGTCCTGTCTGACCCAATATTTTTACAAAATATAAAATCTGACTAAGATTCAATCGGGTTTGAAAATTTAAATAAAAATAATATATTTAATAATATCAACTTATAATTTTATTAATTAAAATTTTAGATGTTAATTACTTAATTTATTTGAAAAGAGATTTTTTAATTAAGTAAAATAATATAATTTTAATTAAATAATTCTTAAAATTTAAAGAGTGGAAAAAATAGAATGACTTGTGGGTCGAATTCAAAGTTCGATTATGGCTCGTGGTCTTAGTCGGGTCGAATTTTTATGTCCAACTAAAGGTCAACAGGTTGAAAAGAATTTTACGACTTGACTTGAAATCAGGTCATACTCTGACCTTATCGGGCTCACCCGATCTATTGAGAGCCCTATTGACAATGTCACACTTTTTTCCCATACTTTTGGTAAAAAAAAAGGATAGAGTTAAAGGTGGATGTTATTAAACTCAATGGTATCGAATTAAAGTCCCTCAATTTAACCGTGTGATCTTATGATAAAAACATCGAGAGAGTGGCCCTCATCGACTACGGCAAGGGGGAGTATGGGAGCCTCGTCATCCAACAGAACCTGCGGACTATCCGAACATCGTCAGAGGAGAAATGAACCTCAAGAGGCTACAGCCAACTGATTTCAAGATTGACATGACATTCAAACAGAAGACTCTTGTTACCGCACTAGAAGAAGCTGATATAAAAAACAAGTGGGAACCAATTCTTGGGGTATGGATAGGGGTAAAATCAGCGACCCAAAGATATGTGGCCCGAAGCGGCCCAATAAGGTCCATTCTCGACCCAAACAGGCTAGACTCCCCAAGTGATAGCCCCATTTTACGGGCTCACTTATTTTGAAGCCCAAACTTGCTCGGCCCTGTTGTGCCCCTTAGGCACAAGCATGTGCTATGTTGATTTGATGATAGCAATGCTATTTTGTTTTGATGATAGCAACAAAGTGAGTGCATTTCTGTGCATCCTTTATCCTTGAGATCCTTGAGCATTCTGCATATGATAGCAACATGAATGATGATGAAATGATGTTTTGAATGCATTATTCTGTTTGAATAGATTGCATTAATGTGTTACAGCATACATTGCATTTCCCCAGTTTTGCATGTCTGTACATTGCATTTGCTCATGCCTTAGAGTCTGTACATTCATGTGCACAGTTCATGCTACCAAGTCTATACATTGCTGGTGCGAGCAGTTAAGTCCATACATGGCTAAGTCTGTACATTGGATGTGTCACAGACAAAGTCTGTAGAGTGAGCGTCTCATTGGTGAAGTTGTACACTCACCAGTTGAACTTCAAAGTCCATACATTGGACTGTAGCTTGCACGAAGCTAAGCCCATACATCGCTCAAGTCTGTACAGAGTCCAACGTCTTAATTTGCGTCTCATGCATCGTCTCTCAAGCATTCAAAGTGTGTACATTGAATAGCATGCATTTCATGAAGTCTCTACATCCTGTGTTTCTGTTAAGCTTCAAAGTCTGCACATGGCTCACCGTCTCATGCATAGTCTGGACAGTTGTGGGTCGACGCTCCCTTCTGATGGGTCGACGCCCCCTTTGTTTTCCAAGTCCATACATTGATCTTCATATTCAAAGTCTGAACATTGGTCAACTCCACACATTGTGCATTCTGACTTGAAGTCTATACAACGCTGCATTGGCCAAGTCTATACACTGCATTGTTGATTGTTGGCAAAGTCTGCACATTCTGTAGTTCAACGTCTGCATGCATGAAGTCTATACACTGCATGGCTCGCATGGCTGCAAGTCTGTACACCGCAGGCTAGCAAGTCTATACACTGCATGGCTCGCACGGCTGCAAGTCCATACATTGCATTCCTAGCAGACCAGCAAGTCTATACACTGCAGGGTAAAGCCCAAAGTCTAGACATTGCTGCATTGCTTACATTTCAGAGTCTATACTTCGTTCATGCATGTGCACAGTTCGTGGACAAAGTCTGTACATCGCAGCATGTATTCATTGTTAAAGTCTATACAGACTTCAGCGTCTCGTTTATGCATTGTTTATGAAGTCTGTACATTGGACTGTGTATTTGTGCATCATGTTAAGTCTATACATTGCATTGTTCATGCACAGAGTCTGTGTCTCATGCATCGTCTATGCAAAGTCCATACATTGCATTCAAAGTCTGTACAGCATTCGTCCTAGTCACCGTCTCATTCAGCGTCTCACGCTTACAAAGTCTATACACTGGTCGGTGGAAGTAAGTCTATACATTCGACTGTTCAGCCTGTGATCAAGTCTGTACAGCTAGGGAGACCATTAAGTCCATACACTCATTCACTGTAGCTTGCACGAGGTGAAGTTTGTACATTGGCATTAGTTTTCCAAGTCTGTACATCGGACTGGTTGAGCAAGTCTGTACAGCGGTTGCATTCTCAGGTAAAGTCTATACATTGGGACTTTTACCTACGTTCTGAACTGAATTGAGTAAGTCTATACATTCCTCATATCTTTTACCTACGCTCAGTTCAGTAAGTCTGTACACTGGGAACTTTATTGACGTTGCCTTGCCAAAGTCTACACACTGTGAACCTTCAAGTCTGTACAGACTTTACTTGTTCAAGTCTGTACAACGTCCAGCTCTTTGGCAAGTCTACACATCTCAAAGTCTATACACTCGCTGTCTTCCATTGTTTCATGTCTGTACAGACTTTACTTCATTCAAGTCTGTACATCGTTAAGTTGCCTTTGTGCCGAAGGAAGTCTATATATTCAGATGAGCTTGAAATTGACGACCAACAGAAGTGGCGTAACTTTTGATTCAAACGCCTAGGATGAAGGCGTCTTTTACAATTGTGCATACTTTGATGCCATAGTCAAGTCTATTCACTCGTAGTGTGCATAATGCAAGTATGTACAGAGTCATATGCATTCCTTCATATTCAAGTCCATACAGTCAGTGTCTGCATTGCATTGCATTCATCAATTGTGAAGTCTACACATCGAGTCGAAGTCTGCACATTGTTGAACGCTCATCAAGTCCATACACTGGCAACCTCTTACATTGCCTAAGTCTATACGTTGGATGCTGAATGCTCTTCAAAGTATGTACAACCGTTGCCCTCTTATGTGAAGTCTACACATTGGGGCAAAGTCTGTACACTGCATTCGCCTTCATAAGTATATACAATGCATTTCATATTCAAAGTGTGTACAGGGTTTAGACTTAGACTGATAATTTGTTCTCTGTCTGACAGGCACTCTTCGTGAAGCCTAATGAAGGCACGTGATCCGAGAATAAGGGGAGTGCTTAGATGAAGACACATGTACTGACAGCCTACTGGATGCTGTCACGTGGTCCGAATTCTTAGGGCGGGAAATGTGGAAGCCACACGCCCCTTATCCACCTGCTGATAGTATATAATGAAGCCTTCGTCTTTAGATGGAGGCAGATCGACTGAAGAGAGGCAAAGTATATACATCCAGTCTGAGAGCAGCAGAGAGCCTTCGATCCATAGAGAGAAGAAGAAAAAGAAAGAAGAAGAATCAGGAAGAAGAAAAGAAGAGCAGAGAGTGAGAGATTAGCATAAGAAGAAGAGAAAGAAGAGAAAGAGAGAAAGAAAGAGAGACAGTGAGATCAAGAGAAGAAGAGTGAAGTCTGAAGATCTGTTTACTGGACCGTGGATCAAATCCAGGCCAGTCTGCTCTGTTGAGAGCTATATTGTGTTTTTCATTTACAGCTTTCCGTTGCTGTCTTGTCTATCTTATGTTTTCATTTTAAACCTTTTATCAAGCTGTTCGTCAGCAGTGCAAGCTGTGATGCACAGCGGCGAGGTGGATACCTCGGACGGGTTAAGCTGTAGTCCCTAGCGGATGACAAGCTGTGTTGCCCAGCGGTTGTATGGCAAGCTATGATGCCCAGCTGTTCAAGCTGTGAGTCAGCGGAAGCCACACTCGGGTCGAGTGTGGGGTGGATGTAGGTCTGTTGGACCGAACCACCTAAAAACCCATTGAGCAGTGGTTTGAATTCTTTGTGTGTTTGGCGCTAGATGAATGCATAGGGTCGAGATATGTTGATCTTCTATATGTGTTCATTTCATTGATGCGCACACTATATGCTTGACAGTGGTATTGTGTGTTTGCTTGATCTGTCTAATTGCTGCCCACATTAGATGTTTGCTAGGAGCACACTTCATATTTGTCTACAGGTTCAGTAGATGACTGGAGTAGTTTTTCCTCAGTTAGTCTTAGTGCTTTTATTCCGCAGTTCTGAGCACTAGAATCTTAATTGGGCGAAATTTTTTTAAAAGGTATTCATTCACCCCCCCTCTGAATACATAGCACCGAACCCAACAGGCCCAATACTTCCTAGGCGGCCTTCAAGCTCGGAAGATCGAGTAACGGTCGCTCGGGAGGGTCCCAAGCGGATCCGAGCGTAACCGACCGATGACACCTCCGTCTCTTGGGAAGTGTCACGCCCCAATGCGGAATATCGGGACGTACAGTTAGAAACTAACTAGAGATAATATTAATATGCTAAACTAAACAATCGTACAGGTGCTATGGAAAGAAGTACTTCTATTGATCAAGAAAGACTCCAAGTTTTATTACAATAACCATCAATGCTTAAACACGATCAACCATAACTTCCAAACTGATTCTAATACAATAACTGACTCCCAAAAGGTAAATAAAGTGCTATCACAACACTAAGGAGTAATTAATGTAAACAACTATGCCAACTCGGCATCTACTAATAGGTACACTCAAGGGTATCACTCTTGTCCCTCCCCTTCAGTATGTGCATCGTCACCTGAATAGCCTGGAAAGGGGGAAAACAACTATATGAGCTAACACTCAGTAGATAATAACAGGCAAGTTTACATGATTAACCGATTAGTTACATTTTCAAATGCAATGACAAGAAAGGAAATAACTGACGACATGATAAAACAGCGTAATATAAAATCTTGCAAGGTCAAGAAATATATGATGACAAGAATTAACAAGAATATCAAGTACAAGAATGTTCAATAGGAAATTGAAATATAGAATTGGCCAACAAGCAAGTATGTTAAACATCAAGTCAAGCACGATAATGTAACAAGTATAACAAGAGATTTTCTGTCGTAGACGTCATGCTGATCATGCACTCGGTGCAATGCCTCACCATGTCATTACAAACTCTCATGGGCACAAGTACTTTTCGGGCGCTCTCCCTAGGACCAGACTAGGCCCTTATGATGCGTTGGCATTGATTTGTTGGATCCAAGATCCCAAGTTTTGTCTAGACATTTAATCAAGTTTAATGGCCAATTAATCAGAGGAATTTCTGTCAAAAGTATGAGATTTAAGGACTAACATGTCCTTGGATTCATTATCTTAAAAACTCGGTATACGGTCACTTCTGGGCCGTTTGACAGGACATACGGCTACTACTAGCCGCATTACAAGAACTGGACCAAATCTCAGTCCACGAGGTCAAGAATGAACGGTTGACAGTGTGCCGTTCAAGTAAGTAAGCAATACGTGACCTTAAGACACAATTATGATACTTATACGGACTACACTAGACCGTTCATGGAGACAAGTGGTCAACTATGGGCTGCTCATGTGCTGGTTAGCCCAAGTTGATCCGTGGCTTATAACTCAGCGATTTGGTCACGAATTTTCAGGTTGTAGCCGGGTCATACGGGTCTCAAAATGGCAGATTCTAACTCGCCGGATAGGGTGTCCGGGTAGAATCGTACTAAGGGATAGCAATTTAGGCTTAGTGGCCGTAATGCCATATAGATTGTTAGTGTGCTATTAGTCTATTCTACCGGGATATAAGGGCTTTTAATTGATTTCCTAACAGCCATTTCAAAATACCTTGATTCGTGAATTATTATAAATCTCAATTTCAAGAGATAAGTTAATTACAAGATGGTAACTCAAGATACTAAAATAAGCCAATAATGACAATAGACAATAATACAAGACAACAATTTACTTTCAAAATTATCATTTTATTATATGGGTTTCTAATTAACCATTTGTGTGCGTTGAAGTGGAGATAGTAATCGGAATGGTTTATACACTTGGACCATTTCTTCAATTTTGGATTGAGGAACACCGCCTTAATTTGAGATCATAGGGTTACGTGTATGGGTCATTGGTTCCTCAAAATATGGTTTTCAATTGGACTAGACTTGAATGGGTCGATCACCTCACGGTCCGGATCGATCCTCGGGCCAAAAACCAGTCTACTTCTATGGGTCGACCCCTAGAAAACCCGGGGTCTGCCTGTGTTTGGGTCGACCCATTGGGTCGACCCCTGCACAGACAGACTTCTGTCTGCGTTTGGGTCGACCCATTGGGTCGACCCCATGGGTCGACCCCCTGCACAGACAGACTGTCTGTGTATGGGTCGACCCAATGGGTCGACCCCCGGGTTCGCAGATGCGAACGAGACTTCCGAAAACTGCCGGATCTCACCCAATTGGGGTCTAATTGGGCTGAGATCTTAACCCCATGCCCCTAGGTTCTTGATGGACATACTAGGGTCATATTACAAGGGTTTGGAACACTAAATTCACCGGAAAACCAATCGAAATCACAGTCTATCTAGGAAGAACACTTAAAAACCTAGTCTTAGCATGCTTCTAATCAAACATGAAATTCTCTAAGCATGGTCTATAAAAATTGGGGCTTTCTACGCCAAATGATAGATAACATGCTGATGATTACAACCATATACATTAATTAGAGTTGGGTCTGTTATCATCTACCTGAATCGAAGAGAGATTTAGAAGTTAGAATGAAGAATGCCCGTTTGACAGTCCTTCACTATTTCCACGAGATCTCCCTCCACACCTAATAGAATTTGAGGCTTTTACTACCAATGGAAAGCTAACTAAGAGAGGAACAAAATGGTATATTTACTTGCATGTTTTTGCCAAGATTACCTACCTCAATCGAAGGAAGGAAGAGGGCCTAAGAAAAACCCGCGAACTCGGACACTCCTCCAATAAACGCGAGAGATCTCACTAGATCGGAATCCTCTACGATCACCACTACTCCCAAATGAAAATAGACACATAGGGCTTTCTTTTAATAGGTCATACTCATTCTGGATCCTTCTAGGAAGGGAGAAATCGACCCATCAAGTGGCGTGTTCAAAACGCCGCCGAAATTGTTGACCTAGCCCATGCGCGACCAAATGCTTCCCATACAGTAAAAATTTCGTGGCATTGTGAGAGGGGAAATGATCATCTTTTTAATACCTTTCATTTGCCCTTGGAATCACCTGATTTGGTTAAGAAATGAGCTCGAATTGAAGATTTTAATGTGGGGTTAACATTGAGCACGAATTTGGCTAGGTAGGTGTGAAAATTTGACTAATCCCACTAATTCGGCCTAGTTAATGATTTTATTAGGGTTGGCCACAGAAGAAAAAATTGTTAAACGTAATTGATTCTACAAGAATATGATTTTTATGATATTTTATAAAATAGTCGAAATGTGACTTATTCTATTTATTAAAGAATTAATCTAATTAATTTTGAATTAATTCCCATTAATTCAAATAAATTTCTAATTAATTTCTAAAAGAATTTGGGGTATTACACCCTCCCCCACTAAAAGAATTTGGTCCTCCAAATTCACTGCACTTTAATACAGAGATAGGGAAAGACTAGCTCACCTAGAATAAGTCAGGATACCGCTTCCGCATAGTATCTTCAGACTCCCAAGTAGCTTCCTCAGCTCCACGCCGACTCCACTGAATTTTGACCATAGGTATGGAACGATTCCGGAGTTGCTGTTGCTTCCGATCCAGAATCTTGATAGGTCTTTCTTCATAGGTCAAATCTTCCTTCAATTCGAAATCCACATGCTGAATGATATGAGTGGGGTCGTACATATATTTCCGTAACATAGACACGTGAAAAATATTGTGTACGCCTAACAATTGAGGCGGTAATGCCAATCTGTAAGCAACCACTCCCACTCTATCCAGAATCTCGAACAGACCAATATATCTCGGACTCAGCTTGCCATGAATGCCAAATCTTCGAATCCCTCTTGTAAGAGAGACTTTCAGAAATACATGCTTGCCAACTTGAAATTCCAATGTCCTTCTTCTATTGTCGGCATAACTCTTCTGTCTTGATTGAGCCACTTGTAACCGGTCTCGGATAATACAGATGTTCTGTGATGATTCTGAAATAAGATCCGGTCCAAGCCATTACTTTTCACCTACCTCGTCCCAACACAATGGGGAACGACAACTTCTTCCATACAATGCTTCAAAAGGAGCCATTTGAATGCTGGATTGATAACTGTTGTTGTAGGCGAATTCAATCAAAGCCAAATGGTCACTCCAACTGCCTCCAAAATCGATCATGCAGGCTCTAAGTATATCTTCCACTATCTGGTTGGTTCTTTCAGTCTGTCTATCTGTCTGTGGATGAAAAGTAGTACTGAAATTTAGAAGAGTACCAAGAGACTCTTGCAGTCCCTTCCAGAAATGTGAAGTAAATCTGGGGTCTCTATCAGACACAATACTGACTGGAATGCCATGGAGTCTTACCACTTCTTTCATATATAAAGCAACCAATACATTAACTGTCCATTTGGACGTAATGGGTAAGAAATGAGCTGACTTTGTCAATCGATCGACAATCACCCACATTGCATCCAATCCACCACGAGTCCTAGGTAGACCCATAATGAAGTCCATGCCAATGCTTTCCCACTTCCATTGAGGTATGTCAAATGGTTTCAACTTTCCTGCCGATCTGAAATGTTCAGCCTTGACTTGCTGACAAACCAAGCATCTACTCACGAAGTCTGCAACTTCCCTTTTATATTCGGCCACCAAAAGGATCTCTTCAAATCCTTGAACATTTTAGTGCCTCCAGGATGAATGGTGTATTTGGATCTATGAGCTTCCTCCAGAATCTTGTTCTTTATTCCAGCTTCATCAGGTACACAAGTTCTACCCTGCAATAACAATCTTCCATCGTCAGCCATCGTGAAGTCAGGTCTGCTGCTCAAGCTTCCCTTGATCTCTACTAGCTCAGGATCATTATCTTGCAAAGATTTGATTTCCATCAACAATTCGGGCTTAAGTTGAATCTGTGCAATCATAACCCGATCATTGTCAATATTCAGATCCAGACTAGCTAATTGTTCCAATAGCTTCCACTCTTGTAACATGAGACTTGACAATCTAGCTACAGGCTTTCGGCTTAATGCATCTGCCACAACATTGCCTTTTCCAGGATGATACTCAATCGAGAAATCGAAGTCCTTCAAGTACTACAACCATATTCTCTGCCTCATATTGAGTTTCTTCTGAGAAAATAAATATTTCATACTCTTATGATTTGAAAACACTGTGAATGTTTCTCCATACAAGTAATGCCTCCATATCTTCAAAGCAAACACGACTGCTGCAAGTTCCAAATCATGAAAAGGATAATTCTCTTCATGCTTCCTCAACTGCCTAGAAGAATAGGCAATCACTTTCCCATGCTGCATGAGTACACAGCCTAACCCAATACCTGAAGCATCAGTGTATACGACAAAACCTCCTTCACCAGAAGGTAAAGCCAATATAGGTGCAGTAGTTAAACATTCCTTCAAAGTCTGAAAGCTTCGCTGGTAATCTTCTGACCAATCAAATTTGTTCTCCTTGTGGGTTAATCTTGTCATAGGTGTCGCAATCTTAGAGAAATCTTGGATAAATCTCCGGTAGTAGTCTGCCAGGCCTAGGAAACTTCTAACTTAAGTCACACTGGTAGGCTGATCCCAATTCTTCACTGCCTCTACCTTAGAAGGATCAACAGAAATTCCTTCCTTTGTGATGATATGTCCGAGAAAGGACACCTCTTGCAGCCAGAACTCACACTTACTGAACTTGGCATATAGCTGATGATCTCTCAATAGTTGTAATGCCATCCTCAGATGTTCAGCATGCTCCTCTTCATTCTTGGAATAAATCAGGATGCCATCAATGAATACCACGACCCATTGATCAAGATAGGACCGAAATACATTGTTCATCAATTGCATGAAAGCTGCTGGTGCATTCGTTAGACCAAAAGGCATAACGACAAATTCATAATGACCATACCTGCTGCGGAAAGCTGTTTTATAGATATCCTCTTCCTTAATCCGCAACTGATGATATCCAGATCGAAGATCGATCTTAGAAAAATACTGAGCTCCCGCTATCTGGTCAAATAATTCGTCAATCCTCAGCAATGGATATTTGTTCTTGACAGTCTGCTGGTTCAATTGCCGATAATCGATGCACAATCTCATCGAACCATCTTTCTTCCGGACGAATAATACAGGGGCTCCCCAAGGGGAAGTACTTGGACGAATGAAACCCTTCTCGAGCAATTCCATCAACTGTTGCTTTAATTCTCTCAGTTCCACAGGAGACATACAATAAGGAGCCTTGGAAATAGGAGATGTGCCAGGAATGAGATCAATAGAGAAGATAACTTCCCGCTCAGGCGGAAGTCCTGGTAGTTCCTCTGGAAAGATATCTGAAAAATCTCAGACAACAGAAATGTCCTTAATCTCAATCTGCTGCTCAGGGGTTGCACAAACAAAGGCTAGAAAAGCCTCGCATCCTCGTCTCATCAGTTTATCAGCTCGAAGAGCCGAGATAAGTGATACGGAGTTATTGTGCTTAACTCCCACAAAAGAAAGTCCATGGTGCCTAGTAAAAAATACAGAGCTAGAACTGCAGTGAACATTTGTCTCGTATCTAGCCAACCAATCTGCTCCTAGGATTACATCATAATCCTTCATGTCCATGCAAACTAAATCAGCTGGTAAATTCTATTCATCAATCATAACCTTACTAGAAGGATAGAAATACTGAATTGCCGATCTAGAACCAATAGGCGTTGAGATTTCTAACGGAGAATTCATCAAAACAGGTTCCACAGCTAAAGACTTAGTAAATCTCCGAGAAATAAATGAATGTGTGGCACCAGTATCAAAAAGAACAAATGCTGGCTTGTTGAGTATAATAAGAGTACCTTCGACGAGTCCACCATCCTCGGCGGTTCCTGCTTCATCTGCGTGCAAAGCTTGGAGCTTGCCTTGCGGCCTTTTGATGCCTTGTGATTTTGCCGGGGTAGTTTGCTCCGATAAAAGAGGACAATTAGGGATACGATGCTCCTTACTTCCACATCACAAACAGGCGCCCAACTTGCGCCAGCACTCCTCCATCTTGTGACCAGGACGATCACAAAACTTGCACACGCCCTTGAATGGAACAATAGGGCCAGACTTCTTGTCTTCATGCTTCGGCATCTTGCCCTTCCACGATCTAGAACCACTCCACGAACCAGGCCCACTAATAGGCATCTTCTTGCCATACCCGGGTTTGATATTCCCGGAACCCGTAGGTTGTTCCTTCTTTGTGCCTTTTCCACGGATTCTCTCCGTCATTTCTAGAGTATCTTCTAGGACTTGAGCTTTCCTCACCATCTCAGAATAGGTTGAGATCTCCATCGATGCCAATTGATTGATATAATGCAGCCTCAGTCCATTAAGAAAGCGCTTAGCCTTCATTTTCTCGGTGGATATTTAAGTGAGTAGCATAACGAGAAAGCCGAAAAAACTGAGCTTCATATTCTGCCACGGATAGACTTCGCTGCTTCAAAGTCGCGAACTCCGCTGCCTTCTTCTCTTGCACTCTATCAGAAAAATATTTGCCATTGAAGAATTCCTCGAACTCCTCCCATGTGACTTGCTGCTCACCGAGGGTCGCCTCTACCGATTCCCACCATGTCCTTGCATCACATTCCAGTTGAAAGGTCGAGAGAAGGACACGTTCTTGATTGCTACATTGCATTACTTCAAATATCCTTCCCATCTCATCCAGCCAATGTTCGGCTTCATCAGGGTCAGTCGAGCCCGTAAATCTCGGCGGATTCATTCCCCGAAAGTTCCGATATAAATCACCAGTGCCATGGTGTGCAGCTCCTGCTTGGGCCGCTTGTTGCAAGGCCTGAGTAAGGCCTTGAACCGTACGCTGCAAGTTCCTCCATTCCGCACGATCAGCTGCCATTGCAAAGGCCTACACGTGGAATAGATTACTTAGGTTCATTAAAAATAGATAATAACACGATTAAGATATGAACTTAACCCAAGTTTCTACCCAATCTCACCAGGTCAGGTCCTTAGACTTTAACAAGGTTAGGGGTCCTATGATAACATTTAGAACCCTAGAACTTGGAAAACCTAGAACTTTTAGGGAAACCTAGGAATATTAAACCTAGGCTCTGATACCAACTAAAATGTCACGCCCTAACGCGGAATATTGGGACGTATAGTTAGAAACTAGCTAGAGATAATATTAATATGCTAAACTAAACAATCGTACATGTGCTATGGAAAGAAGTACTTCTATTGATCAAGAAACACTCCAAGTTTTATTACAATAACCATCAATGCTTAAACACGATCAACCATAACTTCCAAACTGATTCTAATACAATAATTGACTCCCAAAAGGTAAATAAAGTGCTATCACAACACTAAGGAGTAACTAATGTAAACAACTATGCCAACTCGGCATCTACTAATAGGTACACTCAAGGGTATCACTCATGTCCCTCCCCTTCAGTATGTGCATCGTCACCTGAATAGCCTGGAAAGGGGGAAAATAACTATATGAGCTAACGCTCAGTAGATAATAACAGGCAAGTTTACATGATTAACCAATTAGTTACATTTTCAAATGTAATGACAAGAAAGGAAATAACTGACGAGATGATAAAACAGCGTAATATAAAATCTTGCAAGGTCAAGAAATATATGATGATAAGAATTAACAAGAATATCAAGTACAAGAATGTTCAATAGGAAATTAAAATATAGAATTGGCCAACAAGCAAGTATGTTAAACATCAAGTCAAGCACGATAATGTAACAAGTATAACAAGAGATTTTCTGTCGTAGAGGTCACGCTGATCATGCACTCGGTGCAATGCCTCACAATGTCATTACAAACTCCCATGGGCACAAGTACTTTTCGGGCGCTCTCCCCAAGACCAGACCGAGCCCTTATGATGCGTTGGCATTGATTTGTTGGATCCAAGATCCCAAGTTTTGTCTAGACATTTAATCAAGTTTAATGGCTAATTAATCAGAGGAATTTCTGTCAAAAGTACCAGATTTAAGGACTAACATGTCCTTGGATTCATTATCTTAAAAACTTGATATACGGTCACTTCTGGGCCATTTGACAGGACATACGGCTACTACTGGCCGCATTACAAGAACTGGACCAAATCTCAGTCCACGAGGTCAAGAATGAACGGTTGACAGTGTGCCGTTCAGGTAAGTAAGCAATACGTGACCTTAAGACACAATTACGATACTTATACGGACTACACTAGACCGTTCATGGAGACAAGCGGTCAACTATGGGCTGCTCATGTGCTGGTTAGCCCAAGTTGATCCGTGGCTTATAACTCAACGATTTGGTCACGAATTTCCAAGTTGTAGCCGGGTCATATGGGTCTCAAAATGGCAGATTCTAACTCGCCGGATAGGGTGTCCGGGTAGAATCGTACTAAGGGACAGCAATTTAGGCTTAATGGCCGTAATGCCATATAGATTGTTAGTGTGCTATTAGTCTATTCTACCAGGGTATAAGGGCTTTTAATTGATTTCCTAACAGCCATTTCAAAATACCTTGATTCGTGAATTATTATAAATCTCAATTTCAAGAGATAAGTTAATTACAAGATGGTAACTCAAGATACTAGAACAAGCCAATAATGACAATAGACAATAATACAAGACAGCAATTTACTTTCAAAATTACCATTTTATTATATGGGTTTCTAATTAACCATTTGTGTGCATTGAAGTGGAGATAGTAATCGGAATGGTTTATACACTTGGACCATTTCTTCAATTTTGGATTGAGGAACACCGGCTTAATTTGAGATCATAGGGTTGCGTGTATGGGTCATTGGTTCCTCAAAATATGGTTTTCAATTGGACTAGACTTGAATGGGTCGATCCCCTCACGGTCCGGATCGATCCTCGGGCCAAAAACCAGTCTACCGGGTCTGTCAGTCTATGGGTCGACCCCTGGAAAACCAGGGGTCTGCCTGTGTTTGGGTCGACCCATTGGGTCGACCCCTGCACAGACAGACTTCTGTCTGCGTTTGGGTCGACCCAATGGGTCGACCCCTGCTGTGTTTGGGTCGACCCCATGGGTCGACCCCCTGCACAGACAGACTGTCTGTGTATGGGTCGACCCCCGGGTTCGCAGATGCGAACGAGACTTCCGGAAACCGCCGGATCTCACCCAATTGGGGTCTAATTGGGCTAAGATCTTAACCCCATGCCCCTAGGTTCTTGATGGACATACTAGGGTCATATTACAACGGTTTGGAACACTAAATTCACCGGAAAACTAATCGAAATCACAACCTATCTAGGAAGAACACTTAAAAACCTAGTCTTAGCATGCTTCTAATCAAACACGAAATTCTCTAAGCATGGTCTATAAAAATTGGGGCTTTCTACGCCAAATGATAGATAACATGCTGATGATTACAACCATATACATTAATTAGAGTTGGGTCTGTTATCATCTACCTGAATCGAAGAGAGATTTAGAAGTTAGAATGAAGAATGCCAGTTTGACAGCCCTTCACTATTTCCATGAGATCTCCCTCCACACCTAATAGAATTTGGGGCTTTTACTACCAATGAAAAGCTAACTAAGAGAGGAACAAAATGGTATATTTACTTACATGTTTTGGCCAAGATTGCCTACCTCAATCGAAGGAAGGAAGAGGGCCTAAGAAAAACCCGCGAACTCGGACACTCCTCCAATAAACGCGAGAGATCTCACTAGATCGGAATCCTCTGCGACCACCACTGCTCCCAAATGAAAATAGACACATAGGGCTTTCTTTTAATAGGTCATACTCGTTCTGGATCCTTCCAAGAAGGGAGAAATCGACCCATCAAGTGGCGTGTTCAAAACGCCGCCGAAATTATTGACCTAGCCCATGCGCGACCAAATGCTTCCCATACGATATAAATTTCATGGCATTGTGAGAGGGAAAATGACCCTCTCTTTAATACCTTTCATTTGCCCCTGGAATCACCTGATTTGGTTAAGAAATGAGCTCGAATTGAAGATTTTAATGTGGGGTTAACATTGAGCACGAATTTGGCTAGGTAGGTGTGAAAATTTGACTAATCCCACTAATTCGGCCTAGTTAATGATTTTATTAGGGTTGGCCACAGAAGAAAAAATTGTTAAACGTAATTGATTCTACAAGAATATGATTTTTATGGATTTTTATAAAATATTTGAAATGTGACTTATTCTATTTATTAAAGAATTAATCTAATTAATTTCGAATTAATTCCCAATACTTCAAATAAATTTCTAATTAATTTCTAAAAGAATTTGGGGTATTACAGGAAGAGTCCTAAACGAGCGCCTCACGCTCGGACTGCCCACCAGGCGCTTATCCAGGCAGACGTTACGTTGTCGCCCACGAGCAGGAAATTCAAAGGGATAAGTGTAACAGCTGAGAATTTTTCTAGGAATTTTCTATATTTAAATATAATTATTTAAGACCATAAATGGACTTAATAGGCTATTTAATGAGAAATGGGCTTTAAATATATTTTTGGGTTAATTAAATTAAATTGGAAGACCAATTAATAACTAAGCTCTTTGGCCCTCTTGAATCAGGCCCATAAACCCCGTCCATTAGCTTTATGGCCCAAGCCCAACTCTAGAACCGTCCTTAGGGTAAATCCCCAACTTAATAAGATAACTAGGGGATAATTATAGAGGGATTTTATTTTTATTCAAATTCTGGCGCCAAAAGGAAATGGCAGTCTATCGCGAGACCGCTACCTACAAGAGGCGGTCCTCAAATGACCGTAATTTTCTTCCGAAACCGTGAATGATAGAAGCGTGAAAAAAATAGATTTTTCCCATCCAAATCACTTGGGATCGAAGCTATCTGGCGTGGAAATATCTAGGACTCTTAGGGATTGAATTGAGCCCAAAATAGGACTCTATTTCGACCTAATGTAGTAGCACTAACTCAACCTCTATAAATAAGCCCTAACTTCGACCCACGTGAACCCTAATGTTGGCTCGTGAAGTTCGAAAGTAAGGAGACACTATCTTAGGTCGTTCCTTTTGAAGATTTTGTTCTCATTTGTATTGTCTAACTTCTCTCTAAAATTCGTGTTAGGAGGTCGAGCCGTTGAGAAGGTAAAACCCTCGGAAGTTGCTGGTTTCCTACAGTTTGCACAAGAACGAGTTTTCTCCGAGAAGGAACAACACATTAGAATCCCTAGACGAGGTAAGTTCAAGTTGTACTTTTAGAACGATTTGTTCCCCTTCGAATCTTCTACATATCCTCCAAGTCTCATGGAAGGGATTCAGGAGATAGAAGGCCAGGAAGTTGAGATTTCTACGCAGGACGCACAGGAACCAGCACCGTCTTCCAGCCAAGAATTCGAAGTTTAGAGCTTTACCCAGAGATAGGTTATCTCATGAATGGATTAAACATCAAGTTAGGATTAAAAGCCCTCTTGTCTTGCCAGATTTCATGCTTTCTACTTGGAGAATTTCATGTTTTCCTATGATCACGTATGCATAGTTTTCATAGCATCATATCCCTGTACCCTTAATCAAAAAGATGATAATTGTGACTTAAGACATGTAACTCATGCATCTCCATGATTCAACTTCGTTATGGCATGTTTTATTCTTCTATCTAGCATGTTTTCCATGCATATATTGCCCTAGATTAGGCCTACACCTCGATTTCTGTCCCTGCTCACAGTAGAAAAGAAACGTTCTCCCTGAGACCACTATAATCAGATAGCGGCCTTGCGACTGACCGCTACCATCAGTATGCGGTCCTCATCTGATCGCTATTTGCTTTCTGGTTTCTACACTTTGTTAACTCCAAACAGATTATAGATTAGCCCTATTAATTATATGTTAAGCTTAGTTAATTAGGTCTTATTCCTAGTTATGACACTAGATTCATGTTAATGGTTATATTGTGCATCCATCATGCTAGGTTCATGACTTACATGCTTTAAGAACTTACTTTAATCTTATGCTAATTTCATGTCAAAACTATATAATTTTGTATTAAAACTATATTTCACATGCTTTGTGGACTTGTTTTATTGATGGTTTGATCGTTGTTTTATCACTATTCCACTCTCATCTTTGAGTCATTCTTAAGTACATGACACGTGTTCCGGTACGATGTTATTAGTTACACTTTACACTTATAAGCACACTTTCTTGGACTTGTGAACCTCTCCGTCGGATATTCCTTCTGCCGGACTAGGTGATCATGTTTCAAGGTCTCCGTAAGTCTCCGCAAGCCTGGGATTCTCACTAGGACATCGAGCTGGTTGTACCCTAAAATCCCAATGGATTAGAAAGCACCTAGCTTAGCGGCATTTTTCTGTACCCTAGATAGATAGCGGCCATCCCATCACCGCCATCTTGTTCCAGCACTCACTGCGTCGACTCTTTTTCCTTTTGGCGTCGACTCTGTCATGATTGCGGCCATCCCCGGACCGCTACTTTCAATTTTCGGCCAGGCTATGACCTCTAATTCAAGAAACGGTCCAGACAATACCGTCTTATGGTCCAGTGTTCTTAACCCGAGGTTTGACCCACGAGTTGATTTTCTTATGTTCCTAGATAGTCTATTGATTGTCTAGAACCTAATACCTTATCCAATAAAGTATTAATTGTTAGGTCCGATAGGGTGCAACAGGATCTAGAAGGGGGGTTGATGCGGGACGGACACGGGGACCGACTCTAAGTGATATGGACCTCGGACTCTAAATGCATACACGACCAGCAACATACGAGCATGAGAGACACTAGGCCCGACACTAAGAGCTCCTATGGGCTATACGTCGCTAACAGAAACGCAAGCTCACTCGTCGTCCCAAGTGAGGGAAACGCGGATCGTGCACAGTTGAGGAACCGACAGCGTTAAGGGTAGTCCGACTCACTTCCGTGCTCGGATCGAGCCACGGGACGGGTCACTCTCTCGCTCACAGCGGTGACATTGACTCACGAGCTAGAATCCTACGCTCTCACAGCGGCATACGACCATATACTAAACTAGCAAATGAACGCCAAGGAGTTAAGACCGTTACCTCCACGCTCCCGGCGTAGGGAAGACAACCCCGACCAAATCCGGACTCCCGGTTAACAAAGTTTCACCGTGGTACAAAAATTTGACCCACTCCACGCAGGGAGGTAATAGGTCACATGTGGGGCCTGGGAGTCACGGGAATTGGGTTGAAGAGCAGCTTCTTGATGTCGCTCCGGCGGTGCTGAATCCGCGTTTGGTGCTGTCCGGACAACGTGATCTACGGGTTCGTGGGGCCCACAGACCGCTATGTCCTCCGGGTCTGATGGGGTGTGTCCCGCTGTGATGGAGACCCCTGGTGGCGCGCCTCCCTGGAAGGCGGTCGGGCGGGAACGCCGGTCGGAAGCCGGGCGGCTCCAATCTTCAAGACTTGGAGTTGCTGCCCACGGATCTGCATGTTCTGTTTTCAGGCGCGCGATCCGGCGAGATCTGCTACTGCGATCACTCCTGACGTCGGATCGACACACAAGAGGTATCGTTGGAAATCTCTCTCGAAGCCCTTCGACCCTATGGGACTCATAAAAATTCACCGGAGCTGTGCTTCTGATGGGAGATTTTAGAACCGGCATGTTCTCAGTCTCAGATCTGACTGGGCAGAAACTGAGTTTCCTGAGATTTGACATTGACGGTAGGGTAGACCTCTGATTCAGATCTCGAGCTCTTCATAAAAATTGTAGAGGGGAGAGAGAGGAAAACGGCAATAATTCTTATGACTGATTTGGTGGAGATTTGGATGGGGAAAGCTATTTTATACTGGTGGGTGGTCGGATCTGGACAGGGGCAGACAGAACTGACTAGGATCTGGAGGTGATTTTTAGAAAATAGGTGGATGCCTTTTGAAATTCCACGAAAATTCGTGGATGGAAGGGGTGTTGGACAGAACCTCTAGTAAAATTGGGAGCTCCAGGAAAAATCACAAAGTGGGTCGAAGATGGGAAGTTCAAGGTTGCGGTCACAGTAGATAGAAACCTGGCAGATCTGGAAGGGAAAGATGGACGAAAATGGAAAAATGAAAATCGGAAACTAGAGGCCAAACCAATTTTTCTGGAATATGGGAGAGACCTCGGGAACTCACCTTGAAAGTTTGAGCTCAAGAAGATCTCGGAGCTGAGAGCTAAAATTCGTGGAAGGGCTTGTTGTTGGATGAAGACAAAATTCCGATAAGGCGGCGGTGGCCGTGCGACGGCGGCTCAGTGGCGGCGGCGGCGATAGATCTGAGCTTCCCACTCAGAAGAGGCTTCAATAAGAGGCTTCACACCTCTGGAGGCAGCCTTCACAGCTGCAAGAAGGGGGAGGAGAGAGGAGGGGTGCGCACCACTCAAGGAGGCTCCAAGAATTTCAGTAATTTTTTGGCATTAATTGTGATAGAAATGAAAATTACAACATTTTATATGACTTGACCTCCCATGGTAAATGACCTTCCATGCCCTCAGATCTAGGGTTGGGAGGGGCAATTAGGGGAAGCCAAATCCCATTTTTAACACATGTGGTCAATGGAAGGAAAGAAAAATAAAAAAACTAGCCTAATACTTCCAAAAGAGGGGGCGCCCCCTTCATGGGCCTAACTTGGGCCAAGTTGGTCCAAGGCCATCAAAGGCCATCCACAAGCCCAAGAGAGCCTATAGACCTTTCCAACCTAGGTGGCCCATGAGGAGGGGAAGCCCAATTGGGCCTTAAGTGAATTAAGGACCCATTATGAAGCTTAATGGTCTAATATGGCCACCCCCTTAATGGACTCTAAAGGGGCTTAATCCAAATGGCTTATTAAGAGCCTTACTAAGAGCCCAAAATGAAAGTCCAAGTAAAACACACATTACAAACCCAAATACAATCCAAATAAATACTAAAAAAGTGTCCAAACTCATGGCGGAGACTCCAGACTATCTCCGAGCCAAAGAGAAGCTGGTGTAGCTCGAGTGGTGTTCCGCGTACGGTACCGATGGCTCGTCGGTTCGTGCTTCTCGCTTGCTCTGGTGTCCGCACCAGGGGTTGAATAGATCCTTTCTAAAACTATGCCCAATTAAAAACTTACCACATTGAGTTGAACCAATCAATCCGATCACTCGCAGAACTACAAGCAGATGGAATACAAGTGTTCCTAAAATGAGGAGCTAAGTCCATGCAGAACAGATACTTAAGCAAGGTGAAAGTGCACTCAAAAGAATGACTCTCAGCAGGGAGTGCTGAAGCTTTAGAACAACCCCTACCTAAGCCAGCCACCAGGCACTCAGGTGTGTGTGGAAGCCGAGCCAACCAGAGGGTGTATAATCTGTGCAAACACAACAGGAAAACAAGCAGTTGGCTGGAGCAATAATGTACCCAGCTAGATATGCAAGCCTGGGATTAGGCCGACCTTCAAAACAGGGCAATCATAGCACACAATGCAGAAGGTAGCTAAGACAAGGCAGGATGTAATACGAGTGCTTGTGTGCGAGTGTATCAAGCAGGGATTGAGTCTGCAAGTGCAGTGAGTATCGAACACGTAAGATAGTGCAATCCAGACAGGCAAAGCTGAAAGCATAAGTGCTTCTGAATGGAGGTGGAGAAAAAGGATCAATCGCACAAGCACACACCACTGCACAGGGAATTTTTAAGGTGGTTCGGTTACAGACCCGCAACCTACGTCCACCCCTCACCAAGCCCGGTGAGGCTTTACCACACGAGAACGAAGTCCTCAACACACAAGGGGATGACGCCCCCCCCATACACACGGGGGGACAAGCCCCCCCCACACACATAAACAAAGAAAAACAAACAAGCTGCCAGTGCAGCAAACACTCCGGGACAACTCCCTAGAACACACACGGTTTACAGATTGAGAAGATGCAAATGAAAGAAGAAAAATGATGCATGGAGAAGGCAACGATGGCTTCAAATCGAAGTCTTGAAGCTCTTTCAAGCACATGTCGGCTGCAAGGAGGGGTTGCACTCCTTTCAGCTTCTTCTCCCCTTTTCAGCACTGGTTTGGATCGAACCAGGGATGGGCTACTCTCCATATTCCTTTCTTTTCTTTCTCACAGATTTTCTATTGAAGGCTTAAGGGAGACGTGGGCTTTTCTGTTCAAGGCAGCAACTTTAGCAGCCACCTCTTTCTTACATGGAGTCCTTCCTTTTTATAGGTGCAATCACCCCTCTCACAAGAGGTTCCAGACTGAATGTGATCGGCTCTTCATAAATAAACATTTATCTTCAAGGACCTTTTGTCTTGGCAGCTTTTGATAGGCCAGGGAGGCAGTAGAGAAATTTCCATCATTTTGTTACTTGGGTTGACCAGAAAGGTATGTGAGAAGAGCTTCCCCAGAAGGATCTGTAGCATCTCCTTTTTAGGACTGTCAGGACGTCCTTTTCTCCTGTGTAATCTCAGTGGCAGAGCATGTGATTGGGTGGAGGCAAAAAGGGGGGTGCTAGGATTGGTGACTATTCCCAGAAAAGGTAACCTACTTTTCTATTGACCAAAAGGGCTGAAATAGTAAGCCAATGATGACAGGGAAGTTGACTGAGCAAAGATACCTTTCCATACCTCAAAAGTTATGAATTTTGGCATTTGCGGTTCCTATTTATGCTCTCTGGATCATTTTCTAAAAATAGTGCAGGTTTACTAAGAATGGCCTTGGGAGACGCTCACTGAGACATTTCGTCGAACATGTGCTTCTTCTCCATGAGGTCGGTGCAGCTAACTTGGCATGCTTTAAGAGGTCGACCTATCTCCTGCAAGGTCAGTGCAGCTGCTGAGGTTAACTTGAAGATGGTCTTCGAGGTCGATGCACATAAGGTGCATGGCCTTTGGCAGGGTAGGTGCACATTAAGAGCTTCTTTATTGAGGTCGGTTCACATTTGAGATTCGTTCATTAAGGTCGGTGCACATTTGAAGCTTCTTCAGTTGAGGTCGGTGCACATTTGGAATTTATTATACCCAAGTCTGTGCACATTTGTATCCCAGGTCTGTGCACATTTGATTTTTACCACCACCAAGTCTGTGCACATTTGCATACCAAGTCTGTGCACATTTCCATATAACAAGATAAAGTCTGTGCACATTTCATACTGATGCATCTCAAGGTCGGTGCGCATTGAGTCGATGCACATTGGGTCGGTGCACATTGGAACTCCTTCACTCAAGATCGGTGCACAATGTCTTTTTGCATCTGAAGGTCTATGCACATTTTCTCTGAAGCATTAAGGTCGATGCTCATTTCATATTTCTTCATATGCAGGTCGATGCACATTCCTATCTGAAGCATGGAAGTCGGTGCAACTGAAAATCAAGGTCGATACACATCTGTCTGAAGCATGGAGGTCGGTGTAACTAAAAATCAAGGTCGATGCACATCTGTCAGCAGCATATGAAGGTCGATGCACATATGTTATCTGAAGCATGGGGTCGATGCACATTTGCTATCAACACTCTAAGGTCGGTGCAACTTTTTGAACCTCCTCAGTAAGGTCGGTGCACATTGAGGAACAGGGTCGGTGCACATTTTGAACTTCCTCAGAACCTTTTGCCAATCTTTCTGCCAAGTTCTTTCTTGCATCTTAAAGCAATGACCCTCGGTGAGATCCGCCTTGATTTTTGTGCAGCTAATAATTGTCTCAAATTTTGTGAATTTGTAACTTGGCCTGAAACTTATACAAGGTGGCATCATCAAAAGCAATTAAGATTCACAAATAAGTCATGGTTAGACATCATCAAAACTTTAGACATCATCAAAACTCATAGTTAGACATCATCAAAACAACATATATCCAACATTCTCCCCCTTTTTGATGATGGCAACTATGCGACATTGTGAGTCACTTAAATGATAGAATCATAAAACAGACGATGACCCATTAAAACATCTCCCCATTTGGCAATACATAAAACACTCCTTAATTAAAGACTCACATGATACTCTCCCCCTTTGTCATCATCAAAAGAAAGGAGTTAAAGGAAATGTAGCACAATGAGGAATGAAAGGAGTGAAGATAATCGTTTATTGCAAGCAACTATCCGTATCCAGTATTTTAGAAATAGATGTGGAAATACATGTCAAAGGTTGTACACTTATTAAAGTTGACAAGTAAAGACAACCAATTCTGGAATGCCAATGATAGGACTGATACCAATTGTTGATGAGCAATTATAGTACAAGGTTATGTCCCTTGGCATGGCAGGGGCAGATCACGAATCAAGGGCAACATGAACTGAGTCATGAGAGGCAATTAGATGCAGGAGATGTTATCATAGCAACATGATGCAATCCGAGAGTAATACAACAGCCATATTACAAATTTGATTTTCAGATTTTTCAAGTTTTTAATGATTTTCTGGTTTTAAGATTTTTAGGGATTTTATATGCAATGCATGGAGATGAGAAGATGTAGGCCACCCATGTATGTGAAGATTGAAGCCAGTTGCATGGGAATCATGATACCAATTAACATGTTACCAGATGATGAGAAGGCAGATGCTAGAGGACAATTGTTAAGAAAAATGGTGATGCTTTCATGGCATTTGGAACGAAATATGTAGATCGGTCCAGAGACGGACAGATAATGAAGAAGCATCTAAAGACAACTTGTCTTGAGAAAAGATGGAGGTTCTTTTAATCTGAAACCAAGTTTATAGCTACAGAGTTATAGATTTTTCATAATCTCCAGATGTAGAATTCAGATGATGCAGACCTTATATTCAGATTGGTTTAACGCTAATGAATTCTGAGCTTCTCAATGAAAACTTTTGAGAACATCTATATTCAAGATTAATAAAAGTGAACCTGAAATTCATACTAAAAACACGTTAACCTTCTCTCAACTTACTCATTCAATTCCATTGGCTCTCTTGAGAGTAATTATAACAAGTATTGATACTAAACACTTAGATGTCTCTGATTTTATTCATGAGTGCTACATATTCAGATTTTTTTTCAAACCATTGTTGAGCATTAACAATTATCATTTTTATGAGAAATCAAGTGTAGCATGCACCTTTTGACGTAAGGGTACACGTTGTTTAGACGCCAGCACCCCTAGTTACTCAGTGTAACTTACCATTTTGCCATTATAAGAACAGAGGTAGCATAGCACTTCATGACGCTGTCCACTTCACTTCTTTGGTGAAGGAACTAAGTTTCTTGGTGAACCTAATGCCATTGCTCTGCCTTAGAGCACTGAACTTAGCACACACCTTTTGCATAAGGATATACGTTTATCAGACACCAATGTCCTCAGTTACTCAGCAAGTTTAGTTCATTGCTTTCATTGTAGCCCCATTTTAGAAATCTTCAGTTTTGACAAATGTTTAAAAACAATACTAGACTAAAATTTCTCAATCAAAGATACCTTTGTACTAAGGAAAAACTTTCAGATTCAAGAAGACAGAACATGTCAAAACGTGAAAAGCTAGTTAAAGTCTATTAAGCCCGAACACAAACATTTTCAAAGACCATTAAACATCGAGGCTCAAGAAATCATTAATTTTAAACCAAAAGCTTTCATGTTCAAGGCAATCATACAACTCTATAAAAGAAGATTCTTCTTAAGGATTTACTCTGATTAGCAAGCTTAATGACAGACAGAAGATCCTCCAAGAAGTTCAAGGCAAATCAGTTTTGAGGTGCAGGGTTTCAAGCAGAGAGTTTTATGTGGATACCAAGAGCAAGTATGGATAGAGAACACTCCCCCTAAGGGTATGCATTGAACTCAGACTGGAATGGGTAAGATAAGACCAGCAAGAGATTTTTAACAGAGTTTACAAGGCTGGACAAGCTCCCCCTAAGAACATGCTAACTATGCATGATGTCAACAAGAATGTATAGTGATGCAGACGAGATTTATGATGATGACTCTCCCTGCATTTGTGCACTGGTTGGCAATGGAATGTGCAGCCCATGACATGAATGAATGCACAATGCAATGGAAATGCTGCCAATTGATTATGCATTCTTGCGTCCCTTTAGTATGATATGCATTGGAGTGCATGAGACCACAGAATGATGCAAGCACAGGTTATTTACAGTGGATTCTAGACTTAATGCAAAAATACTGATGCCAATTACTAAATTCCACCTTTGAACAATGCTATATAGATATCAAGATAATCAAACAGCATGTTGTATCTCCTCATGAGTAATGAGTTGAAAACATTATGCAATAATGGCAGACATCATCACACACAATGATCAACTATAAATTTCAGCAGCATGACATATTTTTCATGGATTACGTAGCTGAATTAATTGATCTTTGGCACAAGGCGGAGGGGTGGATCTGAGATCCTGCTCACGCATAGTGAGAGTTCCGAGTAAGCTTGACTTGCCTTTCTACTCTGCACCATTTGATATACCATAGATCAAACACGGTACAAGCAAATAATCTAGCATAGTTGATCATCTCATATCATGGGGGAAAATTTAGCACTCCAAAGAGACAAATTCAGTTTTCAGCACTTACTGACAGCAAGATAGACTTATGATGTAATAACTAAACGCAAGCCTATCATGCAAGATTTAAACATAAATTGAAAAGCTTATTTACATACTTGTGCCTTGAGCTTTTATTTACCTGATCATCCTATGTTCAGCTCCAAGACACCCTGCACTCAAAATTCTTATTTTGAGTTTATAGGTACCCAAGCTTGCTTGGGTCGTGGTTGGTTAGCAGCACTTCTAGCAAATGACTTTATTTTCTTTATTGCTTTCTGGTCATCCACTCTCATCCAAGGACAATGATTAGATGTATGTCCATATTCACCACAATAGAAGCAACGCACAAAGGATTTACCATTCTTTCTATTTGCAGGTGCATTGAGCCTTTGTGAATGAGCATGTACACTACCATGTTGATCATGAGAGTGACTCCTACCTTTCAAATGCCAACAGCCTTTGACTGTGTGGCCAATTTTGCCACAATGGTGGCAGCAAGGAGATATACTTCTTCTGGCAGCCTTGAAGTGCGTCGATCTGTCTTGATAGGTGTGTCGAAATGTAGGGTCATAACTAGGCTTTTGAGCATGAGTGTGTAGAGAATGCTTTCCACCATATGGTCTCCCAGTATTGATCTTTCCTTTGGCATAGCCTTCTGCATTGTATCTTTTGCTCTTACCTGCTCTTAGCTCATCATTCTTCAAGATAAAATAATCATGCACAATATGACTATGCTTACCACAATAAAAATAATGAACATTCATTCTATGAGAAACATGGTGTTTAGCATAGCCTTTCCTAGCATGCATGTCAAAAACAACAAATTCATTTTCATGATTACCCATTTGTTTTTGGTTTTTCTGAGCAATAAACTGTTTTAGGGGACCACCGCAGGTACTAGCTTCATGTGAGCCAGAGACAGAAGGTGTATTCAATTTGTTCTCATAGGTCTTTTTAATCACCGGGTCGTAGCCTAACCCCTCTTTCTGAAAGTTCCCTCTAGTTCTCAAAATTTTATCTAGATTGTCTTGGCCTTGCACAAAGTTTGATAGAGAGTTGTTTAGATCCTTGATTTCAATTTCTAAAGAGGAGATGTGCAGCTCAGATTCAGCAAGGTCCCCTTCGCACGTAGCCAATTGCTCATTGAGCATGGCGTTCATAGTTTTCAGATTTTCTGTTTCTTGTTCTAAGGCATGCATTGTTTCAGAGTCGTTATTGGCAATATGCTTGCCTTTTTTAAAGACAACCAGCTTTTCAGTCATGATTGTCATTTGTTCCTTCAACTTTTCACTTTCGCGCTTGAGATTCTGATTTTCCTCAGTGAGGACCTTGTTTTCAATCAAGCATTGATCAACTGTTACATATTTGGATTTATCTTGAAGCTTTCTCACAATTTCTTCCAATCTGTTTATCTCGGCTTGAAGGATGCCATTTTCATCTCTTAGGCATACAATGGTTTGTTTATGCATATCCAAGTCAATGGTAAGAGTGTCATTAAGCTCTTCAAAAGTAGAACAGTTATTACAAAAGGACTTCTCACAAGAGCTATTTTCAAGTTTCTTTTTCAACTTTCGGTTTTCAGACTTTAGCTTCTTATACCGCTTGACTAGCTCATTGTGAGCATCCATAAGCTCTTCAAATGTAAAGTCTTCAGAGTCAGAGCTTACCTGAGATGAAGATGGATTGCTTGACTACTCTGGACGATCGGCCATGAGGCCTTCATGCGTTTGTTCTTCTCCCTTCTCATGGATGTTCACCAACATGTCCAGAACTTGCTTGGTTGTGTTGCAGGTGGAAACATGATGGAGTAACCTGACATCAACTGCAGCTTTTATCAGATTAAATGCAGCAATGTTATCATTATGTTTGGTCTCGTGATCAGTTGACCATTCATCGGTGTTTGATGGCAGCTCATGAGGATCATTGTATATAAGAGTCCACAACTGTAGATCTATGGAGTTAACATATATGAACATTCTCCCTACCCATGTAGAAAAATCGGAACCATCATAAATGGGCGGAGAGATCATCGAAGCACATGTAGCATATGAAGCCATTTTATCAAAATGCACCGGGATCTTTCCCTGCAGATCGTAGGATCTGGGAATGACAGAGCTTGGCTCTGATACCAATTGTTAGGCCCGATAGGGTGCAACATGATCTAGAAGGGGGGTTGAATAGATCATTTCTAAAACTATGCCCAATTAAAAACTTAACACATTGAGTCAAACCAATCAATCCAATCACTCGCAGAACTACAAGCAGATGGAATACAACTGTTCCTAAAATGAGGAGCTAAGTCCATGCAGAATAGATACTTAAGCAAGGTGAAAGTGCACTCAAAAGAATGACTCTCAGCAGGGAGTGCTGAAGCTTTAGAACAACCCCTACCTAAGCCAGCCACCAGGCACTTAGGTGTGTGTGGAAGCCGAGCCAACCAGATGGTGTATAATCTGTGCAAACACAACAGGAAAACAAGCAGATGACTGGAGAAATAATGTACCCAGCTAGATATGCAAGCCCGGGATTAGGCTGACCTTCAAAATAGGGCAATCATAGCACACAATGCAGAAGGTAGCTAAGACAAGGCATGATGTAATACGAGTGCTTGTATGCAAGTGTATCAAGTAGGGATTGAGTCTGCAAGTGCAGTGAGTATCGAACACGTAAGATAGTGCAATCAAGATAGGCAAAGCTGAAAGCATAAGTGCTTGTGAATGGAGGTGGAGAAAAAGGATTAATCATACAAGCACAAATCACTGCACAGGGAATTTTTAAGGTGGTTTGGTTGCAGACCCGCAACCTACGTCCACCCCTCACCAAGCCCGGTGAGGCTTTACCACACGAGAATGAAGTCCTCAACACACATGGGGACACCCCCCCCCACACACACACGGGGACAAGCCCCACAGACACACATAAACAAAGAAAAATAAACAAGCTGCCAGAGCAGCAAACACTCCGGGACAACTCCCCAGAACACACACGGTTTACAGATTGACAAGATCCAAATGAAAGCAGAAAAATGACGCACGGAGAAGGCAACGGTGGCTTCAGATCGAAGTCTTGAAGCTCTTTCAAGCACAGGTCGGCAACAAGGAGGGGCTGCACTCCTTTCAGCTTCTTCTCCCCTTTTCAGCACTGGTTTGGATCGAACCAGGGCTAGGCTGCTCTCCACACTCTTTTCTTTTCTTTCTCACAGATTTTCTATTACAGGCTCAAGGGAGATGTGGGCTTTTCTCTTCAAGGCGACAGCTTCAGCAGCCACCTCTTTCTTGCATGGAGTCCTTCCTTTTTATAGGCGCAATCACCTGATGGAGGCATCACCCACGACTCCATCTGGCTCGGGTCGTCCACACACCCCAGAGTTGTTTGAGCTCGGGCTTCACTCTATGTGGGCCCAATTATCCATTTTGAGCTTTCTATTTGAGTCATTTGATGTATTTTCCCTTTTATTTGAGTCATTTCCCTAGGTCTTTGATTTATTTCTCTAAGTTTGAGTGTCATTAGGTTGATTAGATTAGCTATTGGGCCCAATTCAGTGGGCTAGGCCCAGGGGCGCCCCCTACCCCTTGGTTATTTGTCATTGTACCAAAAGTCAGGGGCTTATTGTAAAATGTTGGTTGCCTATATATAGGACCCCATTCCCCCCATTTTATGTCAATGAAATTGTCATTTCTTTGAGTTCAAAATTCAAGTTTCTTAGTGGAGAAATTCCATTAGTGGGTGAGAGGCCCCAGGGTGAGAATCCCTCTCCTTTTCCCCCACCTAAGCTGCCACCTCCACCACCTCCCACTTCCCTAGGTGCACTCATTACCCCTCCACCAACTTCCACCAAATCTCTTCCCTCCCTAGGAGAATCTTGGTCTTCCCAACACAATCCTCCCTCTTCCCCATGCGATCTTCCAACCCCCAAGAGAAGTTTGAATATTTTTCCCTCCACTCTCTCCTCCCACAAGCCCTAGACCACCCCAAATAGGGAAACCATCATCCCTCTTCCCCACCCTCCTAGTTCCAAATTCGTAGCTCACTCTCTCACCACCTGCTATACCACCTTCCTGCCCCCATTCTCCCCCTCCCTCACCTTGGTTTGCCCCCTTCCAGACCCCCTAACAGTCAAGTGTTGCCTCCACACCAGTCCACCCCCTTTCCCCTCCCATTTACCTCATTTCCCACCTCCCATCTTCAGCCTACACTTCCCAGTTCGCAGGCAGCAGAGCACCAGCGACTTGCAGAGCCGACCACGACTTCATCCCGGCATTCCTGGGCACTCAAGAGGTACCGTCGGAAGTGTCTTCAAGTCCTCTAAGCAACGGTGGTGGTCTCGTCCCGTTTTGAGCTCGTGGCTGACCGGGGAAGCCGTCATCGCCAGACTGCGCATCAGCTTCCTGACAGTCAACCTAAGGCGACTTGCAGAGGCTCCCACGGCCATTCTATGGAAGATCTGGTGACGGGGCTTGGCTGAGGTCTTCTACGATGAGTCACCTTCTAGATCCAAGAAGCGGCTCCCCGATTGGACCCCGAAAAAGTGAGTTCTGAATTTTTTCTCTTGGGTGCGATGTTCTGTCCACTCTGGGACTGAACAGACACTTGATCACTATTTGGGATTCCCTTGCCTACTCTGACCTCCTCCGGCATCACCGCAGCTCTCGTTTCGAAGAGGACTCAACAACGATTCCAACGACTCCAACCACACCTGATTCAGAGCTAGGGAGTGCTCGTGGCGGTCCCGCCTTCCTGCTATAGTGGTACCGGAGCAGACAGATCCAGAAAGCAGGGACCTTGTTCGTAGCTCTGCCCCGACCAGCACCGCCAACCAGGAAATTCCCCAAAAATTGGACATCATCCTGATTCAATCCCGAAGATTTTTTCACTCGTCTCGTCGACAACCGAGTTCGGGAGTGGTCGCAGCGGCGCCGACACCGACCGCTTGTCCCCTGCTCCAGGGTGCAGACAGAACCGGCATCTTCCGTTCATTTAGTTCCTAGTTCCTTTTCCCCTCCCCGCCTGGCCGGCTTATCGCCCCTCCCTGTGGGAGGTAATGTTTGGATGTAACTTTTGCTTCCCCTCCCCTTGTTCAACCCCCTTGCATGAGGAGTAGTGTTGTAATCCCTTAAACAGGTTGAAGCTACACCGACGCAGCGTGTGGGGAATCCATGCTTCCCAGCTCGCCCACGTCTCTGAGCGGGATCGGTTTCTTCAAACCGATCGAGTAAGTGCTCTATTCCTTGCTCTCATTTGGTATTTTGTTCATTCCATATTAGTTCATAGCTCCGCTGGCCCGAGAGAGTGTGCGCCCGGTCCCGTTAGCACCGTTGCTTTCGAGTGGCCGCCGTGGGAAAGAGTGTGTGACACGTGCCCTCGGCACAAAGTCGACCCCATTGAATTGGGCCTTCATACCCTTGGGAAGAACCTTGGCCTTGCTGGCCCTCTACCAGTAAGGGCCCAGCCCTCACAACCTCCACTCGGCATCGCCGAGTTACCTCAGGTTTTGGGTGAGTGTCGGGTGAGTGACCGCCGATATCAGTCCATTTTTATTGCAAATTATGCTTGCTTGTTAAGATCCAAGGTACATCGGTCTTGTGACTATCACTCTAAGGTGGTGTCACATCAATTGGTATCAAAACAAGTTTAGATTTGTCTCTATCAAGTCTAAGTCCTAGGACCATTGCATTGAGTCATCCATCCATCAAGTCATTCCCCTCCCTTGCATGTTCACCCGTAGTGGAGCCGTATATCGACCCGATCCATCTTCTTCGATTCCGCCCATGGATCCCAATCCCCAAATCAACCAAGATGCCCATAGGGAGGAATCCCAAGGCCAAATGAACCGGGTGGATGCTGCCCTTACCACCATCCTTGCCCAACTAGAGTCCCTTTCCACTCGGCTTGCTCGGCTAGAAGAGCATGAGTGTAGCAACCCTGATAAATTTAAAAGGAATAAATAAATCAAAATAGATTAAAAGATTTAGTAAATAAATGAAAGAGCTTGGAATAAAAAAATAATTAAACCCTGATAAAAATAACGCCTCAAATATAGGCGCTACTTTAAAATAAAACGCCCTTACCGAAGGCGTGTTTTGAGAAAGGACGCCCACACGTCAAGGCGTCAAATTTCAAACGACCAAAATAAATAAAAAGGGCAAGATAGCGTAACGTCCCTTGCATGGACGCGTTTCAACAAGAAACAACGCTTGACAAGGCGTCAATTTAAATTCGACGCCCTGACCTAGGTCGCTAATTCAGTTTGAGTTTCGTTCGACCCAGGAGTCTATCCAGGGTAAGATGATAACTATGAGAAAGAGTTCGAATGTAGTAATAACTCTAATATGGAAGTTTTGCTTCCAATCAAACACTAACTCTATTAGGATTCTAGAAATCCTATAAATAACCTACTGCTTGAACCGAGAACGCTATTTGGCGTTCGGACTCTTCTAAGGTACGTAAAGAACAACATGTTATTTTCTTTACTTTGTCTATCGAATTTGTGAAGAATACTGAAGATTCTTCATCTATTTTCTGATTACAGGTTGAAAGCTTCTGTCATCTGAAGAACGGGTAAGTTCTTCTCCTTCCTTCTTTACCTTATGTTAGTTCTTACGAAGAGTAATACCTTCGTTTTATTCTGCCTCTACAGGTTGCCTGTAGAAGTGAAACCGATCGATTGAAGAATTGAGGGTTCTTCATCCACGTACATCATCTGCAACTTCTCCTTCATCTTCTTCTTCCGGTGATCGCTCTGCTATAGACAGAGCATCGTCTCTTCACCAGATCTTTCATGTTAATCATCAAAAAGGTAGGATTTTCTCATGGAACGTAGCCCAAACTACCATATAACTATAGATAATTATCATCGGTAGTTCATGCATATAGTTTTCATGCGTTCTGGTTATTTTCTACGGAATTTTTGAAAGAAACGACCCTAACAAGGGCGTTAATTTAAAAGACACGACCATGCCCAGGTCGTCAATTCCAGATTTGACGTCCTGCACACGGACGTTAATTCCTGTTAATTAATAAATAGCATGTTTAAAAATTAATTATCAATGCAAACATGATTCTAAATTAATGCATGGTCAATTTCTTGTAATCCTGCTATTTTTCTGGTCCTGACTATATACCATGTTCCTGAAATATTCATTACCTCGAAATTTGTAAAATTATGAATTCACGACCTTGACCAGATCGTCTCTTGTTTAACTAACGCCCCAGACTAGGGCACCTTTTTCCTGGTAACGCCCCTACCCAAGGCGCGTTTTCAACGAAATTATAGATTTTAATATCCTGTAAAATAGCAATATTGGAAAGGATGACCTCTTTATATGTCATCAAATTTAATATAAACGCCCCTGATTAAGGCGTTAATTTTACGAAAAATGACTTTACCAGAGTCGCTACTTTCTGCATTACTGATTTTTTTTCCGATTGCTGTTATCCGAGGGTTTCACTATATGTATATATATATATATGTAGGCACTATTACTCCACTCCGTGAGTATAGTCCCACGTTTCATGATGTTTTATCGATCACCCGCAACTCTCATTGACATACAAGCTCTCCATTGGACATTCCGTTCATTTGGACTAGCGAGTTACTCATAGAGACCTCCGTAAGACTCCTCGTACCTTAGATTCCCTCAAGGTCGACTGAGCTGGTTGTACCCTAAAAACTCATTACACTATTGAATGCCATGTCACTCTAAAGAAACATGGTATACCGGCCCTTATGATATGCAAAGAGTATATCATGAGAATTCTTAATGGGATGATGATATCATGCCATTGTTGATGTTCTTGTGGACCTCAATTCTATAATAAGAATGAGGGTATCTTGCCTTTGATGTACTGTTCATGTGGACCTCAATTCTATATAAAGAATGTCCATACTTGTTTGTCATGGTACCCAAGTTAAGGGAACCTAATTCCACCTAGTTTTATCGTTCATCGTGATTATACCGTTGTTATCGCCTATCTATGTCCAATGTCGTATTTTTGGACCCCATTCTCTCAAAGTTATCCTACGTGTCTACAAGCTTAAATTGTTGAAATTCCCTATTGGCTATATATATACAAGAGTGGATGTCAAATATACATGATAAATGCCTGCGCATATAGGGCCCGATCTGGTCCTGGGAGGAGCACCCGAAAGTACTTGTGCCCATGGGAGTTGAATGATAAGGTATCTGGTATTATACCGAGTGCATGACTAGCTTGATTGGACATTCCACACAAATCTTGTACTTGACTCGTACTTGACTTGACATGAATTGCGTGACCCGAGAAAGTGTAACTACTTGCTTGCTTGATACATGATAGCCAAAGTTCTTGACATGACTTGCTAAAAAGTACTTGCTTGAGTATCTTGTCATCTTTTTCTTGAAAACTCATGACTAGTTCATCTTGCTGTCCTTGCTTGATAAATTCTCTATCTTGTCGTTTTATGCGAGCATGCATAGCTATAGTGCATTCATGAAAGATGTAACTACTTAAACCTTTGCTAGTTCCTGAGATATAATTTCCTACTGAGCGTTCGCTCACTCCGTGTTTGTCCCTTACTTTTCAGGTAATTCCGACGACGAGGGAAGTCAATCGGATGGGAATGGTCAAGAGTGAAAGAGCTAGAGCTTTTCCAAGTGTCATCTAGTCTTTTTCCTATTTTCTTGAGTCAACTATGTACTTTTCCTTTTTAATTGAATAGAGTATTGGATTTGTAATAGTCTATCCATTATGAAATAAAGGATTGGGTTATCTTTCTATTTTGCGCATCTCTGTTTTGGTGTCGAATACACTACTACTCTGATTGACATGATTGATATAAACTCGTCGCGCATATCCGAGTATCTTCCGCGCTCGGGGCGTGACAGTTTTTATGGTATCAGAGCCTAGGGTATTCAATTCCTAGGAAAACCCAAGTCCAAGGATATGTTCAAACGTTTAACCAGTGAGATTGGGTAGAACCAAGGGTTAAAGTTAACATAGTATAGGAGTCTTTAAATACAATCACATATTAACCTAGTTATTGTAATTGTAGGATAATGGCTGCCGAACGTGCTCAATGGCGCAACATGCAGCGTACCCTTCAAGGCATGACTCAAGTGCTGCAACAAGTAGCACAAGGAGGTGGACAACGAGCAGGAAGTCTCCACCAGACTTTTAAGAACATGAACCCACCCAAGTTCACGGGTTCTACTGATCCAGATGACGCTGAACACTGGATTAGGGAGATAGAACGTATATTCCGTGTTATGCAATGCACGGATCAGGATAAAGTTTTATTAGCTACTTTTCAGTTAGAAAGGGATGCTAGATGCTGGTGGGAATCAATAGAGGCTACTATAAATCAAGATCAGGTATCGTGGGAAGAATTCGTTGAACACTTCAACGTGAAATATTTCTCGGACCGAGTTCAGGAAAAGAAGGCTGCAGAATTTGCTGCATTAAAGCAACGATCTTTGTCAGTGGCCGAGTATGAGGCCCAATTCTCTAGATTGTCTCGATACGCTAAGCATCTAGTTAGCACCGAGAAAATGAAAGCTAGGAGGTTTCTTAATGGGCTCAGGCCACAAGCTATTACTCAACTGGCGCCGATGGACATTCAAGTCTACTCAGAGATAGTACGCCGAGCTCAACTATTAGAAGATGCCACGGAACTGTCTGATAGGATTCGTGGTAAGGATAAGAAGGAACAAGTTACAGGTTCGGGTTCCTTTAAACCTGACTTCAAGAAAAGGCGTAGCAATGGAGGAGCATCCTCACAAGACCAAAAGTTCAAGAAGACCAAGCCCTTCTCTATCACCACTACCTCTCCAAATACAGTGTGCAAGCATTGTGATAAAGCGGGTCATAGAGCAGAAGAATGCTGGAGGAAACTAGGAGCATGTCTCCGTTGTGGGAGTCGTGAGCATCGGATTCCCGATTGCCCATTACTTAACAATCAAGCCGTTGACGGGAAGCGCCCAGTAACCAAGAATGCTCGTCTTCATGCAATCAAGGAGACCGAGCAAGTAGAAGGAGGCGACTTAGTGGAAGGTATATTGAAAGTTTGTTCCAGGAATGCATATGTCTTAATTGATACTGGTGCATCGCATTCTATTGTTTCTAAGAAGTTTGCTGACCCATTACCCCTAGAACCGGAATGGATAAAGTTAGTTTTGTCTACTCCTCTGGATGATGAGACTGATATTACACATCATTACCAAAACTGCGAGGTATTGATTCATGGTCAAAATCTCCCTATTGATCTCATATGTTTAGATCTAAAAGAGTATGATGTTATACTAGGGGCTGATTGGTTATCCAAGTATCAGGCAACGGTTGATTGCCGCAATAGTAAGGTTACATTCAAGGAATTTTCAGAACTAATATTTACTAGCCCCAAGAGTCGGAGCAAATCCCCTCTTATTTCAGCTCTCCGAGCTAGCAAGCTCATCAGGAAAGGATGTACATCTTTCCTTGCCTTTGTCACAGTTAAAGAAGCTAAGGAAGCTAAGCTAGAAGATATTCCCGTAGTACAAGAATTTCCGGACGTATTTCCGGAAGATTTGCCGGGATTACCCCCGCAAAGAGAAGTGGCCTTCACCATCGACTTAGTCCCTGGTGCTGGTCCGATTTCAAAGGCACCTTATAGGATGTCACCTGCTGAACTCAAGGAATTAAAGGAGCAATTGATGGAACTCATTAAGAAAGGATTCATTAGACCAAGTACTTCCCCGTGGGGAGTTCCTGTATTATTTGTAAAGAAGAAAGACGGATCCATAAGGTTATGCATCGACTATCGACAATTGAATCATCTCACCATCAAGAACAAGTATCCACTGCCGAGAATCGATGAATTGTTTGATCAAATTTCAGGATCCATGTACTTTTCCAAAATTGATCTTAGGTCCGGATATCACCAACTAAGAATCAAGGACGAGGATATTCATAAAACCGCATTCAGAAGCAGGTATAGCCATTATGAATTTGTTGTTATGCCTTTCAGACTAACGAATGCCCCTACTGCCTTTATGCAGTTAATGAATAGTATATTCAGGCCTTATTTGGATCAATTCGTAGTGGTCTTTATTGATGATATATTGATTTATTCCAAGACCAAGGAAGAGCATGAGGAACATTTGAGGATTGCATTACAAATATTGAGGACAAATCAATTATATGCAAAACTTAGCAAGTGTGAATTCTGGCTTGAAGAAGTGACTTTTCTCGGACATGTTATATCAAAGGATGGCTTGTCTGTAGACCCATCAAAGGTTGAAGCTGTAAGGAACTGGGAAAGACCGACTAATGCTAGCGAGATCCGAAGTTTCTTAGGTCTTGCCGGCTATTACAGGCGATTCATCAAGGATTTCTCTAAAATCGCCGTGCCACTTACAAGGTTAACTCGCAAGGAGATCCGTTATGAATGGGATGAGGAATGTGAGAGAAGCTTCCAAACTCTCAAGGATCATCTTACTACAGCTCCTATCTTAGCATTGCCAATTGAAGGAGAAAAGTTCGAGGTATACACTGATGCTTCTGGCATTGGCCTCGGGTGTGTTCTAATGCAACAAGGGAAGGTTATAGCCTACTCTTCTCGTCAATTAAAGAAGCATGAAGAGAACTACCCCGTCCATGACTTAGAATTGGCCGCGGTAGTATTTGCACTAAAAATATGGAGACATTATCTTTATGGAGTACAGTTTACTGTATACTCCGATCACAAGAGTCTCAAATATCTTTTCTCACAGAAGGAACTAAATATGAGGCAAAGACGATGGCTGGAATATCTCAAGGACTTCGACTTCAATATACAATATCATCCCGGAAATGGTAATCATGTAGCAGATGCCCTTAGTCGAAAGCCGAGAGCACTGTTAGCCAATTGTCTGATTCAAGAATGAAAATTGCTGGAACAATTCTCTGAACTCAATATAAGCATGGACACGGACCCTAGATGTGTCACATTATCTCATGTAAGCATACAGTCAGATTTATTATCTGAGATACAAGCACTTCAGGATGATGATCCTACATTAGTAGAAATCAAGGGCAGATTAAAAGGACAATCGGACTTCCAACTAGCTTCTGATGGAAGATTAATGTTCAAGAATAGAACTGGTATACCGGACTGCCCAGAATTGAAAAAGAAGATCTTAGATGAAGCTCACAGGTCAAGGTATACGATTCATCCTGGATCTACCAAGATGTACCAAGATGTGAAAAGAAATTTTTGGTGGCCCAACATGAAAAGAGAAATAGCGGACTATGTATCACGCTGTCTCACATGCCAACAAGTCAAGGCGGAACACCAAAAGCCTGCTGGAAAGCTACATCCTCTAGATATCCCTAAATGGAAGTGGGAGGATATTGGTATGGATTTCATCATGCGTTTATCTAAATCAAAAAGGGGACATGATGGAATATGGGTTATCATTGACCGATTGACTAAATCAGCGCATTTCTTGCCAATCAAGAGTCGATTGTCAGTTGATGTCTTAGCTGCACTATACATTAAGGAAATAGTCAAATTACATGGTATTCCTATTTCAATCGTGTCTGACAGAGATCCCCGTTTTACTTCTCATTTTTGGAAAGGACTACAGCATTCGTTGGGGACGAGACTTAATTTTAGTACAGCCTTTCATCCTCAAACGGATGGTCAGACCGAGAGAACAAATCAAGTAGTTGAAGATATGCTTAGAGCATGCATCACTGATTTTGATGGAAACTGGCATGATCACTTGCCTCTGGTCGAATTTGCATACAATAATAGCTACCAAGCTAGTATACAAATGGCACCTTTCGAAGCTTTATACGGAAGGAGTTGCCGATCACCCTTGTGCTGGAATGAAGTTGGAGAGAAACAACTGTTAGGTCCAGACATGGTAAGGGATACAACTGAGAAGATACGAGTAATCAGGGAAAGATTGCAAGTAGCTCAGACAAGGCAAAAGACTTATGCCGACACAAGAAGAAGAGATCTCGAATTCCAAATTGGAGATCATGTATTTCTTAAGATATCGCCTGGACGTGGAATACGAAGATTTGGTGTTAAAGGTAAGCTTACACCAAGATTTATCGGACCTTTTGAGATACTAGAAAGAGTTGGCGAGGTTACTTATCGCATCGCATTGCCCCCTCAACTGTCCGAAGTACATGATGTGTTTCACATATCTATGTTGAAGAAGTATGTACATGACCCATCACATATTATTGAATATGGAGACCTAGTGATCCAGAAAGATTTCACGTATGAGCAGAAGCCTATGAAGATCTTAGATCGAGAAGTACGAACCCTAAGGAATAAGGTTATTCCCATGCTAAAAGTACAATGGAATAAGAATTCAGAACATGAAGCTACATGGGAGACCGAGGAATCTATGAGGAAACAATTTCCAGATTTATTTTAGAAGGTACGTACTCTACACTCTCCAAATGCAAATATATGATATGGAATTTGGGGACCAAATTCTTTTTAAGTGGGGGAGGGTGTAGCAACCCTGATAAATTTAAAAGGAATAAATAAATCAAAATAGATTAAAAGATTTAGTAAATAAACGAAAGAGCTTGAAATAAAAAAATAATTAAACCCTGATGAAAATAACGCCTCAAATATAGGCGCTACTTTAAAATAAAATGCCCTTACCGAAGGCGTGTTTTGAGAAAGGACGCCCACACGTCAAGACGTCAAATTTCAAACGATCAAAATAAATAAAAAGGGCAAGATAGCGTAACGTCCCTTGCATGGACGCGTTTCAACAAGAAACGACGATTGACAAGGCGTCAATTTAAATTCGACGCCCTGACCTAGGTCGCTAATTCAGTTTGAGTTTCGTTCGACCCAGGAGTCTATCCAGGGTAAGATGATAACTATGAGAAAGAGTTCGAATGTAGTAATAACTCTAATATGGAAGTATTACTTCCAATCAAACATTAACTCTATTAGGATTCTAGAAATCCTATAAATAACCTACTGCTTGAACCGAGAACGCTATTTGGCGTTCGGACTCTTCTAAGGTACGTAAAGAACAACATGTTCTTTTCTTTACTTTGTCTATCGAATTTGTGAAGAACACTGAAGATTCTTCATCTATTTTCTGATTACAGGTTGAAAGCTTCTGTCATCTGAAGAACGGGTAAGTTCTTCTCCTTCCTTCTTTACCTTATGTTAGTTCTTACGAAGAGTAATACCTTCGTTTTATTCTGCCTCTACAGGTTGCCTGTAGAAGTGAAACCGATCGATTGAAGAATTGAGGGTTCTTCATCCACGTACATCATCTGCAACTTCTCCTTCATCTTCTTCTTCCGGTGATCGCTCTGCTACAGACAGAGCATCGTCTCTTCACCAGATCTTTCACGTTAATCATCAAAAAGGTAGGATTTTCTCATGGAACGTAGCCCAAACTACCATATAACTATAGATAATTATCATCGGTAGTTCATGCATATAGTTTTCATGCGTTCTGGTTATTTTCTACGGAATTTTTGAAAGAAACGACCCTAACAAGGGCGTTAATTTAAAAGACACGACCATGCCCAGGTCGTCAATTCCAGATTTGACGTCCTGCACACGGACGTTAATTCCTATTAATTAATAAATAGCATGTTTAAAAATTAATTATCAATGCAAACATGATTCTAAATTAATGCATGGTCAATTTCTTGTAATCCTGCTATTTTTCTGGTCCTGACTATATACCATGTTCCTGAAATATTCATTACCTCGAAATTTGTAGAATTGTGAATTCACGACCTTGACCAGGTCGTCTCTTGTTTAACTAACGCCCCAGACTAGGGCGCCTTTTTCCTGGTAACGCCCCTACCCAAGGCGTGTTTTCAACGAAATTATAGATTTTAATATCCTGTAAAATAGCAATATTGGAAAGGACGACCTCTTTATATGTCGTCAAATTTAATATAAACACCCCTGATTAAGGCGTTAATTTTACGAAAAATGACTTTACCAGAGTCGCTACTTTCTGCATTACTGATTTTTTTTCCGATTGCTGTTATCCGAGGGTTTCACTATATGTATATATATATGTAGGCACTATTACTCCACTCCGTGAGTATAGTCCCACGTTTCATGATGTTTTATCGATCACCCGCAACTCTCATTGACATACAAGCTCTCCATTGGACATTCCGTTCCTTTGGACTAGCGAGTTACTCATAGAGACCTCCGTAAGACTCCTCGTACCTTGGATTCCCTCAAGGTCGACTGAGCTGGTTGTACCCTAAAAACCCATTACACTATTGAATGCCATGTCACTCTAAAGAAACATGGTATACCGGCCCTTATGATATGCAAAGAGTATATCATGAGAATTCTTAATGGGATGATGATATCATGCCATTGTTGATGTTCTTGTGGACCTCAATTCTATAATAAGAATGAGGGTATCTTGCCTTTGATGTACTGTTCATGTGGACCTCAATTCTATATAAAGAATGTCCATACTTGTTTGTCATGGTACCCGAGTTAAGGGAACCTAATTCCACCTAGTTTTATCGTTCATCGTGATTGTACCGTTGTTATCGCCTATCTATGTCCAATGTCGTATTTTTGGACCCCATTCTCTCAAAGTTATCCTACGTGTCTACAAGCTTAAATTGTTGAAATTCCCTATTGGCTATATATATACAAGAGTGGATGTCAAATATACATGATAAATGCCTGCGCATATAGGGCCCGATCTGGTCCTGGGAGGAGCACCCGAAAGTACTTGTGCCCATGAGAGTTGAATGATAAGGTATCTGGTATTATACCGAGTGCATGACTAGCTTGATTGGACATTCCACACAAATCTTGTACTTGACTCGTACTTGACTTGACATGAATTGCGTGACCTGAGAAAGTGTAACTACTTGCTTGCTTGATACATGATAGCCAAAGTTCTTGACATGACTTGCTAAAAAGTACTTGCTTGAGTATCTTGTCATCTTTTTCTTGAAAACTCATGACTAGTTCATCTTGCTATCCTTGCTTGATAAATTCTCTATCTTGTCGTTTTATGCGAGCATGCATAGCTATAGTGCATTCATGAAAGATGTAACTACTTAAACCCTTGCTAGTTCTGAGATATAATTTCCTACTGAGCGTTCGCTCACTCCGTGTTTGTCCCTTACTTTTCAGGTAATTCCGACGACGAGGGAAGTCAATCGGATGGGAATGGTCAAGAGTGAAAGAGCTAGAGCTTTTCCAAGTGTCATCTAGTCTTTTTCCTATTTTCTTGAGTCAACTATGTACTTTTCCTTTTTAATTGAATAGAGTATTGGATTTGTAATAGTCTATCCATTATGAAATAAAGGATTGGGTTATCTTTCTATTTTGCGCATCTCTGTTTTGGTGTCGAATACACTACTACTCTGATTGACATGATTGATATAAACTCGTCGCTCATATCCGAGTATCTTCCGCGCTCGGGGCGTGACAATGAGCCCCACCCAAGGAACAATGGTCCAAGAGCCCACCCTCCACATGCTGAAATTGATAGAGAGGATAGGAATACTGACCCCTACCATGACTATGAGAGGCCTCGCCACCACCAACATAATGAAAGGCGTCCACGGGACGACCCGGATGACCCTCTCTTAAGGATGATAAAGGTAGAAGCCCCAAACTTTGATGGTTCCCATGAACCAATTGTCTACTTAGAATGGGAGACCGTCATGGACCAATACTTTGAATGGTACCCTATGTCTGACCCAAGGAGAGTGAGGTTGGCCAAGATGTACCTCACCAAATTATTCAAGACTTATTGGCTAAACCAAGCGGGGTTAAGAAGGGTTAGGCGGGAACAACCTATCGACACTTGGGAAGGTATGAAGAACCAACTTAGAAGCAAGTACCTACCCCTATCATACCACCAAATGCTCTTAGATGAGTGGCAAAGCCTCACCCAAGAAGGGAAGACCGTGGTTGAATACATTGAGAAATTTGACTCCTATCTTTTAAAGTATGGAGTTCATGAGGACCCGGCCGTCACCTTGTCCCGATTTAGGAATGGGCTCCAAAACCACATCAAGAGGGAACTTTTCATGAGAGATGTCGACAACCTTGAACAAGCCTACCAAATAGCTCGGGATGTTGAACGATTCTCTAGAATCCCTAGGTTTGCACCTCCCCGACCGACCGATCCCAAAAGTATGGGGTCCCGAACCACCCCGGCCCCCCCTATGAAGGCCCCTACCGCAAGTGGGAATGCCCCATTACGGCCTTACTATCCCCCTCCCACCATCACTCCAACCAAGGCCGCCCCTAGCCACCCTCCTCCATGGAGGGAAGAGAGTTCCAAGGGCCCAAATGTACGAGGGACCACCCCGGGTAGTGGGCGCCAACAATGCTATAGATGTCAAGGATTTGGGCACTTCGCGGGGCAATGCCCATCCAAGGGGTTGTCTAGTTTGCTAGTGGAGGAAGAAGCTCTCCCATCCCAAGGGGAACTTGAGAGCACGATTGAGGTCCATGAAGCCTCACTAGATTGGGAGAAGGAGTACGAGACTCAATACCACGAGTCAAGTCTAGACCACATAATGACATCTACCGACTCCCATCTAGGAGTGATTAGGTGTACCCTTACCAAACCCCAAGAGGAGGACTGGCGTCGAACCTCAATCTTTTACACCTTTGTTAAGGTAGAGGGTCATGTGAGAAAAGTGATCTTAGATAGCGAGAGTTGTGTCAATGCCGTGTCTCCCGACACCGTTAAGCTCCTTGGGCTGACTATCACTCCCCACGCAAGTCCCTACCGGGTCTCATGGATCAACAACAACTCCATCCCGGTCAACACTCGCTGCCTAGTGCCCCTCACCTTCTCATCCGACCATGGCCAAATATGGTGTGATGTTATCCCCATGGAAGTAGGAAGCATCCTACTTGGGAGACCTTGGCTTTGTGATGTGGATGCCACTATTTTGGGTAGGACCAACACATGCACCTTTGAGCATGAGGGAAAGACTATCCGTCTTAATCCCTCCCCACCACGTCCCATGCCTAAGAGGGACACACTCCCTCAAGGGCATCACCCCACTACACCCCAAGCCTCGGGGAACTCCACCCCTCCAACACAATCACTTACCCAAAACCCCAACCAAGGTGAGGCTTCGGGGTTGACCAAGGGTCTTCATCTCATCACCAAAAGAGAGCTTGAGGAGGAGATAGCTCAAGGACGCCTTTATATGCGCCTAGGAGAGCCCACTCCCTCCAACCCCCATCCCATAGAAGTCCGACATCTCCTAGAAGAATTTCATGAAGTGTTCCCGGAGGAGCTCCTGGACCAACTCCCTCCCATGCGTGATGTACAACACGCAATTGATCTAGTTCCAGGAGCCACCTGAAGGGGCGTGATCTCGTGCTGGTCCTGAGCTGGGAGGATGATCACCGGATAGTGAACTGCAGAGAAAGAGAAACGAATCAGGGGGCCCAGGGATGGTTCCCTGGGGAAAATCCTCCGATGCTTAAGTCAGTAGAGCAATGGTGGAAGATATTGCGGGAGGTTGAAAGAGATGCGTGAGATTCCCCAACACCAAGATGGTGAAGTGGTTCCTGCTCAGGGAGTGTTAGGCATGTATCAGCCTTACCTGCTGTCGGAGGGAGTCCTTGGTTTATATAGCGAGCTCCCCCGAAGAGTCCCATAAGCTGAGGAGTGTTAGGCGAGAGTTACATCCTCATCATGGGATCATTACGTCCTCATCGTGGGCTCTTCATGACCTTGGGAGATCGTGGCACCCTTATCCCACTGAACTCCTGCTCATAAAGGACTGTCAACGGCTGCATGGATAAGCATTCATCAGTTGATCCAAGCATGAGAAGTGCCAGCCCTGTCCGGGCGATGGGCGTAGCTCGGATGCAGTCAGATCGGAGTGGGCGCGGAGCGCATGCCCTTATCTCGGTGGGGAGATGGCTCAGGCGTGGGTCTTCCTCCGTTCTGTCGTTCGGGCCTTCCGAGCCTAAGGGCCACCGAGGAAGGATGGGATCCCGAGTAATATTTATTGGGCTTTTCTACCGAAGTGGGCCCTAGAGGGCTGTCACTCGGATGAGCTGAGCCTCGTTCGGTCCTGATGGGCCTAGTTTGGCTGCTCTTGATTGGGCTACAGAAATCCCCCTCTCCACTTGTCCCTCTCCTACTCCCGAGCTTTAGTAAGCTCTATCGAGTAGCTGTTTGGGGTTTCGGACCAGCGTGGCTCAGGTGGGTGGAAATTTGGCGGTGTGTAGGAAGCCACGTGTCGTGGTCACCTGTGCCCATGTTAATGATGATCCTGACGGATTTGAACTGAAGGGGCCCCCTTTCCTCGGAGGTCGGAACGACGCGCCGCCTCCCGCGTGGGTTTATAGGCGTTGGGCACTTGATGTCATTCCAGACTCCCTCCGTATCTTAGGGTTTTGGCTCTCCTTCGTTCTCATTTTTAGGGCTCTTCGATGCGCCGTGAGGACACGACGGAGGAGCAGAGTCTTGCGGCGGCATTCAAGGAGTTGGCGGCGATAACCGCGAAGGCCGTCTAGCAGCTTCCTCCTCCCCTGGAATCTTCAGGGTCTCGAGACCGTCTTCCCTCAGAGTCTTCTTCTGACTCCATGGCGGGCCAGCGCCCAGATGTTTTGGAGGGGGAGGACGAGCTGGTGGCGAGGGCCCCGGTCCCCAACTGCAGTGAACTGGGGGAGGCGGATGTGAGGAGGCTGGAGCACCAGTATCGCATGCCCCACAAGTATAGTTTTGCCGCTGCTACTCCATACGAGACGAGTCTGGACTCTCGTATAGGTCACATCTGTATGTTTCTTCTGTCGTGGAAGGGTGGATTCCGCCTTCCTTTTAAACCTTTCATCCTTCAGCTTCTTAATTTTTTTCGGTTGGCGCCCATTCAGTTGGTAGCCAACTCTTATCTCCTCCTTTCCGCTTTTCGTATTCTCTGCCGTTGGTGCGGAGTCCCTCCTTCCATGGACCTCTTCCACTTTTTCTTTGAGTTGAAAGCGCATCCTTCGGCGGGGAAGGGCTTCTACTTCATCCAGGTGAGGTGAAATAGGAGTTGTATTTCTTTGGCGGCAAAGGATTATTCGCATAAGGGGTGGAAGACTCAATTCTTCTGGGTGGGGATTTGCTCAGTGGAGGAAACCTGGAGGTGCCCGGTAATCCCCAATTTCCACCCTAACGTCCCCCCCAGACAGGACGAGTTCCCTCCTCATGTGGAGGAGTATGCTGCCATTTTGCTGAAGCACCGCCAGTCCACCGAAGAGCTGGTGACGCCGAAGAATATCGAGCGGTGTCTTCTTACGAGGCTGCATCCGTCGGGCTCAGGTGCCACAACTTAGATCTTCCTTTGGATGTGGGGGTCATCTTTCTTTTCCTGAGCACGTCTTTTTCCTTGTGCAGACACCAGGCGGGAGCCTCTGAAGGAGGCTGCAGAGGTGATCGAGCTTGGAGATGACTCGGCTGCCGATGAACCGACTGCTCCCGTGGGTCGCTCCCGAACCAAAGATAAGGGCAAGGGAGTGGCCCAGGGCGAATCCTCCGGACCATGGGGACCCAAGCGCAAGGACCCTATGGAGGGTATGATCCGGGCCGCTGTGAGGGCCAGAAAGCGGGCCAAGAAGGCCGGGGTCATCCCCGCGGTCAAAGGCGATCCTACCGCGGCTCACCCCTCCGCCGGGCACAGTGGGGCCGACCCTACCGGGTGGGCTCTCCCACCAGCCGAGCCAGAGGGGGCCGAGGAGGTCGGGGCTGCCCCTGCGGGCAGGGATGATGCGGGCTTGGTTCCTCCTTTGGCTGGGACCGAGGGGGCCGAGGGGGCTCCTGCAACCGGCAGCGGGGCCGACCCGGCTCTCCCCTAGGTCGGAGCTGAGGGGGCCGTGGCCGAAGTTGGTGTTGCTGTGACTGCGGCCGGGGCTGGCGCTTCGGGCGGTGGCGCAGGTGGCGAGTCGATCCAGGTTGAGGGGCCGCAAGTAAATCCGGCCGAGGCACGAGGGGCGACCGAGGCTGGGGCTCGATCCGAGCCACATGGTGGGGCGCCGGGCGATAGGGGGTTCTCCGTTCCGGCGGCCTTGGAGAGGCTCGGTATCTCGAGCCCCCTTCACCAGGTATGCTGTGGTATAGCCGCGAAGGTGAGGGGGGCAGGTAGGCAGCACTCCCCATCTACGGCTCTCGTCGGGGTTATGGAGGGCGGTCTGGCCCTGGCCCAGATGGGGGTTGCTCTGGCGGAAGCGTATGCTTGGTCGAATGGGAGCGAGCGAACCTGGCCTGGACCCTTGGTGGGTCGGATAGGAGGTTGGCTCGGCTCATCGAGGAGCGTGACGGGCTTCGGCGGGAGCTCTCCTCAGTCAAGGGGCTGATGCGGTCGAGCCAAGTGGAGACCCGAGCGCTAACTGAGTAGCTAGCCAAGGCTCGTGAATCACGCGAGAGGAAGAACAAGCTTCTCAAGGAGGAGCACCTTGTGCGTGCTGAGCTGGAGGGCCAATGGGAGACCGAGCGGGCCGAGCAGGTAGACCGAGTGGAGGAAGCCGAGCCTCTTCGGCGGGAGGCCGAGGCCGATCGGGCCGAGGCAGAGAAGCAGGTGGCGGCGGCCGAGGAGCGGACTACTGAGGCCGAGCGGAGGTCAGCCGAGGCGGAGCGGAGGGAGGCCGAGCTCGCTGGTAGGGTGGGATCGGCCGGGGCGGAGGCTTTCGAGCAGTACAAGGGCTCAGAGGCCTACGGGGTCGACCTTAAGGAGGCTGCCCTTCTCTACTACGAGTTAGCGCTTCACCGAGGCATCCGCATGGGGTTCAAGAAGGGCTACGACCGGGCGATATCTTATGCCGGGGAATAGGATTCTGGGATGGAATTCCTATCCGGACAGTGCTACGACTCGGATCTATCATCCTCGGGCTCCTCTGTCTCGGCACCGGACGAAGAGGATCAGGAGGGGTCTTCGCCCGAGGGATCGCCAACTCCGGATGCCTCGGGAGGGCGCGTAACCGAGGCAGTTCCCACGCCGGTGGGGTCAGTGCCAGGGTCGGCCGTCGCTGAGCATGCCGGGGGCGGACTGTCCGAGCCTTCCACTTCCGAGCTTCAGGGTGGGCCGGAGGCCTGATGTACCCGCTTCGCTTCCTTTCTTTGTATACCTTGTTCTTTTTGGAAGGAGAAAACTTCCTTCTTTTTGTGTTGAAATAAATAAGGCAGTGGTATTGTGATGAAGACTTATCTGTTCCATACCGCCGCTGCCGTATTCTGTTCAGCGTATCTACGGTTGTTGGAAAGAGCCGATATTTTCTGCGTGAATCTCGCACGATGGTTGGGTGGGCGTCTGACAGGGTGTCTTCCCATTTTCCCATGCTTTAAATGCCTGGCCGCTTCGTGTGTCCCGTTGGGGCGGAAGATGAGAAGTTTGAGGTGACCGTTTGTAGGGAGAAATCCTTCTGGCGTGTTTTTGAGGGGGGAGATCATTTAAGGCAAGTAGCCTCCCTTTGCCTATAAAAAGGACTGAAGGGGGTCCCTTCCTCTCCACCGCTTAGGGTTTTCCCTGACAGTCTTTCCGCATTCCTTCTTCACGTTGCATTGTGCCGTGGTATTCGGAGCATGGAGGAAGCTCCAGATGAGGAGGCTGCCGACGACGGGGGGCAGGGAGTTCCTGCAGTTCCGGACTTGAAAAGGAGTCGACGGCCGGCGGACAGACTTGAAAAGGGGCCGACGCGCGGAGGCATGCCATTTTCCCTTTATTAGTTCCGGCGACGCTTGCAAGGGGGCGAGATGGAGGACGGATGGGGGGATCAGACATCCCTGCTGCCCGTCCCTTCCTGCTCACCTCACGGATGGGAGGAGGAAGCCAACTAAGCTCCATCCCCTCCGGGTCTTCCCCTGCCTCCTCATCCTGCTCTGCTGGTTTCTTTTTCTTTCTGGCAGTCTCTTTTTCCCTCTTCTGCTCTGGTCCTCCTTTCTTTCACTCTTCGGAGGGTGCTTGCACTCTCTTTCTTCCAAGGAGTTGGCAATTTGGTGGGGAAGATGCTTTCATATGCATTCCCTCTCCTCCTTCTCTTCCAAGTTCAACTTGGAAGGTAGCCTTCTCTTTCTTAATCCCTCTCTCACCTTTGTCTCGAGCTGCCCGAGCCAACGGGGTCAACTATCCTTTATCCGAGCCAGTTTCTACACTAGGCAGAGTCAGTGGCTGGACGCAAGAAGGTCATCCGAGTCAGCCGAGCGACGGGCTCATACGACGGTGCTAGATGGATCTTTTACTTTTTTTGACATGTATTCTATTGGCTTTGGCCTTCCTGATGTACAAACGGGTTGTTTGAATAAAAAGAAAGGAGCCTTTTGTCTTATCTTATGTCGTTTGCACAATACTCAGTACTCAGAAGTAGAACTTGCGTAATGTAGTTGCGTTCCAGGTCCGAGGGATGGGTTCTCCTTCCATTGTAGACAGGCGGTATGCTCCTTTTCCAAGCGTCTCGACCACTCGGTAGGGGCCCTCCCAGTTAGGAGATAACTTACCCGCCGCCTCAAGTGGTCGAGAGGCTTCGGCTTTTCTGAGGACGAAGTCTCCCAGCTGGAAGTGTCTGTCTCAGAATTTGGCGTTGTAGTATCGAGTGAGGCGGCGTTGGTACTCCATTGCTTTGATGCTGGCAATCTCCCGGATTTCATCTGCTAAGTCGAGATTTTTGAGTAGTTTTTTGTCGTTTGCCTCGGACGAGAAGCGGATGACTCTGAGGGAGGGGTTGCCGATCTCCAACGGGATCACGGCCTCGGTGCCATACACTAGTTGAAAAGGACTCTCACCGGTTGCCGTTCTGGGAGTCGTTCTGTGCGACTAAAGTACGTTTGATAATTCCTCGAGCCAGCTGCCTGTGGACATCAAAAAATGACGGTGTCGATCATACGGCATGCACGTCTCGGCACTCGAGAGCAAGCCAAAGATGGAAATGCCGAATAAACCTCATGCCTCGCCCGATCAGGACGAGAACTCGCTTGGTGGTCCGCTACCCGCTAAGGAAGCCCCCCAGGCAGAAGATACGGCTATAACTCTCTGATCGGCCGTGCCAAGAGCTGAATCAAAGAAGAGCCGAGAACTTCGACACAGCCTCGACGTGCACCGAAAGTCACGTAAAGTCTGGGACCGAGCCCCAGAGGCTGCGAATGGAACATTGTGGAGGCCATACATCGCAACCGAAACATTCCGAGAATGCCAACATTCATATAAACGGCCGCGACTTCGAAAAGAATCCATTCGATGCTTAAAATGGTGCAGAAGGGCCTTAAAGCGGCGTGCCTTAAAACGGCGCGCCCCACTTTATGCTCTAATACGAGCTCCCCTTGCTTTTTGTTAAAATGGCACCACCCCCCCCCTTTATGTTGAAACGGCGCGCTCCCGTTGAAGGGCCACCCCTTTGAATGCACTGAACTGGCACGCCCATTTTGGAATGCTAATACGGCGTGCTTAGTTTAAAATCAATCCTTTCTCTGAAGTGTTTACCCGGCGCCGCAACCAACCCATCCCGTCATCAATGCGGTCCCCTGTTTCCTAGGAACGGCATGATGACGAACACGCCTGAAGTGGTTAAAACTCCCACTTTGATCCGGCGGGCAACCGAGCATATGCCGTGAATGGAAGTTTTCGAGCCCCGTCCCTCCTTGTGCTCATTCCATCGGCCGGCCGCCCATTCTCCTGCAAGTGACGAAAGCAACGTGGCACGCAAAGGAGCTCGACAGCAACACGGTCGCGACGTGGGCAAGCGGCGGGGCATGCTCTTCTTCGAACAGAGAGAACCTCTTCCGGGATATATATAAGGAGAGGGGCTTCTCCCCCACAGGGAGGGGATCAAAAAAAAAAAAAAGAGAAGGAGAAGGGGTGGCTCTGGTTCTCGTGTGGCTCTCTGAGGCGAACAGGGGAGAGAGTTTCTTTTTCTCCTCCTCTGGGGAGCTTCCATTGAAGAAGGCCGAAGGGTGAGCAAGCTCTATTCTGGTGCCGGAGAAGAAAAGGGAGAGAGAGAGGGGTGAGTGTGAGAGGTGAGCCGGGTGGGGTTCTGTGTTCTTTTCTTTCTTCCTCGACAGTATCTTCTCCCCCCCCTTTCTGATGTAGTCCATTTGTATCTTGGATGAATCTCTTTCTATGCAAAACTCCTTCCCCGTTGTGTGGATGAATAAAAAAGAAGAAAAGCCATTTTCGCAACTCTTGTGTTCTCCGTTCCAGTCTCTGCTCCGTCTGCTCATTCTCCGATCATCCCGGGCCCATGAGGGCTGCCTGTCCATGGCATGACCCTCAAAGGTACCCACCGCCAGATGAACATTTATGGCCCTTGTGGCAAATACCTGTCCCATTTGGAAAGTTCCTCCCCCGCGAGCCGTGGTCGTTCTTGAAGGCTAGCCCTCGAACGTTCCATACTCACATTTGGGTTCGGACTGTCGTGAGGCCACTCTGATTTTTGAGAGTCTACCCCGGAGCAATCCGATTGGTGACTTTCCTTTTCCTTTGGCCAGCCCCAGTCCAGGGGAGGTGCTGCCGGATTTTCGCCAGGGCCAAGAACATACAAGAACACTTAAGAACAAATGAACAAAGACACCCTCTGTGAATTAACCCCTAAAATCTTGCACAATAAACTCCTCCGAACAAATCACTTAAACCCCTCGTTGCCAATCTAATTTATCAACTGAACGAACAAACTAACTATTAAAATCCACCTACGGGTGAAAGAAAAGGAGCGCACAGTCAATCCATGTGAAACAAACCCTCGGGAGAGTTTAATACGGCGTGGTGACTATTCCACCGCGCCGCTTTAACATCACTCTCAAAATCCATCTCCCCCTTTGAACCTTCAGCCGGCGTGTGCCTTCAACACCGTAACCCGGCGTGGCCTTGACCGGCGCGCCCTCCTCACAAAAGCCCCGTATCTTCTCCTTTCAAATGTTAAAACGGCGCGCCCCCTCCATCTCCTTCTGTGAACACCCAAAAACGGCGCGCGCCCCTCCATCTCCTTCTTTGAATCCTAAAAATGGCGCGCCCCCTCCATCTCCTTCTGTGAACACCCAAAAATGGCGCGCCCGCCTCCATCTCCTTCTTTGAATCCTAAAAATGGCGCGCCCATCTCCATCCTCTTGGGTCCTTTAATCTGGCGCGCACCATTTGAAATCACATACACGGCGCGCCCTTCTACCCTTGCATGGCTCTTAATTCGGCGCGTACAAATACATCTCCTTCAATACACTTATTCAGCGCGCCTCCTTAATACAGGAAATGAATAAATAGCCAAAATAGAAGGGCCCAAAGAGAATAATAGTAAAAGGTCAACGCTAATAAAAGAATGAAAGGAGCTCTAGCACCTGTGCTTCAATTAAAATTTTGTTCCGAGAGCGCTGCCCCCGGAAACCCCCGCAAGGGGTGCTGCCCCCTTGACCCCGCGACCTGACCGGGCAGGTCGAACCCCGCGACCTGACCGCGCAGGTCGATCGGCGTGTGAGGGTGCGCGTTAGTGAGCTCAGGCTACGCACTTAATAATTCACTCCCTCGGACTGGGTGCAAAGAGAAAATCAACGACGCCTTATGGTATCGAACGTGGTTTACGGAATTTCCGACATGACCATAGTCCGAAATCATCTCCGGCCAACAGTCTATCAACTTGACCCGTCCCTACCGGGATCCAATCCCGCATTCTCATTAAACTTGCCTTGTTCGTGGCAGACATCTGCGTGGTTTTGTTACCGTCTTTTATACTATAAACACGGACCTCCGTCCGAACATGAAGTGGCCCGTGAGTGGCCGACATAGTCTGAACATTCACGTCCCAATACGGGTTTCTAGCATAGTTCGTCTTTCACTATTCTCCTGCATTATTAGTATTCTCTTTAGGCCGTAGGGCCCTTATTCGCCTCAATCAATCAAGGGTGTTCCCCCGTATGGGGGATGTAAATAACGCCGTGGCCTTTATGGCACGGCGGGTTTTGGTCCCGACACGAACTACACAATTATTTGATTAGTCAGATCGCGCGCACCATGGGCTTCCATGAACCCCGAATAAATCGTCACCTAGGTGACTGGCACGCCCATGCACTTAATAAACCCAATAAACGAACAACCAACGACCTTAATAAAAAGTGTGTCCACACTGCCCTTGGCTTTGCCGAGCCTAGTCTTGATGCCTTTCAAGATAGCCTTGTTGGCATTTTTGACAAGTCCGTTAGCCTGAGGGTGGGCGACCGAAGTGAAGTGATTGCGAATATTGAGGTCGACGCATCTGTCTCGGAAGTAACGAGAATCAAATTGCCGACCATTATTGCTCACTATCACCCGGGGGATGTCGTAGCGACAGATGATCGACTTCCAGATGAAATTCCAGACGACTGTCCCGGTGATCCTTGCAGTGGCTTCGGCCTCGATCCACTTAGTAAAGTAGTCGATGGCGACGATGATGAACTTCTTCTGGGCCTGGGCCGTGTAGAATGGCCCGAGGATGTCGATTCCCCAGCGAGCGAAAGGATAAGGCTCGGCTAGGGTGATAAGCTCCGTTGTTGGCTGATGGACCAAGTGGTCGAATTGCTGGCAACGGTCACAACGTTGTGTGTAGGTCGAGCAGTCACGCTGTAGGGTGGGCCACCAGTAACCTCGTCGTAGCAAGATCCTGGCGAGTGACGTTCCCCCCAAATACGCTCCACATAGACCTTCGTGAACTTCTTCGATCGCTCGGTTGGCTTCGTCGGTACCGATGCACTTCAGAAGAGGGCCAGAGAAGGATCTCTAGTAAAGTGCGCTATCCAGGGTGACGAATCGTCGAGCTTGGTATTTCAACCTTCGGGCTTCCCAAGGGTCGGGAGGCGCTTGGCCGAGGTAACTAACGCTAGTACGAGTTTCTCAGTTGCGGGGTACCTTCTCTCAGCCTCGTTGAGCACCTTGCTTGTGTAGTAGACCGATCTCTCGATTCCCGAGTCATTTTTGACTAGGACCGAGCTAACTATGGATGGAGTTTTCGAGAGATAGAGATACAAGGCTTCCCCCGGGACGGGCTTGGAAAGCACTGGGGGCGAAGCCAGGAACTCCTTAAGCCCGACAAATGCTCTTTGGCATTCCTCGTCCCACGCGAATGTAGCAGATGCCATTTTGGGCCCCCTCAGTAATTTGAAGAAGGGTAGGCATCGTTTAGCCGTGCGGGACAGGAATCTGCTGAGCGCAGCAACGCGCCCGGTAAGGCGTTGAACGTCTTTGATGCAGGTGGGCGGGCGCATGTCCAGGATGGCCTGGACCTTGTCGGGGTTGGCCTCAATCCCACGCTGAGTGACCAAGAAGCCCAAGAATTTTCCAGACTTTACTCCGAAGGCGCACTTGGCGGGGATGAGCTTCATGCACCACCGTCTCTTCCGGTATCCCAGGGAGTTGATCATCAGACCATGCAAAGACCCGAATGTACGCGGAAAGGAACTCTTTGTATCGCTGTTGAACCTCAGATGTTAGGTCGGCTCTGATCTTTACTCCTAGGGTCTGGTCGTCGTTTAGGCAAACCGCTAGCAATTCACCTCCAGGTTCGGAGGTTGCGGATTTTTCCTCGACTTCCCGGGAGCCTTTATTTTTCCCGTCCGGCCTTGTGGCTTCGACCGAGATATTGTAGCACCTTCGGGCCATTGCCTGGTTACCTCGGACTTCCCCCAATGCATTTTTGGTGGGGAACTTCATCTTTTGGTGATAGGTAGAAGGCACTACTTTCGTTCGGCTGAGGATTCCTCGACCGAAGATTGCGTTGTATGCTATCATACCTTTGATCACTATGAAGTCCACCATGACCGTAACGGTCTTGGGTGGGGTGCCAAGAGTAACCGGTAGGCTTAGGGCTCCCTCGGGATAAGTGGCCTGGCCATTGAACCCGCATAGGGGGGTTCGGATCGGGCGGAGTTTAGACGGATCCTCCCCCATCTTAAGGAAACATTCGTAGGATAATACATCAGGGGCACTTCCATTGTCAACCAGAATCTTGTCTACGTTACAACGGTTTATTGTGGCCGATATCACTAGGGCGTCGTCATGCGGGGTGCTCAGCCCCTCCAGGTCTTGGTTGGAGAAGACTATGACCTGGGGCTCGCTCGGCGGGGCCCTGGGAGGCTCGATGGCTCGGCTCGCCCGCTCAGCATGACGCTTCCTTCCTCGGCCACTATCTCCTCCTGATGGAGCTCCTCTGGCGATGATGTTGATGTGGACCCCTCGGGGGGCGTTGTCAATCTCCTCTGGGGTGCCTCGATCTTCCTGGTGCCCAGTCACGAACTGGGAGAGGTGCCCCTGACGAATGAGACGCTCGATCTCATCCTGGAGCTGGTGGCAGTCGCCGGTATGATGCCCGTGGTCGCTGTGGAACAGGTAATGCTTGCTATGACTGCAGTTCTTCGACTTCATTGGCTCAGGTTGGCGGAGGAGGCCTGAGCCTCTGATGTCTTCATAAATCTCATACACTGGAGCGGTTAGGGGAGTGTACCGCTCGTACTTTCGTGACGGTTCCTTGCGCTCCCCGTCTCGGTTCCGCCTTTTTCCTTGGCCCGAGCTTGGCTCGGGTGCCCGCTTCTTGTCCCCCTCCCCACCCGAGCCGGTTGCGTCTTGGCATGCACTGAGCACTTCTTCGCCCTCGGCGTGGCGCAATGTCAGAGTCACTAGCGCAGCAAGGGTCGAGGGAGGGTGGAGGACAAGCTCGCGACGGAGGTTCTCGTCGCGGGTGCCCCCGGTCAGAGCGGTTATGGCCGAGGTGACGTCCAGGCGGGGGATCCTCAGGGCTTCCGATTTGAATCGGAGGATGTAAACCCGAAGTTTCTCCCCTTGCGCCTGTTTGAGGGCCAAAAGCCCCGCTACCGACCTAGGGGGGCCGCTACCGGCGAAACTCTCCTTGAATACTCGCCCGAACTGCTTGAAGTCTCGGATGGATCCGGGGGCGAGGGTCCAGAACCATGCTTGGGCGCCGTGGACCAGGGTGGTCGCAAAGGCTCGGCACTTGATGGCGTCGAAGCTCCGTGAAGGGTCATCAGAGCGTCGAAGCTGTCAAAGTTGTCAGCCTGGTCGCCCTGGCCGTCGTAGGGCTTGAAGGTTGGGATAAAGGTTCGTTGAGATACCTCTGCCTTCAAGATATGGTCGGAGAATGGGGATCTCTCATCGTCCTCTGGTGGAGAGGTCTTCTGCAGGGCGCGCTCCTGCTCTGTGAAACGCCTCTCGAATTCTCGCAGTCGGAGGGATAGCTCCGGCTGTCGCTGTGCCGTAGGGCTGAGGGGGCGTGAAGGCAGGCTCTCTTGGCACTCCCTGGGGACTTCGATCTCTGGGAGGGGACGTCGTGCCCCGTGCCTGCCCCGCTTCGGTGTGGAGGAAGCCTCTTGCTCCGGAGGGGGGGCTTGCGAGGGTCCTCCTACTTTGTTGCGGATGAGATGCTGTCCTCGGAGGGCGAAGCGGCCTCGGGTGGTGTGCTGGGACACATTCTCACGGGGAGGGCTCTCCGGAGGGGTGCGTGACCTTCCATCCCTGGCCGCCTGGGTCCTCATGAGTTCCACGAGGACGTCTAGTTTCGCGTTGAGGGCTTGGAAGGCGTCGGCACCGCCGTTGAGCGGCAGCCCTACCGTCGTGGGAGGAGGGGGCGGCAGCCCGGCCGCAGGCGGAGGGGGTGGTCCGTCGGCGGGAGTGCTGGCACCGGAGGGGGGGTTTTGAGAGGCTTGTGAGGGGCCTTCCCCCGCCACCACCGTGGCCTTTCCCCTGTCGCCGGTGGATCTCCTCCCTGTACTTCTTCTCACCATACTGGCTCTTTGGTCGTTTCCCACAGATGACGCCAGATGTAGGGGCGTGATCTCGCGTTGGTCCTGAGCTGGGAGGATGATCACCGGATAGTTAACTACAGAGAAAGGGAAACGAATCAGGGGGCCTAGGGATGGTTCCCTGGGGAAAACCCTCCGATGCTTAAGTCAGTAGAGCAATGGTGGAAGATATTGAGGGAGGTTGCCAGAGATGCGCGAGATTCCCCAACACCCATATGGTGAAGTGGTTCCTACTTAGGGAGTGTTAGGCCTGTATCAGCCTTACCTGCTGCCAGAGGGAGTCCTTGGTTTATATAGCGAGCTCCCCCGAAGAGTCCCATAAGCTGAGGAGTTTCAGGCGGGAGTTACGTCCTCATAATGGGATCGTTACGTCCTCATCGTGGGCTCTTCATGACCTTGGGAGATCGTGGCACCCTTATCCCGCTGAACTCCTGCTCATAAAGGACTGTCAACGGCTGCATGGATAAGCATTCGTCAGTTGATCCAAGCATGATAAGTGCCAGCCCTGTCCGGGCGATGGGCGTAGCTCGAATGCAGTCAGATCGGAGTGGGCGCGGAGCGCCTGCCCTTATCTCGGTGGGGAGATGGCTCGGGCGTGGGTCTTCCTCCGTTCTGTCGTTCGGGCCTTCCGAGCCTAAGGGCCGCCGAGGAAGGATGGGATCCCGAGTAATCTTTATTGGGCTTTTCTGCCGAAGTGGGCCCTAGAGGGCTGTCACTCGGATGAGCTGAGCCTCATTCGGTCTTGATGGGCCTAGTTTGGCTGCTCTTGATTGGGCTACAGAAATCCCCCTCTCCACCACCCTTCCAAACATTCCTCATTATCGCCTCAATCCTACGAAACATGCCGAACTTAGGAGGCAAATAGAGGAACTCATTAGGAAGGGCTTCATCCGCATTAGTAAAAGTCCATGTGCCGTCCTGGCCCTCCTCACCCCCAAGAAGGATGGATCATGGCGGATGTGTGTGGATAGTCGGGCCATTAATAAAATCACCGTCAAGTATAGGTTCATCATCCCTAGGCTTGATGACATGCTTGACATGCTAGTTGGAGCCACTATTTTCTCTAAGATCGACCTCAAGAGTGGCTACCTCCAAGTTAGGATTAGGCCCGGAGATGAGTGAAAAACGGCCTTCAAGACCAAGGATGGCCTTTATGAATGGCTAGTCATGCCTTTTGGGCTCTCAAATGCCCCAAGTACTTTCATGCGGCTCATGACGGAGGTCCTTAGGCCTTTCATTAGGATATTTCTAGTGGTCTACTTTGATGATATTCTCATCTATAGTCAATCCCAAGAGGCCCACCTTGACCACCTTAGGCAAGTTTGCACAGTCCTCCGACATGAGAGTCTATTTACCAACCTAGGAAAGTGTCACTTCATGACCACATCCATCACCTTCCTAGGATTTGTGGTGTCTACCAAGGGTGTCTCCATGGACCCCGAGAAAGTCCAAGCTATTCTTGATTGGCCGGAACCCCACACCCTTCATGAGGTCCAAAGTTTCCATGGGTTGGCCACATTCTATAGGAAGTTTATTTGGGGATTTAGCACCATCACCGCCCCTATCACTGATTGTCTCAAAAAGGGGACTTTTGTGTGGACCAAACCAGCCTCCAAAGCCTTCCAAGAGCTTAAGGAGAAGATGACCCAAGCCCCAGTCCTATGGTTACCCTATTTCTCCAAAGTCTTTGAAGTCACATGTGATGCATCCAGGATAGGAATAGGAGGGATCCTTAGTCAAGAGGGGCACCCAGTGGCCTTCTTCAGTGAGAAGCTATGTGATGCTAGGACACGGTACTCCACTTATGATAAAGAGTTCTATGCCATGGTTCAGTCCCTCCAACATTGGAGGCACTATTTGTTGCCCAAAGAATTTATCATCTTTTCCGATCATGAGGCCCTCAAATACCTCAACTCCCAACAAAAGTTGAATGCCCGACATGCCCGCTGGGTTGAGTACATCCAATCCTACACCTTTGTCATCAAACACAAGGTGGGAAGTGAGAACCGTGCAGCGGATGCTCTTAGCAGGAGGGTCTATTTGTTGTCCACTATCCAAGTGGAGGTTACCGGATTTGAGAGGCTCAAGGATGAGTACCCTGGCTGCCCGACTTTGGGCACATCTATACCACCTTGACCACCCATTCTAGTAGGGAACATTAGGGTTTTATCTTGGAGGATGGGTTCCTCTTCAAGGGGCCAAAGCTTTGCATACCACGGACCTCACTCCGTGACTTCTTGATTTGGGAGTTACATGCCGGGGGACTAGCTGGCCATTTTGGGGTTCATAAGACCATTGCTCTAGTTGAGGGTCAATTCTTTTGGCCAAGTCTCAAGAGAGACGTGGCCAAGATAGTGGGCCAATGCCGCACATGTGCTTCGGCCAAACAAGTGAAGCAAAACACCGGCCTTTATACCCCTCTCCCCATCCCTGACCATCCATGGCAAGACTTAAGCATGGACTTTATGTTAGATCTACCCAGGACTCAAAGGAGACATGATTCGATCTTTATGGTAGTTGATCGATTCTCTAAGATGGCCCACTTCATCCCATGCTCCAAAACCTCCGATGCCTCCCGAGTGGCCCGATTATTCTTTGATGAGGTTGTTCGCCTCCATGGGTTACCCAAGACCATAGTCTCCGATAGGGATGTCAAGTTCACCAGCTATTTTTGGAAGACCCTTTGGCACTTGATGGGTACCCTCCTTAAATTCTCCACGGACTATCACCCTCAAACTGATGGCCAAACCGAAGTTATCAATCAGAGTCTAGGGAATCTCCTTAGGTGTCTTATTGAGGATCGTCCAGGGAATTGGGATATCATTCTACCTCAGGCTGAATTTACATACAACGACTCTGTTAACAAGTCCATAGGGATGAGTCCATTCGAGGCTGTACATGGGTACAAGCCAAGGAAACCCTCTAACCTCATTCCCCTTCCCCAGCATGCTAGAGTGTCTATTTCAGCTGAGTCATTTGCCCAACACATTAGGGAGTTGCATGAAGAAATTCGCAAGCACATCAGCAAGAAGAATGAGACTTATAAGAGGCAGGTTGACTCTCATCGGCGTCACCAAGAATTCCATGTGGGTGACTTTGTGATGGTGAGGACGGAGAGGCTATCCCCAGGAGCCACCTCCAAATTGAGGCCTCGTGGGGCTGGTCCCTTCCAGGTTCTGAGACGCATTGGCACTAATGCCTATGAGTTAGATCTTCCTGAGGAGTATGGAGTGAGCCCCACATTCAACGTGGCTGACCTAGTGCCATATAAGGGTCCCACGGTGGTACCTAGTGAGGATACTGAGCCTACTCCCCCTATTGAGAGAGCACCCACCCATGGAAGAGTCCACTAGCCCGGAGAGCCCAGCATGAGCGAATTGAGCGAATATTGGATGAACAGGTCACTGCCACCAGGAGCAAGGTGTACGAGCACTATCTCGTCAGGTGGAAGGATCGGCCTCCTTCAGAGGATTCGTGGGTGAGTCAGGAAGATCTCCAGCAGCTGGATCCCGACCTTCTGGAGCAGTATCACAGCAGGATGGACCCCTACTCGACGGAGTCGAGTACTTCGCAGCCCAGGGGATTTGATGGAGGCATCACCCACGACTCCCTCTGGCTCGGGTCGTCCACACACCCCGAAGTTGTTTGAGCTCGGGCTTCACTCTATGTGGGCCCAATTATCCATTTTGAGCTTTCTATTTGAGTCATTTGATGTATTTTCTCTTTTATTTGAGTCATTTCCCTAGGTCTTTGATTTATTTCCCTAAGTTTGAGTGTCATTAGGTTGATTAGATTAGCTATTGGGCCCAATTCAGTGGGCTAGGCCCAGGGGCGCCCCCTACTCCCTTGGTTATTTATCATTGTACCAAAAGTCAGGGGCTTATTGTAAAATGTGGGTTGCCTATATATAGGACCCCATTCCCCCCATTTTATGTCAATGAAATTGTCATTTCTTTGAGTTCAAAATTCAAGTTTCTTAGTGGAGAAATTCCATTAGTGGGTGTGAATCCCTAGGGTGAGAATCCCTCTCTTTTTCCCCCACCTAAGCTGCCACCTCCACCACCTCCCACTTCCCTAGGTGCACTCATTACCCCTCCACCAACTTCCACCAAATCTCTTCCCTCCCTAGGAGAATCTTGGTCTTCCCAACACAATCCTCCCTCTTCCCCATGCAATCTTCCAACTCCCAAGAGAAGTTTGAATATTTTTCCCTCCACTCTCTCCTCCCACAAGCCCTAGACCACCCCAAATAGGGAAACCATCATCCCTCTTCCCCTCCCTCCTAGTCCCAAATTCATAGCTCACTCTCTCACCACCTGCTAGACCACCTGCCTGCCCCTATTCTCCCCCTCCCTCACCTTGGTTTTCCCCCTTCCAGACCCCCCTAACAGTCAAGTGTTGCCTCCACACCAGTCCACCCCCTTTCCCCTCCCATTTACCTCATTTCCCACCTCCCATCTTCAACCTGCACTTCCCAGTTCGCAGGCAGTAGAGCACCAACGACTTGCAGAGCCGACCACGACTTCATCCCGGCATTCTTGGGTGCTCAAGAGGTACCGTCGGAAGTGTCTTCAAGTCCTCTAACCAACGGTGGTGGTCTCATCCCATTCTGAGCTCGTGGTTGACTGGGGAAGCCGTCATCACCGGACTACGCATCAGCTTCCTGACAGTCAACCTGAGGCGACTTGCAGAGGCTCCCACGGCCATTCTCTTGAAGATCTGGTGGTGGGGCTTGGCTGAGGTCTTCTACAACGAGTCACCTACCAGATCCAAGAAGCAGCTCACCGATTGGACCCCGGAAAAGTGAGTTCTGAATTTTTTCCCTTGGGTGCGATGTTCTGTCCACTCTAGGACTGAACTGACACTTGATCACTATTCAGGATTCCCTTGCCTACTCCGATCTCCTGCGGCATCCCCCGGGTCTCGTTTCGAAGAGGACTCAACAATGATTCCAACGACTCCGGCCACGCCTGATTCAGAGCTCGGGAGCGCTCGTGGCGGCCCCGCCTTCCTGCTACAGTGGTACGGGAGCAGACAGATCCAGAAAGCAGGGACCATGTTCGCAGCTCTTCCCCGACCAGCACCGCCAACCAGGAAATTCCCCAAAAATTGGACATCATCCTGATTCAATCCTGAAGATTTTTTCACTGGTCTCGTCGAGAACCGAGTTCGGGAGTTGTCGCAGCGGCGTCGACACCGACCGCCTGTCCCCTGCTCCAGGGTGCGGATAGAACCGTCATCTTCCGTTCATTTAGTTCCTAGTTCATTTTCCCCTCCCCGCCTAGCCGGCTTACTGCCCCTCCCTGTGGGAAGTAATGTTTGGATGTAACTTTGACTTCCCCTCCCCTTGTTCAACCCTCTTGCATGGGGAGTAGTGTTGTAATCCCTTAAACAGGTTGAAGCTACACTGGCACAGCGTGTGGGGAATCCACGCTTCCCCGCTCGCCCACGTCTCCGAGCGGGATTGATTTTTTCCAACCGGTCGAGTAAGTGCTCTATTCCTTGCTCTCATTTGGTGTTTTGTTCATTCAATATTAGTTCATAGCTCCGCTGGCCCGAGAGAGTGTGCGCCCGGTCCCGTTAGCACTGTTACTTTCGAGTGGCCGCCGTGGAGAAGTGTGTGTGACCCGTGCCCTCGGCACAAAGTCGGCCCCATTGAATTGGGCCTTCATACCCTTGGGAAGAACCTTGGCCTTGTTGGCCCTCTACCAGCAAGGGCCCAGCCCTCACAACCTCCACTCGACATCGTCGAGTTACCCCGGGTTTTGGGTGAGTGTCGGGTGAGTGGCCGCCGATATCAGTCCATTTCTATTGCAAATTGTGCTTGCTTGTTAAGATCCAAGGTACATCGGTCTTGTGACTATCACCCCAAGGTGGTGTCACATCATCACCCCTCTCATAAGAGGTTCCAGACTGAATGTGATTGGCTCTTCATAAATAAATATTTATCTTCAAGGACCTTTTGTCTTGGTAGCTTCTGATAGGCCAGGGAGGCAGCAGAGAAATTTTCATCATTTTGTTACTTGGGTTGACCAGAAAGGTACGTGAGAAGAGCTTCCCAAGAAGGATCTGTAGCATCTCCTTTTTGGGACTGTCAGGACGTCCTTTTCTCATGTGTAATCTCAGTGGCAGAGCATGTGATTGGGTGGAGGTAAAAAGGTGGGTGCCAGGATTGGTGACTATTCCCAGAAAAGGTAACCTACTTTTCTATTGACCAAAAGGGCTGAAATAGTAAGCCAATGATGACAGGGAAGTTGACTGAGCAAAGATACCTTTTCAGACCTCCAAAGATCTGAATTTTGGCATTTGCGGTTCTTATTTATGCTCTCTGGATCCTTTTCTGAAAACAGTGCAGGTTTACTAAGAATGGCCTTGGGAGCCGCTCACTGAGGTATTTCGTCGAACATGTGCTTCTTCTCCATGAGGTCGGTGCAGCTAGCTTGGCATGCCTTAAGAGGTCGACCTGCCTCCTGCAAGGTCGGTGCAGCTACTGAGGTTACCTTGAAGATGGTCTTCGAGATCGATGCACATAAGGTGCATGGCCTTTGGCTGGGTCGGTGCACATTAAGAGATTCTTCATTGAGGTCGGTGCACATTTGAGATTCATTCATTGAGGTCGGTGCACATTTGAAGCTTCTTCAGTTGAGGTCAGTGCACATTTGGAATTTATTATACCCAAGTCTGTGCACATTTGTATCCCATGTCTGTGCACATTTAATTTTTACCACCACCAAGTCTGTGCACATTTGCATACCAAGTCTGTGCACATTTCCATATAACAAGACAAAGTCCGTGCACATTTCATACTGATGGATCTCAAGGTCGGTGCACATTGGGTCGGTGCACATTGGAACTCCTTCACTCAAGGTCGCTGCACATTATCTTTTTGCATCTGAAGGTCTATGCACATTTTGTCTGAAGCATTAAGGTCGATGCACATTTCATATTTCTTCATATGTAGGTCGATGCACATTCCTATCTGAAGCATGGAAGTCGGTGCAACTGAAAACCAAGGTCGATGCACATCTGTCTGAAGCATGGAGGTCGGTGCAACTGAAAACCAAGATCGATGCACATCTGTCTGCAGCATATGAAGGTCGATGCACATCTGTTATCTGAAGCATGGGGTCGATGCTATCAACACTCTAAGGTCGGTGCAACTTTTTGAACCTCCTCAGTAAGGTTGGTGCACATTAAGAACATGGTCGGTGCACATTTTGAACTTCCTCAGAACCTTTCGCCAATCTTTGTGCCAAGTTCTTTCTTGCATCTTGGAGCAATGACCCTTGGTGAGATCTACCTTAATTTTTGTGCAGCCAATAATTATCTCTAATTCTGTGCATTTGCAACTTGGCCTGAAACTTATACAAGGTGGCATCATCAAAAGCAATTATGATTCACAAATAAGTCATGGTTAGACATCATCAAAACTTTAGACATCATCAAAATTCATAGTTAGACATCATCAAAACAACATATATCCAACATTAATGAATTATGGAAAACGATTGAATGTATCGTTATGCTGTCAGATTCCTTCCGTAGCATGACCGTGTTCTTAATTCGACCTTGGAATTCTCATATTCATAATTGGTGCATTCTTACCTTGATGTTATTATCATGATCTGTAGTTTAAACTTGTTATTATCGGCCTACATTATTTATATTTCTCGTGGAAGTAGCTTGATTTATAACTTGAAGATACAAGAGCGGGCACGGACAGTGTCCAAGGGCTCGACACTAGCCCCCTCGGCAGATAGCTAAAAACATACTATAAACCATGGGGTATGATGGACACTGGCATCGTATTGCGCCGGGAGTACTTTTTTTATAGACAAGTGAAATCCACGAGGCCATTACATGCTTTCTAGTACATTCTTGTTACATGACTTTCTAGTGCATGACCTTCAAGGTTATGAAAAGTACATTCTTGTTACATGAAAGGCCACATTATATTCTTGCTAGGTCATTATCTCATTCTACATGAACTCTCTAATTTCTATGGACTTATGTTGATACTTTGGTTTTATGCGTACGATTTATCGCATTTTCATTTATCTTAACTTCCAGAGCTAAATTGTTAATTACTTAAACATTGCTTTCATTTTGATACGAAGATACCTGCTGAGCAAGTGTGCTCATTCCCTACTTTTTCCAATCTTTCCAGGAAACTCTAGTGGATCGGATTCTGAGTATTCCGATAATGGATCCGAGAGTGAGGATTAAAGGCTCGAGAGAAGACTTAGAGTGTCATGAGTCCTTATCTTAGTTTGGAGTCATATCATGTAATTTTTACTTTATTGAGTCATTATGTAATTCTTCTATTGAGTCTAGTGATGTAAGGAGTCAAGAGTCAACATTTTGTACTTTCGATTATTATTCAATAAAGTGAAGTTTTGAGTATATCATCTTGTTCATTCCTCTTTTATGTGTGAATGTGTTGGCGCTCTGATTATATTGCTCGCTTGCGGCGTACTAGTCGGCTGTTCACGTTTTTGATTAATTTCCACTACATAGTCTCGGGACGTGACAGTTAAAGTGGTATCAGAGCCTAGGCATAAGTAAGTCCTAGGAAAAAGTCATGTCATAGGCTAAGTTCGAGGTTTAAGGACCCACACCTATGAACTAGGAAAGAAAAATCCAAACCCATGTGAGAATTGGGTACAGCCGAGATGAGATAGTTAATTAATAAGGTTTACCTAAGACAAATTCTTAAATTCCAAAGGAAATAACTAAGTGTTTATTTTCTCAGGTACCATATTCTCACAATGGCTCAACGTGTAAACTGGGACCAGATGCAACAAACTGTTGCGGGTCTTACCCAGGCCCTTCAAACGGTGGCCCAAGCTGGCACGAGGGCTGGTGCGAGGGCTGGCGCGGGTAATTTACACTGGAATTTTTGGAGTTTGAATCCTCCATGATTCTCGGGATCCTCCAACCCCGATGAAGCAGAAAATTGGATCGATGAGATGACCTGGATCTTTGAAGTTATGCAATGCACCGACTAAGAGAAGGTCTGTCTTGTCACTTTCCAGCTAAACAAAGATGTGCGTACGTGGTGGAAGGCCACCTCGGCACAACCTGAAAATGCTCAGCCTACATGGGATGCATTTCTTACACTCTTTCGAGTAAAGTATTTCTCCGAACATGTTAAGGAGAGAAAGGCAACGGAGTTTGCCTCTTTAAGGCAAGGAATGATGTCCGTGGCAGAGTATGAACTGCAATTCTCCTGTCTAGCCCCTTATGCTCCTCACTTGATTAGCATCGACTTATTAAAAGCTAATCGGTTCATGGACGGCCTAAGGCCGATTTTTATTTCTTAACTTGGACCTCAAAATATTCGTACTTATACGGAAATGGTCTAGCAGGCACATTTATGTGAAAGGACCTTGGAAAAGGTCGAGAAATTCAAGGGGAAGAGCGAGGAATCAAGCTGTAAATTTGACAAACGCGGAAGAAAGGAGGAAAGGTTTAGTATCACGGGGACTCACCAGTCCCGTGACAATAAGAAGAGATCCTGTAATGGCAACGGGGGTAGCAATGGCAAAGGCAAGAAAATCAAGGAGGAAGAAAAAGCTGTCACAACTACTTGCACATTCTGTGAGAAGTTCGGCCATTCGGCTGAAGAATACTGGAAACGTCTTGGCGCTTGCTTAAGATGTGGAAGTCGGGAGCATCACATGCCTGATTGCCCCCTAATGAGAGAACAACCCTCAAGGAATGACGGTGGATGTAGGCAGCAGACCCGTTTGAATGCCGTAATGGAAGAAGAGACTACAAAAGAAGGAGAGCTAATTGAAGGTACCATCCAAATTTATTCACATTCTGCTTTCGTGTTATTTGATACTGGTGCTTCTCATTCCTTTATTTTTAGCACTTTTGCCAAAATCTTACCAATTTTACATGTTCCTTCACCTTTGGATTTAACCATAGTTACGCCCTTGGGTTCCAGAATGGAACTTAATACATACTACCCCGATAGTATGGTTACCATAGAAGGCCACAATCTCCTTACAAACCTCGTATGTCTTGACATGGAAGGATACGATGCCATATTAGGAGTAGATTGACTTTGTGACCATTATGCCGGCATAAATTGTTGCAATAGGAGGATTTCTTTCCACAAATCGGATTTTCTAGAATTTTCTTTCCTTGACATCAAGTATAGGAAGCATCATATCCTTATTTCTTCTCTTCACACATGCAAGCTCATCACGCAGGGTTGTGAAACTTTTCTTGCTTCCGTATTTATTATCAAGTCCAAGGAAATCCTTATAGAAGAAATCTATGTCGTAAAGGAATTCCCTGATATCTTCCCTTCTGATTTACCCGGTCTACCACCCGAAAGGGAAGTCAATTTCTCTATTGAACTCACACCTGGAGTAGCACCTGTGTCAAAAGCTCCCTACAGGATGTCCCCCACAGAGCTCAAAGAATTGAAGAAGCAACTACAGGAGTTACCGGAGAAAGGCTTCATTTGACCAAGCACATCCCCTTGGGGTGCGCCGATCCTATTTGTCAGAAAGAAGGATGGATCCCTCAAGCTGTGCATCGATTACTGGCAGTTTAATCAACTCACCATCAAAAACAAGTACCCATTACTGCGAATTGATGAGCTGTTCGACCAGATCTCGGGTGCGTACTATTTCTCCAAGATTGATCTCAGGTCTGGCTATCATCAATTAAGAATTAAAGATGAGGATATTCACAAGACGGCTTTCCGTAGCAGATACGGACATTATGAGTTCATAGTTATGACGTTCGGGTTAACCAACGCCCCTGCAGCATTTATGCAACTCATGCACGATGTTTTCAGGCCATATCTTGACCGATTTGTGGTCGTATTCATTGATGACATCCTTATATATTCCAAGACAAAGGAAGAACATGAAGAACACCAAAGAATTACCTTGCAAACATTAAGAGAACAACAACTCTATGCGAAGCTAAATAAATGTGAATTCTGGCTAAAGGAGGTTTAATTCCTTGGCCATATTATTTCTAAAGAATGTATCGCTATGGATCCTTCTAAGGTAGAAGCTATCAAGAACTGGAGCCAACCAACGACTATATCTGAAATTAGAAGTTTCCTTGGTTTGGCCGGTTATTATCGGCGGTTCATCAAGGATTTTTCCAAGATCGCCATCCCTCTATCATGGCTTACTAGAAAAGAAAATCCTCTTGTATGGATATAGGAGTGTGAGGAGAGTTTCTTGACTCTCAAAGAACATCTCACCACTGCACCCATTCTGGCACCGTCTGTCGAAGGTGGTGGATATGAAGTATACACGGATGCATTAGGCATTGGCCTAGAGTGTGTTCTTATGCAAAATGGCAAGGTGATTTGCTATGTCTCGAGACAACTAAAGCGGCACGAGGAAAATTATCCAGTTCATGATCTAGAGCTAGCTACCATTATATTCGCCTTGAAGATCTGACGTCATTATCTTTATGGGAAAAAATTCACGGTATTTTCATACCACAAAAGTCTGAAATATCTTTTCTCTCAGAAGGAGTTAAATATGAGACAAAAGAGATGGCTGGAGTACCTCAAGGATTTTGATTTTTCCATCCAATACTATCCAGGCAAGGCGAATGTTGTAGCCGACGCGCTCAACAGGAAACCAATGGGAATGTTATCCAGCCTCATGAAAGGTATGACTAACCTCATTGTTAAGTTTGCTTAGTTAAATCTAGACATTGATACGGAAAAAGAAAAGTGTTTTATTGTCAATATCCGGTCGTAACCAACATTAATAGAAGACCTGATCAAGTTGCAAGATAATGACCCCACATTAATGGAGATCAAAGTAAATATTGATCAATGGCTGGAGTTTTCGATCGCAACCGATGGAAGATTATTATTCAACGATCGAATCTGCGTACCAGATCATGCTGATACTAAGAAGTTGATCATGGAAGAAGCTCATAAATCAAGGTATGCCATTCACCCTAGTGCTACCAAGATATATCAAGATCTTAAAAAGAATTTTTGGTGGCCCAATATGAAGAGAGAAGTGGCGCACTATGTATCACGCTGCCTCACTTGTCAGCAGGTTAAGGCGGAACATCAAAAGCCCGTTGGAAAGTTATATACCTTGAAAATTCTCGAGTGGAAATGGGAGAGTATAGGAATGGATTTCATCATGGGCCTACCTAAGTCAAGAGGTGCACATGATGGTATGTCACGTCCCGAGTGCGAAAGGAACCCGGTACGCGTGACGAGTTTATATCAATCATGTCAATCAAAGCATAAAGAATTCGACACATAGACAAAGCGCGCAAAAGTAAAGATAATAAACCAAATCCTTTACTCCATTAATAACTCCAAAGATAATTCAATTACATACTCTTCATTGCCAAAGTATAGATACTAGACTCAATAAAAAGAAAATACAATGATGACTCAAGAAAGATGAAAAGACACGACTAGATAACGGCTTCAACAAGCGGACAGCTCTACACTCTTCACTCGTGTTCATTCCCATCCGAATGACCTTCATCATCGGAATTACCTAAAAAATAGGGGAAAAACTACGATGAGCGAACGCTCAGTAGGAATTATATCTCAAGATCAAGCTTGCTTTAAGTAAATTACATGTTACATGAATTATGCAAGTATAGTGATGCATATACGCAAGATAATGACGAGAGTAGAGTATCAAGAAATAATATAGATGAACTAGTAAGATTCCAAGATAATCATGTGAAGTATATCAAGATTGTTAAGCATGTAAATATCAAGTCATGTCATGTGAATTGACTATCTTATTTCAAGCAAGTAAATACTCATTTCGGGTCATGCAAGTACGTCATGTCAAGTCAAGTCAAGCACGAGTTGTGTAATGTCATAATCTAGAAAGTCATGCACTTCGGTGCAATGTCACACCATGATCAATATAGCTCCCATGGGTACAAGTACTTTCGGGTGCTCCTCCCAGGACTAGATCGGGCCCTATATGCACTAGCATTGAGTCATGTATATATTTTTAGACATCCACTATAGTTTATAGCCAATAGAGTTCCAAGGGAATAAGCCATTATAAAATAATAAGATAGATTTCACAGAATGAAGGAGTTCAAGGACAGAACTTGAACAAGCATGACATACCGATAAATCACATGAAAAACGATGACATATCATGAAACTGGGTAATTGGCATCCACTCAGACAACCATCATTTATAGAAATAGCGTCCACGGTGGTGGTCGCTCATTCCTGTGAACAGTACATGCATGAAGAATTAGCGTTCATATCACGGCCGCTAAATCGGTAATCAGCGCCCACTAGCTGGTCGCCAATTCCTTTTGGCGTCCAAGTCATTGTCGTAGTTTTCAGACAGAAATAGACTTCTCAAAAGAGGCTAGAAATAGCACTCTATGAGGGCTAAGCATCATGTTTCTTTAGAGTGACGTGACAATCAATTGGTTCCAGGGTTTTTAGGGTACAACCAACTCGGCTGCCTTGAGGGAATCCAAGACTAGCGGAGATTTACGGAGGTCTTAATGAAGAAAGTTCCAGTCCGAAGGAAGGAATATCCTGCGGAGGGTTCAATCATCACCAAGAGTTGAGTGTGTGAGCGATAGAAATAAAACAGAGACTCCATCTACGGACGTGAGATGAGAATGCCAATAGACCCGCTCTAAGGGCCAGAAACGCGATGAAAACTGAGAGACAAGAATTAGCGTCAATATAGACATGCTCTTAATCATAATTGGGCATCTGTGTGAAATGTCGCTTAATCAATATTTTACAAAATTCCAGGAAAAACACTAAGAATTAGTGACATTGTGCACGGGCGCTAATTCTAGAAATTTCCAGAAATCAATAGAATTTAATTATAATTGGCGACCGTATACAACGACGCCCAATCTTTAAATTGTTGTATCCCTATAGTTTTGATGATGTCAAATACCATAAGTCAAATGTAAACACCATAAGTCAAATGTCAAACACCTTAAGTCAAACGTCAAACACATTAAGTCAAACATAACATGTTTGGAGCCTTCATGAGTATGTGCATTGGAGTCGGTGCATATTGTCATCCTGCATGACTAAGGTTGGTGCAGATTTTAGCCATATGCATACAAGTTGGTGCATATTCTGCCTTTCGAATGAAGATGGTCAGTGCATTCTCTATTCAATAGCATATCAAGTCAGTGCACATTTGCCTTATGTATATACAAGGTCCGTGCATATCTGCATTAAGCATAAAGAAGGTCGGTGCAGTTTTTGCCTTGCACTAAACCAGGTCCATGCACACTTTCCTTGTATGATACAAGGTCGGTGCACATTTGCTCTTGTGTGATACAAGGTCGGTGCATACTCTACTAATATGCATACCAGGTCGGTACACTTTCTGCTGGTCCGGATATAGGGTCGGTGCATACCCTGTTTGTCTACATGCAAGGTCAGTGCATATCTCTCATCGTACATATAGAAGGTCTGTGCACTTTTTGCTTGAACACATAGAAGGTCAGTGCATCTGTTGTGATATACCACCTAATGTCTGTGCACACTTTGCCTGAGCATACAAAAGGTCGGTGCAATGGTTTTCTTTAAGCGGTTAAAGGTCAGTGCAATGTTTGCATCACACATATATGTACATGTAAGTCTGTGCATATTTTTGCCATACGCATGCGTGGGTCAGTGTATCTTTTAGCTTTATGCATATAAGGTCGTGCACTCCGCTGTTTAGAATTTGTACACATCTCAGTCTTTGGAAGGTAAGGTCAATGCATATTATAAAACGGCCAACACTTATGACTATTTGATTGCCAGGTCAGTCATATGGTCGAGCATCTACTGAGCAACTTGCGAACCTACCTCACGTGGAATTTAAAGTACGAGGTTAATGACACGTGATCCAAGGCAATGAGCGGACTAGATGATTCTGCCACATGGACTACTATAGCACCACGACTCTGACACGTGGAACCTCAAGGATCAGGTCTGCGTGAAAGTTTGGGTGGGAAACGTGGTATCCACGCGCCCATCATCTGCCTATAAAAGAGGATCGAATGCTGGGAGAACGAGAGAGAGAGAGAGAGCTGAGCTGAATAGAAGAAAAGAGAGAATATCTGAAGCCACTGCCAGTGCTGAAATTCCTCCCATTCGAGATGAGAGAAAAGCCTAGGAGAAAAGTCAAAAAGAGAGAGAACCAGTTCAGAAAGAGAAGAGCATGAGTGATCGCCAGTCTTGAGTCTGAAAGTCTGCTTCTACGGAAGCTACATTATTTTTATTTTTGGGTGATTTTTTTCCTTTGCTTATTTTCATCTTCGAGTTTTTCTCCTTTTCAATTCCACTTTGTTACCCTCTAAGTTCACTTGGAGGAAGGGAGAGGTACTCCGGTTTTCCCTCCATCGTATTTGGAGGAAGAGAGGAATGATCCTCTGGTTCGTGAGTTACTGGGAGTAATTTACAGGGTTCCCTTTGTTGGGTGTAAAGGAAGGGAGGTTGGACCTCCAGTAATTCTTCTGGTCTTCAGAAGAGCGATGAGAGTGTTCCTCGGGGCAAGCTCTCAGGCAGCGGATGTTAGCAGACTGAGTCTGCAGTTCTGAATTGCTTAGTGCAAGGAAGCCTTACTCTGTTGGAGTAAGGGTGGATGTAGATTGCGGATCGCAATCGAACCACCTTAAAAGCTCTCTGTTCCATCTGTGTGGTTTGCTTGATTGCTCTCTCGATTTGGCTCTAGCACATCAACTGTTCGATTTTTGTCTCCTCTTAATTCTCTATCTAGTTACGCATCTATCTATCTGTTTGCTCCGTGGCCAGACTAGGGAAGTTTCTCTTCTACGTTTCAGGATTACTTACATTTTTTTTAATTACTTTGAATTGGGGGATCTATTCATCCCCCCTTCTAGCTCACCTTCTGTGTGAACTATCAATTGGTATCAGAGCAGGTTACCCAACATGTGGTCCAACGACCAAGTTAAATTTGGATCTAGCACTCCTCGCAGTTTCATGGCTGAGGGACAGTCTATTAGTCGCCCTCCTTTCTTTGATGGTAACAATTATTTTTATTGGAAAAACAGGATGGAAGTATTCCTGAGAGCGCAGAGTCACGAACTCTGGAGAGTAATCACCACGGGACCATACGATCTCCCACCAAATGAAGATGCGTGGACAAAGGATCATATCAGGCTTTCAACAGTCAACTGGTCGGCTCTAAACATAATTCAATGCGCAGTACATCCAGAAGAGTACGCCAGGATCTCAGCCTGTCAGACAGCCAAGAAGATGTGGGATGAACTAGAGCTCATCTATGAAGGTACATCCCAAGTCAAGGCCACCAAGGTAAATATGCTCACCTCTGAGTATGAATTATTTAAGATGAAATCCGAGGAGACTATTACGAAAATGTATCCTAGGCTGTCGCTGGTCACTAACAATCTTAAAGGGCTTGGGAAACAGGTTTCAGAAGGGGATCTAGTCAGGAAAATCCTTAGGTCGTTAACCCTCGCATGGCACACCAAGGCCATTGTGATAGAGGAGTCTAGGGATCTGTCAAAACTGACAGTCACTGAGATGATAGGATCTCTAATGACTTATGAAATGAATTTTAAAAGAAATGGTGAAGGAAGTGACAAGAAGGGCAAGAACATTGCTCTCAAGGTGTCCCATAGCAGCAGTGGGAGTAGCAATAGCAGTAGTAGTGGGGAGTCTGACGGGTTCTCAGACCTTGATCAAGAGGAGCAAGCTATGCTGACTCGATAGTTTCGTAAGTTCCTGAGAACTAAGGGAAAAACATTTAGAAGAAAAAGGTCGTATCCTTCTGGTAAGCATTTTGATTCTAACAATGATAAAAATATGAATGCTAAGAAGATTACATGCTTTCATTGCAGGAGGCCTGGACACATGAAGGGGGATTGCCCCGATCTCCAGAAGAAAAGCTCCAAGGTGCAAAAGAAGAAACCTCAGGCTATGGTCTGCACGTGGAGTGACGAGGAGGAAGACCTTGAGTCCAACTCTTCAGAAGAAGATGACCAAGGAATATGCCTTATGGCTAACAGTGACGAAGAGGTAACTAATATTTTTGAGAATTTCATAATTGATGACTGGGAAGATGCCTATGTTGTACTGTTAATTAAGTTTAATGCTTTGAGTAAAGATCATAGGGTGTTAAAGAGAAAATGGAATGCTGCTAATGAAGAACAAATTCAAACTGACAAAGAAAATCAAAAGGTCAAGGAAGAATTAGAAGAGATGAATTCTCTTAGAAAGGAAAATAAAAACCTTAAGTCTGAAAACAAGGAAGTTCAAAAACAACTTGATGAATTCAAATTAAAACTTCAAGAAAGTCAAAGTGAAAATAGATTTACCACTGAAAAGAATGAAGCTGTTAGGAAGGTGAATTCTGAACTCCAGAAAAACTGTGAAACAATGCAAAAAGAATTGGAAGACAAACAAAGAACCCTACAAAAATTTGTTCAAGGAAAAATAAACTTGGATACCATTCTAGGTACTATGGTCAATTTCAACAAAGAGGGTTTAGGTTATGACCCTACTCACAAGAGACCTTTTGAATTCACAACAGTAACTTTCTGCCCAGAAAAAGGGAAGGAAAAGCTAGCCACACCATCCAGCTCCAACAATGCTCAGAATGTCCAGCCGCCAAGAAATAATTCATCAAACCCTCCTGGACAACAATCCAAAATTGGAAAGAATACACTTAGGCAAGCCCATGTGTGTACCCCCCAGAGCAAGAATTTTCACAAGTCAAGATATATGACCCAGAACAGAATTCATTCTTCTATAAAAACATGGGTCAATATAAGAAAAACTGGGGAAATCATGTTCCACAGAAACTCTCTAATGAATATGTCTATCCTATACAGAATGGGTACAAAAGATACCCGAGGAATGAACAGTCCAACAACAGGAATAGATTCCACACCTTTAGGCCAAGTATACAGAACTCTAGTCATAACTTCAACAGAACTGTCAATAACTTGCAAAAGAAAAATACTTTAAAACAGTTTTGGATTCTGAAATTTCTACTTAGAGATTTGAACAATGTCTTTGGACCCAATCTATCTTGGGTTCCAAACTACTCTGCTTGATATGTCTCCCTATAGGTTAGCCTAGCAGCCGAGCACAACAGGTGGTATCTAGATAGCGGCTGCTTTAGGCACATGACAGGCGATCGATCCAAATTCAGCAAACTGAAAATGAAGGTAGGGGGTCTGGTCAAATTTGGAGGAAAGAATAGAGGTAAGATTGTTGGAATAGGAACAGTTGGTAAGTCTTCCACAAACTCTATTGAAAAGGTTTTACTTGTAGAGGGTCTTCAACACAACTTGCTTAGTATTAGTCAGTTATGTGACAAGGGTCACAGAGTTGTGTTCGATAATAATGCATGCAAAATTCTTGAAATAAATTCTGACAAGGTCAAGTTTGAAGCACATAGAGTCAATAATGTATACATTGTAGACTTAAATGAAAAACATGAATCAAATCTTTATTTGGTTGGTGATCTTGAAAATAATGCATTTAATTGGCATAGACGTTTAGGACATGCTAGCTTCTCTACCTTGAATAAACGGGTCAAACATGATTTAGTTAGAGGCATGCCTAAGATTAAATTTAGTTCCATTTAAAAAGTCTGTGATGCCTATGCTCTAGGCAAACAAACCCGTAAATCATTTAAGCTCAGATATGAGCCCTTGTCCTCCAAGCCAATGGAGCTCTTACATATGGATCTTTTTGGCCCAACCAGAACTCAGAGTCTAAATGGGAAGAGATTTGGGTTTGTGATTGTAGATGATTTTATCAGATATTCATGGTTATTTTTCTTAGCAAATAAAAGTGACACTTTTCAAAAATTTGAATATTTTTTTAATAAAGTTAAACAAGAAGGAATTCACAAAATTTTCATGATTCAATCTGACCATGAAGGAGAGTTTGAGAACTCCATATTTTGTGAGTTTTGTAACAATGAAGGATTAACTCACAGATATTCTTCTCCCAAGACTTCGGAGCAGAATGGCATAGTGGAAAGAAGAAACCACACAATCATTGAAATGGCCAGAACTATACTGGTGGAGAACCAGCTACCCAGAAGGTTTTGGGCAGAGGCAGCTAACACCGCTTGCTACACCATCAACAGAGCCTTGGTAAGACCCATCCATAAGAAAACTCCCTATGAACTCTTGAAAGGTAAGAAGCCAAATGTCTCATACTTTAGGAATTTTGGTTCAAAATGCTTCATTCATAACAATAATAAAAGGGACCTAGATAAATTTGATGCAAGGAGTACCCCAGAAATTTTTCTAGGATACTCTGAAACAACTTGGGCATATAGGGTTTTTAATGTTTCAGACCAAACGGTAGAAGAATCTCCTCATGTTATATTCGATGAAACAAACACTATCACTAACTTGGATGATGATGACAAGAGCTCAAGACATGATGGAAACTTTTTGGAGGATTTGGTAGAGGAAGAATCTGAACCACCTGAAGAACCAAATGCTCCAAAACAAGTAAGGTCAGACGAAACAGGTGAGTCCTCAACCAATGTTAGAATTCTGAAAGATCACCATGTGAATAACATAATAGGCAACCTAGGAGTTCCCCCTAGGACTAGGGTTTGCCGAGAGGTTGCCGCAAAGACGAGGGGGGGAGACAAGCGCTACTCCCCCTCCGGAGTCCTCGACGTTCTTATGGAGGGCGGCCTAGTCATGGCTCGAACGGCGGCCTTGATGGCGGAGACGTACGCTCGGGCGGAGGCGGAGCGGTCGAATTTCGCCTGGGCCCTCGGGGGGTGCGAGAGGAAACTGGCCCGCCTCAGCGAGGAGCATGAGGGGCTCCGACGGGAATTCTCCGCGATCAGGGACTCGGCACGGGTGAGCCGGCTAGAAACCGAGGCGCTGACTGAGCAGTTGGCTAAGGCCTGGGGGTCGCTCGAGATGAAAAGCAAACTCTTGGAAGACGAGCGTCAGCGTCACCTCGAGCTGGATGGTCGCTGGGAGCTCGAACGGGCCGAGTTACTAGATCGGGCGGAGGTAGCGGAGCGCCTTACTTCCATGGCCGAGGCGGACCAAGTCCGGGAGGAGAGGTGGTCGAGCGAGGCTGAACGAGGGATGGTCGCGGCAGAGGAACGCCTGGCGGGAGCAGAGGAGCGTGCGGCCGAGGCGGAGCGGGCTTGAGTCGAGCTCATTGGAAGGATGGAGCAGATCGAGGCGGAGGCGGTCGAGCGATATAGAAGCTCGGACGCTTACTCAGCCGACCTGGAGAGTGCCACCCTACCATATTACGAGGTAGCGCTTCGCCGTGGCGCCCGAAAGGGGTTTAAGCAGGGTTATCGCCGGGCGGTGGACTACGCCTTCGATCGAGACTCCGGGATCGAGTTCCCTTTGGGCTAGGTTTATGACTCGGATGAGTCGGTTTCTAGCGCCTCTGCGTCGAGCGGGGAAGATCCAGAGGGGTCTCCTTCGGCGGGGTCACCAACTCCGGACGCCTCGGGAGGGCTCGCGGCCGAGACAGTTCTCGCACAGGCGAGGTCAGTGCCCGGGTCGGCCGTCACCGAAGGTGCTAGGGGTGATGCGCCTACTTCTGTTGCTTCTGAGCTTCAAAGTGGGCCTGAGGCCTAATGTATTTTACCTTATTTTGCCCCTTTCTCTTGTTTGTCTCTCTTTCCTCCTTTAGGGAGTTTCCTCTTTATGAGATAATAAATGACTTACTTGTTTGATCGCCATCCTTGCCGTGATTTGGTTGGCGTATCTGAAGTAGTTGGAAAGTGCCGATATGTCCTGCGTGGTTTTCGCATGCTGATTTGGTAGGCTTCTGACGGGGCGTCCTTCCGTTCCCTCATGCTTTGAATGTCCGGCCGCTTCGTGAATCCCGCTAGGGCGGGAAACGAGGAGTTGGAGGTGACTGTTCAGGGGAGAAATCCTTTGGCGTGTTTTCAAGGGGGGGTCATTTAAGGCATGTAGCCTCCTTTGGCCTATAAGAAGGACCGAAAGGCGCCCTTTCCTCTTTACCGCTTGGGATTTTCTCTAACAGTCTTTCCTCACTCCTTCTTCTTCACTCTGCGTCGTGCCGTTGCATTTGGAGCATGGAGGATCCTTCGGAGGGCGACGCCGCCGACGACGGGGAGCAGAGGGCTCTTGCCGTCCCGGCTTGTTGGACGGGTCCCACGGTCACCGCGCGGGTTTCAGACGGGTCCGACGGTCGCCGCGCGGGTCTGGAGAGGGCTTCGACGTGTGAGGGCACGTCTTTTACCCTTTCTTAGTTCTGGCGTGGCTTCCGGGCGGGCGCCGAGGTGGAGGACGGATGGGGGTATTAGGGATGCCTGCCACCACTCCCCCTCTGCATGGGGGGGGAGGCGCATCAAGTTCCCTCCTCACCGAAGCCTTCCTCCGTCTGTAGCCTCTTTTTCCCTCTTCTGCTCTTCATTTCTTTCACTCTTCGGAGGCTGCTTGCTCTCTGTTCCCTTCCAAGGAGTTGGCAGGTTGGGAAAAAATGGGTCTTCACGGTGCTCCTTCTCCCTAGCCTCCATCAACTTGGAAGGTAGCCTTCTCCGACTTTAGAAGGTGGCTACCTTCTCTGCAGTCCCTCTGTCACCTTTGTTGGGGGTCGTCTGAGCCAACTAGATCGGCCCCCTCTTGTCCGAGCCAGTTTCTATGCGAGGCAGAGGCAGTGGCTGGACGCGAGGAGATCGAGATCGAGTCAACCGAGCGATGCCCCCTTGCGGCGGTGTTAGACGGATTTTCTTACTTTTTGTCATGCAATGTACTGGCCTTTGCCTTTCTGATGTATCAATAGTTTGGAATGAAAAGAAAAGGGGTTTATTTCGTCCATCTTGCTGTACAATTTCAAAAATAGAATTTGCGTAGTGCGGCTGCGTTCCATGTCCGAGGAATGGGTTCCCCTTCCATTGTTGCTAACCTGTACGCACCTTTCCCGAGCGTCTCGACCACTCGGTAGGGGCCTTCCCAGTTAGGGGACAGCTTGCCCGCCGCCTCTAGTGGTCGAGAGGCTTCGGCTTTTCTGAGGATGAAGTCTCCCGATCAGAAGTGTATGCTTCGGACTCTGGCGTTGTAGTATCGAGTGAGGCGTCGCTGGTATTCCGTCGCTCGGATGCTGGCAATGTCCCGGAGTTCATCTGCTAGGTCGAGGTTCTCGAGTAACTTTTGGTTGTTTTCCTCGGTCGAGTAGCGGATGACTCGGAGAGACGGGTTGGCGATCTCCAATGGAATGACGGCCTCAGTGCCGTACACCAACTGAAAAGGACTTTCACCGGTTGCCGTCCTGGGAGTCATTCGGTGTGACCACAGTACGCTAGGCAATTCCTCGAGCCAACTACCCTTGGCTTTGTCGAGTCTGGTCTTTATGCCTTTCAAGATAGTCTTATTGGCATTTTCGACCAGCCCGTTGGCCTGAGGGTGGGCGACCGAAGTGAAGTGGTTGCGGATGTTTAGGTCGGCGCATCTGTCTCTGAAATATCGAGAATCGAATTGCCGACCGTTATCGCTCACTATCACTCGAGGGATGCCGAAGCGACAAATGATCGATTTCCAGATGAAACTCCAGGCGACTGTCTCGGTGATCCTTGCAGTGGCTTCGGCCTCGATCCATTTAGTGAAGTAGTCGATGGCGACGATGATGAACTTTTTCTGGGACTGAGCCGTGGGGAATGGTCCGAGAATGTCGATCCCCCACCGAGCGAAGGGATAAGGCTCGGCGAGGGTGACGGGTTCTGTGGCCGGCCGATGGACCAAGTGGTCGAACCGCTGGCATCGGTCGCACTGTTGAGCATAGGTCGAGCAGTCGCGCTGCAGGGTGGGCCACCAGTACCCCTGTCGTAATAGGATTCTAGCCAGTGACCTTGCCCCTGAGTGCGCTCCGCACAGGCCTTCATGAACCTCTCGAATGGCTCGGCTGGCGTCGTCGGGGCCGAGGCACTTCAGGAGAGGGCTGGCGAAAGACCTTCGGTAGAGTGTGTCGTCCAGGACGACGAAGCACCGGGCTTGGTACTTCATTCGGCGTGCTTCCCGAGGGTTGGAGGGCTCTTGGGAGTCTCGAAGCCAAGACAGGTAGGGGGTGCGCCAGTCGCTTGGGACGGCCGAGTCAACAGCGAGGAGCTCCGAGTCAATGCTCGGGCGCTCTAGCTCTTCGAGGAGGACCGATCGGGTACCTTCTAGGTCTAGGGAGGAGGCCAATCGAGAGAGGGCATCCGCTCGGGAGTTTTCTTCCCGGGCTATTCGGACTACCTCGAATCCCTCAAATCGTTGGGCCAAGCTCCTGACCAGCTGGAGGTATTTGATCATGGGTGACTCTCGAGCTTCTTACTCACCGTTGACCTGGCTCGCGACCAGCTGAGAGTCGGTGTGGATCCTGACTCGCTCAGCCCCCAACCACCGGGCCATGCGTGCTCCCGATATAAGGGCCTCGTACTCGGAAGCGTTGTTGGACGCCTGGAAGTTTAATTTCAAGGCGTACTGCAGCTCCACTCCTTCGGGGGATCTTAGGAGGATCCCAGCACCAATACCAGCCGAGTTGGAAGAACCGTCGACGTACAGTTCCCAGGTTGGCCCGGGCATGGTCAGTAGTCTCCCTTCGGTCGGGATGGTGCTTTCGGCGATGAAGTCGGCGAGCGCTTGACCTTTTATAGCTGAGCGCAGGCGATACGAGATGTCGTAGGCCCCAAGCATAAGGGCCCATTTGATGAGTCGCCCCGAGGCCTCTGGGTGGGCCAAAATCTTCTTCAACGGCTCGCCGGTTAGCACGGTGATGGGGTGCCCCTGGAAGTAGGGTCGGAGGCATTTCGCGGAGGTAACCAGCGCTAGCACGAGCTTCTCGGTTGCGGGGTACCTCCTCTCGGCCTCGCTAAGCACCTTGCTGGTATAGTAGACTGGTCTTTCGATTCCCGAGTCATTTCTGACCAGGACCGAGCTGACCGTTGATGACGTCGCCGAGAGATAGAGTAGCAAAGCTTCGCCCGGCACGGGCTTGGAGAGCACCGGGGGTGAAGCCAGGAACTCCTTAAGCTCAGCGAACGCTTTCTGGCATTCCTCATCCCATGCGAACGTAGCAGATGCCCACTTGGGCCCCTTCAACAGTTTAAAAAAGGGCAAGCATCGTTCGGCCGCACGGGATAGAAAACGGCTGAGAGCGGCGATACGCCCTGTCAGACGCTGGACGTCCTTGATGCAGGCGGGCGGGCGCATGTCCAGGATGGCCTGGACCTTGTCGGGGTTAGCTTCGATCCCACGCTGAGTGACCAGGAAACCCAGGAACTTCCCGGATCTTACTCCGAAGGCGCACTTGGCAGGATTGAGCTTCATATTGTACTTCAGGAGGACGCCGAAGGCTTCGGCGAGGTCGGTGAAGTGGTCCTGGGCCTTGGGGGTCTTGATGAGCATGTCGTCAATGTAGGCCTCGACGTTCCGACCTAGCTGCTCCTCGAACATGTGGTTGACCAGTCTTTGGTATGTGGCTCCGGCGTTCTTCAACCCGAAAGGCATCCGGGTATAGCAGTACACGCCGTAGTCGGTGATGAAGGCGGTCTTCTCGATGTCTTCAGAATTCATCCTGATCTGATGGTAACCCGAATAGGCGTCCAGGAAGCTGAGCATCTCGTTGCCCGATGTCGAGTCGACCAGTTGGTCGATGCTGGGCAAGGGATAGCAGTCTTTAGGGGTCGCCTTATTCAAGTCAGTGAAGTCCACACACATCCGCCACTCGCCGGAAGCCTTTGGTACCAGGACGACATTGGCTAGCCACGTCAGGTACAGGACCGGTCTAAAAAGACCAGTCTCTTGCCCCTTGGTGACCTGCGCCTTGATGATCGTCTGTTTCTCTGGTGCGTGCTTCCTTCGGCGCTGCTGCACGGGCTTCATGGTGGGGTTGAGGTTGAGTCGGTGCAGCACGGTCTCCTCTGGTATCCCAGGGAGCTGATCGTCGGACCAAGTGAAGACTCAGATGTACTCAGAAAGAAAATTCTTATATTACTGCTGTTCCTCGGGTGGTAGGTCGGCTCCGATCCTTACTCCTAGGGTCGGGTCGTCGTTTAGGAAGATTGTCAGCAACTCGCCACCTGGCTTAGTAGCTGCGGATTTTTCCTCGACTTCCCGGGGGCCCTTATTATTCCGTCCGGCCGCGTGGCCTCCACCGAGATGTTGTAGCACCTTCGGGCCGTGGCCTGGTTACCTCGGATTTCCCCTACTCCGTTCTTGGTGGGGAACTTCATTTTTTGGTGATAGGTAGATGGTACTGCTTGATCCGGCTGAGGATTCCCCGGCGAAAATGGCGTTGTACGCTATCATCCCTTTGATCACTATGAAGTCTACCATGACCGTAACGGTTTTGGGTGGGGTGCCGAGGGTAACCGGCAGGCTTAGGGCTCCCTCGGGGAGAGTGGCCAGGCCATTGAACCCACAGAGGGGCGTCCGGATCGGGCGGAGTTTGGATGGACCCTCTCCCATTTTGAGGAAACAGTCATAAGACAACACATCAGGGGCACTTCCATTGTCCACAAGAATCCGATCTACGTTACAATGGTTTATAGTGGCCGAGATTACGAGGGCGTCATCGTGCGGGGTGCTCAGCCCCTCCAGGTCTTGATCGGAGAAGACTATGACCTGGGGCGGGGCCTTGGGTGGCTCTGGGGCTCGGCTCGCCCGCTCGGCATGACGCTTCCTTCCACGGCTGCTGTCGCCTCCTGATGCTATTCCTCCAGAGATGACGTTGATGTGGACCCCTCGGGGGGCGTTGTCAATCTCCTCTGCGGCGCCTTGATCTTCTCTGCGCTCGGCAGTGAACCGAGCCAGGTGCCCCAGGCGGACGAGGCGCTCGATCTCGTCTTGGAGCTGGTGGCAATCACCGGTGTGATGCCCGTGATCGCCGTGGAATAGACAATGTCTGTCTCGCTTGCGGTTCTTCGACCTCATCGGCTCGGGCCGACGGAGAAGTCCCGAGTCTTTGACGTCTTCATAGATTTCATAGACCGGGGCGGTTAACGGGGTGTACCGCTCGTACTTCCGCTTGCGCTCTCCATCTCGATCTCGCTTCTTTCCCGAGCTAGGATTTGGCTCGGGGCCCCGCTTCTTGTCCCCCTCCCGACCCGAGCCGGTTGCGTCTCGGCAAGCGCTGAGCACTTCTTCGCACTCGGCGTGGCGTAGAGCCAGAGTCACTAGCTCGGCAAGGGTCGAGGGAGGGTGGAGGACGAGTTCGCGGCGGAGGTTCTCATCCCGGGTACCCCCGGTCAGTGCGGTTGTGGCCGAGGCCACATCCAGGCGGGGGATTCGGAGGGCTTCCGATTTAAACCGGTGGACGTAAGCCCGGAGCCTTTCCCCTTGCGCCTGTTTGAGGGCCAAGAGCCCCGCTACCGACCTTGGGGGGGCACTTCCGGCGAAGCTCTCCTTGAAGACTCGCCCGAACTGCTTGAAGTCTCGGATGGATCCGGGGGCGAGAGCCCGGAACCACGCTTGAGCGCCCTGGACCAGAGTGGTCACGAAGGCTCGGCACTTGATGGGGTCCGACGCTCCGTGTAGAGTCATCAGGGCGTCGAAGCTATCGTAATGATCGGCCGGGTCACCTTGGCCGTCGTAAAGCTTGAAGGTTGGTATGGGGGCTCTGGGAGATACCTCCGCCTTCAAGATATACTCGGAGAACAGGGATTTCTCCTCGTCTTCCGGGGAAGAGGCCTTCTGCAGGGCGCGAAGGGTGCGCTCCTGCTCAGCGAAGCGCCTTTTAAAATCTCGTAGCCGGAGGGATAACTCCGATTGCTGTCGTGCCGCGAGGCTAGGGGGGTGCCTTGGCGGTCTCCGGGAACGTCGGCTTCCGGATCTGGCCGTTGCGTCCCCCGCCTTCCTTTCCTCGGCGTGGAGGAGGCCTCTTGCTCCGGAGGTGGAGCTTGCGAGGGTCCTCCGACCCCGTTACGGATGAGCTGCTGGTCGCGGAGGGTGAAGCGGCCCCCAACTGTGCGCTAGGACGTACTCCTGCGGGGGGGGCTCCCTGACGGGGCACGAGACCTTGCATCCCTGGCCGCCTGGGTCTTCCTGAGATCCACGAGGACATCCAGTTTGGCGTTGAGAGCCTGGAATGCTTCGGCGCCACCGTAGGGGGGTAGCCCCCCCGCCGCGGGGGGGGGGGGGGGGGGGGTGGTCCGTCGGAGGGGACGCTGGCGTTGGAGGGAGGGTTCTGTGAGGCCCTAGAAGGGCCATCCCCTGCTGCTACCATGGCCTTACCCCTTTCGCCGGTGGACCTCCTCCCTGAGCTCCTTCTCACCATGTTGGCTCTTCGTGCGTTTCCCACAGACGGCGCCAGATGAAGAGGCGAAATCTCGCGCTGGTTCCTGAGCTGGCTGGTAATCACCAAGATAATGAACTGCAAGACAGGAAACGGGTCAGAGGGCCCAGGGGGATTCCCTGGGGTAAAACCCTCCGACGCTCAAGTCAGTAGAGCAATGGTGGGAGCAGCGATAGGGAGGAGAAGGTGAGGGCGCGAGATCCCTCTCCACCAATGGGGTGAAGTGATCCTTGCTCAGGAGGTGGGGGTGGAACAATACCCTTCTTGACTTACCTTTCGCCGGAGGGTATCCCAGGTTTTTATAGTGCGCCGCCTTCTGGAGTCCTGCGAGCTGAGAGGTCTCCGGTGGAGGTTACGTCCTCGTCGTGGGCTTTGATGGCCTCATCGTGGGGGCGTTATCCTTGCGGGGAAACCGGAGCTCCTGGACTTCTTAGCGTTTGGCCCGCTGTGGACTCCAACGGCTGCAATGATGAACACTTCATCGGTCGTCCCGAGCTTAAGGGGGCCGGCCCTATCGGGTGATAGGCCTAGCTCGGTGAGGAGATGGGTCGGATAGACCGGCTAGCGCTTCCCCCCTTCGGGTGGAGGGGTAGCTCGTGCGCGGGTCTTCCTATGACCTGACCGAGGCTTGGGCTCTTCGAGCCTTGGGGCTACCTAGGAGAGTTGTTTCCTCGAGCATTGTTTTATTGGGCTTTTTCGAGTGGGCCCTGCGGGCTGTCACTTGGGCGAGCTTGCCTCGTTGGGCCTTGTTGGGCCTAGTTGGGTCTGCTCTTTGAGTGGGCTGCAGGAATCCCCCTCTCCAACTCCAATGACTCCCCTTGACAAAGTGCAGTCAATCAATCCTTTTTGTATATTTAGAATGTGATTTATATATAGTGCATATGCATTGGGTATCTAAATTCCAAGTGTAGCATATGTTATGAGGTTAATGATGGAGACATAATGACTTGATTTACTCCCCCTGATTGCATGCAACATATGCAATGAAAGACCCATGGTGCTAGGTGGAGTACTTAGGTCTAGAAGACCACCTCACGCATGATGTGAGTTTCTAGACAGACATAATCTACCTTTCTCCCAACTTACCATTTAAAATACCATTGGGTCATGCATGACAATGCAATTCTAATGCAGTCCTATATGCAATGTCCAATTTCGAAGTGTGCAAGACAATGCAATTGGATATGCATATGTGAAAATGTATGCAGATGAAAATTTATGCATCAGAGTCTGTGTAAGATAAGCATCTTGACATTTACAGACACTTTGAAAATGCATTTGACATATGCAAGCATCAATCAGCTCGGATTTTCAGAGAATTTCAATTAGAGCAAGGCAAGTATCATATGAAAATGCAAACATGTATTCTAGCTGACAGGATTATCAAGACATGCAACTATAACGACAGAAATAAGAAAAATTCACATAACTAACATGAAAGAGTGCAAGAGTGGGGTTTACCATATTCAGATGCCTTAGTTTATTTACCCCTTTTTATTTCTCAGCTCCAAGGCACACCAGCAGACTGAACCTCATTTTCTATTTAGAGGTACCCAAAATCTCTTGGGTCCTGAAGAGTCAGTTGTACCTTTGGGAGGTACTTTTCTTATCCTTGCAGCATTGAAATTGTCAGATTTCAAAATATAATAGTCATCCATAATATGTCCTATTTTTCCACAGTAATGACAATAAGCAAAAGCATTCAGGTTTTTCTTTATATGAAAGGTATGAATTTTCTGTGGGTAAACAGGAGTTCTGTTATTTCTGCCATGGAGGTTATTGTTCCTTTTCAAATACCAACAGTCTGAGGCTCTGTGGCCAATTTTCCCACATTCAAAACAGAAAGAGAAATTTCTTCTCTTGATCACTGACCATCGCTCACTAGCCAGATGGCCGGGCTTCCAACAGATGAAACACTTAGAGGCTTTTCCTTTGCAAGCAAATTTATATTTACCAAAGGCATTCTATTTTGCAGAGAATCTAAGGTGTTTATAATGATCTTTTCCCTGGGCATGCCAGCAACGGGCAGCAATGTGGCCCATCTTGCCACAATGAAAACAGGAAATTTCCTTATTATGAAATGCATGATTCTTAACATGGTATTTCCTTGCATGGACTCTACTAGCATTCAGATCATCCTTTTCCATCAGTTTACACTCATGCATCAGATGGCCAATCTTGTGACAGTAATGACAAATCATTTTCTGTTTAGATGCATGTGAGTGTGTGAGTAACTTGATTTCAGTACGCACAATAGGAACATGGGTGTTTGTGGCCTTTTTCTTCTGATTATTTTTCTCTCTTGATTCCTTAGTTTGATTATTAGATTTTTGAGCAGTAAACTGAAATACTTGAGGAGTGGAGGTAGTGTTCGATTCAGTACTACACACAAAAGAAGTATAAAGTTTTCTTTCAAATTTGTTTTTATTCATAGGGTTATAGCCCAACCCTTCTTTCTGAAAATTCACTTTCATCCCTAGCAACTTATCCAACCTATCTTGACCTTCAACAAATCTAGACAAAGAATTCTTTAGGTCCTTAATCTCATCTTCCAGGGATGCGATATGTAATTCATAACCAGCAATTTCTTGTTCACTGCAATTCACACACTCATTTAGCACTTTGTTTGTAGTTTTAAAGTTCTCAACTTCTTGTTCTAGATTGTGCAGTTTTTCAGACTCTTTTATACAGACAGATTTTCCTTTTTCTATGATTAAGAGTTTTTTAGAAATAGCAGAGTTGAGATGTTTGAGTCTCTCATTTTCTAATTTCAATTATTCAATCTGTTCACTATTGTCATCAGATTTGGAATTCAACTCTTCACTCGGCCTTTTCTCTCTTTGTTCAGTTTCCAATTTTTCATCCAACAGATTTTTGTTTTCTTCCCTCAAGGATGCAATTAAGTTTTGATGCCATTCTAAATCACTGTGAAAGCTTTCATTCAATTCCTTCAGAAATTGACATTTATTACAAATTGATTTATCAGAGTAAGTTGTTTCAGCTATGTATTTTTCACATTGTTTCCTAAGACATTCATTCTCATACTTCAGAGCATTCAATTCAGAGCTAATGCACTCAAAATCATTCAAGAGCTTTTCATTTTGAACTACATTATTGATATGAGCCTGATTATCATCAATCGAGCCAAGTCCTTCCTTTAGTTCAGAAATTTCACATGCAAGCTCTTGATTTTCTTCTTTGAGTGAGCCAATTTGATTCTTAAGCATTTCTTTTTCAGATTTCAAATGATCTAGATCTGAAGTAACAGAATCAAAATCTTTTAGCTGTCTTCTACATATGTCATTTTCTGTTTTCAGGATTTCAGTGTCCTCACTTCCAGAATTAGCATTCGCATGATTATTTAACTTCTTTTTCAGAGATTTATTGTGTTTTCTCAATTTTTCATAAGACTCCAACAAGCTAGCATATGCATCCTGCCAATCATCTAGAGTAAAATTGTCAAAGAGGTTTACCTCATCATCATCATCTTCTTCATTTTGGCTGCTACTTTGATTACTGCCATTTGCCATCATGCATTGGTCTCCATTTCCATGGCTGGCAGTTTTTAGCTTGTTCAATATTTCCTTGGCTGACCTGCAATTATGGAAACAAGAGTGCAAAGCCTTGTTAGTAGCTGCCTTCATTAGTTCCGTAGCTTTTTGATTTTTACGGCACATAGATCTATGATTATCAGTCCATTTGGACTTGCTCTTTGGTAACCTATGTGGACCGTGTGAAATGAGCTTCCACATATCAGAATCAACAGACTTGACAAACATGTGCAAGTTGTTGAACCACAGATTGAAATCAGTACCATCAAAGACCGATGGATAAGCTATGGATGACAAACAACAAATAGTTTCAAGACACTGAACGGTGACCTGAAAAACATCACAATAGAAAAACTGTAGGATCTACTGTGGATCGTTGGATCCGATGAAACAGTAACCCGCTCTGATACCAATTGTTGTGATGCTAGCCACGGATTCAGAGGGGGGGTGAATGAATCCCCCAAAAAAACTATAGCGGAATAAAACTTTGCCTATGCTCAATGAGATCTAATGAGACTACTGAGCTTTCTTGCTCAGGAAACAAAAGAAAAAACTGAAGATAGATAACCCAAGGAATCGTGTAGACTCATCTCACAAATTCACTCAAGGAATAAGAAGCACTATGAAGCACATGTATCTATTAAGCACTCAGTCGAACACTTAACAGCAATATCAAAGTGAAATCACACAGAAAAGCTTCTGATATAGAACGCTCAAACAACCTGAGAAGGAGGATAGATGATATGGAACAGTACGCAAGGCAAACCACGATGGACAGGATATTTTTAGGTGGTTCGGCCAGACCCACAGTCTGCCTACGTCCACCCCTCACCCCAAACCGAAGTGAGGCTTCCCTTGCAAAAGCAAGAATCACAGACTCAGTCTGCAACAGACGCTGCCAAACAGCTTGGACCGAGGGAGACAAATCCCTCAACCTGATCTAGCAACTCACAAGATCAGCACCCTAGCTCTGCTACCCACAGAACTAGATCCGGATGCACACCTCCCTTCCTCCAAACAGGAGGGGAACCGCTAGTGACACCCCGTTATTAGTAAACCAGAGGTCACAGACCTCTCTTCCTCTGCACCAGAGGGAAACAGTGAATTGCTTCCAGCAATTCACCCAACCAGAGGTCTAGGACCTCTCTTCCTCCATACCAGATGGAACAACCACGAGCGACACCAGGTCACTCGCAAACCGAAGACCAAGTCTCCCTTCTCCTGAGACCACAGGAGGAACCCCAACCTCAAACCAGAGGATCAGAAGAACATACTGAGCAGATGAAAAGAACAAACGAAAAACAAAAACAAAAATAAAAACAACTGTAGCTCTGAGGAGCAATTCCAAAACAAGTCTTCAAGGGAAATTCTCTCTTCTCCTTCCTTAGCATTCTCTTCACTTCTCAGGTCTTTCTCTCTCTCTCTTCACTTTGCAGCTCTCTCGCTCTCTCTGGACTTCTTCTTCTTCTTTTGCTGGCTCTCTCGATTGGGCTGTCAAGAACTTCTCTTTTTCAGCCTTCGATCTGCAACCTCTTATATTCTCTTATTGGGCGTGTGGAGGAAGAACTCCCGCCCATATGCTTCCAGAAGGCTCTCAGCCACGTGTCACCATCTGAGCGTTGTAGCCTTCCACGTGGTATTCTTTTAGAGGACGATCCGCCTTGGATCACGTACCCCTCCTCAGAGAGAAAACTCTATCAGAAACACAAGACATTTGTTAAACAATTAGCACAGTTTGCACAGACGTAATGAGAAAGTAAACATAACATGCACTGAGTAGAAATATGCAATTCAACCATTGTACTAACTTAGTACAAGGTGATCAATGGATTGCACCGACATGATTCCATGAGGCACAGGAGGAAAACTATGCACCGAGTCAAAATGTCTAAAAACATGCACTGACATATGAAGTGACTAGAACAGAGGATGCACCGACGGAAAAGATGTCTAGGACAGAAAAAGCACCGAGTTGGATTTGCGGTCCAAGCAAGAGTTGCACCGAGATGTAGACATCCTGTCCAAGTGAAAGACTTGCACCGAGATGACGAAGAAAAATGCACGGACAAAGAAATAACGACACCAAACAGTGCGTGCTGGTCAAGAATTGCACGGACTTAAAAATTACACCGACCCTGAGAGGTGAGATGCAAAGGCAAGATATGCACTGACCCCTTTTTATGTAGCAAGTAGGTATGCATTGACCTGAGATAGATGTGATATGCAAGTAGATGATACTAACAACGACCCTAGTACGTACAAGGTGGAGCTAGCACCGACCCTGATATGCATGCAGCAGCATTCTTTGCACCGACCCAATCGATACTGGGAACAAAGATTGCACCGAACGTTATACCCAAGAAATAGAGCATGTACAGACTGATAGAGACATAATATGCACCGATGTTGATCATGCGTGAGAGACACTTGCACCGACCGTGCTAAACAAAACATTGCATCGACCTCGATTGCGCACCCTTAGACATAGCATGAGACACAGACTGAGATGCAACACATGCACTGAGACACAAATGCACATGACACAGACTGATATGCAGCACATGCACTGACACTAGATGTGCTAAGACGCTATATAAGATGCAAGCACCACAGCCCTCATATGCACAACCTATTTGATGAAATAGCATGCACACAAACTCCGCTACCAGCAATAAAGATCAAGCAAATGGATCACTGGATCACAGCAACTCAGAACAAGTGCATACATATATGAAATGATACACATATGAAATCATGCACAAAGAATCAATGCACAGTCAATCTATCATGCAAACACATGATGACTTATAGTGTTTGCTATCATCAAAATCACAGAGACAACATGGCCCACGTATGTGGTTGCGGAGGATCGACGAGACCCCTCTTCATTTTGACAAGGCCATCTCGGATCAGCTTCTGCGCCTGGGTTTTGAAGACGTAGCAATCTTCAATTGAATGACCCAGCATGCGGTGATACAGGCAATAACTAGGATCGTCGGTCTTCAGAGCCTCATCCGGCTTGTGGACTTCAAGCAGCTCGATGATTTTCTGGGCCATACAGAGGTCAAAGAGCATCTTCGTGTGTTCCTTCTTGAATGAGAAGGGTGTCTTCATATGCTCCAAGAAGGAGGGAGCGGCCGGCTTATCCGCTGGCTTTTTGTCAGAGTTGTTGGATTCGGCCCCCTTACTGGCCTTGGCGGTAGGGGTGAACTCTATGATATTCACCTCCTTACCGAGCTGGTGTTCTCACGTTTGCTTACCCTTTGCTACAGTATAGCTCGGGTTATCGATGAAGAACATCTCTATTTTGGTGACCGCCGAATTGAGTTTGTCGAAGCCTTTGATATTGGTGCCGAGAAGCTTTTTGCTGACCTCGTCCGCCAGACCTCGATGTCATATGGTGATGGCGTCCTCTTGAACGGGTGGATTGACACACCTCATGCTGAGGTCTCGCCACTTTTTGATGAAGTCGACGGCACTCTCGCCCTTTTTCTGCCAGAGAGAATAGAGTTCGGCTAAGGAGACCTTTCGCTCGACCGTTTGAAAGTGGTCGAGGAATTTCTTCTGGAGAATGGCCCAATCGATGACTGAGTTGGGCTTCAGGCGGGAGTACCATTGAAAGGCCGTTCCCGTGAGCGAAGTGGCGAAGTAGCGGAGGAGATATGATTCGTCCAGCGCTAACTCACCCATGGCCATAACATAGTAGGCCAAGTGTTCATGTGGCGACCCCTGCCCGTCGAACTTTTGCAGCTTCGGGGGCTTGGAGTACTCTGGGGGAAGCTTTTTCAGCTGGTGGTGAAGCGGGTAAGGTACACTGTAGAGATCTACCGTGACAGCCCCTTCGCCATACTGGGCGAGCTTTGTCTCGACAATGTGCTCGATCATCTGGCGTTGCGCCAAGAGATTTTTCGGCATTGGCATGTGTAGATTGTGATAAATCTACTCATGATGAACAAAAATATATATTTATAGGGGGAGATATAATGATGGGAGATAAAAATAAAGATGAAGAAAAGCACGTGGTGCTACTAAGGAGAGTGATCGCCAGAGGGGTTACCTCAATAAAGATGATCGCGAATACCTGGTGGAAAATAGGATGCGGGATGGATGTGGATCTCTCCTCCTCCTTCTATCGGCCGGCCGACGAAGGGGGTTTTCCTTGTTGATTACCCTTGCACAAAGACAAAACAAACACGTAAAGAAAGTGGATCAGCCAAGAGTGGATGTAGTATCAATCCAAATAAACAACATGATGCTGAAATAAGAATATAGCATGCGCACCTTTTGTTTGGTTTTAAAACCCCTAGAGAATTAAGGGTGAGGAGAGGATATGCAGTACTAATGCAAAAGAAGAAAAAAAGAAAAATGATGGACGTGATGATGCGATGAAGACAAACCCAAACAAAGGAGAGAAACCCTTGCTGTTCCTATAAACAGTAAGGGGAGAACCAACAGAGCAGCAGGAAGCAGAGGACGACGATGAAGAAATCACACGGATGAAGAAAAACTCCTCTCTGCTGTGTGCTCCTTGTGTTCTGTCTCTCTCTCGCGCGAGACCGACCAGGGAGTCCTTTTATAAGGTTTCGATCAAAGATAGACACAAATTCGGAAGATAAGAACAGGCAATGGTTATCAACAGCAAGGACTCTGGTTCCCAGATCGAGCAAGGTGACCAAGAAAGGCAGGGAACTCTCCAGGAAAGATAAGTTTAAGAAGGACACGAAAAGAGGATACACGACCTACCGAAGGGCGTCAATTCAACAATTGACGACCTGTCCAAGGACATTAATTCAAAACACGACCAGGATCAGGGCGTCACTTCCTGGATTCAATTTGGGTAATAAAACCTTCTTTATTTGAAAATTATAAAAAGACGCCTGAAGAAAAGGCGTTGATTAAAAACACGCCCTGAGTAAGGACGTTATTCATCGATTTTCAATCAGAGTGGGACTCGTAAAATACCAGGAATTGACGCCCGTATCTTTGGTCGTTCTTTCTAAAAATCACGCCCCAGATTAGGTCGCTATTTAAAACACGTCCTTGGCAAAGTCGTGAATCACCAAAATGCAAGAATGAATCACAAAAATAGAAAAACTTTATATTATAGAAATATTGAAGTTCACTTTGGGGCGTTAACATAGTGACATGAGATTCAATCAACAAAGCGTCAATTTTGGCGTGTCTACAGCTGCCCCGCCTTGGCGTCTGCTTTGCAAGGGAGTGAGACGAAATGGAGAGAAAGTGCAACAAACGGAATGAAGTGGAGCGAACTGATAAGTAGATGCCAAGGTGTGATGTGACACGCCTCAGACACTAAGCATCGAAAAATCTTTTCAAGATTCAAAGTGAAACAACTCCGGGTAATTCCAAGGAAGCATCGATTTGCTGGATAAAGGAGACTAAACTAAGTAAATAAAATGTGCACGTGGGCACGACAGGGAGACACCATTGGAGAGCGGTTACCAGCCAATGTGGACGTGCTACAACCAAGGTGGATTTGTAGAAAAATAAAGAGAATTGAGATGAAGATCCAGCAAAGGAACAGTTTCAAGGAACTAGCCTGAGCGGCTTCAGAGAGAATAAAGTACTCAATTTGGAATGGAATATCTCATGTCAACTCAATCAAGAGCGAGTGACCTTCATTATTACCATAATATGAAGATTTTCAGCATGAAGCTCAAAGTCCTACATGATGCATGCTGGGCTAAAAAGAAAAAGATAAAACAAACTAAAAATAGAAAATAATCAAGGATAATATTGCTAAGCCATCTAGATTTGGTCAAGAATCCAGATCTCTGAGCTGACACTAAGCCGAAGCCCGTTTGTCCGCGCATCAACTCAGAAAGTGGAACCATCGTCCCAGACCTTGAACGACTCAACGGCCTATCCGTGTGATCAAGACTCTCCTGGAACTATCACTATTTTTGATGAAGGGGAACTCAAATTCCAGGTTTATCAGAACCACAAGGTCCTTGATATGCTATAATAGCGTAGCTCCCATATAGTAACAATGCTTACAGGAAAGAAATACAAGAAAAGAATGATGTTACTCCGACGAGCGATCCAAGCATCTCGGACCTGCAATCTTCTGCTCTTGAAAACTCATTAGCCCTCATAAAAAAATGACCAGAAATAATCCTCAAGATATGATCATAAGTGCTCAATTAAAATCAATTATCCAAAGAATAGCACTTAAGTTCATTAAAGCATATAGCGGAGTTTGAACATGTGAGCACATAAAATCACGACTGGAGGGCATGGTCGTCAAAATCATGAAAGGCGCCTGACATCAGGGCGTCAAAACATAAAACACGCCCTTCATTAAGACGTTAAATACACCGAGAGTTCAAGAATAAAACGTCCCATGAAAGGGCGCTAAATAAAACACGACCTCTTCCAGGTCGTCAATTCAACAATCGACGCCCCAATAGAGGACGTTAATTAAGCACATGCTTCCGTTTCCAGTTCGAAGGCTAAACCCAGTCCTAATGGCAATCAACCTTCTAACTCCAAACAGCCTTAAGACCCTCCGGACTTCTATAGAGGGAAGGCACTTCCTCAAATCAATCAAAGCAATCCTTCGGAGCTCTGCTCTCTGTTGCTTCTTCTGCTGTTCGTGTTCTTCTCGCAAGCCGTTCACTCGCTCAAACCCTTCCTGCAGACCGAAGATGGAGAGAGCGATCAAAAGGTCCAAAACTTCCACTCCCAGGCTTCCTGAGATCAATGGGCACATCAGCAATAGAATTTCCATGAATCAGGTAAAGATTGATCTCTGCTCCTTCTTTTATATCTTCTCCGAACTACTGCTCTTTCAAACGGCTTCTTCATATTTCTTTTGTATGCTCATGTCTGTCTCTGTTTTCTTCTCTTTCATGTCCATCTTTCGCAGGACTATCCTAATGTGCCAGGAGCCAGGAGATTCACAAAGATTAAGTGGCTGCCTCTTATTCTCTCCAAATTTTCTTCAGATATGAGGGTGTACTTAGCAAGATGGCACCTTCTTGGTCTAATCACCCATGCCAAACACTATGATCAAATCCACCTTGATTGGGCTGCCATAGGAGCTTTAATTGAAATATGGCACCCTTCCACTCACACCTTCCTTTTCTCAACTTTTGAAGCTACCATCCTATTGGCAGAATTAGAGTTGATCTTGGGCTTGAAGAGGATGAAGCAAGGGGATGAGGAAAAGATGGCCATCATGCCAAAACCAATTTCCTCACATGAACTATTAACCACATTGATACCTAGCCCAAACTTAGTGAACCAAATCAAGGTCACTAAAGGAATTAATCTTCTAAAGCTGGCCTCATGGGTATACAAGAGAGCGGATCAAGCTAAAGAAGAAGAAGAAATAGAGCGGGTAGCAAAGGCCTTCGTGGTATGCCTAGCAGGAGCACTCTTATTCCCATCCACGGAGGATTTCCTAGAGGAGGCCCAATTAAGCGCAATAGTGAGCTTATGGGAAGGAGAGAGAGTTGGACCGGCTATCATAGCCTATCTCTATAGTGGGCTTACCTCGGCGGCGATGGGAAGGCCCATCTACGGATGCATGCTAGCTCTCTCTAGTTGGGTAGATCTCCACTTCAAGTTCGATCCATGTGATGAGGCCCAACAATCCTCAAGAATCTTCTCAAAAAGCCCACTCTCTTATATGACCGGCTCATTAGGAATAAGCCATAGGGTGACGAACCGGATTCCTCAAATCAAGAAGAGAGTGGAATGGAGGGAACACCTCAAAGTAATGCCAAAGAACCTCTTCACTTGCACCCCAGGAATACTCAAGACTCAAGAACTCTGTGCAAGATTTTCTCCCGGGACGGACCTTCGACTCATAGGCGCCTCAGAATTCGTTCTGTATAACTCACATCGGTGCCTTCCTCAACTCGGGCTTCCACGGCAAGTATTCGAAGATCCATCTCATCTCCCTCCGATCAAGACACGGGACCTTGGCAGCAATGAAGATGGAGAAGAATGTACCACTATCCAAGCTCTATGGAAAATCAACAAGGCTCACCATCCTGTGGAAAACTTAGAAGAAGACAGAGAGCAGTGGAAGTCTTATGTAATAGCTTTAAGAAGCTTGAGGCCCAAAATGGCTCATTGAAGCAATGTAATCATTTCTTCCAATAAATCAATGATAATATTCTGATTGAGCCAAAACACAATGTTTCTGATCAAATCTTCCAATAGCCTGCGGTTCTGTTGCAAATAACGACTCAGTCAATGTCGTTAATTCTATAAATGATGCCTCAGAATAGGTCGTCTTCAATGATTGATCTCTCATAATTGACGCCTTCAGCAATGGGCGTTAAATGAATAACGTCTTAAGGCAAGGCATTAATTCGATCTATATTCCAAAAAGTATTCGTTGAAATTCCAAAAGTAAAGCCTTCAGCAAAGCCACGTTTCATATAAAAAACACCTCAATCGTAGTCATTACTCAAAAACAGTAATGATTATTCCCATCAAATCAATCAATCCCCATTGAATGCGTCTGACGACGGATATCATTCCCCATGCAAACAAAAATAACGCCTTAAGCAATGTCGTCAATCATCAAGAAACGCCCTTGTTTCAGCCGTTAATTCCATAAGACACGGCCTTCCTTAAGTCGTTAATTCATTTTAACCGTTCGACTTAACTTTCCCTCCTTTCTTCTTCCTCCTTCGTCCACTTTCCCTCTTTCTCTCTTCTCTCCCACTGCAACCCTAACCGAACCCAAACCCATCCTCTCTCATTCTCTCTCCCTATCTCTCTCTCCCCTCTACACACCCTAGCCCTAACTATGGCCGGCGGTGGACAAAAAAGACAAAGGGTCTCGGCCCCGGAGGTGGTGGATTTGGACGGCGAGCACGGCGTCGTGGAGGAGGCTCTTTCTGTGGCGGCCGAAGAGGCACCGACGGTGGTGACCGGCGACGAGGGAACACACGGCGACGACGAGGCCGTGGGAGATGAAGAAAATGTCAGTGAAGAAGAGGAAGACGAAGGCGAAGAGGGAGAAGAAGAACAAGGAGGGGAAGAAGGGAATGAGGAACCGCCGGCCACGACGGACGCTCCTCGCCCCGGTCAGCTTCGACGGCCACGGCAACCACGCCCTCCACGGGAAGAACCCAAACGCCACAAGGTAGGCCCCCAACCTAATTCCCATTTTTTTTCTTTTCATTTTTCGGTATTTTCCATAGCCTTCGGGCTAGAAGAACCTACAACTCAGAAAGAAGACGCCCCCAGGGGTGTCGCGGATTCAAAATAAGACGCCTGACCTTGGGTCGTGAATTCATTTTATTTCCTGAAAAATAATGAAAACACGCCCTAGAGCATGTCGTCCATTTAAATTATCATTTTTCGTATTAATCATGTTGTTAATTTCCATGCTTTTGTTCAATTATATATTTTTTCATGATTTATATCGTATGCTGTTTTTATTTAATTTTCACAACCTCTGGAAAACAACGCCCCCCATCGGGGCGTCAATTCAACAGATAACGACCATAGGGATGGTCGTCCATTTCATTAATTCCTGAATAAATTATTAAAACCCAAAATCCATTTTAACAGAAAACGCCCTACACAGTGGGCGTTACTTAATGAAAGAACGACCCTGGGACGGGCGTCAATTGAAAATCCTTTTGAAATTTAGAAATTAACCATAAAACCACGCCTCTCACCGGGGCGTTTCTTATAAAAACAACGATCTAGGGTAGGTCGTTAATTAAATCAAACATCAACATCTCAAACCAAGGCAATCAAGTGAATTTCAACAAGAAATAATTGAACCATTAAACCAAAATTTCTTTCCTTATGTGTGCAGGGGTTGATGAGGACATGGATCTCCTGGGTCATGGTCCGAGCAGCATATTACGGCCTCCCCGAGTTCTAGAGAGCCAGGGTAGATGCTATGGGGTTTGGGGCCTTCCTTAGCATAGAGCCAGTCAGACCCGACTTACCACTTATCCAGGTTCTGAGGGAGAGATGGGATAGGACTAGCCGGGCATTCCTGATGCCTTGGGGGCATATGGTCCCTACCCTAGAGGATGTAGCTAGGATCACTGGACTTAGGGTATACGGGGAGGCAATGAGCGGGATCACCTTACCAGACTATACCGAGCTCGCCCAGAGGTTGCTAGGGCTAGAGATGGTCTACGAGACGCCTAGCGAGTGTAGGACTTTCTTCTGCACCGACCTGACTACAGTGATGGGCTAAGGGGATGCTAGGCATAGGTCAGGGGAGTCCTTGGAGCAGTTTTCACAAAGGTTGATCGATGGGGCTAGGGCGGTCTACTGCCAGGACCCAGCTGACAGGGAGAGAGCAGACCGAGACCTAAGGAGGTTCCTACTGCTACTGCTCGGGAGGCTATTGCTCGGGACGAAGGGCGACGTCATCAACTGCTGATTCCTAGGGATCCTCGAGGATTTAGAGGGAGTCGGCAGTTACGCCTGGGGAGCTGCACTACTGGCGCACATGATGGCTGACCTGTCCACGGGGACAGGACGAGAGACGACCGTCAGTGGCTTCTCACCTTTTCTTCAGGTATGTATTTTTCCTCTTCTTTTCTTTTTTTTATTATGCATGCAAATGCCTTACTAATGCGATGCATGGATGCAGGTTTGGAGCCACCTATACATGCCGATGGGGCACGCCGACCCACGGCCAGGAGGTGAGGGTGCTTTCCCTCTAGCACGGCGCTGGCTGCCAGTTGTTTTCGGTGCCCCACTCGGCTACGAGTTGTGGGTGCTACGGAGAGAGTTCCGTGACTTCCCTCCCTCGCTGGTATGAATTATGCATTTTTTTATGTTTATTAGAATTTATTATGATTATGATGAGATGACATACATGTTCATGGATGCAGGTGCAGTGGAGACCATATGCAGAGATGACAGATGAGGGCCAGCCGTGGGTCGTAGCGGGCCGACCTCGCTTTGGGCATGAGCTCTGGGTTCATTGCTTGAGCGAGATTGAGCCGTTATGGCTTAGGCTGGTGATGAGGACCCTGGGCCTACACCAGGAGTGGATAGAGGTCGGGGAGCCGCGAGGGATCGGAAAGAAGACGCGCGGTCGCACGAAAGCGATCGACTGGAGAGTACGGTTCGAGGAGCAGTACGTCGACTGGCGGCGGGGCGGGACCCGAGTCACCTCCCAGGCGACTGACAGCTCTGAGTACCTCCGGCGCTATTAGGAGGTTTACGCCGGCCGACCCCAGATGAGGGTCCTAGGGGTATGTATGAATGCAGTTATTTCTAAATTGAATGCAAATGCTTATGTTTCTATCATGTGACTAAAATGTAATGAATGTAGGATGCACGGGACATAGCGGTGATGGATGCCCCGGCCCATCTACACAGCCTGGAGGATCAGCTAGCCGCCACACGAGCCGACCTTGAGACCCTGGTGAGTGCTTAAATTATTTCTATATGCAAATGAATTTTTGTTGAATTATTGATGATCAGCCACTGAAGATTTCAATGAATGCAGCGTGCCCAGCAGGGAGTCGTAGGGAGAGATACGGGAGAGGCCTCTAGCTCGAGGGGACCCAGTGCAGAGGTGACCGCACTAGCAGAGCAGCTAGCTGGAGCGGTCACACGGGCTGAGGTAGCAGAGCGCGACCTCGCCTCCCGGGTAAAATCCAAAAACTCAAAACCTCATTCAATCATTGATTATATAATTATGCACTGATAAAATTCAGTTTTCAGACTGAGGAGCTTCGAGCCGCTCTTGCTTGCGTCTGCGAGGGACAGCAGGCGATGACTGCCCAGGTGAGTGATTTACTTTCCGTCATGCATTGCTTATTTCATGAATTATTGCACAATGGAACTGATGATTTGTTTACCTGTTTGCAGACTAGACAATTGCAGGTGACACGTACCCAGGCTGCCCTGGCCGGGATAGAGTTGGCGATCCGCGAGCAGCGGATTACAGAGCTAGAGCGGGCCTTGAGGCGACGAGAGGAGCTGCCTCAGGACGTGGCAGAGCTGCGGGTTGCTCTTGAGCTGGAGCGACGAGAGCGTGCTCAAGAGCGGGAGGAGCACTTGGCGGACCGTGCCCGTCACCACGAGCTACAGCAGTCAGAGCGTGCCCGTCACCATGAGCTACAGCAGTCAGAGCGTGCCCGGTACCAGGAGCTGGTGGTAGCACACGAGCGTGAGTTGGCAGACTCGAGGACGCAGCTGGTCCTTGTTCAGGAGCGGCTACGAGTTGCTGAGTAGCGTCTCCAACGAGGGCGTGAGCGAGCTCGTGCTGCGGGGTACTCCTTCACTAGCTCCACTTTCATGGCGGGTTCTTCTCTTAGAGAGAGGAGCGAGGCAGGGGGCCAGGCTCGAGTTCCAGCTTCTTCCCGGGGGCCCATGCCTCCTCCACCAGCGCCTCCTCGGGACGGCGAGGACGAGGTAGAGAGTAGGAGAGAGGAGGGTGGAGGCGAGAGCTGAGAGACTTACTTGTACTCCTCCACCCTCACACCTGTACTGAGATATTCATGATGTATATATATATGAGATTGACATTTTTGTTACCTGAGCACTTGTGTAGTCGTGTACTTGTGGTTGTGTACTTCGCTTCTTTTCCACGTTCTTCGTGTTCGCTTTACTTTGCCCTGTACTTGTAGCTGTGGTTTACACTTGAATAAACAGGTTAATTCATCTGTTCGACTTGGCCCCTTACTCAATAAGCAAAGGGTGCCTTTACTTTTGACCTAGATAGCGGGTCAAGGGGCCAAGCCTTTAATCAAATAAGGCGAATGAAAATAACCAAAAAGGAGATGCAACACGTAAGCATACGCATGCAAACAATAATCAAGATGCCCTATGCAATAATGCAAGCACACACATGAAGAATAAACCCCATTTCTTCTTTTCTTTTCCTTATATATATATTTTTTCTTTTATTTTTCAAGAGACGCGCCTTGGATTAGGTCGTTATTCAAATAAAAGACGCCCTAGGTGACGGCGTGAATTTGAAAACGTTTTTTTTTTGAATGTTGTTGAAAAGACAACCATATGTGTGGGCGTTTATTTTAAAATAGACGGCCTTAAGGAAGGCATGAATTCAACAAAAGGCGCCTTAAACGAAGGCGTTACTTCTTTTTCTTTGGGTTGTTAAAGCCACCCGGGCTCTTAATCCTACACGGTCACCATTTAAAATTCGTTGGTCTTTCTTGATTAATCAAAAGGGGCGCGACGTGATGATAGTTAACTTATACCCGAGATTTCGCATGGTGCAATCTCCTAGGTCTACCTTTGACCATTCTGCTGGTTTATGACTTACCACAAAGAAAATGAAGATATAAGGAAGCCCATAAGAGATTCTGAGAAGCTCTGGATAAAACCACTTCCCCTTACCCTATGCCTGTTGGGGTTCGGTCTTTGGCGTAGGGAAACTTTGTTGCCTTTTGCCTCATTTATTGCATGCATACGCCCAAGGTTTTCCTTGCGGGGACTTTGCCTTCTTGACATGCTTTTCTTTTCATGATTTCACTTTGGAACTGATTTGCATTGCTGAAAAATAAACCTAATTGTACTTGGGCTTTTGTGGCATTTGTTCCCTTTTGGGCCCTGACTTCCACCTACTAGGGCGGCAGATAGGCTTGGTGGATCTACCATGAGACTTCCTTTCCTCCCTTATGGGCCGAAGAGAAGAAGAATGGGCATCGTCTTCACCTTTAGTCAGGTTTTGGACTTCCCATCGGATTTTGCACCACTTGAGTTCACGGTTTAAGTGTGTAATGTGTGCGGGTGTCAACCCCCTTTTGAGTTAACAAGACTGATGAATGAGTTCTGAATTTTGACCTTTCAGACCTTGAGCCCTTGTGTGCCATAGCAACCCTTATCAATATATATATATATATTTTTTTGGGTTTTGGAAAAATCTATATATATTTTTGTTTTTTTATGTTGTGTTTTTTGTAAAATTCTTTTTGTTTTATTTTTGGATTAGGGATAATATTTCTTAAGGTACAGACCATTCCAAGGATGAGTTAACTCTTATCCTTCAGCGTTAATCAGTTTATAAGCATTGACAGGATAAATATTTTTTATAACAAATGGTCCTTCCCAGTTTGGTTGGAGCTTTGAGCGAGGTCCACCCGGTTTTACAAAAATTCTCTTGATTACCATCTCACCGATTTTGAATTTTCTCTCAATTACTTTCTTTTGATAAAAACGTGATAGCCTGTTTTGATAAACGCGCGCATGCTCAGCGGCGACCAGACGCTTCTCATCTAAGAGTTCCAATTGAGCAAGGAGCGAATCGCGACGCTCATCAATAGGAAGTTCCTTGTCCAATTGTACTCGCAAAGATGGAATGAGAATCTCATAAGGGACTACCGCCTCCATTCCATAAGTAAGGGCGAAAGGGGTTTGCCCAGTAGGGGTACGAATGGAAGTGCGATAGGCCCAGAGAGCTTCAACTAGCTTGTCTGGCCAATCCAAAAAATTATTAGCCTCACACGTCTTCTTAACAATTTTGATCAAAGTTTTATTAGTTGCCTCTGCTTGGCCATTGCCCTGCGGATAATAGGGAGAAGAATGATGCAATGCAATGTTATACCTGTTGCAGAGATCCTTGAGCTCTTGGGAGATAAATTGAGGTCCATTGTCGGTGACGATGGTACTCGGGAGGCCGAACCTTGCGATGATGTTCTTCATTATGAATTTGCAGACTGTTGACGCTTTAATCTCAACGTAAGCTTCCGCTTCCGCCCACTTGGTGAAGTATTCTGTTGCCGTCAGGATGAACGACTTTTGCTTGGTCAGGAGGTTCGAATCACCAAGAGGTCCAATGATATCAAAAGCCCACATGGAGAAAGGCCATGGGGAGGACATAGGATGGAGTGAAGAAGCAGGAGAATGAATTTTGTCGGCATGCAGTTGGCACTTAACACACTTTCGAACATAGATGGAGCAATCCTTTTCTAGAGTTGGCCAATAGAAGCCTAGCCTAAGGATCTTCTTAGCTAACATCTGGCTGTTCACATGACCACCACATACTCCAGAACGCGCCTCTTCCACAACCTTCCAGGATTCATCATCGTCGGGGCATCTTAATAAAACACCCGTGAGCCCTCTCCTATAGAGCACACCTCCAACCAAAACATAACGTTGAGCCACTCTTCTAATTGCTTTCTTTTCCTCCACTGTGGCTTCCTCGGGATAGGACTGATCATTGCAATATCTGGCAATCTCATAATACCAAGGTTTCTCTTCATCAGCCAACTCTTCTTCCCAATCTAACAACATGACCTCTTTGCCTTTAAGAGATTCATTCCGTCTGACCTTCTCGAGCACCTTATCCCTAATATCGAGGAATGCACGATCCTTGATAGCTGGAGTATCATGCTGATGAATGAGGGGAACATGGAAATCACGCTCAGGAGGGAAGACTAGAGTAGAGGCCAAAGAGGCAAGAGCGTCGGCTAAGATGTTATGGCTTCGAGGGACATGAACGAAGACCAATTTGGTAAAGAGTTTGGCATAAGCTGAAGCAAGCTCCTGGTAGGGTTTGAGCTTAGGATTGATAGTGCGGCATTTGATAAGCACCTGGCGCAGAATGAGCTGACTATCACCAACAATTCGCAAGTGAGTAACACCATATCTATGAGCGGTTTGAAGACCGGCCAAAAGAGCCTCATACTCAGCTATATTGTTTGTGACGGGGAAAGTGAGCCGAGCAACAAATGGGATGGTGACCCCTTCTGGTGTTAAGAGCACCATGCCGATCCCTCTTCCTTGGGAATTTAGAGCTCCATCAAAATGTAACGTCCACATAGGATCATGGGGTTGATTAATGGACATCAGTTCTTCATCTGGAAACTCCGAATTGACAGGATCAAATCGGGGAAGAGGGTGGTGAGCAAGATGTTCGGTAATGGCGTAACCTTTAATAGCTTTCTGTTGAATGTAAGTGATGTCGAATTGAGAAAGGAAACTTTGCCAACGTGCTAATCGATCAGTGAGGACAGATTTTTCAAGAAAGAATTTAATCGGATTCATGCGTGCAATGAGGTGAACCTCGTGAGCTAAGAAATAGTATTTTAATTTCTGAACTACCCATACTAGAGCAGCGCAAGTCTTCTCCATGGTTGAGTACCTCTGCTCACAAGGGTTAAGAAGTTTAGACAAGTAGTATGCTGCCCTCTCTTTTCCTTCTTCATCCACTTGAGCTAAGACAGCACCTACGGAGTCATCCAGGACAGAAACATAGAGGATAAGCGGTTTGCCTGGAATTGGCGGCCTCAGGACAGGAGAATTGGCCAGATAATCCTTCAATCCATCAAAAGCTACCTGACACTTGTCATCCCAATTGAACTTGACCCCCGGCTTAGTAAGCTCGTAAAACGGCCTACATCTTTGTGAATGCTGGGAGACAAAGCGGCGGATAAATTGTAACCTCCCGATTAATCCTCGTACTTCCTTCAAATTCTTGGGAAGAGGCATGTCTCTGATGGCCTTCGCCTTGTTGGGATCAACTTCAATTCCCCTTTTGCTAACAATAAATCCAAGCAACTTCCCTGATGAAACGCCAAATACACACTTCTTGGGGTTCATTTTCAATTGATACTCTCGTGATCTCTGCAAGACCTTAGCTAGAACCCCAGGGTGCTCAATCCTTGTCCTTAATTTTACTACCAGGTCATCCACATACACTTCAATATATATATGAATCATATCATGAAAAATTGCCATCATAGCCCTCTGATAGGTGGCTCCAGCATTCTTGAGTCTGAAGGGCATGACCACATAACAATATGTATCCCATGGTGTAGTGAATGATGTCTTCTCTTGATCTTCTTCAGCCAAACGAATTTGATTGTAACCTGAAAAGCCATCCATGAAAGAGAGAGTCTCAAATCCTGCCGTATTATCGATCAGAACATCAATATGAGGGAGGGGGAAATCATCTTTAGGACACGCACGGTTGAGGTCCTGAAAGTCTATGCAAATCCGAACCTTTCCATCTTTCTTCATGGCCGGGACGATGTTAGCCACCCAGTTGGGGTAGAGGACAACTCTAACAAATCTAGCCTTATGGAGCTTGTCGACCTCTTCTTTCATCTGTAAAGCCATATTAGGGTGGAAACGCCTCAACCGTTGCTTGACCGGGACAGACCCTGGCTTAAGTGTAAGGCGATGTTCAACGAGTGCAGGGTCTAATCCGGGCATATCTTCATAACTCCATGCGAATGTGTCCTTATATTCTTGGAGTACCAAAATAAGCGTCTCCTCTTCGGAAGGCGGCAAATTCTTGCTGATAAGGACAATCCTAGGGTCTTCCTCTGTACCCAAATTAATTTCTTTGGTAGGCACTTCTACGGAGGCTGATGGTTCATCGAATCTTCTCATGCCACTGGCAAAGGCATCAGCCTCGTCCTCATATTCTTCATAACTTTCATCCCCCTCTTCAATAGGGTCTTCATCATTCATGATTTCGTAGACACCTAAACCCACATAAGAAACATTAGCATCCTCATATTCCAACTCTGGCAGGATAATCGGATTCTCCACGAATTCAAGAAGAGCTAAACAAGCCTGGCATCTTCTGGCTAACTCCAACAGAAATCTACGCGGAATCTGCTTACCCTTGGATTTCTTATGAAAATCTACCCCACGAACTTTATTAGAAGAAGAGGAGGAGCAACTAGCTTGATCAGTAGAAGGGAAAGGAGGAGGTGAAAAAGTGGATACAGAAGGAGGTACAGATGAAGACCCCTCACTAGAGGGGGAGAAAAGATTTATCAATGAGTCATGGAAGAGTGGCCCCTGGGTCGGGACACACTCGGAAAAGAGATAAGAAGTCTCCTCAACGGAGATGGAGGACTGGAAAGTTGGAATTTTGACGTTTTTTTTTCGTTTTTATTTTTATCCTTATTTTTATTTTCCTTTTCTAGAAGAAAACAATGTGAAGGGAGAACAACAGGAGGAGTGGAGATTGAAAGTTTGGAGAAAGATTGAATTAGAGATAACCCGCGTGGGGGTGTGATGGAGAGTTTGGAGAATTGCTCGAGGAGCAAGGGGGGAATCGGGAGAGAAATCTGCAGTGAATCTGGAGAAAAGCTGATCATAATTGGCGGCGGCCTTGGTACGTGAGAGAACAATTGAGAATGTAGGGAAGCAAGAAGAGACGGATGCATGGAAGTGAGGGAAAAGAGGCCGGCCCACAGCCTGTCTATTGTAAATCCTTCTTCATATGGAACATCTGGCACTCCAGTGTCAGTGTAGTCACTCAGCAACTGCCTCTTATCTGTAATTACAGCCGGCATTTCAATCAATTCATGTATTAGTGGCGGCCATTCCAGATCAGTCGGCATAAAGAGGCGGCTCAAGGAAATAGTGATATCATTCATATCAAACCACCTGTACCAGTCACATTCCGGATCATCCACTTTCCTTCTTTTGTCAGGCCTTAAGGACTCCAGGGCTTTGTATGTGGCTAACGGGGTAATATGACGAGCAAACTGTCTAGCATGAACATCTTGACAGTCTAGCGTGGAAGTGATTATTGTAGTCTGCTCATGATTCTGAACGCCACCTATGACAAAATGTGCCTTCAATGTCCAAGTGAGCGGCTGGCGCTCTGTCTTCAATGTGGATGTCATAACTGCCCATGGTTCATCTTCATTTTTGCCCGGCCCTTTGTAGCCCAGGCCGCCTCGTGCAATCAATTTCTGAGGCTTAACGGGCCTAGTTCTGCCTTGGAGCTTGACACCCAGACCTTTGCCGTTTTGATACCCCATTTTCATTAGAATATTCCAGCCAGGGGTGTTTATCATGCTTTTCTTCTTCTTCCCCTTGGAAGGTAGGGGTGTCATAGCAACTGTTATAACTGTTTCCGGCATCGACCTTGGGTGAGGAAGGTCCAGCACTGATAGTAACGGCTTGTTAGCAGGCCAAATAGAAGGAACTGACGAAGCTAAGTGTATGTCTTCCTCTGGCAGAATTGGCATACTGGTGACCTTGATAATGCGGCCCTTATGTGGAAATTTGAGGCACTGATGATTTGTGGAGGGCACTGCATCGACCTGCTGAATGTAAGGGCGGCCCAGAATGCCATTAAATGTTGGATCCATGTCCAGAATATGGAAATCTGCAGTGATGGTGGCTGGACCCAAACTGACCTTCAGTGTTATCATGCCTAGAGGAGGCTTCTTGGTATTATCATATGCAGTGACTGTGATAGTAGATGGCCGAATTTGGCTTTCCGGAATGCCACACAACTTCAAAGTGCTAGGTGGCAAGACATTGATGGATGCACCAGTGTCCACCAAACACTGCTTAACAGCCACTTTGTTGATATCAACCGTGATGCATAGAGCGTACTTTCTCGCTGGGAGTGGTGCCAACTCATGTTCATGGAAAGTAATCGCCGGCTGACTGCTAGCGGGCGTTAAAACTGTGACTATCTGTTCAACAGGGATGTCCTCTTTGACCATGACTTTTTGCATATATTCCTTCAAGGCTAGCTGATGAGTGGTGGACCTTTTAATCAATTCTAAAATTGATATTCTCGCTGGATTTCGGTCCAACTGCTTCAACAAATCATATTCAGTGCCCGTCACTGACTCTTGTTCCTGTTCCTGTTCATTCTGCCCCTACGCGGGCTCTTGTTCCCTATGAGGGAAAATACGGTGGAACATCCGTCCACTGCGGAGCGGCGCCACGTTCTGCCGTGCCTCTGTCGGGGCAAGTGTGGGAGGAGGATTAGAAGAATAAGAGGGTGTGTTGGTGTTGATAAGTGGTGGAGGGGTGTTTGATGAAGAGTTTGACAGAGATGCCCCCATAGGAGGCGTAGGAGTAGAAAGGGATACCCGAATGCGAGGAGAGTTGGGTGGTGGAATGAGGAGGGATCTGGGTACAAAAGGTGGGGAAACCGATGGTGGGGGGATCCTTGCCGGTGAAGGAGTAGTGGTGGCGGGTGCAGTGGGCGTTGGCGATGAGCGGATAAGGAGTGGCCTAAATGGCAAAGGGTTGGTGGCGGATGGAGAAGTTTGTTGTGTGGTAGGCTATGGAGGTGGTAAACGGGTGAGGAGAGATCGGGCTGGCAAGGTTGGAGAATTGGTGGGAGGAGGTGGATTAACGGGGCGTAAGAGAGAACGGCCCAATTGTGGGGTAGAGGAAGGAGGGAGAGTGCGCAAAAGGCGCGGAGGTTGATTTTGATTGTGATTAAATGCCCCGACAGAGGTGTTTTCTTCATGCCATCCCTGCCCTCTTTCCACCTCGGAGAGAGACGTGACAGGATTCACGTGTTGGTTAGGCGGGTGCTCCGGTAATGGATTGTGGATGATCCCCATATCCTGCTGAGGCACTGGAGCTTGCTGTTGCTACTGTGGAGCTGGTCGCGGCGGCTGCTGAGCCTATTGCTGCCGAGGAGACCTTCTTTCTTTCATGGTGGTGACAAACTGTCTCATCTCATCCCAATTGATGTCGCCCTGATCATTCAAATCATAAATGTAGTCTCTGAAGTGGAAGCAATGGTCAATGTTATGACCAGGGGAGCGATGGAAAGCACAGTAATGAGATGTGTCAACATTAGCGGGCCACGCTGTTCTTTCCCTTGGTAATACGAGCAAGTTGGCGGCCATTAAAGCATTGAAAATATCCGGGAGACTTTCTGGTAGTGGAGGGTACTGGTCCCTTTTGGGGCCAAGTGGTGGCCTTCGTTGTTGTTGTTGGCCATAGTTGGTAGGTGGTGGTACCTGGTGGTACTGTTGCGGAGCTGGAGGGTCAGCGCGGTGCGCTTGGTTTTGTGGTGGAGCAAAAGAATGTTGAGGAGTAAATTGGTGTTGTGGAGTGGAGTTGAAATGGGGGTTTTGTTGTAGAGGTGGATTAGGTCGTGGGTTAGCTTGGTGGTGGGGGTGGCCAACTACGCCAACTTGCTCATTTGCAATAGTGCCCTCAGTCGTGGGCCCGCTGTTGTTGACATTTGTGGTTTTTTTAAATAGCCGTGGCTTCGGCTCAAACATGCCCATAATGGGCGAATCCTTCATCTGCGTCTGAATATAACGAGCTCTCTCATAGAGGTCCTCCATGGTGGTTAATCTGTTCATGGCCAGTATGTGCCGGAACTGAGGAGTTGCATTGGAAATTATCATCTTAACTTGTTCTTGTTCCGCCAAAGTGTCTTTCAACTTCTCGGCCATTGAACGCCACCTATCAGCAAATATGATGAAGTCCTCCTCGGGCTTCATTTTTTCTGCAACCAGATCTGTGACTGAGAGGGAGGGTCCGACCCGGTCCCTATATTTCTGCAGGAACTTCTTCTGAACAATATCAAAGTCACTGGCATCAGCAAGATCCAACGAATAGAACCATTCAAGGGCTGGCCCCTCTAAAGATCTCCTGAATAAATAGGCCAGAGAGACCTTGTTGTCTTGCCAGAAAGAGGTCTCGTACATAAAATCCTTCACATGAATAAAAGGATTGCCAGTGCCATTATATCGCCGGAAGTTCGGCATCTCAGATGGCAGCAACTGAAAAACTGGCAGTGTAGGGAGCGAGATATTCGGGGCATTCTTGGCCGCAGTGACCTTCTCCAGTTGCTCTTCCATGCTGGCCAACTTTTGAAGCAGTAGAACATTAGTGTCGGACTCGACTGGGGCCGGATTTTGAACAAAAGAATGCGGTATAGGCGTCCGAAGAATTTGAGGAGGTTGGAGAAATTGGAGCTTAACCGCAGAGTAGCCCGCCTGTTGAGCCGGCATGGCCGCAGCGGGCGTTGGTGGACGGGAAGGAGGTTTATGCAAGACCGCCTGGTCATTAACAATGTGATGGCCACTCACGGCCGGAGGGGGATTGGAGGAGGAAGAGGGAACGGACTTCCCCTTCAAAGCGGTCTGGACAGTCTGCCGCTGGGAATCATCTAACTGAGACAAAGCTTGAATCAAATCGGTGACATTAATGGATGGGGGAGAATTCCCCGAGGTATTGGAAGGTAAAGCCTGAGAGGAGGGCTCAACCTCTTGGGAAGTGGTGTCAACCACATGAACTTGTGGATAATGAGAATGAGGAGGAGGGTAATTCCCCTCATGATAGATGAAATCTTGGTGGGGGACCTCATGAGATTGTCCAAAGAAATTTTCTTCCTCATCATCATAAGTGTACCCATAGCTTGCCATGTTGATGATCTTACCTGAACGGAGTTTCATTTTTAGGACGAGAGAAAGCTTTATAAAGGAGTTATCACGCAAGAAACACTCAATCCAAACAAGCTTAAACAAATCAACCCAATCAAGTTTATGCAATCAAGTTGAGATGAACACAAGATTTTAGTGTTTGTTTGGGATTAGAGTGGATTAATTTGCAGAATAATTCACTCCTCTTTGCAAAGTGAAACCTAGTTTGAATCCAAGTGTGACCTCTGAGTCAACTAAGTTCTTTCTCTCTTTTCACCAACGAATAGGCTTTCTAAACTCCGGGTACTTCAAGGGTACAACCAGCCCGGCATCCGTGAGGGAATCCACGGGTGCGGGGACTTACGGAGGTCTTGAAAAAGGGATTTCCGGTCCAAAGAGACGGAATGCTCAATGGAGGGTTGTCCGATTCCAAGAGAGGTGTGTGGAATCCTAGTGTAGAGAGAGGAGGTCTCTCAACCAAATGTCACAAAATGCAGTATAAGATAATCCAATCACAGCAATATAATCAAATGCTCAATGTGAATATGAATCCAGCATGAATAGACAGAAATAGTAAGGCTCTACAAACACACAGGAAAGAGGCGACCTGGAGGCCGTCGCTACTAACAAAAGAGACGACAGCGTGGCTGTCGTGAATTCTGGGAGGGGCTCTCGGACAATGAAAAAACGCGCCTTGGTGTGGGGCACTAAATATGATAACGACGCCTCTGACAGACGGCGTCAAATAAAAGTGGTGCGCACGATCGAAGAAAAACGCGCCTTAGTGTGAGGCGCTGCCAAATAAAAAGACGCCCGAGAGGAGGGCGCAAATTCACAGAAGCAGCAGATATGATAAAAGGTGCCTTCGTGGAAGGCGTTAAACAGAGAAACGACGCCCTGGATGAAGGCGTTAAATAAAAAGGCGCCTTTGTGAAAGGCGTTATATCAACAGATTGATCACAAACTGGCTGATCCCGGGGAGTGTGCAATGTGCACAGTGGAGGGTGCCCGTGGGGCACAAAGGAGGGGTACCGTGGGTACCAAAGGGGAAAGGGCACACGTGGGTGCCAAAGGGGAAAGGGCATACGTGGGTGCCAAAGGGAAAGGGGTAATCAAAAGAAAAACAGTGGAGGTCCCACCGTGATCGCCAATTTATAGATCGTGATAAATATACTCATGATGAACAAAAATATATATTTATAGGGGAGATATAATGATGGGAGATAAAAATAAAGATGAAGAAAAGCACGTGGTGCTACCAAGGAGAGTGATCGCCAGAGGGGTTACCTCAATAAAGATGATCGCAAATACCTGGTGGAAAATAGGATGCGGGATGGTTGTGGATTTCTCCAACTCCTTCTATCGGCCGGCCGACGAAGGGGGTTTTCCTTGTTGATTACCCTTGCACAAAGACAAAACAAACACGTAAAGAAAGTGGATCAGCCAAGAGTGGATGTAGTATCAATCCAAATAACCATATGATGGTGAAATAAGAATATAGCATGCGCACCTTTTTGTTTGGTTTTAAAACCCCTAGAGAATTAGGGGTGAGGAGAGGATATGCAGTACTAATGCAAAAGAAGAAAAAAAAATGAGGGACGTGATGATGCGATGAAGACAAACACAAACAAAAGAGAGAAACCCCGCTGTTCCTGTAAACAGTAGAGGGGAGAACCAACAGAGCAGCATGAAGCAGAGGAGGACGATGAAGAAATCACCCGGATGAAGAAAAACTCCTCTCTGCTGTGTGCTCCCTGTGTTCTGTCGCTCCTCTCGCGCGAGATCGACCAGGGAGTCCTTTTATAAGGTTTCGATCAAAGATAGACACAAATTCGGAAGATAAGAACAGGCAATGGTTATCAACAGCAAGGACTCTAGTTCCCAGATCGAGCAAGGTGACCAAGAAAGGCAGGGAACTCTCCAGGAAAGATGAGTTTAAGAAGGACACGAAAAGAGGATACACGACCTACCGAAGGGCGTCAATTCAACAATTGATGACCTGTCCAAGGACGTTAATTCAAAACACGACCAGGAACAGGGCGTCACTTCCTGGATTCAATTTGGGTAATAAAACCTTCTTTATTTGAAAATTATAAAAACACGCCTGAAGAAAAGGTGTTGATTAAAAACATGCCCTGAGTAAGGACGTTAATCATTGATTTTCAATCAGAGCGGGACTCGTAAAATACCAGGAATTGACGCCAGTATCTTTGGTCGTCCTTTCTAAAAATCACGCCCCAGAATAGGCAACAAGATGGACTGGAGGGTTGCGTGGCCTGCGCCTAGAGCCGAGAGAGGTATCTGCACCGTCATGGTTGGCAGCACCACCTCAGTCTGCACCAGAAATATGTACATTAAAAAGCTAAAGGAAGAGAAAGGAAGGGCAGCAGGTGCCGACCACGGGTGGGTCCTTACCTCAGCCGGTACTAAGCTCAGATCTCTAAGGGTAACTTCTCCGATGCCAGCCTCTCCGCTCACGAGCAAGCCTGACGGCCCAGGACCACTCCATGACAACCGGGGTGGGCTAAAAGTCGGATGATCGCTTTCATAGGCCGAAGACGCCCCGGCATCCTCAGTCTCTGTGTCAATAGGTGGGAACTCCTCATCACTGGAGCCGCCACCATAATCGACCTGCTCAGAGGTGGAAGACTCCTCTGCTCTTTCGGGACGCTCCACCATCGGGGCAGGAGTCTCACCAGGAGGAGCATCACCTGCGGCAGGAGCTTCCCCCGTGCACTCCACATCAGGAGCAACAGTGGATGGGATCTCAAGGGCCAGTCCACCCTGCCCCTATATAATCGCTTCTTCTGCACTCTCCGAGCCCGGAAGCAATGACGGTTGTATATCAACTAAAATTTACGGCAAGAAATGGTCAAGCCGGCTAAAGACATGAAGATTCGTGGTGGCATCACAATTAAACTATAAATTACCTTCCATTTCCTATCTGGGCATTAGAGAAGGCAGATCTCTCTCTACGGGAGCAGCAGGGATTTCCTCTGCCCCTTCCCTAGTCGCGACATCTATCGTCGCCTCCAGCCCGACGACCGCGGCAGCTGTGTCGGCAACCGCCAGCATGGGCTAGCCAAGGCAGTCAAAGTGAGCTAATGAACTCTAAAGAAAAGAAGAGCCTACCTTTAGCTTCTGGTCTTTGTGGGCGAGAGGCCTCAAACTCTTCAAAGGATACCACCGGAGGAAGAACGGTTGCTGACCCCCTTTCTGCGGCCTTCTTTCGGCGCGCCCGAGTCACCCGGGTCACCGCCGCTTTCGCCTTCTCGACGGCCTCTCTCAACTGGGATCGAGTCCGCTTTCTCAAATCACCGGGAGGCAGTGGCGTTGTGGTCGGGGCTGGCTCGGGAACCTCGAAGTATGCTGGCTTCTGGGCCTTTATTATCAGTTCCCTAAAGTGCCGGGTCTCCTCCAAAGTTGGTCGGACTGCACATGCACACAGGTGAGAATAATGCACCACAATGAAGGAAAGAAGCTGGCCGAAGGGCCTGAATGAAGAGATGGAACATACTTGCCGGCCCCGTGTAGAAGATAAAGAGAGGCCAATAATATAGCGATAGCATTTTGTCTCTTGAAGCTGCCTCACGAATAAGCCAACATAAGTCCCCTATCTTCTCGCTCGGCTCAGCCAACAGTGCCAGATCCTCGTGGCCTCGAGAAGACAAGTGATAATATAAGCTCAAGTGATCCAGCCCCCATCTGTCGGCATATTTGAATGAGATATGGAGGGGCCGGTCCAGAATGGCTTCGCTGGGACCACCCACTGAGAGACCATGTGAGCGAAGAAGCACAAATAGACACGGGGTGTTGTCATATAAAGCAGCCCGCCTGTCTTCCCTACGAATGAAGGTCTGATAAGGATACAACCTATCAACCTCGGGACGCCAGTCGGCCATAGCCGAGATGGGTTCCTCCACCGGCAGGGGGAGTTGCTGAAGGACCACCCTCTCGCTGCTTACCCGGCATAAGCCCCGGAGTGTTTTCACATAGTCATCCTTGCTGATTGGGGGCAGCTTCGGGTCAACTTTAGTGCTGCGACTTTTTACGACCTTTCAGGCCTCCAGATAGGCCCTCGCCTCTGTATGGGTCCAGGATTTCAACTTACTCAAATAAGAAGACTCAATGTCAAGGACTGGCTCTGGCTGGGAATCCAGAAACCTATGCTCTGCTACGACCCAACACCCTCGCCAGGAGCTCCTGTAGAACCCCATCCGCGCGTTCCACCACTTGATATACTCAAGCGTGACGCGGGGGAAACGGGCAAGGGTTGGCACCCTGAAAGAAACATCTTCCCGGCGGTGGAAGAAGTCCCACCATATCCAGGCATCATCATTTGAAACTTGCCCGGCCCTATGCCTGTTAGGCAACGCAAACTGTGAAGAAGAATGTGGAATGTGCTGATCATAGCCGAAGTTCTAGCTGAAGCGGAATGGATAGTACGGCTCCAACCACAAAATGCCGCTCTTGCGGAATACAAGGACACTCGGCCTGATAGCCAATGCCCAGTCAACCAACTCTGGCTCAAGAATGGGTCTGGTACACTTGGCCTCGGAAATCGGATGGATATACTCCTCAGTCTCAAAAAGCTTGCACTGTCTCAACCTGTTCACCAGTGGGCTAGAATGGGCAGCTAAGCTACAAAAGTGAAGAACCCCGGGGGAATATGTGGGAATACGTGCCAATTTGCCCCGAATGGCGTAGAGTTGCTCCGCTAGTGAGGATGGCTCAGCACTCGCGAATTCTATCATCCGCGGAACAAGAGGAATAGACTGTAACGCCCGAGGAGCCGCCTCTGGGAACAGGGTACAGACCCAAGCATTGAAAAAGTGTAACGGACCGATCGTCTGAAGACTTCTGGGGAGATGTATCTTGTACAGGTCTCCCAACATCTTGTAAATGAGACACAGAGCCACAGGGCAAAGAGATAGCTTGGTACCCCAAGCCATGAGATAGGCAGGATAAATGGCCTCTGCCCTAATTACGCTCTCATCACCTTGCGGAAGAGCGAAAGAACAGATCCAGTAGACCAGGTACACAACACAGTGGGTGACTGCGTCGACACCAGTAGGGTTTGGGTCTTCCATCTTCCCTCCCCTTGAAGTGGATGATGAGGCGGCCTGGCGTCGAACTCTCTTCTTCCGCTTCTGAGCCACTGGCGCTATCGGGGGAAAGTCTTCATACTTATTCTTCCCATTGAAGAAATATGGGAGCCAGGTGCCCATCTGCACCCTCCGCTTCTCGCCCAACTTTTGAGCTTCCCTCGTGTCGTGCGACGAATGATAGAGGGTGCGGTACGCCTTCATCAGATATCGATAAGCATAACCCGCCAGATACCGACCCTCACCGTCGGTCTGATCCTTCAGCCAGTCAGGCCAGCAGACCTCCTCATACGGCTCTCCATCGATGGGTAGGCCGCTAAGCTGTGAGAGGCTCCATAGATCCAGAGAGGTCTCTCCCTCCGAGGTATAGAAAGTGTTGTACTCGGGGCAAAACACCTCGATCATGCCACAACATAAGCCTCGGGAGATGGGGTAGCGGTACCTTGAAGCATACACGCTGTGGTAGACGCCAGCCCTGGTTAGGATGGGAGCGTAATGATGCAGCACATAATCTGTGAACTCCACCGCTCCAGGTCTAAATGTGTGAGCATCGGTGGCCCTCAGCTCGGCAAACCACCCCACAGATATCTGGTGCTTGAAGCGGATCGCCAGGCAGTCCAGCAGAAAAGATTCTTCTCTATAACCCCATTTCAACGGGGCAAGAAATAAGCCCAAGATCGGCTTCTCCCGGTCCACCCTGCCGGCGGAATCATTCCACCGAGCGGGTACAAATTCAGGGGCCCTGGTTAGCAGCCCACCTTCTGGAGCCAGATCTTGCAGTCCCAGCATGACGCTCTACTTCCTGACCTCTCCGTGAAGATAAATTGGCCTTCCCCACACCACACAGTCTGATAGGCTATCCCTCTCTACTAACAAGGCCTGCTCAGCTTTGCGAACGAGGAACAGATCTCTCTTCCCCTGAAGATTGAAACGCCGAAGGCAGGACATCAGATGTTTGTCCTTGGGGTGATCCCGCCTGACGGCGCCTTCCCGGTCATAATGAAAAGAATCACCTCCGAGGATGAGGAGACGGCCAGTGTCCACAGTATCAGTCTCCGAGTCCGAGGACTCTGCAGCTATAGTGAGCTGATCATGCCCCCGATCAAGGGAATGAACGTTCCCCCACGTCACCACGGCACGGGAGGCAGAAGAAGAAGAGCCAGATGCCATGTTAGCTGCAAAGAAGCACATCAAACAATAAGCAAAAGTTAGAAAATAGTTGATCAAAGGCAGATTTCTTACAAAATTTCGGCAGAGTCTCCCCAGCACGGGAGATTGCCAAGGAAAAGCGGGAACGCGTCCACCAAGGGAACGTTCCCTAAAGGCAGCCATCGGCATTACACCGAGGCCAAAAGGAACACCCGAGGGAAATAGCTCCAAGGGCAAGCCCTACTAGAAGCCTCCCGGGGCCCAAAGAATGGGTTTGAAACCCAAAAGGGCAGCACTCCGCTCACCCCGAAGGAGAAGCCGCCACCGCTCTCGCCCTCACCTCACTCGGCGCCACGGGAAGAAAAAAGGGAGGAGAGAGAAAATTTCTATGCAAATGAAAGGCTTTGATGAAAAAATTAAGGGTGAAATGCTTATATAGGGGGGACCATCCCCTTCTAATCCGGTGCACTATTTAGCGCGCCGGATTAAGATCCTTTAGCCAAAAGGCGCGCCAAAATTGGCCGCGCCGAATTAAGGTTGCGATGAAAAAGGGGCACGCCGGATTAATAGCTAAAGGTCCAGTACGGCGCCGGATTAACATCTCAAAGCTAAGAGCGAGCCGAAGTAACCCCGCGCTGTATTAACATCAAACGGTGTCGGATTAACTTCCGTGCCGAATTAAAGGCCATCCCAGGCCTCCGTCAACTGAAGAGAAGATCATTCGGGGAGAAATTCATCCGTCGGCCCTGCTGCACTCGTGCCTTGCTCGCAACACCCACGTCTGGGGGGCATTTGTTGGCACCCAAAATGTGATAGTCGACGACCAAGCCATAATGACGAATGACGCAGCCCGCTGAAGCACGGAAGCCGATAAAGATCAACATATTGAAGACTTCTCGAGCTGCCAGAGCCTCAAGTCACCCCGAATGAATGCCAAGGACTTCACCTCAGGAGAACAGAGATGAACTCACAACCAACCGGTAGTGCGACCAAGCCTGCCCAATTGTTTGCGACGGGTTTTTTCATCCGACCGTCTTTTCATTTTATTTATTATTTTTTTTATTTGGTCGTATATATGTGTATTATGCACGTATATACGCGTCTTATTTCACGTATCGATCAACCAATTAACTAGCCAGTGATTAACTGATTGATTGACAACGCGGGCGTGCCAGTCACATGAGTGACAATTTTATGATGCGCTCATTCTGACCCATGTCGGGCGGATGTGAGGTTCGATCGGGACCAGCAGTCCGTCATACCATAAAGGTTATGGCGTTAATTACATCCCCCACGAGGAGGGAACACCTTTGATTAATTGCCGAGATAGCGGGCTGTCAAAGCCAGAATGAAAAGAGCTACATGGTGATCATGACGAAGGCATGCATGATGCATTTGTTTATCATACAGGGGATGCATAGTTCATCGAATTATGGACCCTTGGTACGTGGCGGAGGACGTAGGTCTGAAGACCACCATCGCGCATAGCGGAGACTTCCGGTTGAGCATAACCTGACCTTCTGTCAACACCATTTAATATACCCGAGGGTCGATGCAGACATACACGAGGAACCGTGATATGCGAGGTGTAATAACGATGTTATAGCACAAATTCGGCAGCATGCCCCTTCCCTTTGGACTATGCCAAATGGGGATATAGGACATCCATCCACGGAGAGCCGGAATGGAAACCAAAAGAGAGTCGGGCGTAGCCCTGGGTCCGAGAAGGATCCAAATATGACGGGACGGTGTGCACCATTGCGCCGTTCATTAATATTCCCCTCGAAGAACCATTGGAGGACATGCTGTGGCAGAACTCCGAGGGTCAGCGGGGTGACATAAGAAACGTCGTATTCGGTGTGATGTAAGGGTGAAACCCTCCTCATTAATATATCTCTCATAGACCTGGGTGAAGAAACCTAGTCCCCTTGTGAGGTAGCGGGGGTTGTCATGGCAGCTGATAGTGACAAAATATTGAATTCAGGCTACGTTTGGGTTTGGTGAAGTGGGGAAGACATCGGATATTCAGATGACAACCAATGCCGAGGTGAGACGGCACAGCGATGGAGTCGGCGCGAAGGCCAAACGGCACGGCATGCTCCCGGTGCGATGGGAGGATTGGGAGTAATCGGCACGGAAGGAGTTCGGCGCGCCAAGGCAGGGGCATTCGGCGCGCCAGGGCAAGGGCATTCGGCGCCCCCTCCACCCGGCGTGGGTTTGGCGCCGGGAGGCAGTGGCGCCGGGAGGAGATGGCACCGGGGAATTGTGGCGCCGAGAGGCAGTGTTTTGTTGATTTTGCCAAAGTTATTGTGAGGTTTTCCTCACCCAGTGGGATTTTCAGGGTGATGAACGAATAGGAACGGAGGGTGAGGGTGACTCCACTCACGAGGGGGGGTTCCAAGGAGATCACCAGTTATGGGATATATTCCCTGTGATGTCAAGATGCCATGAGATTACACAGCTCGGGCCCTCGCCATATCGGGGGATTAAATACGTGATTTCGATGAAACATCGTGCCATATTATGGAGTAAAGCTTCGGGCAAATTTTGGCAGCATCTCCCCTTATTTTGGGAGTATGCCAAGAGAATATTATGGGCTATCCACTCACGAGTGCTTGAGTAGAAACCTTAAACGAGAGCCGGGCGTAGCCCGTGATTCGAGGGTCTGAAACATATAAGACCTCACCCCCTGTATTGCAATATCCCCAATGCAATCCATCGGAAAGCCTGCAATGGCAGGACTCTGTGGTTTAATGGGCTACAGAATGTAGGGGGAGAATTAACCCCTTTGATATAGCTCCCGTAAGGCCAAAGGGAAGGGCAATGCACACCCACGAGGGGAGGATATAGTGGACGATGTCTGTATGGCTCGCTGTGGTGACGAAGGCATCAGGATGGCCAGACGACGTAAGGGCATCGATGTAGAGAAGAGGGGTGGTTTCGGCACGGAAGCTAGGTAGGCTCGACACGATAGGGAGGTCCAACCGGTGTGGGGAGCTCTCGGCGCGAAACTTGCGCCAGGAGACACCGGCGCCGGGAGGCTTTCAGCAGGGGTTTTAAGGAGGTCTTCGAACAGGGTTTCGGGAGTTGTTCAGAGAGAGGTTTAATCCTGACTGTTTGGATGATCGGAGGGGGAAGGCTTTGGGGGAACACCTTTCCTCTGGGCCTCATCGGGAGCAGAACCACGGACGGAAATCCCTGAACCACGTCCCCCTTTATTTCACATACGAGGAGCCATGAGATAGACTGTCTCAGGCCCTCGAAATGTGACTAGAGGGGGGTGATAGATAATGGTAGCGAAGATGCTTCAGCAAAATTAGAAAACCAAACGATGAAACACGCCTAGTTATCAGTATCCTTAGCGTATAGCGAACTTCAGATGCAGAGACAGAAAGAAGAAGGTAATGAAAGGGCGAAATTCAACCCATTCTCTCATTCTTTAATTCATCCAGATGACTTACACGCATGCTACTTAAGAGAAAGAAATCTGACTCAATAGAGAAAGAAATCTAGGCTTAATCCCTGAAAGAGGGGTTACACTGGCATTTGATGCTATTGAAGCAAAGATGCTAGAAAAGAAAATACAGAGAGAAATATTCAGACAGATAGGGAGGGGAAAGAGAAGGAGCTGCAGCTGTCCGGCACTCCCACCTGGATACCTCTTCGAGCCTCTGCCTCTCTCCCTTTTTCCTTTCTTCAGCTTCTTTCAAGGGCTCTCCAGTTCCCTCCTTCTCTTCGGTGGCTAGGCGCTCCCTTTTCACTCTTCTTTTTTCTTCTTTTCTCTTCGACCCCCCCTTCCTCTCTCTCTCCCTCCTTTTTTCTTCGCCTCTTCTCTTCTTCCTCCTTTTCTTTTTTGTTCGAAGGGCAGGCCTCTTATAGAGGCCAGACCCTCATCCTTTCGGCATGAACTTCCCGGCGCACCGGGATCGTCCTCCCGGCGTGGCCGTCATCGGCGCGTCCCAGCTCATATTTGGGCTTGGCCCATTTTCTTGTCGTTCGGCCCATTCGGTCCAGGATCCACTTGGTGGACTCCTTTCGACAGTGGGGCTCTTGGCATATGTATATTAAGACTCCGTGGGGCTTGTTTGCACCTTGCATTCACAAACACGTGCGAGGCATTGTGCATCCCTTCTTCGGAGAATCAGAGATGTCTGAACATCTGTTTCAGCAGGCAGATGGTTGCCTGAATGTTGGTATAGTTTTATCAGCCTGACTATCTGAATGACAGCAGTACTAGATAGCGACCTAGCCAAAGATGGCTTTAGTCGAACAACATGATAGGGGTAGTGGGTTTCTTCTATTCAGACTCTCAGATCTCCCAGGGATGGTACGTGAGCTGTGCCCTCGACTGATCTTCAGAACTGTGAATCTGCTATGATCTCTTCTGACATATTTTAGGTGTCAACAAATGCCCCCCACCCGTAGGTGGCGTGAGCGAAGCATGAGTGACACGGGACATGCGGGTGTACATCACGTTCACACACTGCGCTTCGTGGTCTTTTCAGGTCTGCTCCTGTGCATTGGCTATTCTTTTGACTCTGAGTCTTCATTCTGCTTTGCGTGACTTCCATGCTTTACAAGCAAATTTGGACGAACACCAGCATTTTTGGCTTGATCTGTTGGTTACATCACCCCTGGTGGGATAATCGGCTCCATGGACGCTCCCGGCACTATCTTCTCGGTGTGGAGGTGGGCTTGGCATGGAGTTCCCAGTGCGACGCTCTTCTCGGCGCGGTGATCTTCTCGGCGCGATGGTGGCGCTTTTGCTTTTCGGCGCGGAGGCCGTCTCGGCACGCCTTTTGGCGCATCCGGTCGTCGACGCGACCTCCCTCTCGGCGCGCCTTTTGGCGGGGCCGATATAGGTGCCGAGAGGGGGAGGGAGAAGCTCATTTCTCCTTGAGCTTTCTCCCTCTTCCTCCCCTTTCTCCTTCTGTCGCCTCGGAGCAGCCGGCGTGGAATCCTTCCCTTCGGGGAATTTTTGTTCGGGACTCCGTCCCTTTTCATTTCGGAGTCACCCCCTCCTGGTGGGTGTTCTCCCATTTGACTTCTGGGCATGCTCCGGATAAGGGGAGATGCTGTCAAAATTTTCTTCTGAAAATCTCTTTTTCTAATAATTTTTTCCTTATATCACCTTCTTATTCTTTTTTCTTGGTTTTATGTCTGGAGCTCGCTGGAAATGGCTTCTTCTTCTAGCCGCGTTGTCTCCGGCACTGCTGATGTTGACTCTTCTCCTCAAGGCAGGGCTTCTGGTCCCGTTGTGACTTGGAGGAATGTTGGACAGCTGGACCGGGGACTTGGGAGGATTGCCATAGTCGATGAATCCTCTGGCTCCGAAACAGATACAGTATCCACCTCTCGCATTGTGACTGTCGAGGGAGGACTGGACTTCAATCGCGATGACCACTACCGTGCGGACTTCCCGAAGGATCGTCACCTCGCGCCCTTCATTTGTACCTTCAACGTCTCTGGGAAGAGGGACGTCATGCTGGCTCGGATGGTGGAGCGAGCCATGTTGCTAGACCGGGACAGCTTAAAAGGTTCTGTGTATCGTAGCGATACCATCTACCTTCCGGGGGAGCGGCGCAAGTGGGACGTCGTCTTAGGGGTAACAAAGCTGGAGGCGGAGCTAAAGATGCTAACACGGGCCCCGGAGTTCAAACCAGCCAGGTGGGACAACACCATAGGTCGGGTTAACAGGGAGAAACCCGGTTACAGTTTATTCTTGGTGCCCATCAAGTGGGGCTACAGAGAGGAACCGTTTGTGCTAAACTGCTTGGCTGTTCAGTTCAAATTTCAATTGGCAGCTGGGTGGTTTGCAGACACGAAGGTGATAGATGCTCATCTCTTTCGTGTAGGGGCAGTGGAATTCACAGAATATGTTCTGAAAGAGTATGCACCGCTGCTGGTCAGGGCCGGGGTGTACCACAGTGTGTATGCATCCCGCTTCAGGTATCCCATTTCAAAGGGGCTATGCTGCGGCATGTTCGAAGTATTTTGCCCGCAGTTCAACACTTTCTATACAGCAGAAGGTGAGACTTCTCTGGATCTTTGGAGCCTATCACAGTTATCGGGCCTGCCGATTAACGGAGAGCCCTATGAGGAGGTCTGCATTCATGACTTCATCAAGGATGAAACAGACGGCGAAGGTGAATATTACTTCGGCTATTCATACCGGTACTTGATGAAGGCATACCGCTCCCTCTGCCTGACGCTGAATAGGGGATCCTCAAAGGGATACCAGCCCCGGGAGAAGAGCAGTAAACTGAGAGTCCGAGCTGGACATTGGATTCAGTATTTCTTCGGGGGCCCTTTGAAGTACATCGAGTTCCCTCACATAGCTCCTGTTGCGGGTAAACCCAGCAGGCCACCTAAGTTCAAGTCAGAGCTGCCTGCTTCTCTTCGGGGGATAAGCCGCGGGGGGCCGAATCCGATGGGGGTGGATCCCCTTACTCATTGTGCTACCTACCTTACGTTCTGGATGTGTACTTTTGCCCTCTCGCAGGGGGATGAGACAGTTATTCGACCGGAGGCAATATACCCGGCTTGTAAGATGGCTTGGGGCATACGGCTTGCAATATGTCCAGCCACACTATGCCTGATTTACAAATCCATTGGAGATATTCATAGGCATCGGATCCCCCGCTGTTCCGGAACGGTGGGGCCGTTTCATTTTTTTAATGCCTGGGTGTGCAACTTATTTCCGGAGCTAGCTCCCCAGACTTTGCAGATAATGACATTGTATCCCAGAATGCTGGAGTTTGCAAGTGCTGAACCGGGTCCAGTGTCCCAGCAACTCTTCTCCATCCGTGGCCGACTAGCAAGGGTTCCAACGGATTCAGCGGGGACTATTCACTTTTGGAATCTGGCTGCACATTCATCTCCATTAGTGAACCGTCAGCGTGAGTGTAAGCTCGAGGCAGTGGAGACTTTCACACACTTCATTTCGGGCAACACTGTGACCCGACCAGTCTTGGAGCCTGAACTCATTGACTGGGCTTTATCAATTCACCCCAGTGTTTTAGTATTCAGAAAGGGGGGCGCAGTTTATTTAGAACCCTACTATCCCTTCAGGTTCGGTCGGAATTTCGGCTACGATCAGCATATTCCACCTTCGGTCGCCCTGTTCCCTTTAGACAGCAGGTCAAAGCATGGCTCAACCGTTGTGGCCGAAGGTCGCTCCTGGTGGGACTATTTTCACCGCCGGGACGCCAATACTTTTAGAGTGCCGATGCCGAACCGAGTCCCCCGGGTCACTCCAGAGTATGTAAAATGGTAGAATGCTCGCACGAGCTTCTACCGCAATGCTCTGATGACATGCTGGGCTGTGGCTGAGCACACCTTTCTGAGTCAGCAGCCTAGGCCCGTTTTTGACATTGACGAAGCCCATCTGAAGAGGTTATTTTCCCACCACCCGAAGGAGGCAGAGACATACATAGTGAGCAGAAAAGCCATCAAGGAGGGAGCGGCTGAACCACTGATACTCGTGCTTGCTGACATAAGTGAAGATGCTTTTACGTAGAATTTAGAACACCTGTGCCAGATTGGTGGTTCCCGCCTGGAGCTTCAGCAGTATCCGTTCCCTATCGAGGAGCCGCTCTCCAAAGCAGTTTCATGGAAGTGCGAGGTGGATCGCTTTTGCCCGTGTCGGGCATTTGTTAATAGAGAGGACAGAACCCCGACATACTATCAGCATACATCTTGGCTGTTCGTCCAGATGAGCATCCACGGACTGACCCTTGAGAGTTCCGCAGCTAGTGTTCTGGACAAGCCTCTATTCGTATCTTTTCATTATGCCGATGTCTGGGGCTTTGACCACCTCGGCTTGTATCATTGTATAGCTTCCCACGGACATGCGGACCTGGCCGACCTGATTGACAAGTGCAAAAAGATCGGCGATGTCTGCTGGCTTGTTCAGGAGGCTGCCTCCCGCAGTAAGGAGGTGGGTTATCAGTATTGGCCACTCTCATCTTTTTACAAGGGCCGGGCAGGTAAGTGCTCTTCCGTTTCCATGTAGATCAGTTTGTTGCTCAGCTCCTTCATAATGGCATGTGCTTCATTTGACAGACCATCTGGACATCAAGCAGCAGGGGCTTTATAGAAAAATCATCTCCCAGGCACAGAAGCCGGAATATTTTGAGGTCCCTGCACCAGTGCCGACTACTACTCCACTGCCGCCTGGCAAAAAGAGAGCAGCTTCTGCAATGAAAGTTGCAATAGGCCGAGCGAGGAAAGCTCGGAAAACTTCTTCCAAGCGGCCTTCGACTGACGCGACTGAGACTCCCCTGCCCGAGGTGCCATCATTTGAACAGTTTGCCGTTCGGAAATAAGCCACTCAGCAAGTAGCTGAAGGTGACATCATTTTCCCTGTACGGTATAAAGGAATGCTCTTTTCATGGCATTTTCATTCTTCTGACGTCTTCTTTGTATAGCTTCAGCTCAAGGAGCGGCTGACACCACATGTGCTGAGGAAGCCGCCATAGAGGCCGGAGAGATAGGGCCTTCCATCATAGCCCCGGTAGGGGTGACTGAGACAGCTGGAGCTGCAGGGGAGAGTCTCCCCGCTGTTGAGGAGGATGTCAGACTTCCTTCTCCTACACCTGCCAGCGAGGCTGAGGGTGAGCTGCACAATTGTGGTTCTTTAGGTTCCCCTTTTTATTGAGCTTTCCATCCTGCCTTACGCACTTGTTTTATTGTGATGGCAGGAGTGGTCAGCACGGCGGTTAAGGCGCCTGTTGTGGAAGTTCCTTCACATCCCGCGGGACATAAGACTGTGTTGAAGAAGGGTGCTATCCCATTGCGGCGCGTGCTCACCCGCTCAGTGTCCCGTCAGGCGACGGAGGAGGCGGGCCAACCCGAGATCAGCATAGATATTTCTTCGAGTAGCTCTGCCACCCCTTCTGATGAAGAGACTGACCATCATTCTTCAGAAGGTGATGAACAAGTGTCTGTAGTAGACAACAAAGGGGCAACGGCTCCCTTCACACTGCCAAGCGATGCTTTGATTTTCAGTCCTCCGAGGCTGCCGAGGGCACCATCCGAGGGAGTGTTACAGGAGGAATTTGCTGGATTGGACGTGGAGGTGGAGATAACCCCTCCTTTTGCTGCTTCGTCTATAGGGTTGGAATCTTCTATTTAGGGGCTTGAAGAGATGGATGCCGTCATCATTGTAAACTCTATTCGCCCCTTTACAGAGCCGCATATCCCCCTCTTTTTTTTGCCACCTTGGTGTTTACATGAATTATCATTCCAGGAACCCGAAGCCGCTATTCATTCCCCGGCATCGACTTCTAGTACTGCTGTGGTCTCATCAGAGGCCTCGGATCTGCTACCGCTGGCCACCGCATCCCCTTCAGGGACAATCACCCTACTCCGCCCCGTGCCGGTGAGGATACATGCGGCTGTTAGGGGATTACCCTCGGAGCCGAGCCAGTCGGGGGAGAGTCTCGCCCTGGCGTCGATGACAGAGTTGAGGGCTGAGGCTGACCCATAGAGGGGGTCTGCTTTTATACCGGCGGCCATAATGACGATCGCGCCTGATTCTGTAATTCCATTTGTGCCGGAGCCAGAGTCAGAACCTCCGTCCCTCCTAGGCTTCGTTGAAGGAAGCCCTAACAGGAGTCTGATGGAGCAGGAACATGTTGCTGTGGTATCTGCTTCTTCGGCTTTAACGGCCATTCCATCTTCCTCTTCCGAGTCGGACACCGGCTTATGGGCCGCCATAGATAGGGAAGTGACCTTCGAGGTGTCTCCGGCGGCTTCCCTGGGCATTACCTCATCGGAGGAATTTTTCTGGCAGCATCTAGAGATGCTGCGTCAGGTTGTGGAATCTCAACCAGCGCTGTCTTACTCCCAGTTGAAGGAAGTGGCTGCGCGACTGACGATCGGGCTGCAGGCGCTGGGCTGCCCTCTAGATATCTGGACCCAGCGGGTGCTTTTCTTGTTGAAGTTTGTGAATCGCCGGGACTTTCTCGAGAAGATGATGGGCGACCGGCTGGCGGCCCTCAAACTGCAGAGAGTTGACTGTCAGGCAGAGCTGACATCTCTGATCTTTGATCTTTAGGAGAGCAGGGCTCAGGTTGAAGCTTCCGTAACCCAGGCGCACGTTCTACGTAGCCGACGGGAAGAACTCCACGCTGAATTGGCTACTATAGAATCCGAGATACCGCGGCTAGAGGCTGCGGAAGTCCAAGGCATCGAAAGAACTTCTTTGCTGGAGGGCCGAGTCGCGTCTCTGGAGACTGAGGTGACTCGGGTTCAAGAAGAGGAAGCGCGGCTCCATGAATTGGGGGCGGCTCCTCATGTTGGGCTTATTGACTTTGCTGATATCTTCAGGCGGTCTTAGCTGATCCGCCTTTGTAATATGTCCCCTCAGAAGGGCTCCTTTTGTATTCACTTCCTCTTTTTGTAATGAAGATAGAAGTTTCCTTCACTATATAATTTTTTGTGTTCACATCCACACTCGCATTTTGTTGTGTCTTGTGGCAATTCTGGCGACCTGCTTGGAAGTACCTCCATGTCCGTGTCGCAGGAGAGCGTCCACCCTCTCAAGGAAAGGATGGGGGCCTCGCTCCACCGCGGGACGGGGTTCCAAGGGTTGTCAGGTTGGCGCAGACGTAGGTCTTGCTGACAAGAGGCGTCGAAACCGTGAATGCTGGCTGCTCATGGTAATTCCATTATGGACCCTGATTGGGGGAGATGTTGACCGACCTTGTCGATGGTGACACGGGTCGAAAAAGGTAGACGGTCTTGCCGATGGTGACAAGAACCGGGAGGGTAGCGACCGATCTTGCCGATGGTGACAAGGGTCGAAAAGGTAGACGGTTTTGCCAATGATGACAAAAACCGGAAGGGGTAGCGACCGATCTTGCCGATGGTGACAAGGGTCGAAAGGGTAGACGGTCTTGCCGATGGTGACAGAAATTGGGTAAGGGTAGCGACCGATTTGGCCGATGGTGACAAGAACCGGGAGGGTAGCGACCGATCTTGCCGATGGTGACAAGGGTCGAAAAGGTAGAAGGTCTTGCCGATGATGACAAAAACCGGAAGGGTAGCTACCGATCTTGCCGATGGTGACAAGGGTCGAAAAGGGTAGACGGTATTACCGATGGTGACAAAAATCGAAAAGGGTAGCGACCGATCTTGCCGATGGTGACAGGGTCGAAAATGGTAGACGGTATTGCCGATGGTGACAAAAACCGAAAAGGGTAGCGATCGATCTTGCCGATGGTGACAAGGGTCGAAAAGGGTAGACGGTATTGTCGATGGTGACAAAAATCGGAAAGGGTAGCGACCGATCTTGCCGATGGTGAAAAGGGTCGAAAAGGGTAGACGGTATTGCCGATGGTGACAAAAACCGAAAAGGGTAATGACCGATCTTGCCGATGGTGACAAGGGTCGAAAAGGGTAGACAATAGATGTATGTAAGTGGGATATCGGATGAAGACCCTCGCCCCGACCTCGTAAATGGCCTTCTGGACGGAGGATGGTTCATCACTATTCATCATTCATGATCATTTTTTATTCATATTACTGACCCAAACGCCCTTTCGGGTTTTCGCCGAAGCCAACCCCCTCTTGCTTTTGCCCGCGCGCCCTTTCGGGTTTTCACGCGGCGGGGTACCCGATTTTACCTGCGACGCCCTTTCGGGTTTTCGCCACAGCTGGGTTATAGCCATTTTTGCACTTGTCCTGATCATAGGAGCAAGTCTGGCGGGGTATCTCTATTTTTAACCCCATTTTTCTTTCTTTCTTTTTTTGATTCGGGATGAGGAAAAACTAGACCGCGAAGATATTGACTGGCCTTGTCAATGATGACAAGGATCGAATCCTGTTTCGATTCGTCGACACTGGTTAGACGTCGAAGCAAAGGACATGGTCTATTAACGAGGATGTAAGATCCGTGTCAAGGGTAAAGATCGACCGATCTCGCCGACGATGACGAAGATCGAAAGTGGGTTTATTAGCAAGGATGGGATTGTTAACAGGGACGTAAGGCCCAAGTTGAGGGTAGAGATCAGCCGATTTCGTCGAGGACGACGAGGGTCGAAAAGGGTTTGTTCGTCGGCATATGTTACTGCCGAAACAAGGATGGGGTTGTCAACAGGGACGTAAGGTCCGAGTTGAGGGTAGAGATCGACCGATCTCGCCGATGATGACGAGAGTCAAAAAGGGTGTGTTCGTCGGCATATGTTACTACCGAAACAAGGATGGGGTTGTCAACAGGGACGTAAGGTCCGAGTTGAGGGTAGAGATCGACCGATCTCGCCGATGATGACAAGGGTCGAAAAGAGTGTGTTAAAGGATTTCCGGCGGGACTTTGATGATTGTCCCTTTCGGAGCTTTATTGGGTGGAGAATAGGAGAGGCATTTGGAAATTACCACTTTACTGACTCAAGCGCCCTTTCGGGTTTTCGCCGAAGCCAGCCCCCTCTTGCTTTTGCCCACGCGCCCTTTCGGGTTTTCACCTAGCGGGGTACCCGATTTTGCCTGCGACGCCCTTTCGGGTTTTCGCCACAGCTGGGTTACGGCCATTTTTGCACTTGTCCTGGCATAGGAGCAAGTCTGGCGGGGTATCTCTATTTTTAACCCCATTTCTTTTTCTTTTTTTTGTTGTATTTGTGTAGGGTGGCAGGTCGAAGTGCGACGTTCAACCCTTGGTTGACAGTAGATGGCTATCGGCTGGAGCAGCAGACCTTGCGCTGGGCAGAACAGATCATTCGTTAGCAAGGGCTGAATGCCAACGCAAAGGAGTGACCTCTCGCCGATTCGGGCGTAAGGTCGGTAATGGCAACATCGTGGTGTATTCTTTCGGGAGCTTGGTCAAGGCGAAGTGCCACTAGATCGAGGAAATGGTAGTTCGGTTAAGGCGGGATGCCATTAACTAAGGGAAGGTAGCTCGATCAGGGCGGAATGCCACTGGATCAAGGGAAGGTAGCTTGGTTAGGGTGAAATGCCATTAACCAAGGGGAGGTAGCTCGATCAGGGCGGAATGCCACCGGACCAAGGGGAGGTAGCTTGGTTGGGGCAGAATGCCATTAACCAAGGAAAGGGTAGCTCGGTTAGGGCAGAATGCCGCTGACCGAGTAGAAAGTAGCTCGATTAGGGCGGAGTGCCACTAAACCAAGAAAAAGGTAGCTCGATTAGGGCGGAATGCCGCTGACCGAGGAGAGGGTAGCTTGATTAGGGTGGAATGCCGCTAACCAAGGAGAGGTAGCTTGGTTGGGGCGGAATGTCATTAACCAAGGAAAGGTAGCTCGATCAGGGCGGAATGCCACCGGACCAAGGGGAGGTAGCTTGGTTGGGGCGGAATGCCATTAACCAAGGAAAGGGTAGCTCGGTTAGGGCAAATGCCGCCGATCGAGGAGAAAGTAGCTTGATTCGGGCGGAGTGCCACTAAACCAAGAAAAAGGTAGCTCGATTAGGGCGGAATGCCGCTGACCGAAGAGAGGGTAGCTTGATTAGGGCGGAATGCCGCTAACCAAGGAGAGGTAGCTTGGTTGGGGCGGAATGCCATTAACCAAGGAAAGGTAGCTCGATCAGGGCGGAATGCCACCGGACCAAGGGGAGGTAGCTTGGTTGGGGCGGAATGCCATTAACCAAGGAAAGGGTAGCTCGGTTAGGGCAGAATGCCGCTGACCAAGGAGAAAGTAGCTTGATTAGGGTGGAGTGCCACTAAACCAAGAAAAAGGTAGCTCGATTAGGGCGGAATGCCGCTGACCGAGGAGAGGGTAGCTTGATTAGGGCGGAATGTCGCTAACCAAGGAGAGGTAGCTTGGTTAGGGCGGAATGCCATTAACCAAGGAAAGGGTAGCTTGGTTAGAGCAGAATGCCGCTGACCGAGGAGAAAGTAGCTCGATTAGGGTGGAGAGCCACTAAACCAAGAAAAAGGTAGATCGATTAGGGCGGAATGCCGTTGACCGAGGAGAGGGTAGCTTGATTAGGGCGGAATGCCGCTAACCAAGGAGAGGTAGCTTGGTTAGGGCGGAATGCCATTAACCAAGGAAAGGTAGCTTGGTTAGGGTGAAATGCCATTAACCAAGGGGAGGTAGCTCGATCAGGGCGGAATGCCGCTAACCAAGGAGAGGTAGCTTGGTTAGGGAGAAATGCCATTAACCAAGGGGAGGTAGCTTGGTTGGGGTGGAATGCCACCGGACCAAGGGGAGGTAGCTTGGTTGGGGCGGAATGCCATTAACCAAGGAAAGGGTAGTTCGGTTAGGGCAGAATGCCGCTGACCGAGGAGAAAGTAGCTTGATTAGGGCTGAGTGCCACTAAACCAAGAAAAATGTAGCTCGATTAGGGCCGAATGCCGCTGACCGAGGAGAGGGTAGCTTGATTAGGGCGGAATGCCGCTAACCAAGGAGAGGTAGCTTGGTTAGGGCGGAATGCCATTAACCAAGGAAAGGGTAGCTCGGTTAGGGCAGAATGTCGCTGGCCAAGGAGAAAGTAGCTCGATTAGGGCGGAGTACCACTAAACCAAGAAAAACGTAGCTCGATTAGGGCGGAATGCCACTGACCGAGGAGAGGGTAGCTTGATTAGGGCGGAATGCCGCTAACTAAGGAGAGGTAGCTTGGTTAGGGCGGAATGTCATTAACCAAGGAAAGGGTAGCTCGGTTAGGGCAGCATGCTGTTGATCGAGGAGAAAGTAGCTCGATTAGGGCGGAGTGCCACTAAACCAAGAAAAATGTATTCCGACCGATCACTCGGGGAATGCTGGCTGCGCTGCATGATACAACTTAATACGCTTTCTGTTGAGGGGAGACAACTGAATGACTCATTTGTGGTCTACAAGGACGTAGGCACCCCCTTCATATACTGGGCGGACGATATACGGCCCGACCCAGTTTTCGACCAGCTTCCCTTTAGGGTTGGAGGCCATCACTTCTTTTCTTTTGACCATTACCAGGTCTCCTTTCTTGAATTCTCGACCCTTGACTAGCTTGTCAAAAGCACGGGCCATGCGAGCTTGGTAAAGCTGGATGTTTTGCTGCGCCCGGAGGCGTTTTCCTTCGAGCTCAATGAGCTCTTCCAATCTTCTTTCTGCATTGGTCTGCTCACCCTTGACTAGTCCGTGCTGGATGGCAACTCGCAATGAAGGAACCTCAAGTTCAATTGGCACCACAGCTTCTGACCCGTAGACAAGGGAGAAGGGGGAACAGCCAGTTGGGGTCCTGTAGACAGTACGATAGGCCCAAAGTGCTTCGTACATCCTTTCTTCTCAATCTTTTTTATTAGACTTGACAGTCTTTGCCAGCAACGTGCATAGTGTCTTGTTAAAGGCTTCTGCGAGTCCGTTGGCTTGAGGGTTGTAGGGGGAAGATGTCCTCCAGTCGATTTTGTATTTGTCGGCCAGCCGATAAACCTTCTGGTTCCTAAAGTGACTGCCATTATCAGAGATGATTCGGCTGGGGATTCCGAACAGGAATATTTCATTTTGCCGGAAGAATCTTGCAACTAGCTCTCCCGTCACATCTCTTAGTGCTACTGCTTCTGCCCATCTGGAGAAGTAGTCTGGAGCTGCTAAGATGTAATTGCACCCTGATGAAGATGCTGGCAGCGGCCCTACCACGTCCGTGCCCCACTGAGCAAATGGTCAGCTCGGTAGGGTGGGATGCAGTGGCACTGGAGGTCTCCTTGCCACATTAGCATGTTCTTGACACTTCTGACAATCCTTGGCAAACCTGCAGCAATCGTCAAATATAGTGGGCCAATAGTAACCCAGTTTCTTTATCTCAATTTTCATTTTCGGGCCAGCTTGGTGTGCTCTAGCTGATCCTGCATGGACCTCCTGCATCACCTGTCCTGCTTCTGCTGAAGACAAGCAACGGAGTAGGACTTTCCTTCGGGCATCTGCCATAATTCGGAACAAGGTCCCGCTTCTCATCTCGTAAGAATCCTTGATCCTTAGGAGCTTCATTCTCTGTTCCTTTTCTTTTGGAAGTTACTGGTGCTGAAACCAACGCAGGAGATGCTCTCGCCAATCGGGCTGCTGAACCCCTTCGATGACTGCTGCTTCCATCTCTTGTTCGTCGGTCAGGACCTCTGTCACGCTGGGGACCTGTCGGCGGTTGATCACTGTTATATTCAGGCATGTGTCTGGCGGGACCGCCAATGAACTGGCCAGCTTAGCGAGGGCATCCGTCTGAGCGTTCTGGCCTCGATTGATGTGCTTAATGCTGATGAAGTAAAATTTTGACATCAGGCGAGTTGCCAACTGGTGATAGGGGAGGAGCTCTTGCTTTCGTACATCGAACTCTCCTTCCAGCTGTTTTATAACTAGCATGGAGTCTCCGAATGCTTCCAGCATCTGAATTCCCATGGACAGAGCAATTTGCAACCCGATTATCAGGGCTTCATATTCCGCTTCATTGTTTGTGCATTGCTTGTTTATGGAACAGGATGTATGCACCACTTCTCCTTCTGGGGATTTCAGGACTACGCCTGCTCCTGCTCTGACCCTGGCTGACCCGGTGGCAGAGGTGTCAATTTTGGAAGCGCCATCAAAGTATAGTTGCCATAAGGAGGGTTGTACTTGCACGGCTTCTAAAGTTTCATCTTCAGGAAGCTCCGGCACCAACGGGCAATCCCCGGGCACTGGGTGCTCAGCAAAGAAGTCTGCAATAGCTTGGCCCTTGACGGCCTTGCGCGGCATGTAGGATATATTGAACTCCATAAGGATTATCGCCCATTTACCCAGGCGCCCTTTGAGTGTCGGTTGAGACATAATGTACTTCAGGGGATCCTCTTTGGATACCAAGCTGATTTCATGCGACAACATATAGTGTCGGAGCTTTTTAACTGCGAAGACCAGCGCCAGACAGATCTTCTCAATATAAGTATATTTCTCTTCAGTTCTGACTAGTCTCCGACTGAGGTAATAGAGGGCTTGTTCTTTCCCTTCTTCATTATTCTGGGCCAGCATTGCCCCCAGAGAATTATGTGTAGCCGCTATATACAGTATCAATGATCATCCTTTCACCAGTGCGCCCAACACTGGAGGAGTTTTCAGGTAGTCTTTTAGCTTGTCGAAGACTGCCTGGCAATCTTCATCCCAATAAAAGAGGACATCTTTCATCATCAACTTGTGAAAAGGCTGGCACCGCCCTGACAAATTAGAAATGAAACGCCGGATATAAGCCAAACGGCCCTATAGTAATCTCAGCTCGGAGATGTTCCTTGGCGGAGGTAACCCCTGAATCGCCTTGATTTTTGCGGGGTCTATCTCGATTCCCCGATATCAGACGATGAAGCCCAAGAATTTTACGCTCGACACTCCGAACGCGCATTTCATAGGATTCATTTTTATCTCATGCTGCCTCAACCTCTGAAAAACAATCCGGAGGTCTTGCAGATGATCTTCTTTTCTTTTGGCTTTGACCACCAGGTCATCTATGTAGCACTCGACCTTGTGGTAGAGCAGTTCATCAAAAATTTTGGTCATTGCGCGCTGATAGGTTGTGCCAGCATTCTTTAATCCGAACGGCATTCTCTTGTAATGATAAATGCCTTTAGGAGTTCGGAAAGCAGTATGGACTCGGTCATGCTCCGCAATCCAAATCTGATTGTAGCCGGAAGACCCGTCCATGAATGATAGGGCCTCGTGGCCGGTTGTAGCATCAATCATGACCTCGGTTATCGACACCGGGAAGTCATCTTTGGGGCAGGCTTTATTTAGATCCCGGAAGTCGACACATATCCGGATCTGTCCATTCTTCTTCTTCACGGGGATGATATTTGCCAGCCATGTAGTGTACTGGTTTTCTTCAACAAATCCCACGTCAATGAGCTTGTCGACTTCAGCACAAATTTGGGTGATGAGCTCTGGCCTCATGCGCCGCGGTGGTTGCTTTACCGGCTCGGCTTCAGGGTTGATTGCCAGCTCATGTTGTGAGACAGCGGGGCTTAGACCTGGCATCTCTTTGTAAGTCCAGGCGAAGCAATCCCGGTATTCTAGCAGTAGTTGAATGTACAGCTCCCGTTCTTCTGAGGATAGTTGGGCACTGAGAAAGGTAGGCCTAGGGTCCTTTTCATTTCCCAGGTTGACTTCTATCAGTTCATCGACTGTGGCTTGGCCTCCGTCTTCTATCTCCGGAGGTGCCGGTTGGAGGTCAACGAAGTCTGGAACGCCATCTTGAGGGTTGAGCACTTCGACTTCCTCGTCAAACACCGCCAGAGCTTCTTAAGGTTTCTTGATCTCTTGTGCCGGCGGCTGAGTGGATTGTTCTATTCGCAGATCCATTGCCGTCGCAGCTTCCAAGGATGAGGGAGCAGCCTTGGTGTTTGCATATGAGATTGCAGCCATGACGGGCTGGTAACTGTTCACTGCTAGGCCCGGACAACATGCTGATTTTGCAGCAGAAGTTGAGGATGTTTCGCCTTCTGGGACAGTTGTATCTTCCGCGGAAGTGGCTTTTTCTTTCATGGTAGCTGGCTCCCCTTGATTGGAGTTGACCAAGGCTTCCCTGATGGGCAGAAAGGGTGTTGAAGTTGTCATCAGTAGGACCTCTATGGGGGGAGAGACTCCTGCTCCTTGACTGTCTTCGGCTTCGCTGCTGCTAGCCGTGTCAAATTCAGCTTGAAGGGCCGCTTCTTCAGGATGAACCTGCTCCCAGCATCGGCAAGGGGCTGAGGATTCTGCTTCTTGATTCCCGGACCGAGCCAGTTCAGAATATTCGGCTTCCACCTGATACTCATCAAAGGTTGCCCTAAAAGGGCCATCTTCAGTAGGATAGAAGGCGGAGATAGTATCCACCTCGTACCGCCCACTGTATTAATATTCTTCCAGGGTGAAGCCCAACCCCGGATGTTGAGAGGCACGTCTCATTTCCTTATCCAGATTTGCAGGATGCCACATCTTCTGGAAAGCTTCTTTGCACTTTTGAGACTGATCGGGAGGGATGTGTTCCTTTTGAAACATCTTAGCCATCCGATTAGTTGTAAATGCCAGGCCTTGAATAGGAACCCGCGGGTTGCCTAGATCTTCAGGGAGGCTACAATCTGTATCTTCCCGATTGGGATGCTCCTCAGCTGTATAGAACAAGCTGGTGGGCCCATCTTCCTGTGTCACCTCCCAAGCTTTGAACGGTTCGACAGTGGGGTCGTTGAGGCTGGAGACTGGCTTGGTGAGGCCGGCCGGGACTCTGATGCGGTCGTGCTGTCGATCGACCTGCACTTCCTTAGCTTTGGGGTATAATGCTGGGGGTGTTACCCTGCCGACATCTCCAGAGGCTGTGATGTGGGAGACCACCTTCGGCTTGACATATCCGCGCGACGGTGGTGGATACCAACCGTCACCCGATTTATTCTTCGAGGCCCCTACGGGGGCTTCTGCTTCAGAAACCTTCCGGGGAGACCCCGTATATAGGTTGGCGTCCGCCAAATGACATTCAAACACCTCGAATGGGTGGATATCAACAAATATCCTCTCCTCCTTCCCCTGGAGGCTGTATTTGATGCACTGGTGGAGCGTGGAGGGCACCACCATATTTTCATGCAGCCATGGACGGTCGAGCAGTGCTTTGTAAGAGGTGTGAGAGTCAATGACATGAAACTGCACCGTTGTAGTGAAATCTGCTAGGGTCAGCGTGAACTCTGCCACTCTCATAGATACTTCACATTTTTGGTTGAAGCCAGCGATACGCATATCCCTGACTTTCTCGAGATGCACATTAAAGTAGTACCTCTCGTATATTCTGTATGGAAGGATGTTGACTGCTGCACCAGGATCGACCAGAATCCGATTCAGTTCTCTTCCATTCAGATGCCCTTTCATAAATAGCGGCCTATTGTGGCTGGCAGTAGGTAGTAGCATGTCTTCTGGAGAGAAGGTCATACTGGCTTCTAGTATAGCCTCAGCTATGCAAGCTTCAAAATGAGCAGGCGTCTGCAGAGCAGTGATGATCGCCTGTCGAGTTTCTTCACTCAAAGAGAGAATTTCCCAGATTGTAAATCGAGCGGGGAGCTTTTTGAGCAGCTTCATTATTCGACTCCCAGCTCGGACACTGGAGAGCTTGATTTGTGGGCCCAGACGGACCTGCTTTATCTTCCTCGGACTCGGCATCCTCTTGGCTGGAGCCGGCTGTCGGGTCTTCTTTATTAGTTACCGTAGGGCAAGCTCCAGTTGCATTCGCATCCTCAGTAGATTGCGCTGGCTGCGGGTGAATGGCCCCAGGTGTAGGGTTAGCCTCTTGACAGGGCTGCTTCCCTTTTGACATCTTCATAAATTCAAGGAATGAAGGGGCTATCTTGCCCCCACTCTTGTTGTATAGGCCTGACGGAGGAGGGATCTGGACTCCCTTAACTTCCGACGGAGGTGTCTTGTAGGGTTGCTCCCCTCTGAACATGATGTTGTGATTGGGTGGTGGCTGGCGCCCCCATTTTCGGCCTGACCGAGTGGCATGTGCAGCAGTTGCGGCCTCGGCCTTGCCTCCCCCAGCATGGGGTGCGAAGCAAATTTCTTCTTCTTCCTCTTCTCCGGGTAGGTTGAAGAGTGCTGATAGGGTATTGCAGGAGAGAACTTGTGCTTTATTGGCTCCAACGGCCTTTCTTTTCTTCTTCTTTTGCTTTTTCTTCTTTTTGGTTTCTGCGGGTGCCTGCCCCCAGAACAGGCTGCCCTCTTCAGGGGGTGCTGCTTGAGCTTCCTCCACCTATTTGAGTGAGAGTTGTTCCAGTTCTTTCCATGGAACGTGGTCCCGTACCAGCAAAGGTTTCAATTCGGGCTGCACATATTCATCTAGCCCTTCAATCAGGTGCTGCAGTCGAAGGACTCCAGGATTGGTTTCCTTGATTACTGGCAGCGGAGTTTGTCTCCTCCTGTTAGGTGCATGTATTCTGACAGTCGTAGGTGGAGTGACCCACACGGGTGCTACCACTGGCGGAGCAGGCCGGGGTATAATGCCACGGACATGTGCCCCCCCTTTTGGGCGGGGTGCCCTCTTCTTCTTGTGCTTCTCAGGGATCTGCTGCCACCCCTGCTGTTCTTTCACGGGCTCCAGGAAATGGATTTTGTAGGTGCTCCGTGTGCTTGCTTCAGAGATCTCTTCAGGTAATGCCTGGTAGAGGGATACCATGTTGACTGTTGCTCTCCTGAAAGGGGCTTCATGTGACTGAGGAGGGTCTACTTTGTACTCTCCCAGCTCTATCTCATTCTTCTTTACCATTCCTTCAATGACGTCTTTGAAAACATAACAGTCTTCGATTGGATGTCCCAACATCTGGTGGTAGGGGCAGAATCTCGGACTGTCTTTTCTTTTCAGGTCCTCCGGTCTCCTTGGTTCAGGCAGAGTGACCATGCTGTATTCTGTTACCCAGTCGAATAGGACTCGGGTCTTGTCTTTTGGAAAGGAATAAACTTTCTTCATTTTGTCCCTCAGCGAAGGACCTTCTTTATCATCTGGAGCTTTTGCAGGTTGCGGGGGAGCCGCTTTCTTGCCTTTCTCCTTCTGTTGTTCGAACGCCTTGATATCAAGCGCATTCGCTTCTTTAGGTGTGGGGCACCGCTCCGCAGCCTTGCCTTTCTGGGCTGTGCTGGCAGTTGACACCGGGACAGGCTTGGCTAGAAAATCCTCCACCTCGGCCACCACATTATTCAGCCGGTCGAACGACCGTATTTCCATACCAATCATCTTTTCCAGGACCTCCCTCCTGAGATTTTGTTTACATATTTGCACAGCGTCCTCCTGATGCGGGGGCCGCTTGCACCTCATTCCGAGGTTCCTCCACCTCTTGATGTAATCAAGGGCTGTCTCATCTGCCCTTTGTTTTATTGAGTAGAGTTCGGCCACTGTGACCTCCCTCTCTGTGACATGGAATCTTTCTCTGAATTTTCTCTGCATATCCGACCAATCATTGATTGACCTGGCCGAGAGGCTGGATTACCATTCAAATGCGAGCCCCGTCAACGAAGACCCGAAGAACTTCAGCAGATATGACTCGTCGGCGGCCAGATCACCCATAACGGTCATATAATATGCAATATGCTCCTTAGGAGACCCCTTCCCGTTGAATTTGTCGAATTTGGGTGGCTTGTTGACCCCTGGGGGAAGTCGTTTAGCCGCATGGTGTTGCGGGTAGGGCACCCGATAGGCATCGAATGCGACGTAGTCGCCTTCACTTTTCTCTGTGAGCTTCAGCTCGATCATCCTTTCCACCATCATTCGGTTCACGACCGTGGGGTCGACTGGCTCCGGATAGAAGTGCGCTGGCTGCAGGTACGGGGTGACCAGGGTGGTCGCCTGTGGAGGACGCAGCAGCGGGGGTGTCGGATGCACCTGGGGGAGCACCGGAGGTAGCAGCGGCTGAGGCTGTGGCGGCCGCTGTTGTGCTGTCGCCATGCTTGGCTCTGACGGCTGGGACAGTATATAGAGTGGTGGAGGGTCGTCACGACGAACCGCTCCCCGTGATGATTCACCCTGGACTTCGGGTGGTTTAGAAGCCGATGAATGCTCAGTCTTTTCCATCAGCTGTTTCTTCAGAGAGTCTATCTCCCGTTGATATTTTTGCAGCAGCATCAGAACTGATGGATCGATAGTGGTGGGGATACCCTCTGTCGTTTCCCCGGACGTACCCTCAGGCAGGATGTCGAGGAGGACGTCATCTTCTTCTTCCGTCGTCACCACATTAGCGGTCAAGACGGGGGCCTTATCATCCCAGCGGGGATAGACCTGGGGTTGTTTCCCTTTCATGATCATCAGAAGCTCTCTTGCTGCTTCTGTTCTGCGGGTAGTTGGCCCGGGCCGTACGGCCAATTGAGCCAGTTCTTGGGGGTCTTCAGGAAGCTCCCCATATCGGCTGGATATACCAGCCATGTTGCAAGTAAAGACCTGCATCCTTCTTCTCTGTCGATGGACCCTCCTTCTGGCTTGTTGCGGAAAGGTCAGCCTCTCGAACACAGAAACTCTTCTTTTTTATTCCCGCTCGGGGAAGGCTTCATCGGCTTTGATCTCGAAACCGTCGTTGTATCCATTGTCGTCGACTGACGACACCATCATTCTATCTTCCATATCCTCTTCATCCGCCGCTGATGGGCGGTAATCTTTCTCAGTGGCGACTGTTTGCATTAGTCGCTGTTGACCCAGCGAGGGGTTGCCCAGCCCTCGAAAGTAGTTCCTGATCAGACAGGTTACCTCCTCCTGACCCCGCTCTTGATAGAGTACGGGGGATAGTTGTCGACCTCCGGCAGGAGGGATATAGGCCAGCCGAGCTCTGTCGGCCGGCTGTTGAAATCTTCATCCCGTGACTGGGACGTTGGCATGGCCGACAGTAGCCCGGAAACTTCTGCGGCGCGGAGGATCCGCAACCACTTCTTCTTCATTCTTCGGGGGCAAGCCCCTTTCTCTTCTCACCTCCGCTTCGTCATTCATAGGACGGCGGCGGATGGGCGTTAGATGGTGGGCAGGTCGGGTCCGCTTGGGAACCCACACCTGTTTGAACTTTTTCGGCTTGAGTGCCGAGCTTCCTTAGCCATAGGGGCCGATTTCTTCTCTTTCTGCCCTCCTTCCAGCGAGAGCTTGATAGGTATTGTGGACAGGAATGTTGGGGATGACTCGGTCTGGGATCACCCGGGCCGTGCGTCCGTCGAGGAAGACGCGCATGCCTCCAACTAGCATAGACTTCCCGGACTGAGATAGGGTTCCGATAACTACAGCAGCATTCTTGCGGACCTGGCGACGCTGGCGTCCTCCAGGGTGTTTGTTGATGATGTTGGGGTGGGTCCCACATATGACGTGGTGCACCAAACAGCTAGCGTCCGGGGCCGGACTTTCAAGCAAGTCTTCGCAGCAGGGAACCTTCAGAAGCTCCATTTTCTCTGCGACTTCCTTGGCAGGCACTGGGGCTTCGACCTCCAGCATGTCTACAAAGGCTAACCCCAAAAAGTTGGGGAAGCCCACAGCGGCAGGGAAGCTGCCGAATTCCATGGGTACCGCCAGGTACCCTTGCGCGTGTCTAGCAACGATCGAATGATCGAATTCGACGCCAGTTATCCCGTTGATCGTCATTGTCCGTCTGCAAAGACAAACAGGGAAATAATCAGTAGCCTTTGAGAGGGCTTCGAAGCCTGAATATCTCGGCAAAGAGATGAAAGGTGACACCGGTCCCACCGGGCGTGCCAGACTGTTTGCGACGGGTTTTTTCATCCGACCGTCTTGTCGTTTTATTTATTATTTTTTTTATTTCATCATATATATGTGTATTATGCACGTATATACGCGTCTTATTTCACGTATCGATCAACCAATTAACTAGCCGGTGATTAACTGATTGATTGACGACGCGGGCGTGCCAGTCACATGAGTGACAATTTTATGATGCGCTCATTCTGACCCATGTCGGGCGGATGTGAGGTTCGGTCGGGACCAGCAGTCCACCATACCATAAAGGTTATGGCGTTAATTATATCCCCCATGAGGAGGGAACACCTTTGATTAATTGCCGAGATAGCGGGCTGTCAAAGCCAGAATGAAAAGAGCTACATGGTGATCATGACGAAGGCATGCAGGATGCATTTGTTTATCATACAGGGGATGCATAGTTCATCGAATTATGGACCCTTGGTACGTGGCGGAGGACGTAGGTCTGAAGACCACTATCGCGCATAGCGGAGACTTCCGGTTGAGCATAACCCGACCTTCTGTCAACACCATTTAATATACCCGAGGGTCGATGCAGACATACACGAGGAACCGTGATATGCGAGGTGTAATAACGATGTTATAGCACAAATTCGGCAGCATGCCCCTTCCCTTTGGACTATGCCAAATGGGGATATAGGACATCCATCCACGGAGAGCCGGAATGGAAACCAAAAGAGAGTCGGGCGTAGCCCTGGGTCCGAGAAGGATCCAAATATGACGGGATGGTGTGCACCATTGCGCCTTTCATTAATATTCCTCTCGAAGAACCATTGGAGGACATGCGGTGGCAGAACTCCGAGGGTCAGCGGGGTGACATAAGAAACGTCGTATTCGGTGTGATGTAAGGGTGAAACCCTCCTCATTAATATATCTCCCATGGACCTGGGTGAAAAACCCTAGTCCCCTTGTGAGGTAGCGGGGGTTGTCATGGCAGCTGATAGTGACAAAATATTGAATTCAGGCTACGTTTGGGTTTGGTGAAGTGGGGAAGACATCGGATATTCAGATGACAACCAATGCCGAGGTGAGACGGCACAGCGATGGAGTCGGTGCGAAGGCCAAACGGCACGGCATGCTCCCGGTGTGATGGGAGGATTGGGAGTAATCGGCACGGAATGAGTTCGGCGTGCCAAGGCAGGGGCATTCGGCACGCCAGGGCAAGGGCATTCGGTGCCCCCTCCACCCGGTGTGGGTTTGGCGTCGGGAGGCAGTGGCGCCGGGAGGAGATGGCGTCGGGGAATAGTGGCGCCGAGAGGCAGTGTTTTGTTGATTTTGCCAAAGGTATTGTGAGGTTTTCCTCGCCCAGTGGGATTTTCAGGGTGATGAACGGATAGGAACGGAGGGTGAGGGTGACTCCACTCACGAGGGGGGGTTCCAAGGAGATCACCAGTTACGGGATATATTCCCTGTGATGTCAAGATGCCATGAGATTACACAGCTCGGGCGCTCGCCATATCGGGGGATTAAATACGTGATTTCGATGAAACATCATGCCATATTATGGAGTAAAGCTTCGGGAAAATTTTGGTAGCATCTCCCCTTATTTTGGGAGTATGCCAAGAGAATATTATGGGCTATCCACTCACGAGTGCCGGAGTAGAAACCTTAAACGGGAGTCGGGCGTAGCCCGTGATTCGAGGGTCTGAAACATATAAGACCTTACCCTCTGTATTGCAATATCCCCAATGCAATCCATCGGAAATCCTGCAATGGCAGGACTCCGTGGTTTAATGGGCTACAGAATGTAGGGGGAGAATTAACCCCTTTGATATAGCTCCCGTAAGGCCAAAGGGAAGGGCAATGCACACCCACGAGGGGAGGATATAGTGGACGAGGTCTGTATGGCTCGCTGTGGTGACGAAGGCATCAGGATGGCCAGATGACGTAAGGGTATCGATGCAGAGAAGAGGGGTGGTTTCGGTACGGAAGCTAGGTAGGCTGGGCACGATAGAGAGGTCCCACCGGTGTGGGGAGCTCTCGGCGCGAAACTCGTGCCGGGAGACACCGGCGTCGGGAGGCTTTCAGCAGGGGTTTTAAGGAGGTCTTCGAACAGGGTTTCGGGAGTTGTTCAGAGAGAGGTTTAATCCTGACTGTTTGGATGAGCGGACGGGGAAGACTTTGGGGGAACACCTTTCCTCTGGGCCTCATCGGGAGCAGAACCACGGACGAAAATCCCTGAACCACGTCCCCCTTTATTTCACATACGAGGAGCCATGAGATAGACTGTCTCAGGCCCTCGAAATGTGATTGGAGGGGGGTGATAGATAATGGTAGCGAAGATGCTTCAGCAGAATTAGAAAACCAAATGATAAAACACGCCTAGTTATCAGTATCCTTAGCGTATAGCGAACTTCAGATGCAGAGACAGAAAGAAGAAGGTAATGAAAGGGCAGAATTCAACCCATTCTCTCATTCTTTAATTCATCCAGATGACTTACACGCATGCTACTTAAGAGAAAGAAATCTGACTCAACAGAGAAAGAAATCTAGGCTTAATCCCTGAAAGCGGGGTTACACTGGCATTCGATGCTATTGAAGCAAAGATGCTAGAAAAGAAAATACAGAGAGAAATATTCAGACAGATAGGGAGGGGAAAGAGAAGGAGCTGTAGCTGTCCGGCACTCCCACCTGGATCCCTCTTCGAGCCTCTGCCTCTCTCCCTTTTTCCTTTCTTCAGCTTCTTTCAAGGGCTCTCCAGTTCCCTCCTTCTCTTCGGTGGCTAGGCGCTCCCTTTTCACTCTTCTTTTTTCTTCTTTTCTCTTCGACCCCCCCTTCCTCTCTCTCTCTCCCTCCTTTTTTCTTCGCCTCTTCTCTTCTTCCTCCTTTTCTTTTTTGTTCGAAGGGCAAGCCTCTTATAGAGGCCAAACCCTCATCCTTTCGGCATGAACTTCCCGGTGCGCCGGGATTGTCCTCCCGGCGTGGCCGTCATCGGCGCGTCCCATCTCATATTTGGGCTTGGCCCATTTTCTTGTCGTTCGGCCCATTCGGTCCAGGATCCACTTGGTGGACTCCTTTCGACAGTGGGGCTCTTGGCATATGTATATTAAGACTCCGTGGGGCTTGTTGGCACCTTGCATTCACAAACACGTGCGAGGCATTGTGCATCCCTTCTTCGGAGAATCAGAGATATCTGAACATCTGTTTCAGCAGGCAGATGGTTGCCTGAATGTTGGTATAGTTTTATCAGCCTGACTATCTGAATGACAGCAGTACTGGACAGCGACCTAGCCAAAGACGGCTTTAGTCGAACAACATGATAGGGGTAGTGGGTTTCTTCTATTCAGAATCTCAGATCTCCCAGGGATGGTACGTGAGCTGTGCCCTCAACTGATCTTCAGAACTGTGAATCTGCTATGATCTCTTCTGACATATTTTAGGTGTCAACACCAATGAACCGGCATCGACTCCGTCGTGCCGCATACACTACACCCGTTGTCTGACCAAGGACGGCGGTCTACCCAGTGGCTACCCACCTCATGAAAGGCTCTACTGAGATGAAGGAGTCCCCTTGGCTCTTCAGAACGGAGGACCAAAAGCTCTGTCAGGAGAAGATCCCGGTCACCCGGCACGGGTACGGCTTCTCGCCAAATAGGGCCCGCTAATGGCCGAATGATCGCTCGAAGTGGGCGAAACTATCCCGGGTGCTATCCCACCCTCCGAGAAGCTTTGAGCACAAGTCAGACCGAGCCAGCGGCACTTATCATAGCTCTGAGAGCCGGGTCGGCGGAAAACCCGCATGTGCAAACCAAAGTCATCTGAAGTTCCGGGAATGGCCATACGTCGACCTGGGAGCTTCAACAAGACATCTCGTCGAGATTTCAAAGAGCAGCGGCATGATAAATGTTCACGGTGACCCCCGGAACCATCCCCGGACTCATCGGCTGACTCGCAACGTGCAAAGGGCGCTAATACGGCACGCCCCCACCCGGCGCCCTGCTATTCCGGCGCGCAAAAGGCAATGGAGCCTTCCCCAGCGCGCCAATCTCCCTGCCGGATTAAGAGCTCAAACCTACTCCTATATATATAGAGGTAGCTGTTCGAAAAGAAAGGAGATGAGGCAGATAGAAGAAGAGGTGAAAAGAAGAAGGAAAGGAAGAGGGTTCGAGAGAAAACCAGATTCCGGGGAGAGAGAGCTTCCTTGGGAAATAGGGTTCTGTCTGAGCGTCCTTCGGCGGCCATCTTCCTCTGCTCTAACTGAAGCCCTTCGGAGCCGGAGAAGGAAGAGTTATCCGATACTCTATTCCGGGAAGAGGTGGGCGCCCGCGTCATCGTGGATTCCATGCTTTGATTTCTCTCTGTCAAATGTAAGCGAGAGGGAGGAGGGATGGCGATGATATGAGCCGACCCCTCCCCCCCTTCTCTGCGATTCCTTTTTTTTTTAGCTGTTGCTCCTCTATACATCCCTCTGCAACTGAGGAATGGCGACGACGCCGGCGCCGGATTCGTAATGTATAAATGTTAGCCCATCCCCGCTTGTGGGGTGGTGATATATACATAGATATATGGATGAGCGGGTCGAATGAATGCTCGAGGCTTCTCCCCCTTTTATCTCTGTTAATGCATATACCGGAGCCCTTCCGTGCGTAGTTTCCGACTTCCATTTCTTCGAATCCTGACCATGCCCCGAGACATCACGGGCTGCAAAAATGACCCCTCCCCAGGTCCTTCCCATCGAACGTTTCTATGTTTCATTTGATGGTCATTGCATCCCTCCCGTGGACTGAGCTGTGCTTATGCATATGCTTCTTCCCGCTATGATATAGGGGCCTAACCTCCATTAATTCTCCCCTATGCACTGTTCTGTTGCTCACGGGGGTGGGAGTCGCCTCCGGGATGGCAGGGTCCATAGTCTGAGTGTTGCATTCTAGTTGTTCGAGCATATGCTTCTATAGTTGGATCATCTCATCTATGCATCAACTATCCCTCTGTGTCATGGCCAGTTGTCTGTTCATCAGGGAATGTTAGCCCGATCACGCTGGCATCGATGCCTCAACCCTGCGTCTGGCAATCTGCCTACACCGAATGCCCCCCACTTCGCTGGTTTCTGGTCTGCGTCCGTTAAGCCGTTCTGAGATTCCGCCGGTTTTACTTTAATCATCTGGGGAGGGGGACATTCCCCATTGCTTCAAGGAGCTGCTGAGTGATCGAGGGCTCTACCTCTCAGTGGTAGATGCTCCCTCAAGGCCACAACGGATAGTAATAGGGTTTTTAACCCAACAATCTTAGCCTCAGCAATTTGGAGATCCGATGGTGACCAAGGGATGTGTGCTCTTAGCAGGCTAGTCCTCGGAGTTTCCCTCCCTAATGGTCGGTCTCTCTAAGGGATGTGTTACAGGCTGTGGGTTGCCCACCCCTCGTAGGCTAGTCCTCGGGGTGCTGCTTCCATTATCATCTACCTCATCCCTCTATCCTCACCCACGGAGCTTTGGTGCCCCTCGTACGCTTATCCTCGGGGTATCCTATCCGTTAGGAATTTGCTGGCTGCCACCATGCAGATCGGCGGTATAGGGGCTTACTCAGCAAGTGAGTATGACCCCGTTTCTCTCCTGCAACCTTTCAGGTTCAGGGGAGATGCTGCCCAATTTTGGACAGATTCAAGACAGGTAATTCCTCCTTGTGGACTGGCCACAATCAAACACTCATTCTGAGTCAAAGAAACTCCGTGCTCGAGTATGAACCTCGCACTGGCTTATCACATCATTTCGGCAGGGCCCTGGACTTCAATCAAACAAGCAATTGGCCTAAATAACTTCAAAACTCTCAACAGAACCTTAATGAACTTAAATGGTTTCAAAATTCCTCAAAAATAAGCTAAAACGGCGCGGCCCTGTTGTGTCCCTAAGGTCATTTGAGTCATTCTGTGGTCACATGGGTCATTCGGCATCATTCTATAGCCATATGAGTTTTGTGTATTCTTGGTTTTGATAATGGCTTAACACTATTAGTCATTGTTATTTTCCACGCTCTTATGACTGACATATGTGATATTTTGTTCATGACAGATATGCACATGAAAGCTCAATGTTGCGCCCTCGCACGCGGATCGACCTGCGCGGTCAGGTCGCGGGGGTCAAGGGGGCAGCGCCCCTTGGCCCCCGGAACAAAATTTGGCTTGAAGACTCAGTAATAAAACTTCAAGACAATCAAGGTCGATGCCACAGACATGAATGGGAGGCTAACGGACTCAAGCGACGGAGCTGGTGCGGCGAACGGACCGACCCGGGGTGACCCGGGCTCTGCCCAGCTAGCGGTCGGCCGCCAGCACAGGGGCGGTCGACAGCCCCAGCCAGGGACTGCCAAGGCTGCACATTTTTCAGTGGCGGTCGACCGCCAGCCAGTGGTGGTCGACCGAAATTCCCAGGGGCCATTCGTCTACAGCATTTTACAGTAGCGGTCGACCGCCAGGAGCTGTAGGTCGACCGCCAGCCCCGAGCCTTCATTTTTGACTTTGTTTCTAACTTCGAAAAGGGCCATTCTACATGGATTTCTTTAATCCAAAAGTCACCTAATCACCCACAATTTGTGGATCTGGTCTAAGGCTTGTCCATAGACCATTCAAGGTCTATAAAACTAATACAAGAGGGTTGGAAACCCTAATGCTTGAAGGGGTTACAAGGGTGGCTGCAAGGGAGGTTGTAAGAGAGCTTGGAGACGAGCTACTGTTCACATGAACAATAGTTCGTGAAGGTGTTCTTCATCCAATCAAAGGGGAATCAAGCTCAAATCAAAGCCAGCAATCTTCAAGGAAGATTACATCAAAGCGAGGCTATCAAAGTGATCCAAGGAAGCCAGTTTGATTCAAGTTTTTCAAGGGAAATCATCTTCATCCATTCAAGTTCTTTCAAGTTCATTCAAGGTGATATTTCAAGCATTCAAACTCCTAGAAGCTAAAGAAGAAATCAAGATTCAAGGTAGCTTCATCATTTCCTTCATTCATTCAAAGAAGTTCAAAGAGAAGATCAAGAGAGAAGAATTGAAGGAAGAGGTACTGTTCACGTGAACAGTACTCCGTGAAGAACATTCATCCAATCAAGGGTGAATCAAGAAGATTGAGTTGAAGCCAAGAGGAGCCTTGTTGCTGATCAAACATTCCATACAAGGGCCAATTCATTTTTCACTCATAACTCAATCTCTTGTTTTAGTTCCTTCACATTTGTTTCATTTTCATTATTGTTTAAACATTGAAAGTGTGATTCATCCCTACCGGTGGTTAGTAGGAAGGCAATTGGAAGGTGTTCCAATTTGCGGTTGACGTCCCTACCAGGTGGTGAGTAGGAAGGCAATCGGTGGTTTCCGATTTGCGGTTCTGTGCGCTGCACAAGTGAAGCCTCACCGGGTTTTGGTGAGGGGTGGACGTAGGGCTGAGGATTCAATCCGAACCACCTTAAAAATCCTGTCTAGTGTGATTTGCTTATGTGATTGATTCGTTCTAGATGCATGCTTAGGATCGAATTATTATATATCTTGCTTATCTTGCTAAGTGAATCATAGCATTCTTGGAAGCTAGTTTCTATTCCGCTACAATTCATTTTAACTAGCTGTTTAGAGGGCCGCATTGCGAAAAGTGGGGCTGATCTATTCACCCCTCCCCTCTAGATCCGCTGACCACTACACAACAAGTGGTATCAGAGCCTAATCTCTCATTATGGTGTCCAACGACCTTAAGGGAAATGGTGGATTAGCGTCCAAGGGTTTTCTACCCGAAGGACATGCTGTGAATAGGCCTCCTTATTTTACTGGAACTAACTATCCTTATTGGAAACATCGCATGCAGGTGTTCATTCGCGCCCAAGACTACGAACTTTGGCGAGTGATCAGCAAAGGTCCGTATGAGCTTACAGATAAAGAGGACTTGTGGACCAAAGAACAAATAAGGCAGTCCACTGTCAACTGGAATGCTAAACACATCATGCAATGCTCACTCCATCTAGTAGAATTCTCAAAAGTGGCTACCTGCGCATTTGCAAAATAAATGTGGGATAAGTTAGAGGTAATCTACGAAGGAACCTCTCAGGTACGAGAAACGAAAGCCAACATTTTAGTTTCTGAATATGAAATGTTCCGCATGAAGCCTGATGAGTCAATTCGAGATATGTATGCTCGATTGACTGTGCTTACTAATAGTTTAACTGATTTGGGAAAGAAATACACAGAGCAAGAAATTGTAAGAAAAATTCTCAGATCATTAACTCCAGCATGGCACACGAAGGCTACCGTGGTGGAAGAATCCAGAGATCTTTCCACTACAAAGGTAGATGAACTCATTGGGTCACTAATGACCTATGAGATCAACCTTAAGAGCAAAGAGGTTGAGGCACCAAAGAAAAAGTCTTTAGCTCTTAAAGTAGGACCTAGCCGTCAAAACTCCTCCGATGAAAGTGAGGATTCAGCTAGTGAGCGAGATGAGGATGACGTGGCCATGCTTACACGTAAGTTTGGAAAATTTCTGAGAAAGGAAGGTAAGAGGTTCTTGAGAGGAAGATCTAAGGTGAGAAATGGTTTCAAAACTAATTCTAAAATTTTCAAGAAACCTGACAAAATCATTTGCTATTCTTGCAATAAACCAGGACATTTCAAGAATGATTGTCCCGACAGATTCAAAAAGGCCGACAAATGGAAGGGCAAGAAGAAGAACAAGGCCATGGTGTCCACATGGAGCGATGAAGAGGAAAGTGATGACGGAACTAGCTCCTCGGACAAAGAAAAAGAAGATTTCTGCCTTATGGCCAAAGGTGATGAAGAAACTGAGGTAAATTCTCCATTTGAAGATTATACAATTGATGATTGGGAGGATGCATATATACAACTCATGGAAAAATATGAAATATACAAAAAGGAGAATAAATCATTGAAAAAGAAAATCAATTCTTTTGTGCATGATCATGACAAGGATGATAAGAATGCTCTACTTGAAACTGAAATTGAAGATCTTAAGAAAATGATTGAGGATTTGGAAGAAGGAAGAAAAGAAATGGTTGACTTGGAAACTGAAAATGAGGATTTGAGAAATGAAATTGATAGCATGAAGCTCAAAATGCAAAGCTATGAAAAACATAGTAAATTGAGCAATGAAAAGTATGAAGCTGTCAAACAAGTCAACATTCAACTTCTTCAAAATATCAAAAATCTACAAAAAGAGTTGAAGGATAAACAACAATCTTTAGAAAAATTTGTGGATGGAAGAGAAAACCTAGATGCATTGCTAGGTACTAAAATGAATTTCAACAAGGAAGGGTTAGGTTTTGAACCTACAAATAAAAGGCCAATTGGGTTAAAAACTGTCACATGTGTTTCATCTTCCGAAGCTTCCACCTCAAACACAACTTCCACTCAAAACCAGCAAAAACAAAAGGAGAAAGGGAAAGAAAAGATTGAACAGGTTGTCACCAATATTCCCAAAAAGTCTGTCCAAAAGCTTAAGAAAGGTCGATCTTCCACGCAGCTTAGGTCAACACTTCCTTGGCCATTGCATACTCAATCTTCCAGATATCACCATAACTGGATTCCACATTCATATAGGCCAACACCACCCTATCTTTGGGACAATTGTGATTTCTGTGTTCATCAATCCCATAGGTGGCAAAACAATCACTTTCAACCCAAAACCAACCAACGGCCTCAATGGGTTAATAAACCAACTTCATCAAACTTTCACAAATTCCAACCAAGAGCCTCCAAACAGAAAATGAATGTCAAGGTTGAAAAGAAAAACCAAATCCCTGCTCCAAGCAAACAAAGCATGAATGTTAAGAAGGTTTGGATTCCAAAAGAAATGGTTTCATGTTTTGAAATTCTGAAAAGTTTGAAGGGACCCAAATGTGGTTGGGTTCCAAACACCATTGCTTAATTGCTTGTGCAGGAGTGTCTTGCAGCCATGCATAACAGGTGGTACCTTGATAGCGGCTGCTCAAGACACATGACGGGAGACAAATCAAAATTTTATCTCTTGGAGGAAAAAGAAGGAGGATACGTCACATTTGGAGGAAACAACAAAGGAAAAATCATTGGAACAGGTAATGTAGGTAAGAACCTCTCCAACTCCATTGGAAATGTGTTGCTAGTTGAAGGATTGAAATATAACCTACTAAGCATAAGTCGATTGTGTGATAAGGGTCACAAAGTGCTGTTTGACTCTCATGAATGCAGAATTCTTGAACCAAAATCTGATAAGGTAAAATTTTCTGGTAAGAGAGTTAACAATGTTTACATGATTGACTTAGATGATCCTGCTCATTTAAACCTTTGTCTTGCTGCACCAAAATCTAAAATTGATTGGTTATGGCATCGTAGACTAGGACATGCTAGCTACAATGTATTGCATAAACTCTTGAAGCATTCAATGGTAAAAGGTTTGCCTGAACTATCCTTTAAACAAGAAAACAAATTGTGTGATGCATGTGCCCTAGGTAAACAAACTAGAAAATCATTCAAGGGAAAATCTGAAAATACATCATCCAAACCACTCGAGCTAATTCATATGGACCTGTTTGGCCCAACCAGAACTGCTAGCTTAAGTGATAGAAAATATGGATATGTCTTGGTGGATGATTTTTCTAGGTTTACATGGGTTTTCTTTCTCACACATAAAAATGATGCTTTTGATGAGTTTCAGGTATTCTACATGAAGATAAAGCAGGATGGTGAGTTTAAACTTTCCAAGATTCAATCTGATCATGGTGGTGAATTTGAAAATGCTAACTTCTATAACCTTTGCAGGGCTGACGACATTTCACACCGATTCTCTTCACCAAGAATGCCGGAGCAAAACGGTGTAGTTGAAAGGAGAAACCGAACACTTGTAGAGATGGCAAGAACTATGCTTGCTGAACAGCAACTTCCAAGGAGATTTTGGGCTGAAGCGGTAAACTCGGCATGTTACATTATCAACCGCTCTATGGTAAGGCCACACACCAAAAAGACTCCTTATGAGTTGCTAAAAGGTAAAAAGCCCTCTCTCTCTCACATGAAAGTGTTTGGATCAAAATGCTTCATCCACAATAATGACAAAAGAGATCTAGATAAATTCGAGCCCAAGAGCGATGAAGGTATATTTCTTGGATATTCTGATATATCTAGGGCTTATAGAATTTATAACATTAAAAGTCAAACTGTGGAAGAATCACCCCACATCTCTTTTGATGAATATCATGATTCTAACAATGATAACTCTTGTAGGCAAAAGGATGATGATGGGGAATTCCTAAGCATAAAGGACAAGAGTGATCCTCCACAAGAAGAAATAAAAGAAGATGGTGACCGAGCTGAATCAAGCAGTGCAAGGAATCAAGCTCTAGGAGAAGGTAATAATTCTACAAACATTAGAATCCTTAAGGATCATCCCTTGGAGAATGTCCTTGGTAGCTTGAATGACCCACCTAGAACAAGGTCACATTTTAAGATTGTGGAAGAATTAGATCAACTTGCTCTTATCTCACAGCATGAACCCAAAAACATTGATGAAGCCTTAAAAGATAAAAACTGGATAAATTCCATGCAAGAAGAGTTAAACCAGTTTGAAAGAAACCAAGTTTGGCATCTTGTTCCTAGACCTTTGTCACAATCTATTATAGGCACTAAATGGGTCTTTAGGAACAAACTAAGTGAGGATGGCAAGATAATAAGAAATAAGGCTAGATTGGTGGCTCAAGGGTATAATCAAGAGTTTGGGGTAGACTTTGATGAATCTTACGCCCCGGTTGCTAGACTTGAAGCCATCAGAATCTTACTTGCCTTTGCATGCTCTCTTAGAATAAAGCTTTATCAAATGGATGTCAAAAGTGCTTTCTTGAATGGCTTGATCAAATAAGAAGTCTATGTTGAGCAGCCCCCTGGCTTTGAGAACTCTAACAATACAGATTTTGTATACAAGTTAGACATGACACTTTATGGACTTAAGCAAGCACCAAGAGCTTGGTATGAGAGGCTAAGCTCGTTCCTCATTGAAAAAAGGTACACACGAGGTAAGGTAGATCAAACACTTTTCACCAAGAAGAAAGGTAAGAATATCTTGATTGTTCAAATTTATGTTGATGACATTGTGTTTGGTTCTACAAATTCTGAAATGTGTGAGGAATTTGCTAACCTCATGACTAGTGAATTCGAGATGAGCCTAATGGGAGAACTCCAATTCTTTCTCAGTTTGCAGGTCAACCAAGGTGAAGACGGATGCTTCATAAATCAAGCCAAATACATTAAGGAGCTGTTGAAAAGATTTGACATGGCAAACAGCAAAATCATTGCAACTCCTATGAGCACCTCAACTTCACTGGATTCGGATGAAAATGGTAAATTGGTGGATGCAAAGGTCTATAGAGGTATGATTGGCTCTTTGCTTTACTTGACTACATCTCGACCACATATCCAGTTTAGTGTTTGCCTTTGTGCTAGATTTCAAGCTAGTCCTAGAGAATCCCATTTGACTGCCGTTAAACGTATCCTTCGATATCTTGCCGGCACTCAAGATTTGGGATTGTGGTATCCGTCATCATGTGATTTATCTCTTATATCTTATTCTGATGCGGATTACGCTGGATGCAAGCTAGATCGTAAGAGTACTAGTGGCTATTACCAGTTTCTAGGCGGGTGTTTAGTTTCTTGGGCCTCCAAGAAACAACACTCGGTTGCCCTCTCAACCGCGGAGGCAGAATATGTTGCTGCGGGGAGCTGTGGCACCCAAGTGTTGTGGATTAAACACCAACTCCAAGACTACTTGGTGGATCTTGGTTGTGTCCCGATTCTGTGTGATAACACTAGTGCTATCAACCTTGCCAAAAATCCGGTCCAGCACTCTAGGACTAAGCATATTGAGATTAGGCATCACTTCATTAGAGATGAGGTCGGTAAGAAAAACTTTGAACTACTTTTTGTTGATACATTAAATCAGATTGCTGATATCTTTACCAAGCCCTTGTGTAATGACAGGTTTTCAACACTCAGAAGGGAGTTTGGTCTTTACCGACCTCATGCCAATAAGAATTTGAATTGATAATCCTGTTCAATTAGTTGTGTGTTTTGCATTCATGTATTGTTTATATGTCAATATGTCTTTTTGCATATGGTGTCGCATTGCATGTAGTTGCATAATAATGAATTGAGTTCATGTTCATAATGCATTGTATGGTTTGTGTAGCATCATTCTCGCATGGCCATGGTATATCAAATGTTGATGTATGGAAGGGCAAGTTATGCTTGTCACAAAGCACTCAATATGCGTGAGGTTTCACCTCCGCCAAGTACCATGCGTCAATGTCGCATATAGGCCATATAGTAAGGGGGAGTTGTCCTTGTGCAGCATTCATGCATATATTTCATCTTCATTCTGTTGCATTTAATAAGTGTACAACCATGGGTTGGGTCATACATTTCATTTCTAGCACCTTCATGAGTGACTAGGCCAACCTCATTTGTCATTCAATTTGATTGCAAACATAACTCCTTCGCGCATCCATTGCATATCCTTAGGGGGAGTTTTTGTTGATTCTATTAACCTCTTGCAATCTACACTTCTTGGCTTACAGTCTGAATTTGAGATCATGAGCCTGCTAAACATATGGTGTAAGAGGTTTCTATTATGTGCCTTGATGATTGTTCATTCAATGACAATGGTTCAGATTTAAGGATTTCCTTGAAGTTCTGATATTTCTTTTGAAATCATCTATGTTATGTGGATTTAATAGACCTTAACTAATGATTGCATATTGTGCTTTGCATGACTATCCTGAAATCTGAAAATCCAGACTTTATGGCAATCTTGGTGATACTCTAGAGTTTAGTATTGTTTCTAAATATCTTGATGAGCTGGAATTCCTGAAAATCATTCTGATAGAGCAATGATATTGTTGCACGGAGAAACATGTCATGTCATCAAATCAAGTGACAAATGCATATGTCATGATGTGCCCCTGTTATCTCTGTCTTAAAACTTTTGGACTCTAGGCAGAGCAATGGCATAATTGCTGAGAAACATATCTTCTCATCAAAGAAATGAGTTTGGATATGTCATGACGTGACTTTGCTATCTCTGTTCATCTTGCAGCATGACAGTCAGTCTTGCCAAATACCTAGGAATACTGGCGTCTAAATAACGTGTATTCTTACGGCTAGGAGGCGTGTACTAGACTTGATTGCTCGTACAATGTGAGTCATGTGCCTTCAAATTCAAAAGATATTGGAAATCAAACTATGAAACCTCTTGCTTCAATCATACAATTCCATGCTTTAGTCATGATTGTTTAGCCTCAATACTAGTTCCTGTGTTCTTCCCTTAGTGGTTATTGAATATGGATATATAAGACAAAGGACGGTTAAATACTGCCATGATATGCACCTTTGGTTCATTTCTATTAAATCTTGGATGTAGCTGCTTTTCAAACTCTTTTGATGATCTCGGATTTCATTAGCTTTGAACCATATATGTTGCTTATGGCATGCTTCAGTTTTGCATATAATGGCTTACTCTTCACTCCTTTCCGCTATGGTCTCACAAACTTTATCCTTTATCACTCCTTTTTGCTGTTGGCAAAGGGGGAGAATTCATTGTGTGAGTACTTCGTAAGAGCTAGCTACGAGCTATGCTTTAAGTGTTGTCAAAGGGGGAGAGTGCATTGAGGACACGGGAGAGTCCAAGGGAGAGAACCATTGTGTGCGCATTTGTGTATGTGATGGGGTTTGCATACTTTCATCACACTCTTATGTCATATGTGTATTCACATGCTTTACTTCATGGATCTTGAGCTGCACATGTCACATAGCATAGCATTCATATCTGCATTCATATCTACATTGACATGCTACTATCATGAATCTTGAGCTGCATATATTGCATTTATTATAACTTGTGCCTTTTTAGACATTCATATCACATAATGACTCACAGTGTTGCCATCATCAAAAAGGGGGAGAATGTTGTGTCCCTAAGGTCATTTGAGTCATTCTGTGGTCACATGGGTCATTCGGCATCATTCTATAGCCATATGAGTTTTGTGTATTCTCGGTTTTGATAATGGCTTAACACTATTAGTCATTGTTATTTTCCACGCTCTTATGACTGACATATGTGATATTTTGTTCATGACAGATATGCACATGAAAGCTCAATGTTGCGTCCTCGCACGCGGATCGACCTGCGCGGTCAGGTCGCGGGGGTCAAGGGGGCAGCGCCCCTTGGCCCCCGGAACAAAATTTGGCTTGAAGACTCAGTAATAAAACTTCAAGACCATCAAGGTCGATGCCACAGACATGAACGGGCGGCTAACGGACTCAAGCGACGGAGCTGGTGCGGCCAACGGACCGACCCGGGGTGACCCGGGCTCTGCCCAGCTGGCGGTCGACCGCCAGCACAGGGGCGGTCGACCGCCCCAGCCAGGGACTGCCAAGGCTGCACGTTTTTCAGTGGCGGTCGACCGCCAGCCAGTGGCGGTCGACCAGAATTCCCAGGGGCCATTCGTCTACAGCATTTTACAGTAGCGGTCGATCGCCATGAGCTGTAGGTCGACCGCCAGCCCCGAGCCTTCATTTTTGACTTTGTTTCCAACTTCGAAAAGGGTCATTCTACATGGATTTCTTTAATCCAAAAGTCACCTAATCACCCACAATTTGTGGATCTGGTCTAAGGCTTGTCCATAGACCATTCAAGGTATATAAAACTAATACAAGAGGGTTGGAAACCCTAATGCTTGAAGGGGTTACAAGGGTGGCTGCAAGGGAGGTTGTAAGAGAGCTTGGAGACGAGCTACTGTTCACGTGAACAGTAGTTCGTGAAGGTGTTCTTCATCCAATCAAAGGGGAATCAAGCTCAAATCGAAGCCAGCAATCTTCAAGGAAGATGACATCAAAGCAAGGCTATCAAAGTGATCCAAGGAAGCCAGTTTGATTCAAGTTTTTCAAGGGAAATCATCTTCATCCATTCAAGTTCTTTCAAGTTCATTCAAGGTGATATTTCAAGCATTCAAACTCCTAGAAGCTAAAGAAGCAATCAAGATTCAAGGTAGCTTCATCATTTCCTTCATTCATTCAAAGAAGTTCAAAGAGAAGATCAAGAGAGAAGAATTGAAGGAAGAGGTACTGTTCACGTGAACAGTACTTCGTGAAGAACATTCATCCAATCAAGGGTGAATCAAGAAGATTGAGTTGAAGCCAAGAGGAGCCTTGTTGCTGATCAAACATTCCATACAAGGGCCAATTCATTTTTCACTCATAACTCAATCTCTTGTTTTAGTTCCTTCACATTTGTTTCATTTTCATTATTGTTTAAACATTGAAAGTGTGATTCATCCCTACCGGTGGTTAGTAGGAAGGTAATTGGAGGGTGTTCCAATTTGCGGTTGACGTCCCTACCAGGTGGTGAGTAGGAAGGCAATCGGTGGTTTTCGATTTGCGATTCTGTGCGCTGCACAAGTGAAGCCTCACCGGGTTTTGGTGAGGGGTGGACGTAGGGCTGAGGATTCAGTCCGAACAACCTTAAAAATCTTGTCTAGTGTGGTTTGCTTATGTGATTGATTCGTTCTAGATGCATGCTTAGGATCGAATTATTATATATCTTGCTTATCTTGCTAAGTGAATCATAGCATTCTTGGAAGCTAGTTTCTATTCCGCTGCAATTCATTTTAACTAGCTGTTTAGAGGGCCGCATTGCGAAAAGTGGGGCTGATCTATTCACCCCTCCCCTCTAGATCCGCTGACCACTACACAACAGGCCCTAATCCGGCGCGCCCTAATACGGCGTGGTACCCCTCCGCGCTGGATTAACACTAGGCTCATGATTTCCTATTTTTATTTGGTCCGTTCTTGGTGCGCCCTAAACCGGCGCGCCCCATGCCCGTCGCGCCGTATTAACCATTTGCCATGGCCGCGCCGGATTAGCCCCTTTGCCTATATTTGGCCGCGCCGGATTAGCCCCTTTTGCCTACGTTTGGCCGCGCCGGGGAAACCTATCCCTACACGTGGCTGCGCCAGTTTCGAGCCCTAATGTTGTTTTAATCATTCACTCACCTCCGGAGCAATCCTCGTCTCCTGTGGTCGGAGTTAATAAACCCTAATTAATAATGAACTGAATAAGAGGAGGGCCATTCGAGCCCGAATCGTCTTGTTATCATGTTTTCACTATCATGTTCGTCAACACTTTGCTCTCGTTATAATGCTTGTGTTACCATTCTCTCCCCTTGGCAGGGATTAATAAATGTGATTGAGCTATGCTTGTTTCCATAACTCTATTGCCCTGTTTAGCATAGTCACGAGCATCATGCATGCATGCTTGCATAGACCCTCGGGTATATCAAATGGCGTTGACAGAAGGCCGGGTTACGCCCGATCGGAAGTCTCCGCTATGCGCGACGGTGGTCCTCGGACCTACGTCCTCTGCCACGTACCAAGGGTCTCCAATTTAATGAACCATGCCTCTCCTGCATGATAAATAGACGCATCTCATATGATCTCGTCATATTCACAGCATCGCATCTTTATTCCGGCCTCGACAGCCCACTATCTCGATAATTAATTAAAGGTTTTCCCTCCTCGCGAGGGACGTAATTAACGCCATAGCCTTTATGGTGTGGCGGACTGCTGGTCCCGACCGAATCTCACTTTCACCCGACACGGGTCAGAATGAGCACATAATAAACTTGTCACGTACGTGACTAGCACGCCCACGCAGTCAATCAGTCAGTTAATTACAAGTTAGTTAATTGATTGATCAACACGTGAAATAAATCAAATAAACCCAAATGATAATCATAAACAAACAAAGAAAAGAAGACCGCGGAGGAGAGCGGGAAGAGTCCCAACGCAAACAGGTATATACTAATGCATCTGGCATTGGCCTCGGATGTGTATTAATGCAACAAGGAAGAGTCATAGCTTATTCTTCTAGACAATTGAAGAAGCATGAAGAGAACTACCCAATCCATGACCTAGAATTGGCTACGGTAGTGTTTGCATTAAAGATTTTGAGGCATTACCTATCCGGAGTGCAATTCATCCTATACTCCGATCATAAGAGTCTCAAGTATCTCTTCTCACAAAAGGAATTGAATATGAGACAGAGACGTTGGCTAGAATATCTTAAGAACTTCGACTTCACAATCCAATATCATCCTAGAAAGGGTAATCCTATTACTGATGCCCTCAGTCGAAAGCCAAGAGCGTTATTAGCCAATTATATGATTCAGGAGTGGAAAGTGTTAGAATAATTCTCTAAACTCAACATAAGTATGGACGAGGCAAACAGGTGTATTACTCTATCACATATGAGGATACAACCCGATCTACTCTCTGAAATACAAGGTCTTCAGGACAACGACCCAGTATTAGTAGAAATTAAGGGCAAGATAGAAGAGCAATCTGATTTTCAATTAGTAACAGAAGGAAGACTATTATTCAGAGAGAGAACTTGTGTACCAGATTATTCAGAACTAAAGAGGAAGATACTAGAAGAAGCTCACAGATCAAGGTACACAATTCATCCTGGATCCACCAAGATGTACCAAGACTTGAAGTGGACCTTTTAGTGGCCCAACATGAAAAGAGAGGTAGTAGACTTCGTGTCTCGTTGTCTCACTTGTCAACAAGTTAAGGCGGAACACCAAAAACATGTCTGTAAGCTTCATCCTCTTGATATTCCCATGTAGAAGTGGGAAGATATCGGTATGGACTTCAAAATGGGTCTATCAAAATCTAAAGGAGGACATGATGGAATATGGGTCATCATAGACCGATTGACCAAGTCGGCACGTTTCTTACCTATCAAGAGCCGATGGTCTGTTGACGTTCTTGCTGCACTATACATCAAGGACATAGTCAGACTACATGGAGTTCCTGTTTCGATCGTGTCTGACAGAGACCCACGATTTACTTCTCATTTTTGGAAGGGTCTACAACATTCGTTGGGGATAAAACTTAACTTTAGTACAGCCTTTCATCCTCAGACGGATGGTCAGACCGAGAGAACAAATCAGGTAGTAGGAGATATGCTCAGAGCTTGTATCATTGATTTTGGTGGAAGTTGGCATGATCACTTGTCTTTAGTCGAGTTTGCATACAACAACAGTTATCAGGCAAGTGTTGGGAATGGATGGACTCTAAGATCTAAAGGGGGGGTTGAATAGATCTACCCTCTAAAACCTTCTATCCTCTAAAATTTAACTACAGTAAGTAAACAGATGCGGAATTGACAGAATTACTACTGCTGAATTTTGTTCAACTTAAGGAAGAGTATGTATATGAAGGAAAATGATCAGGTTTTGTATAATCAACTACATGTTGTTTGAACCAAAACATAAGCACAACGCATGCAAGCTACTGAGCAGAGATCACACAACAATCACATAGAACTCATGAGATTTTAGGTGGTTCGGCACAAGCCTACATCCACCCCACACTCAAACCAAGTGTGGCTTACTGCTGATTCACAGCTTCTCATGGTTGATCCACAGCTTCGGGGATTATATCCCTACACCCACTGAGCTTTACAGCTTGATACTAGAGGAATCCTCCTCTCCCACTAAAGTTTACAGCTTAACCTTTCCGCTGACACACAGCTTGAAGAACAGTGTTTCAAAATAAAACGAAAGAAAAATAGAAAACCAAAAACACAACGAGAATGTAGCTCTAGACAATGAGTAAATCGGCTCTAGTTCTGAACCAAGAGACCGATGACGGCGACTCTCAATTGCTTCTTCTCTCCAATCTCTCTCTCAGCTCTATCTCTGAACTTGCAGGCACTATCTCTCCTGGATCGTGTTAGCTCTTCTTCTCTCTGCTTCTTTTGCTTCAATCTCTCGATCACATATTTCTTCGCATCACTGTCTTCTACGTAAATAGTTTCTTATTTATTGTGCAGCAGAAAGAGGGCGTGTGGATGCCACATTTATTGCCCAGGCTTTTCGTCCAGATCTGAGATCCAAGGCCACGTGACAACATCTGAGCTTAACGGCTTTCCACGTGTCACGAGCATAGCTCAGCCTTCAGTCTTGGATCACGTGCCTTCCTTAAACTTTACGAACAAGTGTCCTGTCAAAATGTTAGACACTCAGTCAGCATAAGATAGTTAGACAATCATAGGAATTGAACAGACTTAATAGAGCATGAGAGCAAAAGTGCACAGACTCAAATATGCATGAATTATCACATGCACTTACCTTATTATGCTGTAAGAGAACCATGCACAGACATTATGTGTGCAACAATCAACGATTGCACCGAGCCAACAAGCTATAAACCTATCGTTCACAGACCTTGCGCTTGCAAGGGAAAAGGATTGCACAGTCCATCTGTGCACATACAAGAAGTGTGCACCGACTTAGAAATGCATTCAGTAAGTTATGCACAGACTTCACTCGAGCAATATGAAGGTATGCACCAATGTGATTATGCACGAAACAGTATTGCACATACTTTATGTGCAACACACAGTGAATTGCACCGACTTATTATGCAACCAACGCATATGCATGAAAGGCATGCACAGACTCATTTGCGTGCAACAGCCACGGTTGCACCGACCTTGTGTCCCTTAGACACCAACATGCACAGACTCTCTACGGAATAAGCTAGGAATTGCACCGACTCAATTCATACCAGTATTTGACATGCACCGAGTATGAGTGCAGTTCGTTAGGAACTTGCACCGACTCATAGTAATAATATAACATGAAAGAGCAGAAGAGTTTTAATGCAAGTGACTGATAATTATCTGACATTTATAAAAAACTAATCAAAATACACAACATCCTCATGGTCAAGGAAAAGTAGTCAAAGTCAACTCTATAGTCAACCAAGTCAACTCTACTGTTGCCAATTAATCAAAACACATTCAGCACATGCAATAGCACATACATTGCTGATCAATCCCAGAGGAGGCCCAACAGTAAGTATTCAGATGGCACCGTTCGAAGCCTTATACGGAAGGAGTTGTCGATCACCTTTGTGCTGGGATGAAGTTGGCGAGAAACAACTACCAAGCCAGGGCATGGTTAGAGATACTTCTGAGAAGATCCAACTGATTAGAGAAAGACTTCAAGTCGCTCAATCTAGACAAAAGGCTTATACCGATACCCGAAGGAGAGATCTCGAATTCCAAGTCAGAGATCATGTATTCCTAAAAATTTCTCCAGGCCGAGGAATCAGAAGATTTGGTGTTAAGGGTAAGCTTACACCAAGGTATATCGAACTTTTTGAGATATTAGAAAGAGTTGGCGAGGTTGCCTACCGCATCGCCTTGCCTCCTCAATTGTCCGACGTCCATAATGTGTTCCACATATCCATGATGAAGAAATATGTGCATTATCCATCACATATCATAGATCATGGAGACCCGGTGATACAAAATGATCTCACTTATGAACAAAGACCATTGAAGATCCTTGATCGGAAGGTTTGTACATTAAGGAATAGGACAATTCCCATGATTAAAGTTCAATGGAGTAAATGCTCAGAACAAGAAGCCACGTGGGAGACCAAGGAATCCATGAAGAAGCGATTCCCAGACTTATTCTAAATGGTACGTACGCTGCACCCTCCACATCTATACATATATACAATTGAATTTGGGGACCAAATTCTTTTTAGTAGGGGAGGGTGTAGCAACCCTGGTAAATTGAAGGAATGAAATCCTAAATAGATTAAAAACCAAATGATGGGGACATCACCTCCCATTGCATCTGGCATGGTCTAGTCATTTAATTTTGAGTCCTATGTAATTTTTATTTGAGTCATTTGATGTATTTTCCCTTTTAATTGAGTCATGTTTCTAGATCTTGTGTTTATTTCCCTAAGTTTGAGTGTCATTAGGTTGTCTAGTTAGCTATTGGGCCCAATTCATTGGGCTTGGCCCAAGGGCTCCCCCTACCCCCTCGGTCATTTGTCATTGAGTCAATTGTCATGGACTTTTGTAGAAATGTGGGTTCCTATATATAGGACCCCATTCCCCCCCATTTCAACTTAATGAATCAATGAATAAAAAAACTTGCCATTTTGAGAGTTTACACTTCTTATCTAGTGGAGAGATTCCATTTTTTGGGTGAGAAACCCTAGGGGAGAGATTCCCCACCCTTCCCTCTCTTAATCTCTCTTTTTCACTCCACTTTCTCTCTCCTCAACACCCAAATTTGAATTTTCTTCTCTCTCCTCCCTTCCCAACCACCTCCACTCCCCACCTACCCCATTTAAGCCTCTTCCCATTCCCCACAACCCTCATCAATACTCCACCCCTTCCCAAGACCCCCTCCACCAATCCTCTCCTCACCATCCAACCCCCAACTACCCCTCCCACTTTCCCAAGCACCCTTCCCACTACCCCAAGCACCCCTTCCCTTCCCCAACACAACCCCCCCATTCCCAAGACAAAAAAATTAACCCCACCCTTAAACCTATTTTCGAATATCCTTTCCCTCTCTCCATTCCAACCAAATTCGCAGCCCCCACTACCACCATCTATTGGACCCTCTTCCAGACCTTATTCTCCACCTCCCACACCTTAGAACATCCCCTCCAAGACCCCCTTAGAACCAGGGGTCACTCCCACACTCATCTACCCCCTTCCCCTTCTTCTTTCTTGGTCATTGGAAGCTACTTCGAAGTTGCAGTTTGCTATCCAGAGGTTGCAGATGAACCAGCAACTTGCAGCGGCCACCACGACTTCCTCCGGATGAGTTTGAAGACCCAAGAGCCATTGTCGGAAGCGTCTACCAGTCTCCTTCGTAACAGAAGTGGTTTCATCTTCTTCTGATCTCCGAGCCGTCCAGGAGGTCCATTCTCCCACAAATGCACAGTTCTGCCCCGACTGAGGACCTGAGCCAGATTAGAAGCTCTGCCACGATGAACCCTAAAGGAATCAGTCCACGAGTTCTTCTTCAAAGTTCTTCATCTCCAAGTCTACTTCTAGAATCAAGAAACAGAACTTCATTCGGCGTTTGTGATCCAGAGTTCTCATTTTTCTACCTCAGCTACGCAGATCTACTACTCATAGTCTGCACCGACCAGTCGCCATTGTTCTGCATTCCCTAGTCTTCTCCGACATCGGTTGGCTTCCCCGTCAGTTTTTTTGCGAAGAGGACTCATCCACGATTCTAACGACTCTGACGGCGCTTGATTCCGAGTTCGGGAGCTGTTGGGGCATCCACTGCAACCTGCTATTGGAAACCAGGAGCTAGCTCTACAGAGATCTTGATCTGGAGAGAAAGCTTCACCACGACAAACCTCGAAGGAATCAGGCCACGAGATCTTATGCAAAGTTCTTCCTCTCTCTGTCTACTTTCAGAACCAAGAAGTGGAACTCCGTTCGGCCTCTGTCAGCAGAAGTTAGGAATTTTGTTCCTCAGGCGTGCGACTCTGCTTCCCACAGTCTGCACCGACCCCCACTCACTGTTCTGGGTCCCTTGATCTTCTCCGACATCTTTCGGCTTCCCCGTCAGTTTTGTTGCAAAGCAGACTCATCCACGGATCCAGAGGCTCTGGCAGCACCTGATTCGGAGTTCGGGAACGGCCGAGGCAACCTCTTCTTCCTGCTATTAGTAACCAGTTGC